>CM076674.1:159193713-159793713 GCA_038501925.1 Xenopus petersii | reverse complement strand
ACACAGAAGAAACGTGATGGAATGTGCAAAGTCACTTGGTATCTTGTTTTTGTAGGGTCCATCTCAAGACTTACAGTAAGTGACCCTGATTTCATAGCTGGGCCAGTAATACAGGTATGGGACCTTTTATCCAGAATGCTCGGGACCTGGGGATTTCCAGATAACGGATCTCTCTGTAATTTGGATCTTCATACCTTTAGTCTACTAGAAAATCATGTAAACATTAAGGGGCACATTTACTTAGCTTGAGTGAAGGATTAGAATTAAAAATACTTTGAAAAGTATTTTTTTTTGGCTACTTCGACCTTCGACTACGACTTTGAATCGAACGATTCAAACTAAAAATCGTTTGACTATTCGATAGTCAAAGTACTGTCTCTTTAAAAAAGACTTCGACCACCTACAACCTACCGAGCACCAATGTTAGCCTATGGAGAAGGTCCCCATAGGCTTTCCTGGCAATTTCTGATTGAAGGAAAATTGTTCAATCGATGAATTAAATCGTTCGACCGAACTAATAGCGGTAAATACTTCGACTTCGATATTCAAAGGATTTAACTTCGATCGTCGAATATCGAGGGTTAATTAAACCCTCGATATTCGGCCCTTAGTAAATGTGCCCCTAAATAAACCCGATAGGTTTTGCTTCCAATAAGGATTAATTATATTTTGGGATGATATACAAGGTGTTGTTTTATTTTTTACAGAGAAAAAGGAAATCGTTTTTTATTTGGTTATAATGGAGTCTATGGTAGATGGCCTGCCCATCATTTTGGAGCTTTCTGGATAACAGATCCCATACCTTGAAGGGAATATTAAGTCGGTTCTGTGCTATTTCAATGGAAAAACAGATCTTTTTAGTTGGAGTTTAATGGAAGTTATCCTGCTAGGACCCTCCGGGACTGCCCGTACTTCCCTGTAAAATATGCTGTACATTATCCTGAACATTTAGTATATGGGTATCAAACTTATATTGAACTTAAAGACATCTATAAGGCTAATGGGTTGACAAAGGAGATCATCAACAAAAGACCAGGCTTGTGGCAACCCACAGCAACCAATAGAAAATGAGTTTTGTCTGAGCGACTTAGGCTAATGACAGCATATTTCTGATTGGCTGCCGAGGGTTCTGTGGCACTTTACTTTTTTTTAGTTTTTTACATTACAATATTTGTTAACAACTCCAACTTCTATTGGGTGAATTTCAGCCCCTGTGTGTAGTGAAGTCCATTTCAACGATCTACCAGTGAATAAAGGTAATGGAGAATAGTTTATTTTGCTTGGTTCACCTTTAAAGTAACCTTTATTATGTTATAGAATGACCAATTCTAAGCAACTTTTCAAATGTTTTTCATTATTTATTTATTTTTAAAGGTTTTATCATTATTTGTCTTTTTCTTCTCATTCTTTGCAGCTTTCGAATGGGCGCCGCTGTCCCCTTCTAAAAAACAAAACAAATGCTCTGTAAGGCTACAAATGTATTGTTACGTTTTATTACTGATCCTTCTATTCAGACTCTCTCCTATTCATATTCCAGTTTCTTAGTCCAATCAATGCATGGTTGCTAGGGGAATCTGGGCCCTGGTTACCAGATTGCTTAAAATGCAAATTGAAGAGCTGCTGAATAAAAAGCTCAATAACTCAAAAACCTTCAATAATAAAAAATTAAAACAAATTGCTCAGAATATCACTCTCTACATCAAACTAAACGTTATCTCAAAGGTGAACAGCCCCTTTAAGGGAAAGTCTTTATATGGACATAAAGGAAACCAGAATGTAGCCACAGCACAAGCATTTAAGATGGGGCACATCACGGTCGTATGAGCAGAAAGCACTTTGTTGCAAGTATAATAACCAATGCAGCTGTGCAAAACTGGCAGCTATTGGACTGGCCAACTGGCAGCAAACAGCCATCCTAAAATTTATTTTGCAACTGCAATCCCAATTCTTCTCAGCGCACTGTTGGAGATATGCACTGCCCAATAGGGATGCACCATATCCACTATTTTGGGATTCAGCCCTATGCAGAGCCAAATCCAAACCCTAATTTGCATATGCAAATCAATGATGGGAAGTGGCGAGAACCACCCCACGTTTACATTTTTTCACTTTTTTGTCTGTGTGATGAAAAGCCACGTGATTTTAACGATTTGGATCGGCCAGGCACTTTGGATTCAACTGAATCCTGCTGGAAAAGGCTGAATCCTGAACTGAATCCTTCTCAAGACTGGCTAAGCTCTAAAGCAATTCTACTAGTTATGCCTGTCTTTATACAACTTGTGCTGTGTCTACCCCACACACTTCAATGGACTAACTTCCTTCTGCCATACAGACCTTCATAAAACTATGCAAGAAACATATTTAATTGCAACAGGAGTCCTGCATTACTGCTGCTATACTCGATGTAGGACGGAGTGTATTTAGGGAGACAGTCTCATGCCCAAGGTTACTCAAGGTGCTTTCGTTTCCTATCAACAGATGAACATTGGCTTTTTGACTGATGGTATTAGTTCCAAATAAAGCACCTGGTGAACCATAGTCTTAAGAGAACAGAGGAAAATATTCTGGTTCTAGACCCAGGAGCCCTTCAATGGGGAAACAAACATGATAAATGCAGACAGCATGCTTTATACAAATAAGGGATATATGTTTTTAAATCAAGTCTGTATTAATGCAAAATATATGTAGATTTTGGTGTTACTGGTCCTTTAACAGACGGGCAAGTAAGTAATGTAGTGCTGAGACAGGGACACCCTGACCTTATAAGCACACTCCAAAAATAGTGCTGGACGTTGCTGCATTATTAGCTCTCTCCTCAAGGTCTGCGAGTCTCACTCCGTGTGTGATATTGCGGCAGGCCAGGGCAATTATTCTTGCAATGCTTTTATAATGACAGTAGTCTGAAGGCTAAAGGGACGGGGAAAGAGACAAGTTACTGTAACGGTTGCTCGGTTAAAGCAGAGGTCACTACTTGTGTATTAGGGCTCAGATGTAATGGTGGCCATACACGGGCAGATAAAGCTGCCGATATCGGTCGTTTGGACCGATTTGACAGCTTATCTGCCCGTGTATGGGGGCTTCCGACGGGTCTTCCCGATCGATATCTGGCCACGATATCGATCGGGAAGGTTGGATTTTTACCCGACCGACCCATCGGAGCAGCTTGGTGCATCGTAATTCGGCCGAACATTTGAATTACCCCCGATATAGCCATGCAGTTTAGTGGCATATCGGGGAAAGATCCGCTTGTTTGGCGATGCCGCCAAACGAGCGGATCTTGGAGTCTATGGCCACCTTTAGCGTGAGAGTGTTAAAGGAGAAGGGAAGGCTTGGTGCACTTGGGGATGCCAAATGTTAGGCACCCCAAGTGATTGTATTTACTTACCTGAAACCCCAGGGCCGGTGCTCCTATCAGCAGAAAACTGCACCAGCCCGGGGTTATACCAGTGCATACCACGGAACGATCCTCTTCCATCTTCCTCTTTCTTCAAGTCGGCTATTTTGTTCAACTGCACATGCGTCTGCCCTGTGAAATTTGAAGAAAGAAGAAGCCGAAAGAGGATCGCTCCGTGGTGCTCACTGGTATAACCCCGGGCCAGTGCAGTTTTCTGCTGATAGGAGCACCGGTCTGGGGTTTCAGGTAAGTCAATACAGTCACTTGGGGGTGCCTAACATTTGGCACCGCCAAGTGCACCAAGCCTTTCATTTTCCTTTAACACTCTCATGCTTACAAGTGGGCCGTTCTGTATGCACAAAGCCTTTCCTTCTCCTTTAAGAGTGCAAAATCACACCCTTTAGTAATTATTCATTAAGCGCTTGTGTCCTGGGCCCTGCACTTCACACCAGATTTTCAAAACAGAGGGCACGGCCGCTGGTATGGACAGGTTTCTTAGCACCCTTCACAAATCTGAAATGCAAAGACTATCACCTTGGTGCAAAGTGCGGGCTTTGCACCCTAAACCTGGTGCATGGGTGCAGCTTCATGTGCCCCAAGGAAGCAGCCACCAGGGCAATCATATTGAAAATACAGCTATAATGTCTCATCAATCAACCACAATGCAAAGTATCAGCCAACCTTCCTTTTAGTCGTACATTTTCAGAAGCATTTTGGGTCGATTTTGAGTCAGCATTAGAGCAAAATACCCCATTCCCATCATGCATTAGTGCATTTTGAGGCTCTAAAGCTTAGCCACTGGCTCTTTTAGGCCTATCCTTTGAAACTCAATGGAAGGCAGTAGAGGGTAATTTGGAGTGCTTTTGGAATCGGCCCATTAATAAGAAACACATGAAAGTTTCTACTGAGTGTGAGAGTGCTGGAAAATGAATTGCGATGGTTTCCGTATCCAGCACTCAGAGCGAATCCCCGATACAAGCAACAGGAACGAAAATGATTCCGATACCCCAATGATAATATTCAAACAACAAACACAAAAAAAAAAAAAAAAATGAAAACGCAATGAATGTGAAAGCAAGCCTGAGAAATTTTTATATTTCCTGAGATGCCTATTTTTCAGGTTTTGTAATTATGACTCCTGCGCATCCACGGTTTTATTGCCAAAAGCAATTAACATAAGAAATGTGTGATTTCTATTCAGAATTGGATTGAAACTCCTACATAAAAAAAAAAGCTATTTGTCAGTTACTGTACAGTGCTGCAACCAGCGGCTATTATTCACGGCACGACTACCTCTATCACTTATGGAAGCTTTTAACCGACGTAATAAATAGGAATTACATTGGTCAGGCTCCTCGGGATAAAGAATGGAAACCACTTCTATGTACAATTTACAGAAAATACTGTATAATTTCTATTCTGCTACTAAGGAAAATACATTTTAAGTGCAAGGAAGTATGCAAACTAAGCTATTAGTAGGGATTAAAGGTTATGCATTCTCAAAAACAACATAAGCAACACGTTGTTCCCATGTATCCAGCCTTAACTTCTAGCTTTTGTGCAAAGGCAACGTTTTTAAAGGGGACATACAGTATATTCAGAACCCCATAATCTTGTAGGCAATGGTGAATATTATCTGGTACAGGTTTCAATCTGGGCTAAAAATGGGAGCACCAAATAGATCCACTTGGTTCCCTTTCCATGTTTCAGTGAGGGGTGGGCATGTCCTTGCCAGAGGAACACAAAGAGGTGGGTAGCCAATCACAGCCCTGAATTTATGCAAACAGAGGTAGGCTGCAGTTCCCTGTCAGGTCAGTCTAGCTGCTAATTGGTTGGTGTTCTACAGAGTGACCAGCTCCCCTTAACAGTCTTGGAAACCAGCCAATAGAAAGTGAAAAAGAAGGGCAAGGCCTAGTAGGGGTTTTCTTGTATTATTTTACACAATATGTCCCCTTTCAAGAGGCAGTCGACCTTTAAGTTAGATTTTAGTATGTTATAGAATAGCCAATTCTTAGCAACCTTTCAATTGGTCTTCGTTTTTTTTTTTGTAGTTTTTGGATTATTTGCCTTTTTCTTCTGACTTTTACCAGCTTTCAAATGGGGGTTTGTGACCCCATCTAAAAAAAACAAATGCTCTGTATGGGCTTTAGCACATGGGCAGATTCAGGGAGACTTAGTCGCCATGCGACTAATCACCTCTTCTTTGGGGCGACAATCTTTGTTTTCCTAGGTCGCCCGAAGTTGCCTCACAAGGAAACTTCGGGCGTCTTTCGGAAATTGAAGCGCCACGAGAGGAAGGCAGTTTGGGGAGATTGTCGCCCCGAAGAAGAGGTGATTAGTCACCAGGCGACAAAATCTCCCCAAATCTGCCCGTGTGCTAAAGCCCTAAGGCTACAAATGTCTTGTTATTGCTACTTTTTATTACTCATCTTCCTGTTCAGGCCTCTCCTTTCATATTCAATTACCTCTTTCAAATCAGTGCATGTTTTCTACGATAATTTGTAAGCAGCCGGCTAAAATTCCAAAATGGAGAACTGCTGAATAAAAAGCTAAATAACGCAAAAACCACAAATAAAAACCAACTGCAAATTGTCTCAGAATCTCTCTCTCTACATCATACTAAAAGTTAACTCAAAGGTGAACAACCCATTTAACATTAAAGGAATAGTTCAGTGTGAAAATAAAAACTGGATAAATAAATAGGCTGTGCAAAATAAAAAATGTTTCTAATATAGTTAGTTAGCAAAAAATGTAATGTATAAAGGCTGGAGTGATTTTATGTGTAACATATCAGTCAGAACTGCTTTTCAGCTCTTTGTTTACACTGACTGGTTACCCTGGCTACCAGGCAGTAACCAATGAGAGACTTGAGGGGGGGCCACATGGGTCATATCTGTTGCTTTTGAATCTGAGCTGAATGCTGAGGATCAATTACAAACTCACTGAACAGAAATGTACCATGTGGCCCCCCTTCAAGTCGCTGACTAACTCAGAGTTATAGAGCTGAAAAGCAGGAAGTTGGATTCTGGCTGTTTTATTACACATTTGTTCACTCCAGCCCTCATACATTACATTTTTGGCTAACTAACTATATTAGAAACATTTTTTATTTTGCACAGACTATCTATTTACCCAGTTTTTATTTTCACACTGAACTATTCCTTTAAAGGCTAATCAATGGTCAAGATGAGAAATTAAATGTTTTCAGTGATATACTTATAGACGTGCTTGAGCATAAATCTTTCTATTGCTCCACTAACTTGAAAATAATGGACATGTCTCAAGAGTTCTTATTGCTTTACCATTCAAGTCTATGTAAATGTGTGTATTCAATGATAAATACCAGAGACTGCAGAAAGAAGTCAGAGACTTCTTGTGACTGATGAGTTTAGAAAAGGTCTCTAAGATTTTTATAACCCGACGATAAGCGAGAGGTTTGTCAAAATGTGAAATATTTCTTGAAATTTCTCTTTTCTAGTTCCCAGGCATTTACAGGGGTTCTCAAGTGTGAAAATGCCAGAGAACCGTTTTTCTTGCACCATTCCTATAGACTAATGATGAAGTAACTCAAGGACAACTCTTGAGTAAGTGGAGTGATAAGAGACCTTTCCATTCAAAGATGTGAATGGATCTCTGTAGGTTTTTTTTTGTAGTAAAAATGTCAGCAGCAAGACAAACCGCTAAAGTGTTTGAGCTGCATGGCAAAAGTCTCTTTTTTTTGTTGAAAATGAAAAAGTCTAACTTCAACCTTTGATAAAATCTTTCCTTTTGTAATAAGAATATTGGCATAGTAACATTTTCAAATGAAGCCAAGAGTGGCCATCTCCAAAGACCTAATAAAGTGTAAGCTCTGGCCTCCATTTCAGATGAAAGGCATAGCACCCCTTTAAGATCTGCTTTTATAGGTCCCCATATGTGCCATTTGTTCAACACAAATATTGTATTGCAGCAAAATGGCTAGACTAATCGCGCTATGATCACACTTTTTTTTTTTAAAGAAATTTTTTTTGGCAATTATAAACACCAGGTGAAGCTTTAGATCTACCGTCCTTGTTTATATGAAAGTTATACCAAAATGAAATTGGTCAAGCCAGAAGCCGTACGACTCCATTGTCTGAACCTAGAAGCAGAAGTCTTTTGGTAGGAAGGACAGCAAGATTGGTCAAGGTTCCCCTGAAGTTCTCAGTGCTAAGTTTAGTTGTACTGTTGGGCAGGGCTGAAGAATCCAGCATGGAGTAGATGCCGATCTTATTTGCCACAGTGCCGGTTACAATCTCACTTCCGTACAAGTCGAACACGTGGATCGGGTCAGAGTTGGACTTGAATTGATGCAAAGGTTTCTGCTCCAGCTCCTTCCAGACTGTTAGGGAGTGATCAGTGGAGGAACTCACCACAATGTTTCCATCTGCTGCCTGCAAGACAAGTACGAGCCAATGAATTTCTCAGACAAAACCCAAATTACTTTAAATAATTCTAATTATTCTAGAGAATCCTTAGTTCAATTAGCTCCTAGCATCGGGAACTTCATGTTTCACAAAGTACATCTACTGCATGTTTGCTATGCTTAATGGGATTAAGTGAAGGCAATTATATGATAAGCATGTCTCTGCTTAATTAACACTATATTCTAGTACAGTGCTCCTTTGTACTGTCAGTCTAATTAACTGTCAGGTGAACTCTTTTGGAAAATGTGCTTCATGTGTTATCAATTTCATATCACCCTGTTACCTGTTCCAAACAGGTAAAATGAAATGGAGTTCTCTATTGCTTATGTTTATAATCATATTCAGGTCATCCTGCCATCAATGCAGAGGAAGAATGCCCACTGCTCCATCTTTCCATAATGGCACACATGGATCGATCTACTGATTTGGAAGCTAGTGAGATGAGTCTCCAATTACTAAATGAAAGCTCATATGAAGACTACAGTGTATGTAGGGTTGCTACTTTTGTAGGGTCTTATACTGGCCTGGAATACTGTGCCATCTCTGGTGTCCTTTGCTTGTATGGTAGCATCCCCATACAGTGACTACTATACAGATGATTCCATGAAATGCCAAAACATTCACTTCATGTTTTTCCATTATATCTCTTCTTATGATGTAAAGCAACGATCAAACAATCTGATGTGAGATCAATGAAATGGAAGTGGAAGAAAGAGCAGCAGAAAGTGTAATTTCCTATAACATTTTCTCGAAAGTCTTTTTTGCTACCTAGGCATCAGCAAATATCAATTATTGGGATTCCACAGTGCTCAGACATTCCCAGATGGTGTCAAATATGAAAAAAATAGAATAAGCTGTGGAGTTGGCTGAATAGATTTACAAGCCCCAAGGACCTTAATGAAACATATTTCTTAGAATTATTTAAATCATATCTCTGCCTTGAAATGCTTGCCTGAACATGACTCATGGGCCCTAGGGCCCAATGATCAGATCATAACTAGGAGAAAATGGGCGGTCGGATCGAGGACCTCATCAACGAACTGATACGATCCCTGATCTGATTGGATTTTTAAGCTTGACATCTGGCTGGATATCAATCTGGAAAGCCCATCGGAGGGCCCCATACACTAGGCAATAAGCTGACAACTTATAAGAAAACTATACCCCCCAAACAATGTAGGTCTCTATTAAAAGATACTGAGTAAAACAGCTCATGTGTAAAACCCTGCTTCATGTAAATGAACCATTATCATAATAACATACTTTTTTAGTAGTATGTGCCATTGGGTAAACATAAATAAAAAATTTCCATTTTAAAAAAATAAGGGCCGCCCCCTGAGATCGTAAGATCCACTGTGCACACATACAAACCACATGTAAGGTCACATGAGCCAATTAACAGACAGAGTTCTGCCTTTTGCTTCCTCACTTCTTCCTGTTACAGTTAGTGTTGTAGTATTTCTGGTCAGGTGATCTCTGAGGCAGCACAGATAGAGTCACAAAATGGTGGCTCAAGGCAAGAGATGTAAAAGGGCAATATTTATGTAAATATATATTCCAAATTGGTAAGATTCTCTAATATGTCATTCAATTTGATATAAACTATCTGTTGCTTAAGTATTGATTTTGGGGGTATAGTTTTCCTTTAATCTGTTGCCAGTTTATATCTGCCCATGTATGGGGGCCTTAGGGCAGAAACACACATGGAGATTCGGAGAGCCTATCGATAAATCGACTCTTCTTCAGGTGACTAATCTCTCCGAACTGCCTTCCTGCCAGCTAGAATCTAAATCGCCGGCATGATGGCACTCGGAAAGCTTTGTTTTCCGAAGTCGCCTAAAGATTCCTCGCGAGGCATCTCTGGAAAACGAAGCACTCAGAGTGCCATCCTGCCGGTGATTTCGATTCTAGCTGGTGGGAAGGCAGTTCGGGGAGATTAGTCGCCTGAAGCAAAGGCAATTTGTCGCCGGGCGACTTATCTCCCCGAATCTCTACGTGTGTCTCCTAAGAATATTTTCTCTATATTTTAGGAAGGTGTTACTGCAACTAGGTTCAGCATCTCTATATTAGCAGTGATCCAGGCCTTTAAGGTTGTCACAGGTGCTCTGCACATGTAGGTGCTTTGGGCAGCTGTCAAGAAGCTGAGCTTAGACGTTGTCACAAATGATCAAGCAGAAAATGAGGTTTGCCTGTAATATAAGCAGGTACCACAGGGCTCAGTCTGATGCTAATTGTGCTGGTCCCTGAGCTGCCATGTACTGATAATTTGAATTATTTACTATTCAGTCTTATATTGTAGCATTTCTATTACATATATTCTGTATCTTTTGCATCAGTCCCTTAGCTCAGTAAGTGGTCCTTTAAAATAACACCGCAAACATGGGAACTTATCATTGTCTTTTATCTGAACACACTTATTTCTGTGCAAAATAAAACATCCCAAGACAGAATCATTTTAAAATGTGCCTTGTTTATGGTACCATAACCGTGTATTCCGAATTCTCATTTACATTAGTACTAAAGAAAGCCATTTTGGATGCCTTTTTTTTATATAGATAATTTCCTGTACTCATAAACCAGGAAAGCCCTTCTGACCTTACAGAGAGAAGCTGGTCCGTATAGTGTCATTGTTTTAGCGATAAGAGTCAATAAAATGTTATCCTGTAACATAACATGAACGTCATAAGCGAAAGGACAATCCAAGGATTTGTTCTAGCTCACAAAATTATGAGAGATGTTTATAGGTCTATCTTCTTGAAGCCTATAGCAATAGAAATAGTTGTATAACTAGATCCCATTTCAGATATTACCCCCCCAATGGACCCTTGTTTTGGGGCATTTAAAAAAAAAAAAAAAAAAAAAGGAGGGGTGACAGTGTGTTTCCTTTGCGTCAACATTTTTCACAAGGTAAAGCTAAACCCATGTTTATCGTACTCCATATAAAGGTTGCTCAGGAGATTTGAGAAGTGCTTGCTACGAGCACGTCATTAAATTCTAACTGCGCTCTAGAGTTAAACTAGTCCATATGGTGTTTGCTTCAGTTCTCTCATTAATGAGAAATGCTCGGGAGAATTCAGCAATATTCGGTCTCTGCATTATCACAGAATACTATTCAAGCTTCGCACTACATGAGACGTCTGATCTACCACCAACAGGACGAAGAAAGAAAAAATAAAAAAAAAAGGATTAAAACTCCAGAATTAAAAGACGGATATTTGATTCATTTTATAATAGAAAAAAAAATATATGGTATGGTTCTTAAGCTGAAAAAAAGAGCAATGAAATCTCCTTGCGCCGGTAAACATACCGTGATGGACTTTTCTTTCACCTTGACTCCCAATAGGTTAAACAAACTGTAACAGCGAGCACAGGGGGCAGGCAAATATAAAGAAGAGTTATTCATTACTGTGACTCAGAGAAAAGTCACAGTTAAACTTTGTTTTTGTTGTACTGAAGAGACAGTCCAACTATTCCGACCCTGCAATAGAAATGTATTACAGAGTCCAGGAACAAAACACCTGAATGCTGTGGTCTACGTCCACAGTGATTTGGGCCTGGACTCTGTAATACAATTCTTTGTAGACTTAAATAGTAAAGTAATTAACGGCAACAGTTAACTTGCAGTCGCTTTGTGCAACGTCACAGTCAAACAGAATTATTGGACGCAAAACAATCCTAAAAGATGGGGTGTCCAACTGCTTGCAATGCTATGTAACTCAGGCTACGGCCCATGAGTAGTTCAATTCACCTTTAAATTAACTTTTAGTATGATGTAGAGCGTGATAGTCTGAGACAATATCATTGGTTTGAGTTATTTAAGCTTTTTATTGCAGTTTGCAATTTCTGGTTGCATGCAGTGATTTGAATAAGGAATATGAATAGAAAGAGGAGTAAAAGAAAGAGGAGTAATAAAAAGTAGCAATAAAAGTACATGTGTAGCCTTACAGAGCATTTGTTTTTAGATGGGGTCACAGACCTCCGTTTGAAAGCTGGAAAGAATCAGAAGAAGGCAAATAATTCAAAAACGATATAAAAAATAAAAATAACGAAGGCCAGTTGAAAAGTTGCTTAGAATGAGGCATTCTAACATACCAAAAGCTCGCTTAAAGGTGAACCACCCCTGTAAGCTGCTGCTCCTTGTAGAAGGGATATTGACTTTAAGTTCATTTTTAGTATGATGCAGAGAGTGATATTCTGAGACCAATTGGCTTTCATTTTTTTTCTATTTTTAGTTTTCGAGTTATTTAGCTGTTTATACAGCTATACGGTCTGAAATTTCAGCAATCTGATTGCTAGGGTCCAAATTAACCTAGAAACCATGTATTGATTTGAATAAGAGACTGAAATATGAATAAGAGAGGGACTGATTAGAGTTATAAAAAGTAGCAAGAATAATACAATGATAGCTTTACAGAGCATTTGTTTTCAGATGGAGTCAGTGACCCCGTTTGAAATCTGGAAAATGGCAAATAATTAAAAGCTATAAAAAAATAAACAGTGAAGACCAATTGAAAAAATCCTTAAAATTGGTCAATCTATAAGAAACAAAAAGTTAGCTCCCGGCAGTTTAACAGAAATTTAAAAAATGCACTGCATAGGACACTGCTACCCACTAGAGATTCCCGCTATTGTAAAGGTAAAAGAAATGTAGAAATTACTGGAGGTGTGTGTCTGGGGGGACAAAGAGCAGCCACATTGTGGCCCAAGAGAAATAAATTTCACGGTAAGCAAGTGGCACTACCCACTCTCAGTGGACTTTGATCTGCTGCATTTGGTGTTGGGATGGAGGTAAGGGGGTGTGAGAAATGGCCGAGGCTGTGTAATTGAGGACACAAAACGCCCTACACATCTGACATGAAAACTGCTTCAAAAACGTCATACAAATATTCTGTGTCCCTTACCTTCATCTGCAGGATATCTCCTTCATGGGCCGGCCAGCCTCTTAGGACCAGTCCAGTCCTGGTGTCCAGCAGAATGATAAACCCCGAAGAATAACCTGCTACAACGCTGCGTCCATTTGGGCTGACCGCCAAGTATCGGATAAGGCCGGCATTCACATTACTGGCTAGCTTAAATTCATGCTGTGAAGCAAAGCAGAAATAATAAGAGGTTGACAGATGCTTATGTACAGTGTAGGGCTGTCATGACTTCCATTCTAAGTCAGTACTCATGTGTAACATGTATGGTTTGGGAATGCACCTATCCGTGGTACAGAACTTCATAAAACTCTGCATTTACAATCAGCACAAGAATGAAGCACAAAGCTCCTGTGTTTGAAGGAGAAGGAAAGCTACCAAAACAGTTTATTGCCAATAGTGCAAGCTATAAAACTATATTTATTATGCAGAATGATTTACCATAGCTGAGTAAACAGCTCTAGAAGCTCTCTCTGTTTGTTTAGGATAGCAGCTGCCATATTAGCTTGGTGTGACATCACATCCTGCCTGAGTCTCTCCTTTCTCAATCATAGCTCTGGGCTCAGCTTACAGCAGGGAGGGAAGGAGGGATGGGGCAAAATGAAGGAGGAGAGGAACAAACTGAGCATGCTCAAGCCTATGCCCTGGAGGTTTAAGCAGGAAGTCTGATACAGAAGTCCATGTGTACACATGGAAAGAAAAGCTGTGTTTGTTTTGATAGAGGATTCAGAGCAACATTACTGTGGGTTTACTAGTGTATTTATATAGACCTTTCTGATAGCCTTTCCTTCTCCTTTATCACATAAAACTGCTCTCAGTGGTGTTACAATGCCTGATTTTTGTCCAGTCCGCCCCACTCAACAGAAAAATCTTATATCTGGTCTCTGCCTTAGTGCCAGCTGCCATCTAATTATGACTCAAGCAAAAGGCCTGCTACTGTCATCCAGGTCTGATCCATGCACGTGTATGTGTTTATATATAATATGTGTTTATAACGTATGTTTCAGTGTTAGAATGAAGGCGCCTTCAGTCCAGTTCTATAGACATGCCCCTGTTCTCATGCCTGAGTGTCAATCATTCTACCAATCACAAAACCAATACCAGTACCATTTATATTTAGAATACGTGGTGATCACCAAAACAGCAGTCCAGTGACAAAAGCTAAGTAGCCCTCATTCTTGCTTTCATTTTATTTTCTTGCTTTCATTTTTATTGTATTTTCAAACCTAAAAAAAAAACAATTGTGCACCAAGCGGTGGTTAATTCTATATTTCTATATATTTCCTCTGTAATGGACTATTTCTGGAAGAACACTGCCCCCCTCAAAAAAACAGAAAAAGAACACAAGGCAGTGGATAGTAATTTTACAGTTGCAGACAGTGCCATCTACTGTCCTATATATCAATTGCTGTTCATTTGTCCTGCACAGTTATTGCATGCATGAGACTGGACTACATGGAAATGATTCATTTACTAACTGAATATATTCTTTAAAGGAGAAGTAAAGCTTAACTATAGAAGTAGCTAGAAATGCTGTACATTAGGTATTGGGCTTCTGTACCAGCCCAAGGCAACCACAGCCCTTTAGCAGTAAAGATCTGTGTCTCCAAATATGCCCCAGTAGCACCCCATCTTCTTTTCTGCTGATTCACTGCAGATGCTCTGTGCTGCAGTCACTAACTGAGCTTGGGGACCCACTCACAATATACAGTACATATAGAATATAAATGTCATAATATAAGACTGATTAGTAATTAATACAGATAATTACTACATGGCAGCACAGAAACCAGTGCAATTAGCATCAGAATTTAATAATCAGCCTTGTAGCATAAGCTTATACTACAGACAAACCTGATTTTCTGCTTGATAATTTGTAACAACCCCCTAAGCTTAGCTTCTCAACAGCTGCTCAGAGCCCACTGAGCATGTGAGTGTCGCAGACACTTTCCAAGATGGTGACCCCCTGTGACAAGTTTGAAGTCCTGGATCATTGCTGCTATTGACAAGCTGAAACTTTAGGCTGTGCAATAAGTTCTGTATATAAAATATGGCAATTTTGGCCACATTCCTTTTTTGGCTTTAGTTCTCGTTTAACTGAAATATCAAACAGGGTCAACAACTGGGGCGAGGAAGTCAGTTTATATTAAGCTACAGGATACCTGCAGTCCTGGTTTCCGGAGATCAATAAAGCGAAGGATGGAGTCAGCACTTCCCACAGTCACACTGCAATAAGGCGGTGGCATGGTGGCCACAGCAGTGATTGGTAATTTGGTATCTGCAGCTTCATAGGTTCGAATGTTCTTACCTATAAAAAATAAATACCATATATATGGTTTTGAAAAAAATTAAAACACACACGACAGTATTTTGTATTAAAGGGGTGGTTCACTTTTTAGTGAACTTTTAGTATGTAATAGAATGGCTAATTCTAAGCAACTTTTCAATTGGTTTTCATTATTTATTTTTTATAGTTTTTAAATGATTTCCCTTCTTCTTCTTCTGACTCTTTCTGGCCTTCAAATGGGGGTCACTGACCCCATCTAGAAATAAATGCTCTCTAAGGCTACAAATGTATTGTTATTGCTACTTTTTCTGATTCATATTCTATTCATATTCCAGTGTCTTACTCAAATCAGTGTATGGTTGCTAGGGTAATTTGAACCCTAGCAAACAGATTGCTGATATTGCAAACTGGAGAGCTGCTTAATAAAAAGCTAAATAACTCAGAAACCACAAATAATAAAAAATGAAAACCAATTGCACATTGTCTCAGAAGATCACTCTCTACATCATACTAAAAGTTAACACAAAGGTGAAGAACCCCTTTAGTTACCTTTGCCCAGTAACGGCTAAACTCTGAAAAAATTCCCAATCATACAAAGAAGTTTTTCTTTTGAAACAACTTCACATCCCACTTGATGGCACAGGGGCCCCCTGCGGTGCCCCCAAACCCCCCCTACAGGGGCCCTTGTAGGGGATTTGTTTTAAATAAGACTAATACAAATTTGTAGGGTTTCCTTTTGATCCAGGATGGATTTATTGATTAATTTGTGATAAAAGTTTTAGCGATCCTGATACCATGATTTTCAAGATGTATTGAATCGGTCAGAAGTTTCATCTCTCCATCACAGATCTACTGAGATACTGGTAAGATCAAATTTTAATTTGGCAATGCAATTTTTGACATCACAATTCCAATTTTTTGTGTACAAGTTGGTTCTCTTCTCAGCAGCATTGGTATTAGTGTAATCCTTTGGGTTATATGATGTTATTAACAATCTTACCTGTATATTGGTCCCATATATGGACAGCTCCATCACAGCTCACCAGCTGCTGCACAGACTCCAGCTGACCCACGTAGAAGACAGACCTCTTGTGCTCTGCATAGATGTGTCGGGCTTCTATATCTCTGGTGCCATCTCCGTAGTTGTACAAAGGCCACAAGCGGACGGTTTTGTCCTTGCTGCCGCTCAAGAAGAAATCTTCTCCACTCAGTGGTTTGACACATTTGATGGCGCCAGAGTGACCCACAAAGCTCTGCAGTTTAATTTGGTGGAAACAGAAGTGAGGTTCCTGTTGACTGACCCCAATTTCGTATTGCCAGTATGCCAGCCAGTTACCACATAACCCTTGGGCGCTTTTTTGAAGGTCCTGCTTGAAAGCGTTTTCGTCACACTGAAAGTTTTCCATGACAGGACTGCAGCATGTCGACTTGGACATAGGATACTGGGTGTCTTTAGGTACTTGAATCCTGTTGCCTACCAGAACACTGCCAAATGTACCCGACTGACCGTCATCATCTGCAGTGTAGAAGGAAGAGCCTGTCCTTGAACTGGATGACAATGGTGCTGCTGGACTTTCAATGTCTTTTGGGATCACTGCATCCTGATAAACCATTGTTAGTTTCCAAATCAAATCATGGTTAGGGATCAACTGACCAATGCCATCACCTTGAAGACAAGAATATTTGTAAAGTATGGTTCATATGCATACCGGAATGCCTTTCAAATGTTAAGGGCAGAGAAACACACTGCGATTCTGGAAGATTAGTTGCCTGGGGCAAATCTCCTCTTTTTCCGGGCGACTAATCTCCCCGAACTGCCTCCTCTGCCTTCCCGCCAGCTACAATAAAAATCGCCGGTGGGATGGCACTCGGAGCACTTCATTTTCCGAAGTCGCCCAAAGTTTCCCCGTGAGCCAACCAACTTAAGAAAACAAAGCGATCCGAATACCATCCTGCCAGCGGGAAGGCAAGGGAAGCAGTTTGGGGAGATTAGTCCCCCCGAAGAAGAGGAGGTTTGTCGTCGGGTGACTAATCTCCCCAAATCCAAAATCAAGCACTTTTTGACTTATCTTGATGTCCTGTATGCATTTACTGTATGCTCTTTGCAACAATGAAAATCACCGGCGGGATGGCACTCGGAGCACTTCGTTTACCGAAGTCGCCCAAAGTTACCTCGTGAGCCAACTTAAGAGAACAAAGCGGTCCGAGTGCCATCCTGCCGGCACTCTAGCCAGCGGGAAGGCAGGGGAGGCAGTTCGGGGAGATTAGTCGCCCCGAAGAAGAGGAGATTTGTTGTCGGACGAGTAATCTCCCCAAACCGCAGCGTGTCTCTCTACCCTAAGGCTCATTTACAAATGCAATTACTAAAATTAATCCAAAATCAAGCACTTATTGACTCATCTTCATGTCCTGTATGCATTTGTGTGCTTTGCAACTTACAGCAAGCATACATTCGCCCCCACCCCAGTAGGCTCTGATGAATTGGATGAAGCTCTGTAATTGCAGACATCTGCCTTGTGTCTACAGTACCAGACATAAGCTGGCCATAGACACAAAGATAATATCATATGAAACAAAGATCTGTAATGTTTTCTGACCGTGTGTGGATTGTCCCAACATTTTTCGTGCCATGGCAATTGGCCGGTCAATCGATCGGACAGGTTAAAAAATATATATTGGCTACTGATAATATCTCTGCATGTATTGCCTATCTGATGGTATCAATGGGAGACTGTGACTACTATTTGTCAGACATAACTTTTGCACAATTGCTGTCTGTCAATTAATGGCCGAGCATCATGTGATTTGTTCTCTTTACTACTTCATATTAATCTGAATGGTTAGTTGCAGGTCAGAAGATTGAAACAGATGTTCGTTCTCCGTCAGACATAGCCTAATAATCTGCACATCTATGGCCAGCTTTAGCTAAGTGAATCAGAAGCTAGTGCAGCATTTAAAACCACCACAATGTGAGCTATTTGCCAAAACAGACACTTATTTGAATTCAGATTGGTGCATCTTGAGCAAGTTGCAGCAGTTAAGTATTGTAATAAAAAGTACAATAATTATAAAAAAAAAATGTCTTCGACAGATTTACCATAATGAATTTATGGAGAGTGCTTCACCGGAGCATATATGTAACAAATGACCATAGCATCCCTTGATGAATGAGGTTAAAACTAAAAATGGAATAGTATATAGAGTACTAGAGCTTCCAAAAACATATAGTGTTGAAAGAATGAATTGAGAATGGTGAGTAGAATAAAATATAGGATTAACCATTACTGTACTAGGAGACATCTAATAACAGTTCTCGCCGACATCCACTGGGCTGATGAAATATCACATACCTATAAGGCACGAGAAGGGGATATAGGTGGCATAGGCCATTTCCGCATTGTATACTTTCTCCAGCTCATCAAGCAAACTCAAATCAACAGGCAGGGAGCTTCCATCCTTGCACTGTACATGCCGTACCACTGGCTCCAAGCTTTCCTGGTTCTCCATGACTAGGCCCTGAAATTAGACCAAACAATTTCCACAAATGGATTTGAAGTGAGTAATGTGGCCTTGATGTCAGAGAAAGCAATTTTTAGTTGCACCATTAGCGCTCCATTAGTGTAGGTAGAAACCGCTCTTTGTAGCAATGTTTTATTCATGATTTGCCACAGAAAATCTAAAATTTATAGTGTTTGCACACACACCAAAAGCACCCAAAAAGGGGCATATTTATAATGCTGTGTAAAAAATAGTGGGATAATACACCACACATTGCCATGCTTTGCCGTAAAAAAAACGGCGTGAATTTTTTTACTACGAGTGACTACTTAGAGTGACTAGCTTTTCTGTATATTCTGAAATACTGTATGTTGGTTGACTAAGAAGGGAAGCAGTGTGTTTCGTTTCTGATGTTTTCCTCTAAATAATACACATGCATGTGGTATTTTTTACTTTCGTAAGGTTTCTCCTTACTTTGGGTATGGTGACCACTTCCCTTTTATCACTTCAACAAATACTCCCTTGAATTTTAGCTCTGACCGGAAGCAGAAGAACAAAAGTTGTATGAATGTTTAGGTGTCAAATGAAGATTACAGTATTTTGTCTAATTTTGGGAAAAGAAATAGCTATCCAAGCCTCACAAGTTTCTTCCATTGACCTTCTATGTTAAAAACTGACCTGTTATTTAAATATTTATACAGAACTACTGCAGTAACTTACTCAGTGTATGTCTCAGTATGACTGATGTTTCCATAGTAAAGAATCGGATTAGCTTTGGATTAGTGATGTGCAGGTTAACCGGAAACCCGCAGGCTGGTGGGTTCAGGTTGAAATTTAGGTATCCATTGTGGGTTTGGCTTGGACTGGGGGAAAATACACTCTTCTTCTGCGCTTGAAGATTCCCCATCTTGGAAGAAGAGCGCATAGAAGTAGTGTATGGTGCAAAAAGAAGCAGGTATGGGATGGCTGCGGGATCTACAATGGCAGCATTAGGTGTGGGATAGGTTTTTAAATGGTATTTAAAGGCATCAATGTCATTATTTCGCTTGCTCCGTTAAACAGACCATATTTGCAGCAGTTGTTCCAAATAACCTCCTCTAGTTAGCAAACATCTCATTTTAACCTCTTCACATAAATGTAACTCTTAGATTAACAACAGGTTGTTCCTGAGGCCTCTGTCTCATAAAGAAGCCCAGCCCTCTATATTTTCTTTTTTTAAAGGTTTTTATTTTGCATTCTAAACAGAATAATAATAAATAATCGTACTTGACATTTGCAGAATAAGCTGGGTACAAGTGTTTGCATAAAAACAGTGATTGTCATGTCACATCAGAAGGCCCAGGGCCTCAAACAAACTCATATCACAACTTGCAGTAAGAGTTTAGCTATCCGATAACAATACCTGGGGGTTGACATCCAGCCACGGGGTCCATATTTTCTCAAACTTGCCAGCCCTCTATATTACAGTAGAACCCCAATTTTACATACGCTGATTTGAGGGCTTCCCTGCAATTGACACCGTTTTCTTGCAGTTCCAGGCAAGCAAGTGGCATCTTTTTGTTCCTGGATGTTACATTTTCCCGGAATTGATGCCAACCCCTTGGGAAACGGAAAATTGGGGTTCTTCTGTATGTGAATCAAAACTAAGCCAAAGATAATATGGATTCCCTAGATCAGCTGCTTAAAGAAAGTCAGTGAATAAGGTTGTTGTTGGTTCATGTGCTATGCCTCATGAATTATTCTTTAAAGTAGAAGAAAAGGTAGAATTATTGGGAGGTACAGTAGTTGTCTAGTTGCGTACTTGCTAAGCTGCGCTGGTGTGCCACTTCTTCTAAAAATGCAGTGGCTCAGGGTACTTTTCTTTTCTGCAATACCCTTCTGGTGCCCCAGCATACTCCTGGGCAAAAGCATGTGTGATACAGACATTTTTTGCCAATTTCTAAGCAGTGTATGCTGAGGCACCATAAGATTAGGGTGAAACCTACCTACCACCGTCACAATTTATATTATCCAAATCTTTTGACTTCTCCACAGATTCCAGCCTGGTGGAATATATTGGTAAAGCTGTGAATCTGAGAAAGTAAATGTTTAGTGACACACAAACCTGTTCATGGAGTTCCTGCAGTAATGTAAAGTTGCTGAAGAAAATTCTGAGAGTATCACCAAGGTGCTGCTGGACCATCTCTCGTCCGATCCTTAAGCAGATCAGAGAAAGCAGACTGCTGCACTTCACACACAGAGCTACACGGGCCTGTGCACCACTGGGAAACCTATAAACAAGGAATATCTATATATTTAATTCATAAAAAGAAACATTTCCAGATCATGAACATAATTACGGATGGTTGGTTAAGTAGCCTACTTCCACAATGTATCAGGATTAAGCCAAGTCCTGTGTGAAAAAGCTTTAATAACTCAGTACAATAATAACAACGCTCCAGCATTATCAACTGATTTGGGATTATATGTTGAAAATATGTATTATACACAGATTATTCTACAGGGGTGATGTGAACAGCCAAAGCATCATCAGATAAAATACTGTATATGCATTTGAGTGTATGGCCATAATAATTCGGGATAATTTATAGACTCGTTTACTCCTGTAGGAATCTCTATTGATGGGGCAATCTAATTGCTGTTTAAAACAAAAAAACAACTAGTCCACACTAGTGACTGTGATGGATGGAATTGGTGGACTTTGCTGAGAGGATTTCACATTCTTAATGTATCAGTTTCCCATGCATGTTAATAGTACAGGTACCACAAGAAAGAGTTTTTCTGGTTAAAACCACAAGTCTGTCAAAAGAACCTGAGAAACTTGTATAAAAAGGTCCTACTCATATGCATCTAGTATAGGTCAATCTAAAAACAACTGGACTTGCTGAGTAATCAATGAAGAAGTTTCACTACTCATCCGAGCAGCTTCTTCAGTTCAACTGACTGGTGTGGGAAGTTCTTGGCATATAAACTCTTCCACTAATCCATTTACAATGGCACATTGTAACTCTTCAAAGAGGTGACATCTGAAGAAACTCACAGCGGTGTTGATTCTGTGTAGTTGTGATAGGATTATCCAATGTGTCATGCAACTCCTAAATACAGGTGTTACTTGTGAGAGTTGCATGAATGGATGTGTGAAGTGTTCTGAATCCGCCGGGGTACAGATGTTAGAACAGCATTGTATGTAGCAGACAGGTGGTGTCGAAGGCCCCCACCTCTGTTCAGAGATGGTTTCTCCACCTTGACATGAATCGCCTCTTTCACGCCTCGTTCAAACCTTCTTTATCCAAGATTTGGACCTTGCTGTCTTCAAAGGAGTGCCCCCCCACTAAGACCCATTGTCAGCAGCATAAATTCAGTGACATACAGCATTGCAAAATTCCTGGCTAACATCTTAGCCCCGGTGGTAGGCAATACAGTGCATCATATCCAGAATGCCAAAGAGTTTGTAACCAAGATTCAAGGCGTTACACTAGAGGCAGAAGAAACAATGGTATCATATGATGTCACTTCTTTGTTCACATGTATACCTACTACAGAGGCGATTGAGACTGTAAGAAATCGACTGCAACATGATAACTCCCTCAGCAGCAGAACGAAGCTCAGTCCCAACCAAGTTTGTTTGTTGCTAGATTTGTGCCTTAACACCACATACTTCAAGTACAAGAACCTTTTTTATAGACAGAAACATGGCTGTGCAATGGGTTCTCCAGTCTCTCCCATTGTAGCAAACTGGAACACAAACTGGGTGTCATTCGAACCCTGCACCACCGGGCGGAATGTGTGACAACTGATACAGAGTCCAAAGACAAAGAGCAAAAACATCTCAGAGGAGCTTTGAAAGCGTGTGGCTACCCAGACTGGGCCTTTGTCAAAACAGCAGCAACCAAGCCCAACAGGAACACCAATAGAAATAACCGCCCGGAGACACATAGTAGGCGAAACATAGTCATCCCATATGTAGCTGGAGTGTCAGAGAAACTCATGAGGATTTTCAACAAACACCATGTCCCTGTGTTTTTCAAACCCAGCAACACACTGAGACAAAAACTGGTACACCCAAAGGATCAAACACCAAAAGAAAAACAAAGCAATGTGGTATACGGAGTCCAGTGTAGCGAGGAGTGCACAGATCTATACATCGGGGAGACAAAACAACTGCTCTCCATGCGAATGGCTCAGCACAGGAGGGAGAACTCTACAGGGCAAAACTCAGCTGTCTTTCTACACTTAAAAGACAAGGGACACTCCTTTGAAGACAGCAAGGTCCAAATCTTGGATAAAGAAGACCGCTGGTTTGAACGAGGCGTGAAAGAGGCGATTCATGTCAAGGTGGAGAGACCATCTCTGAACAGAGGTGGGGGCCTTCGACACCACCTGTCTGCTACATACAATGCTGTTCTAACATCTGTACCCCGGCGGATTCAGAACACTTCACACAATCCTTCATGCAACTCTCACAAGTAACACCTGTATCTAGGAGTTGCATGACACATTGGATAATCCTATCACAACTACACAGAATCAACACCTCTGTGAGTTTCTTCAGATGTCACCTCTTTGAAGAGTTACAATGTGCCATTATAAATGGATTAGTGGAAGAGTTTATATGCCGAGAACTTCCCACGCCAGTCAGTTGAACTGAAGAAGCTGCTCGGATGAGTAGTGAAACGTCTTCATTGATTACTCAGCAAGTCCAGTTGTTTTTAGATTGACCTATACTAGATATACTATGACCTGGATGAATGAAAATCTTCATAGTCATACTCATATGCACTTGCTCTTTACTATCTTCTTAGTTAAATGAATGGTCACACCAAACAATACAGTTAGTAATTAAATTATAATGTATCTATAATATCTGCTAAGTTAGATGAATGGTCACAGCAAACAATAAAGTTATTAAAATATAATGTACTGTTGCCATGCACTGTGGTATATGCTACTATAGCTATATAAATCAGCTACTATGTAGCCATGTGGGCAGCCATTCAATCCAAAAAAAAAAAAAAAAAGGTTACATAGCAGGTAGTTGATAAGCTCTGTCGAATAAAACACGTTTGAATTCGTGTGTAAGAACTGAACCCATTGTATTCTACAGAGCTCTGTTATTTTAATCTGTGCATTTTAGGCCTATTTTAACTTGAATGGCTATCACCATGGCTACACAGCAGTGTATTTATATAAACAATAGTTTTTATGAATACACTAGTTTTACCAGTGCAGGACAACACACCATTATATTTAAATTACTTTAAGACATTTTAAATTTTTGATGTTACTGTTCTCTTAATGTTATATTTAATCTTTTGATTTGTGTTAAAGGTATCTTATGTTTAGCCACTATGACATTGTGCTCTGCCTTCACTTTTGGAATCCTTAGATAAAAAAAGATTCCATTCTACACTACTAAAGAACAAGAGAAATCTTGGAGTGATGTATTTTAATGAGGGTTGCTCATCTTTAAATTAACTTTTAGTATGCTGTAGAAAGTGATATTCTGAGACAATTTGCAATTCGTTTTATTTTTTTTTATCATTTGCTGTTTTTGAGTTATTTTGCTTTTTATTCAACAGCTCTGCAGTTTGAGATTTCAGCAAACTGGTTGCTAGGGTCCAAATTACCCTAGCAACCATGTGTTGCTTTAAATAAGAGACAGGTATATGAACAGGAGAAGGCATGAATAGAAAGATGAGAACTAAGAAGTAACAATGAAAATAAATTTGTAGCTTTACAGAGCATTTGTTTTTTAGATGGGGATCATTGACCCCCATTTGAAAGCTGGAAAGAGTAAGAAGAAGGCAAAAAAACTATAACATTAATAATTAATGAAGACCAATTGGAAAGTGCTTTGAATTAACTATCATATAACAACATACTAAATGATGGCCATGAATATGGCTAAAAATGCCATATTTTATATACTTTTTTCACTAGCCTAACGTTTCAGCTTCAAAATGGCAGCAATGATCCAGGACTTGGTACCATCTTGGAAAGTGTCTGTGACACTCACATGCTCAGTGGGCTTTAAGCAGCTTTTGAGAAGCTAAGCTTAGGGGTTGTCTCAAATAATCAAGCAGAAAATTAGCAGCGAGCCATTAAGTATCTTACCCAACAGTGGCTGAAGTCAAGAAGCTGAGAACAGGAAGTAGAACATCCTGGTTAATCTTGGGCAGAATGTCCATCAAAGTAGTGTCTGAGAGATAAACAATGATCTTCTGGGTCAGAGTCACAGCAGCTAATAGACTGGCTTCCTTGCGGCTATTCAGTCTGCAGCCACTGGTGGGAGCCACCTGGAAGAATATAGTGGAGAAATAGATTAGAAATATGCAGAAGAGCAAACTGTAAAACCCTGAGAAGACAGAGAAAAATACACATATATATGTTTATAAAGAAATATATAACGTGACCAAACACTTGCACTCTGAGCCAGTCTTCAGTTGCAGTGGATGCTGGGCCAATTAGTATTATATAAAGTTTAGAAGGATCCGCACTCCAATATCAGTGAACCATCAAGTTTTATTCATGTTTGTGTATCCAAAGTTTAGCCCCACATTAGGGCCTTTATCAAGGTCCTTATCAAGCAGGATTGATATGGTAAGAATGTACCAGTAGATGCGAGGATAACAACCTCATTGAAGGGTCTATATGAAAAACAAATATTATGGGATGAGAGGGTGAGGACAATAGTCTCTGGGAAGGGACTGTGGGATAGCAGGTATAGTAGGGAGAGATGATGCCTATAGTAGCAGTGGGATAATAGTCTCTGGGAAGGGACTAAGGCTGTGGGATAGCAGGTATAGTAGGGAGAGATGTTGCCTATATTAGTAGTGGGGATAATAGTCTCTGGGAAGGGACAGTGACTGTGGGATAGCTGGTATAGTAGGGAGAGATGATGCCTATAGTAGCAGTGGGATAATAGTCTCTGGGAATGGACTAAGGCTGTGGGATAACAGGTATAGTAGGGAGAGATGGTGCTTATAGTAGTAGTGGGGATAATAGACTCTGGGAAGGGACGGTGACTGTGGGATAGCAGGTATAGTAGGGAGAGATGGTGCCTATAGTAACAGTGGGATAATAGTCTCTGGGAAGGGAGTGTGACTGTGGGATAGCAGGTATAGTAGGGAGAGATGATGCCTATAGTAGCAATGGGATAATAGTCTCTGTGAAGGGACTAAGGCTGTGGGATAGCAGGTATACTAGGGAGAGATGGTGCCTATAGTAGGAGTGGGTATAATAGTCTCTGGGAAGGGATATTAGGTATGGTAGCATGACATTACACATTCTGTATGTGGTTAAGTCATATGCTGATTATGCCTAAACAGTTTTATTTTAGGCTCAAATTATTTTCTATAAAAGTGTTGGAAGTGGTTTTATTTCTCCAGAGCATTGACAGCATCTAGAAGTGGCAAGTACCCTATAAGGGAGTAGATGAAGCTGTTCCCGACTATACAGTCCTGTTTCAGGGACACCAACACAGATCCCTTTTGATTGGGGTGTGCCTTGGCCATGCCCACTGTGACCCCAGTCACGCACCCTGTATTAGCCCAGGTCCCATCTCGGTTTCACTCAAGCTACACCCCCTGCCAGAATTCCATTCCCCAACAGCTTCATAAAATTCTGAAAACTGTTGTGCATTTCAATGCATCACAGACATTTGGTCATGAAGATCTGTGCCTCTGCCCCCTGAAGCTCCTCATCTTTTTTTGCCGATTCACAGCACATGCTTTGAGCTGCGCTCACAACACACAGTAAATATATAAATCTAAAATTATTAATTCAGATTCACATTACATGGCAGCATACAAACCAATGCACCAAGTACCAAAACAGATTATTAACCAGTCCTGTAGCATCAGGTTTTTTTTATGACAGAGGTAACCGAACGTACTAATGCTCCTCTGCAGCCAAGAGTGCAATGAACCTGTTCAGTGCCACTGGCATTAGAAAGATGGTCTAAGAAGATCCAAGATGGATATATGCTGTGGACTTCTATCATTTATATGAAGAAATATCACTTTAAAAGGAGAAGGAAAGGCTAAAATGAATTAAGCTTCATCAGAAATGTCTATATAAATACACCAGTAAACCCTCAAAGTAATGCTGCTCTGAGTCCTCTGTCAAAAGAAAAACAGCATTTCTTTCCTTCTATTGGTGTATACATGGGCTTCTGTATCAGACTTCCTGTTTTCAGCTTAAACCTCCAGGGCTAGGGCTTGAGCATGCTCAGTTTGCTCCTTTCCCCCCTCCCCTCCCTGCTGTAATCTGAGCCAAGAGCTATGAGTGAGCAGGTAGAGTATCAGGAAGTGATATCACACCAAGCTAATATGGCAGCTGCTATCCTAAAGAGCTTCTAGAGCGGTTTACTCAGGTATGGAAAGCATTCTACAGAATAAATTTAGTGTTATAGCTTGCACTATTGTGGCTAATCTATTGGCAATAAACTGCTTCAGTAGCTTTCCTTCTCCTTTAAAAGGCACATTTATCAAGGGTCGAATTTCAAATTCATGCGAGTTTTCTTTAAATGAGTTTGATTAGTTTCACATGAGTTCGATTAGTTTAGAAATTCGATTAGTCATTAAAAAAATCGAATATGTAAAACTTGAATGAATCTTACCAACTCCAATGTCAGGAAGGCTACACACATTACCAAATTGATCCATGGACCGCTCCTATTGACTTATACAGTAATTTGGCAGGTTTTAGGAGGGGAATAGTCATATTTGAATTCTAAAAGGGCCATAGTATGATAAATCTCTAAATTCGAATTATTCACAATTGTATAATTCACAATTCGAATTTGAGAGTTTTGACCAACAAAAAAAAATTAAAAATCAAAATTTCAATTCGACCCTTAATAAATCTGCCCCTAAAGTCAAGGTTATAATATATCTACTTGCAGGTGTGCCAGTAAAACAGAATGCTCCCAGGGTAGTGATTATTGTACCTGGTCTCAGTCAGGGGCATAACTACAGAGGAAACAGACCCTGCGGCTGCAGAGGGGCCCAGTGGTATAAGGGGCCCCATGAGGCCCTAATATTTGCAATTTCAACACATGTTGGTAAAACAGGACAAGTTCTGGATATTTTGGGGGCCATAAAATTAAATCGCTGTGGGGCCCAGTAACATCTAGTTACGCTACTGGTCTCAGCCTACCCCAACAGAGTATGATTTAGGCAAAACATAGCGATCTATGGGAAGAAAAATATTATTTAAACTGTTTAACAGTATGACCTACCAAGTAGCTGATGTAAGGTAGATACTGATATGTAAGGAATGGTTCTCCATATAGATGAGCCAAATACATGAGACAGTCCAACACCGGTTTAGACACCTGGTCCCCACACACTCGCTTCTTAACATTTATTGGGCTGTTCTCGTCCATGTTAGCCATAAACTGTTGTCGTTGGGGACCTAACAACATAAAAAAAAAAGATGTGTAAATCACCCACAACCATTCACCTACACAAGTATCAAAGATACTCTTGCAGGGTAGCACCTAAGCCCAATGTAATACTTATGTGAGTTAATTACAGATTGGCACTAGAGTAGGAGGATGTTAAGTTATAAAGACTGTGGCACACATGGTGTACACTTATTTGTTAGCTAGAGGAGGAAGTCCCCAGCACAAATGCTTTCACATGAAGCCTACAAATGTTTTTTTTGAGTAAAAGAGCCACACTATACAAAAAAACTATTTCAATAGATGGTCATACAGGCATTGATTAATATCAGGCAGTTTGGCAGATGTTGTCTTTACTGTCCACCCATCTGATTAAACCCCTTCTCTGAGGTGAAGAGGAAGCACACAGTCCTCTCTTTTGCTTTGGGTCACTGTTATTTGACCATGTACAGTATGTGACCACTTGTATAAATATGAGTCTGCTTATGCATGGATGACCATGGAAAGAAAGAGAGATGGCGGCCTGATTAGCAGCAGCATCTAGTACAGTGGTCCCCAATCAGTAGCTTGCGAGCAACATGTTTCTCGCCAACCCCTTGGTTGTTGCTCCCAGTGGCCTCAAAGCAGGAGCTTATTTTTGAATTCCTCGCTTGGACGCAAGTTTTGCTTGCATAAAAACTATAAAAAATGAGCACGCACCCTTGAGCCTTGTTGCTATTACATGAAATAAACTTTGCTTTAACTTCAACGGCTGGCTCAAGGAGTGCGTGCTCGTTTTTTCTGGTTGTATCCTCACCTCAAGCTACGGTTCGTGGCACAGCACCTGAGCCAACTGCCATCCTTGGTGAGTGTGATAGAAGCTGATATTATTTTCATCTTACACAGTGTATAAATTGAGTCCAAAGGTGACAGACCTGGGGTTTAAGACATTTTCTCATCGGGTGAGCTGCAGTTCAACTTTACTTTGCAGCCAAAGATATATGGTTCCGTGCTAATTATTACTTGATCAGTGTTGGATAGTTTAAGGATTAGAGCCGGCTGTATATCTTTTACATAAAAACCAGGTGTACTGCCAAACGGAGTCTCAGGGAAATTGTTGGCCATATAAAGGACCTTAATAAACAGATATTGGTTTTGAGCAGTCATGTGAATAAATGCAAATATGCACAATATGCTCTCTATACACAAGGCCTCATTTATTACTGGGTTGTAGTGAGTAAAGCTGATGTATCACTGCACCCATGTTAACTGCTTCTGTAATTTTTGTAGGTTTTGTTCCAATGACTCAACACTCACAAGACTTGCTTTAAAAATGAAAAAGAAATCCTATTTTAATTTATTTTATCTTGATAAAGATCTGAATGTGACTGAAACATTGATTTTGCACATTAAAAAGGATTTCTTTAATTTTGTAAGCAAGCCCTGTGAGTGCCAAGTCATTGCTGTGGAGATATATATATAAATATAAATAATACACGAGAACCATGAATATCTTTTTATAAAATATATTTTTATAATATATATATATAATTATATAATACACAAAAGCCATGAATATCTTGTAAATGATATCCTTATAAACGGTTAGTTCTGATGTCATTTCTGTCACATGACTCACTGAAATTTGTGTATTATTATAAATAATAATAACTGCAAAATAAAGTCCTGGAGTGCATCTGTTGCTTAGAAACCTTGGACCAACATGGAGAGATTAATTTACAGGATTCCCTGTGCCCATAACTAGAGGTATCAGAAAAGGTCTGTAAATTGAACTGCTGTGACTGGCTGTGTCTGAAATACAACCTGGAGAAGAGCAAGAACTGCAATGTTTTGTGTAAATCTTATGGACTTGCAAGTCCAAAAAGTGTTTATGGGGATTGGCAAATTTTTTTGCCTTGTTTCGCTGTGGAAATTAGACTTGTATGGTGTCATGTGTCAAAAAAAATGACACGTGTCAAAAAAAAAATGTTGACGCCCATTAAAGTCTGCGTCTGCAGCATTTCGCCGGCGCAGAATTTTTGGCCAAACGAAACGGGACAAATTCGCCCAAGCCTACTTACCAACAATAAACCTACTAACATGCCAGCTGATACTATTTCTTGTTTTTGGTGGTCTGCAAGTTCAATGTGATCTACCCGCAACCTCTTTACCTGAAGGGACTACAATAATACATAAGTAAATTTAAAACATGTTAGGATTACTAGGGAAGGTGTTTTGCCTTCAAGATATTGGCGAACACAAGCAAAGGGTCAGATTTAATATGAAGAGAAACACTTCTAATTCCATACCTGCAGACTTTATTTATAAGGTTTACTCATCCACATGAATCAAACTGCAATGGAAGCTTTCTATATTGTGTTTTAAACATAGGTTATGGCAAGCTGTCTCCTAATGTGTCACATTATCCATAAAAATAACTAAAAAAAAAAACACAGAAACTAAATGGGGAATTACCAACATAACAGGATGTCAGCAATCTCAGCAGATTCCGGGCAATGTAACGAGAGGTCACTGTTGGACCAAGTTTGGCCGAGAGCCACCTCACCATCTTACATGCAGTGTCTGCAACAAATACAGGCAAAATTATACATAGAGATACCATTTGTTCAGGAGGAAACAGCCCACTGCAAACTGATAGCAGCAGTTATGAGTAAATAACAGAAAGGTGACACACCAACGTTTATAAAGAAAACAAAGAGTAATACAAGTTATCTGGAAACATGTTATCCAGAAAGCTCAGAATTACGGAAAGGCCATCTCCCATAAACTCCATTTTAACCAGATACTCAAAATTTTTAAAAAATTGATGCTTTCCTTTTTCTCTGTTATAATAAAACAGTAGCTTGTACTTTTGATCCCAACTAAGACATAATTAATCCTTACTGGAAGCAAAGATCAGCCCAATGGGGTTATTTAATATTTACATGAGTTTCTAGTATTTTCTGGTATGAAGATCCAAATTACAGAAAGAACCATTATCAGGAAAACCTGAGAATTCTGGATAATCCTGAGCATTTTGGATACCAGGTCCCATAACTGTAATAATAACTGTAGCTTCTTTCTATACAAGGCCCTGGTATGCTTCTACAATACAGGCATGGGAAGTGTTATCCAGAATGCTCAGGACCTGGGGTTTCTTGTTTAACGGGTCTTTCCATAATTTGGATCTTCATACCTTAAATCTACTAGAAAATCATTTCAACATTCAATAAACCCAATAGGCTGGTTTTGCCTCCAGTTAGGATTATTTATATCTCAGTCTGGAAGAAGTACAAGGAACTGATTTATTATTAGAGAAAAGGAATATAATTTTTTTAAATAAATTGATTATTTGGATAAAATAAGAGTCTATGGGAAATGGCCTTCCTGTAATTCAGAGATTTATGGATAGCCGGTTTCTGGATAATGGGTCCTATACCTTTACAAACATTATATATGTGTGTATACGAGTGTCTTAAGGGCGGGGAATTTGTTGGGGGTTTATGCTTAAAACACTTTTGCTTTATTCTCACCCCTTTACAGGAAACCCAGAAAGGTTAACAAATTTTGCTTTATGTGTTTCCGGTTTGATTAAATATCCATAAGCCATTGCTCAAACATAAGATATAATATCCCAGATAAAACCCACTGGGTTTTGCTGTTGCAGGAGTAGATCCAGGCTTCTGATCAGCAAATGTGAAGCAGAATTGTTGGTGTTAAATCTGATGCTAGAAAAATAACATTATTATTATGCAGCTGGAATAAAAAAAAAAAATGGTGTTATTGCCTGGAAATATGGGGATCTGTATCTATATTGGCAGGATACAGTGAACTCATTTGTTGCACTGGCACTCTGTATGGCTCTACATTTGTATACTGGGATTTTCTATTTTGACTAAAGTGACAAAAGTGGGGGTTACATATATTTTATTAGATATCAGTGCTGTCAACAGGCTAAGCTTAGGGGTTATCAATACATTAGCTGACTATTAATCATTTTCTGGTACAGAGTGCAATGCTTTCAGTAGCGCTATGTAATGCGAATCTGAATGTATTACTAATAAGCCTTGTATTGAGAATTTTGTAAATATACTGTATATTATGAGCCAGTCCTTAAAGGGATTCGGTCATGATTTTTATGATTTCATTTTTATTTCTAAATTAAACTGCAAATAATTAACTGTACAATATAAAATGTAATTTCTGAATCAGCAAGTGTATTTTTTTAGTTGTAATATTGGTGTGTAGGCAGCCATCTCAGGTCATTTTGCCTGGTCATGTGCTTTCAGAAAGAGCCAGCACAAAAACTGCTTTCTGGCAGGTTGTTGTTTCTCCTACTCAATACAACTTAAGGAGTCGTAGTGGGACCTGGATTTTACTATTGATGGTGTTTTTAGATCTAGCAGGCAGCTGTTATTTTGTGTTAGGGAGCTGCTATCTGGTTACCTTCCCATGGGGGAAAGGGAGGGGTGATATCACTCCAACTTACAGTACAGCAGTAAAGAGTAACTTAAGTTTATCAGAGCACAAGTCACATAACTGGGGGCAGCTGAGAAACTGACAATATGCCTAGCCCAAGTCAGATTTCTAAATTAAACTTTAAATATATGTCTTACCTATTACAATCTTTTGCTCTTTTTCCTCTGTTTGGTTATTTAGATCATGCTCTTCTTCCTCGTCTTCTCTGCTTTCACTGGCTAGGACTGTATCCACAGAAATGTCAGTGTTGACAGACAATGTTAACTCAGAGAGCCCAGGAGAGCGTTCCCTTTCCTCTTCTTCTTCAGATTCTTCACTCTGTTTCAAATCCTGACTGCTGTCTCCAGATTGTAAGCTCCCCTTCTCTTTTAGTGAATCACTGTCTGTAACTTTTTCATCCCCAAGGGAGACTTCACTTGCGCTGCTCTTGTCACTTAACCTCCCCAAACTAAGTGACTCTGGCTCTTGTGGTTGAAGTGGGTCACTTACATAAAGAGTACCCTGAAAATCCTCATTTTCTGCTAGGTAACCCTGATCATGGAAAGTGACTCCAGAGGTATAGTCCAGGAGCTCATGAGAGGATGCACTTTGATCCATACTGGTTTGTCTTGCCTCTCCAAAGTTGCAGGATACAGGGCTATCACCACCACTCTCTTCATCTTCAGCTCCTCCTGACAGCAACTTCCTCTCATCCCCTGAGGTCTCCAGTCCAATAAGTATCTGAAGAACGTGGTTAAGCAAATTAGACAGGAATGCCTGTAAGCCCAAACGTACAATCAGTTGTGCAACAAAGCAATCTGTATATAGGTAAAATCTTCCATTAAGATGTGAAGGATTTTCATATGACCCTATAAGTGGTTTCAGCAGGTATTTGTTTGAATTTTTAGGGCCCAAAGCCTTGGCTACTGGTTCAAAGAGATACCATGCAGCATAAACTGCTGTGCTTTCTTCAGTCATCAAAGACAAGACAAAAGGCAGCAGAATCTCTAATCCTTCAGGGTTAATATCACAGAGGATACCATCAATTTGCTGCCACAGCTGAAATACTAGCTCCCGGCCTTGACTCTCATCTTCAGTTCTTCTTGATTGGTATGTTAGGATGAATTTGTGCAGATTTGGAAAGTATGTAGGAAAAGGGATAATGGAGCATAAAGGACTGAGGAGTAATGAAGGAGAAGGTGGGGGAAGACCTTTTGAAATGTGTGAAAACTCAAAAAGCAGGGCTCCTTTATGTTCCCCATTATCTTTAAGAAGTTCTTCTTCTGGTGTGTGCAGTTGCAGTAATGACTCAAGCATCTGCAAAAGGGGAAGTGGAATGTCCTTTGGATGATGTCTGCTAAGATTACGTACTAAAATATATCGTTCTAACAAGGATGTTTTTGGTGCCATGGTATGAATCTTTCCTGCAAAAACAATCTCTGCAATCATGACACCCAAGGCCTGCATATCTCTTTGAAAAAGATCCAAAAGACTAAGTGGACATATTTTAGAAGATTTTTGAACGGGCAGTAAGGTACTGTGTAAGCCCCGAAGTAAAAAGTTGTCCAGTTTTTCTAGTTCTTCAAGGGCTTGAACAGGATTGAAGCTTTCAGGAAGTAAGAGTTTCCTTTCACTTTCCTCTGCGTTAGTTGTGAGCCTGCTTATTCGATTTGACTTACTGCCTGGAGGTCGGGTTTCCCCTTGGAATGTACTGGTACTAGTAACCTGAACAGAGGGGATGCATACTTGATCATTACCTTTTCCTGCAATGCCCAATGAGTCAAGAGCTTCAGTTCCTTGTTCCAGTTCTTCATCCCCTGCACACAATTTGTCAGTATTCCAAATAGCCTCACATACCATGGCCTCTATTACCGGTCCATTGATTCCATTGCTTGTTTGTTCATCTTTCCATTCACTCATTTGGCTTATGTTTTGAGTAGACAAGATGGCAGGGGGTTCGAAAGACGGGCAACAAGGGCCTAATAAGCGCTTAGGATGTGGCTGATCAAAAAGCTGAACCACTCCAAAACAAGTCAAGTTAGTATGATTATCCACTAAATGAAGGCAAACATTTTTTTCCATGAGTGCATTTTTCCCAGTTAATTTGTACCCAAAGGTAAGATCTATCCAGTGGTGAAGATCCTGGGATACATCTCGGCTCTCCAAAAGAGCACGGTGGACATGAATAAAGTCCTCATATGAACTGCACCATGATGGTATTTCAAGGTCTGGCATGTCAGAGTGTATAGATTTAAAAATGGTGGGGTCTGTGTAAAACTCTGGAATGCACTCATCAGGAGTCCAGCCTTGCATTCGCTCCATGCTTGCAGGGTACTCATTTGGTTCCCACTGAGATCGGACGTGGTTGCAAAGCACAGTCTTTGGTGTCCTCCTAGCCTTGTACACATAGTATGTTATGTCAGACAGAACATCGGAAATGTGATGAGGAACATGCAGGTGATCTGAACTGCTTCCTCCAGCTACAAATGCTTGTTTGGTCATCTCATAGGTAAAATCCAGCTGCTTGTCTCCCTTGTTTAAGCGAAACTTAGATTTCCTAAGGTCTCTAAACTTTCCGTTCTTGGTAGTGAAATCTACAACCCAAGGCAATACTGGGTGGTAGTTGGGATCGCCTGCACGTCTACCAGCCAGCTTATTCAGATACATAAGATAGTCAAAGTTGGCGATTCTGCCATGAATCCAGTCTATTACCATCTGCTTTAACTCCTTGTTACAACACATGCATAACCCCACAGTCCCAAGTTGATTTGTATTAATATTTTCTTCCACCTTTGTGCTTCTACACTCTCTTTCATAGTCAATAAAGTTAGGCCTCAACTGGCTGCACAGTTTCTCATCGACTAACACATTACGTAATGTTAACGCCCCACTTGACAGCCCCCCTTGATGGCACGCCTTTAGAGCCTGCAGTATATTGTACAAGATAAAGAGCACTTTAGCATGACTGTTTGCAAGTTTAGCTGGACTAAATGTGACCACATCATATAAGGAATATGGTATACAAGGTAAAATGATATACAACATAGATCCAGATTCCAGCAGAGCTTCAGCTTGGACAATATTGGAACTGGATGGTGCACCTAATACAAAACTTGCTCCTTCTTTAGAAGGAGATAAACTTGGTGCCGCTTTATTTATAAAAATAAAGGGGCAACCATAAACCCTCTGAAGGGACAACTTTAGCACGTCCAATGCTTGAATACTTGGCACTTTATGCATGCTTTCGTATGGCTGTACATAAGTCCTACAGGCCGCGTTCCACATGTTACTGTAGTTCTGAACAGCGATGCACTGCATAAACCTGATGAGAGATTCAGAATCAATATTCTTTCCCTCTAGAAAGCAATCATTCAGTGCTACGGGGTAGGCCAATCTTTCTTTTCTCACCCCATGGATTTCAATTCTAGTCCAGCCAACTGGTAACTTATGCACAGATCTTTGAAGGAATGTCTGTATTTCCACACGGCTGAACCCTTCTGGTTTTGGACACTGTGTGGAGACTGCTCGGCGCTCTTTAATGCTTGCCAGCCATTTCTGTGACACCAGGGCGATAACGTGGGTTCCCTCTTCCGCTATTATAAGCTGCCTTGAATCAATGTTCAGTTCTTTCTTGACTGCTTCTAAAAGCCACTCCATTTTGAAGGTAATATCACTTTCCCAAATGCATTCTAATCTAAAAAATGAGAACAAGGCAAACTATAAAAACACTTTTAAAAAGATAAAATCATTCTGAGCATTTTAAAATTAGTATGGGACAGAATACACATTCAAAGTGACTGAATAAAGAAAAACTATACCCCCCAAGCAATGTAGGTCTCATTAAAAATATAATGCATAAAACAGCTCATGTGTAAAACTCTGCTTTGTGTAAATAAACCATTTTTATAACAATATACTTTTTTAGTAGTATGTGCCATTGGGTAATCATAAATAGAAAATTGCCATTTTAACAAATAAGGGCCACCTCCTGGGATCGTACAATTCACTATGCACACAAACCATACATGTTAAATAACATGAGCCAATTAAAATACAGAGTTATGTCTTTTGCTTCCACACTTCTTCCTGTTACAGGAAGAAGAGGTGCAAAGAGATGTACAGGCAAGAGATGTAAAAGGGCAAGATTTAATTAAAAATATATTTCAGTGTTTGGTAAGATTCTTTAATATGCCACTTAATATGATGTAAACTGTTGCTTAAGTATTCATTTTGGTGGTATAGTTTTCCTTAAATGAATATAATTTACCAAGAAATTGATTCAGCCCTTTTCCAATTAACATCATCCCCACTGTCCTTTGATTTACTGCAGAAACACTACACAAACTTGAATGAGATAATTGTGATCATGCCTCCCCAATTAAAAATATGTTCTTAATTAAATATTAAAGCCCATTTCCAAAAGTGTAATATTTCAAGTAACAGCACATTTTACAAAAATCACCGGGGCACATTTAATGGGCACACTTGCACTATTACAGTAACCAAAAGCAAAAAAATTGGTGAGGCTTGTGGTACTAGGGCTTTATTAATGAACCAAAATTACTTTTGATACACTGGGCATGTATGATGGAAGTGCTTTTTACCCATAATAAGGTAATGCTGTTTTTTTACCCATAATAAGGTAATTTCCCCAGAATGCCATTGCAGATGTCATTCTATAAAGAGTGAGGAGCTTGTGCATGATTGGCACTTATTTGCATCTACTTCAGGCAGAAGTACATGCACAAAACCAAAACTGCTATAAAGGCATATTTTGTGCCCTTCTGTTTAATAAGTAGCCCTTTTACCTACTTATTAAAGTGGCCCCTCACCTTAAACTTTAGTTTCTGGTTTCAGGCTGACCCTCTTCTCTCAGATACATTTAGATGTGATATTGCCCTTATTCTCTTATGCAAGTGATCCATGTATATTCCCAATTTAGCACATTTCCACAGGCAGTGGCACACTAATCAGAATCTTTTCACAGGCAGTGGCACACTAATCAGAAGCTTTAGTAAGGCCGTAAGTGAAATCTCATGTCAGACTAAGAACCTGTACTGCTGGAGATAACATTGGCAATATACCTACTGCGCCTCTCGAGTAGGTGTAAAGGGGTACAGTAGCGCCAATATCTGAACATGCAAATTAACAGAAATATGTTCAGGGCTTCAACATGACCTTTAAAAGCCTAGACCCACTGGTTCTATAAATGGGGACAGCATTAAAGTGATACTGACATGTTCCCATAAAAATCATAGCAATGTGTCCGTATCAAGGAGGTGCTGCACGCAACAATATTTTCCTCTAAAGACTGCGATCCTTCCATAGGTTAATTATAACGTGACTTCAGCCTATGGAAGGATTGATCCGCCCCAGTACAGCATGACTAAAACAATGCAGAAGATCCATTAGAAGTGTCAGAGGGTCGGCTTCACAAAGGTTTGTGGGGCTGGGGGTGGCTTTTAGAGGAAAATATTCAGCATGCAGCACCTCCTTGACACGGACACATTCCTATGATTTTATAGGAACATGTCAGTATCGCTTTAAGATCAAAATAAACATTCCTTTATTTGGGGAATTCGGTTTGCTATTTGACCAAATGATATTTGTCCAAACCAGGCCATACCAGCCGGGCGCCCAAGGCAACCTGGCCGGCCGATTTGCCCCCTTGGCGGCACAGGCTAGCGTGCGTCCGTAACTGCGCATGCGCGCCCGATATTTCTATTCGTGGAGGGAGAAGAGATTGCACACAGAAGCGCGCAGGAGAGTGCTGGTGGGAGAGAAAGGGTCTGGACCATGGGTAGGATGAAAGAAGAGGTACGTTCTAGGCACGTGACTCTTCTGCCTACCCCTAGTTCCGGCAAAGTGCAAATTTTAGACTTTTTTTTAATCCACGATGCAGAGTTCCCCCCCAGAATTCCAGTGTAGCTGAAGGCGCATGCTAAGTTGTGTGCACTGCATCCTGTGTACAATACACCAACATGGAGCCATTTTACCCACAATGCAGGATCCCTCAGAATTGCACTGTAATTCCTAGGGCATGCTAATTTGCAAGGGGGCCATACACTCCCTACTAAGACAAAAACCTAATGCATATTAACTTAAACCCTAAGAAGCAGAAACAGCAGAACTTCCTGACCTAAGGCGAGGCTCTTACACAGTAAAGTGCTTTTTACTCCACTGACCCACCAAGATTATTGAGAAGTACTGGCAGGTAATGGAACTGGATAAATGCACTGACCACTGATGAAAGCATTGATAAGTATGTTTTGCTTGTGCACAATGATGTACAGGAATCTCTTGCAAATACAGATGATCCGATAGTTGGACAGCCCTGGTCTAGGAGATCGTATTGTGCAGCCCTGTGTTGCCCTTCTATTTGTGTACAGTATAGCAGAAATGTGATACATCACAAGTTATTATATACTGGGTCTAAGGAGAGGGCTGAAGGTGCACAGATAATAAGAATGCTGTACATTATGACATTTGTCATAAAAGCAGTACAGGTATGGGATCCATTATCCAGAAAGCTTTGAATTACGTAAAGTCTCCCATAGACTCCATCTTATCCAAATAATCCTTTTTCTCTGTAACAATCAAACAAAACGAAGATATAATGAATCTTTATTGGAAGCAAAACCAGCTTATTGGTTTCATTTATTGTTTCCATGATATTCTAGTAGACTTAAGGTAGGAAGATCCAAAGGTCCATTATCTGGAAAAACCCCCAGGTCCCGATCATTCTGCATAACAGGTCTCATACCTCTACTTATAAATGGTTTGGAAAGCCAAAACTGGGGACGTGTGTTCCCAAATGATAAGCGTTCTGCACACAATTACCGTTCACTACTGAAGTGCGTTGTCTGCTGGGCCCTGGCAGAATGCTGGGAATTGCAGTGTAAAACCGAAGGATCCAGGAATTTTAAACGTCAAGTCTCCCCATCCCACCTCTACTTAAAGCATAACAAGCTGAAAGATTTATAATTAAACCACACACAGTCTCTACATTTGTAGCCCAATTTGTTGTTCAGCTTCAAAGCCAACACCTTGCACTGTTTCATAGATTTAGCTCCCACATGCAGCAGAACTACAACTCCCAAATGCAACTGATAGTGATTCTATGCAGCAGGATTCTGGGAATTGTAGTCCAGCTAAAGGCTAAGAAACAGTGCCTTAGAAAATGATAGCTGCTGGACAGTAACAGCCAATAATATATATATATCTCATGATCAGTAGGGATACAGATAATATAACTAGCAGCAGAATGGCAGAGCTGCAGGGGGCAGTTCGCAGGAGCATTACATGTTATGAACCAACTTCCTGAACCCACACAGAGTGCAACAACAGAAAGCAATTACCTTTGCAGAGCACAGAAATGAGGCTATACTGTCTCCCCAACTGGCAGGCTCCACAGCCAGGACTTCAGCAGCACAATTCTGCTTGGGATACCAGAACGGAGTGACTTCAGGAAGTCGTGATGTCAAAGTCATGTGACCAAGATGTGGGCGGACACGACTGAAGTCATATGAACAGAGCGTGCGACTCTTGTGCCTGCTTAGAAGCAGCAGTGAGTGACGTTGTGACGGCACCACGTGACAGCATGTGAGAAGGACCCATTCCGGTCAGGCAGGGGGAGATTGGAATATAGAATTGTGGCTAAAGTGGCGGAAAGGTGCTGAGCTATCAAACTGAAAGCGTTGCAATTGGAGAAGGTTGTTGTCAGGGGGTGCAGGAGAGCTGCGCTTGGGTGGAATGCTGCAAGAGTGCAGGGAAGGGAAGTATGCTGTCTGCTGGGGAAACGCAGTATGATGTGTGCAGGGCTGAAGCCTGGGGAACAGCAAGTGATAGGCACAGGGATACTGGAGAAGCACGAACAAGTCCGCTAACCCCCCCCACCATGTCCTGCAAGTGGATTATTCTAATCTAACCCTTATGACCAGAGCTGATTTAAAGGAGACATTTCATATAATGTTTATATAGTGAATAAAGTACCCCCTTTTGTAAAACATAAGGATATTATAAGTTCCCGAGGAGTTTCATGACCATGGAACGCCGAGGTAACTTCTAATATCCTCATATTTTGCAACTAGTGGTACTTTATATATTATAATACACACGTTTCAGTGAGTCATGTGACAGAAATGACATCAGAATTTACCGTTTATAAATGATGACATCAGAACTCACCGTTTATAAGGATATAATTTAGAGGATATTCATGGCTTTTGTGGATTATATTCAGATATACAGTACTAATCATCCATCCCAGTTTTGAAGGGCAGAGACACACGGTTAGATTCGGGTAGATTAGTCGCCAGGTGACAAATCTCCTCTGCTTCGGGGTGACTAATCTCCCTGAACTGCCTTCTGGCCGGCGGGATGGCATTCGAATCGCTTAGTTTTCCGAAGTCGCCCAAAGTTTCCTCGTGAGGCAACTTCGGGTGACTTTGGAAAATGAAGCACTCTGAGTGCCATCCCGCCAGCGATTTACATTCTAGTCGGCGGGAAGGCAGTTCGGGGATATTAGTCGGCCCGAAAAAGAGATATGTCCCCGGGGACTAATCTCCCCGAATCTGCCCGTGTGTCTCTGCCCTAAAACTGTCAATATTAAGAGCTACACAGAGAGCCTTGCTGAGAGTCTGGGCTGGATGTACGAACACATTTTAGGACATCCTGCAGCAAAATACATCTCCTTCTTGTCTTTGGAACGGCGCATTGGTTGCTTTTACCGTCACTCATCGTCCAAATCTGCAGTCACACCTCCGTCCCTCCCTTCTCAGACGTCAGTCATACGAACTCAGCCTTCCGCCCTCAGTCTTCTGCCTTCCACCCTCAGTCTGTCGCCCTCAGCCCTCCATCCTCCTCCTTCAGTCATCTGAAGATTTGCCTTGAAACACAACAGGAATTTTTGGATGTAAAAGTGTACAAAATGGGGGGTAAATTACATAGGTGCATGTATATAAAGCCCACAGATAGAAATAATATTGTGCATTATCATAGCAACCACCCAAGGCATTTGCTGAATTCTTTACCCAAATTGCAAATGCTAAGGGTGGTAAGAATTGACAGTGATATTGTTAAATGTGCCAAAGACTTAGAAAACATGGGGGAGAAGTTTTTGGAAAGAGGGTATCCCCATAAATTGGTTCAGGACACCAAAAAGTGGGCATTAAGCTTAGACCGTAGATTTATATGTGATAGTGTTGTGATGAAAAGATGAGTAACAGGTAAAAGTGTTTCTGAAAATGTTTATTATGCCAATACAGTGTTCAATCGAATCACACGAATCAATGCATACAAAAACATAGGCCTATTGTTGCTAGTGACGAAAATTTGGCTAGAAAATTACCAAATAGACCCAAACTCAGTTATAGGAGGGGAAAGTATTTAAAGGAAAACCTGAGCCCCTCAGATCCAGTAGAAAAGTACATGAAACAACAAAAGCAACATTTCCTTATCCAACGCTCGGGTGTGTTCAGATGCAGTGTATGCGTGATGTGTAGTAGTCTGATAATAGGAGACAGTTTTCACCACCCACCAGCAGGAAAGAGATACGCGATTAAGTATAGGATGACTTGCACCACGACCATGTTGATATACATTATTAAATGCCCGTGCGGCCTAATTTATTGTGGGAAAACCATTAGGCAGCTCAAAGAACAAATAGGGATGCATATAGCAAGTATTAAACTAGTACTTGACCCGAATATAAATGAAAAAGAGAAAGGAAAAGAGAAAGAGAAAAAACAAGATATATCCCAACAGTTGGTGGTGAAACATTGGGCAGAAGCCAAGCAGAGTCTGGCAACATTCAGATGCATGCCCATCGATCATTTCACAATAAAACCAAGAGGGGGAGATTACAATAAAGCCCTGTTAAAAAGAGAAGCGTTTTGGATATACAAACTTGATTGCGTTGCCCCTAGAGGGTTAAACGGATAACTAGTACTTAGTTGTTTTCTGTAGAATGTTTCTTTCATGTAAATGACAAAAAAGTGATATGACAAAAGACTGATACGACAAAAACAAGGTTGAAGCAGATTTTATTGAAACAATGTTTTTAGAGATACTATGCTTAGAAACACTTTGTCACAATATATTGTCAATTTTTTGTATACTAAATATATCATTTGTATGCACTTTACAGACTCTATGGGGCAAATTCACTAAAGCACGAAGCGGCTAACGCTAGCGTAAATTCACAGCGTGACGTCATTTTGTTACTTCGCCGATTTACTAACGGGTGCTGGTGTAAATGCGCATTTTACTGAGCGTTACCTCTTGCATCAGACTTGCCTTCGCTAGCTCAGACCAGGCGAAGTGCAATAGAGTAGATAGGGATTGCTTCATAAAAAGTTGAAATTTTTTCTAAGTCCCAAAAACGCTGGCGTCTTTTACTTTTTTAAGGGTGATAGGCTGAAAAAGATCGAAATATTTCTTGGGGGTACCCTCCTTCCCCCCTACATTTCTTAACATATGGCACCTAAACTATACAGTGGGCACATGTATAGGGCAAAATAACAACTCTATTTTATTTTATGAAGCTTTCCCAGGCTTGTGTAGTGTAATGTATTTGTTGCTACATATACGTACATTGTACGTGGCGGCGTATGCAAATTAGGCATCACTAGCGTAACTTCGCTTTGCTTGATGAATTACCTGTCAAAACTTCGCCTGGTGAAGTGCGGCAAAGGCGTCGATATCATATTTTCAGCACTTAGTGAATTTGCCCCTAGGTCCCTATGTCGGGTTTGAAGTTAGAATGGACTCTTGGTACAGTTCACCAGTGACACCAAGTGGCGAGAGATTATATGATTTTGATGTAAAAAAGACTGTGGGTGAAGTTTTTTTTGATGTATATGATGTCATCCGTGGCGCCAAATTCAAATGGGGACGTATGGGTATAAATGTACATAATCATTGTACACAAAGGCCCAAATGTGGACCGAAACGTCGGATATATGTATGCAATAAAAGAAATGTGAAGTGATTACAACACTGGAGTGCGGGTCTTTTCAACAAATATATATATAGAAATATATATATATATATATATATATATATATATATATATATATATATGTATATATATATATATATATATATATATATATATATATATATATATAGAACATGACAGAGCACTCACCAAACAAAAACACAGCATGCCTGGGCGCAGGCAATATATATACAAAATAGCCCTCTTAAGGGTTGTTAGGTTTTTTCCCTGAGGAAGATCACTATGATGTGATCGAAAAGTTGGAATTTCTTTTGTTTTTCTATTAAAGGGGAAGGAAAGCTGCAGAGGCATTTTATTGCCAATAGATTAGCTGTTTGTTTGTTTGAAATAGATAATCCAACACTAACAGTTAGCACTCTGTTGGTAAGAGGTGGGCTGGTGGAGGCATGTAGGTTCCCCCCCCCCTCTTACCCATTTAACTTGCACCTGATTCAAATGTTAGTGATTGGTTCTATGTCAGGCCACTTCTTAGCTCTGCCCATTAGGCCTGCTGTAAAGCAGACTAAGTACAGGGTTTGCCTGCCCCTCTTGACCCTGGGTTCTTCTCCTTCCAACAGATTTTCACTCTTGTGCACAGAGCATTAGATTATTGTGTCATTCTCAGATAAGCAAAAAGGTTCTCAATCACCCCCATAGATCTCAGGTCAAGTAGCAAATCATTATCCCACTTCTATCTTTTTCGATCTTTAAATTAGATTTTCAAGCAAAACTAGAAAATAAACTTTTTTCACATGTTTGTTTTTTATCTTTTAGCCATGGTTTGTGTAGTAAGACCACTATACTGTATACTGGATTTTTGCCACAAACCACTTTATCTAGAACACTGCTTTCCAACAGGTGGCCCGCGGGCTGCATCCAGACTGCAACCCCTCCCTAGTGTGACCCTCCATAAAAGTCTGGCTGCGTTGACTTTTCACCTTTGTGTAAAGGTGGCCATGCACAATAAGATCCGCTCATTTGGCTTGATATGCTGACACATGGCAGGGCGATATCTGCAGCTTTAATCTGTCTGTGTATGGCCACCTTTAGCTTCAAAAGGTATCAGAACTGAGATAACTGTCCCTGCAGTACAGTACATACTGTTCATCGTAGAGTGTCTCTGTCTCTTACCTTGCTCTACCTGTGCCTGCTCTACCCTACCTGTGTGTGCCATACTCTGCTTGCTCTATGCTGCCTGTGCATGTCATACTGCAGTGAGTACCAAACATCTGGGGTTTTGGTGTGCTACCACCATAAGGGCAAGGCCAGACCTGGCGTTTTTACGTTGCGTTTTTAAAAAAGCTCTGTCTGGTGTAAATACACATAAACTGCACTACCACTGAGATTAATGGAAAACGCAATTCTCACAGGGCGCTTGCAAGCCAAAATCCGCCAGGGGACGCCAGCAGAAACGCCAATACGTCAAGAAACTACCAAATCAATAGACTCCATAGGATCTGCTCGTTTGAAACCACACTTTGCCTAACTACGCAACGTATTTTAAATATGGCATCCAAATTCTCACAAGATAAATGGCGCGTATACGTATTTACTGCGTATTAGGCTGGTGCCGTAATTACGTTGTGTATTGACCATAATTCTTGCTCCATTTTGCATGTAAATAGCTTTTCTATTCCTAGCCAGCGGAATTATGGGGAACGAGAACAATGAAAAGTGCATGTTGGGAAAAGAAACCTACGTGCTGTTGACGTCGCGTGTAGTTTCAGTGGCGTATTTACACTCGACCATACGCTTTTAAAAACGCAACGTAAAAACGCCATGTGTCACCTTGCCCTTAATGTGGGTATTGTTTAACCATTAAAAAATGGTCAATTATCAGCCCTATACCATGTAGGCAAGAAAAACTCCAGCCCTCGCTACCACAGAAATTGGACAGCACTGATCTAAACTAACGGGTCTGCTTTGTTTTCTGCAAGTGGAACATAGAACTGTTATAAAAATATGCCAGCCATACTATTTGTATAGTACAATTACAATTAAAAATCAATATAGAACATATTCCCCTTATTCAATATCATCATCAGTTTTTAAATGATAAACAAAAATAAACTAGATTGAATTAAATCAGTTGAAACTGATGCCAGATTTTTAGTTGTTATTGACACTTAAATAGAAAATTATAACTTTTTTTACATTTGTTTCTTATGCAGTATGATGAATTGGTTAAGGTGGCCATACACGGAGAGATCCGATCATTTGGCCATGTCGCCAAACGAGCGGATCTCTCTCCGATATGCCCACCTTGAGGTGGGCAATATCGGGCTGATCCGATCGTGGCCCTAGGGCCCAACGATCGAATCCTAGCGATGGCTAACGGGTGGTCGGACTGCGGGATCGCATCAATTTACAGATGCGGCCACGATCCGACGGGATTTGTAGTCCCGTCTGATCGACATCTGGCCGACTTTCGGCCAGATATCGATCGGGGAAGCCCATCGGAGGGCCCCATACATGGGCCAATAAGCTGCCGACTCGGTCTGTCGGCAGCTTTTATCGGCCCGTGTATGGCTAGCCATACACGGGTTCAACTATCCTTAAGGTAGCCATACACGGGCAGATAAAGCTGCTGATATCGTCGTTTAGACCAATTTGACAGCTAATCTGCCTGTGTATGGAGGCTTCCGATTGGTCTTTCCGATCGTTATCTGGACACAATATCGATCGGGAAGGTTTGATTTTTCTCCCGACAGACCTGTCAGAACCCATTGCGCTCGTCATAATCCGATTTTCCCCGATATAGCCCTGCCGTTAGTGGCATATTGTGAAAAGTGTATGGCCACCTTTAGGACATTCTGTAAATGATGTCTGCTTCCCAAATGACCCTATGTGACCTGAAGGAGAAAGAAAAAAAAAAAGGATGGAACAATGGCAGCATCCTAAACTTGAAACACAGCATGGGGCTTGTGTGAAAACTGCAATCCAAAGCCAACAATTAGAGAAAGTGTGTGCTGACGTGAAGTGCAAAAGTTAAAACAGCATTTTAATGAAGATTGCACTTGTATAACTCAATTACGAGACATGCTGCAACTGTTTATTGAACAACATTTCCTTTAATTCACTATTCGAAGAGTAACACTGAGGCAAATAGAGAATGATTACAATGTTAGTGTTTTTGAGGTCTATGTAGATTAAATAAATCTATAATATATTTAGTTGTTTAACATTAAAAGGCAACTGTCACTCCAAATTTCCCCACCAGAGTCGCAGCTAACAGAACCCTCACTCCGATCATTTGAAAACGTTTTTATAAAACTCTAAGGGGCCCATTTACTTAGCTCGAGTGAAGGAATAGAAGAAAAAATACTTCGTATTTCGAATGGTCGAATATGGCTACTTCGACCATAGAATAGGCTACTTCGACCTGCGACTACGACTTCGAATCGAACGATGCAAAATAAAAATCGTTCGACTATTCGACCATTTGGTAGTCGAAGTACTGTCTCTTTAAAAAATACTTTGACCCCCTAGTTTGCCACCTAAAACCTACCGAGGCCAATGTTAGCCTATGGGGAAGGTCCCCATAGGCTTCCTAACAATTTTCTGATCGAAGGAAAATGTTTCTATCGATGGATTAAAATCCTTTGAATCGTTCGATTCGAAGGATTTAATCGTTTGATCGAACGATTATTCCTTCGATCGTTCAATCGTAGGAATAGCACTAAATCCTTTGACTTCGATATTCGAAGTCGAAGGATTTACATTCGGCAGTCGAATATCGAGGGTTAATTAACCGTCGATATTCGACCCTATGTAAATGTGCCCCTAAAAATGTCCCCCAAGCTCTAGGCCATCAACAACAGGATGAAGCTCCCATCGTGGTTGGCCATTTTTGATAATTATCCAATTTTTCAATACCTGAAAATCTAGAGCGAAATGTTTAAATTAAATGAATCCTTTTTGGTTTATACTTTAATGATTGGGAATGATATGATTCTAATTCGCAGTGTGACAGAAGCGTGATAGTTGCACAAATTGATTTGAAATCTGGTGTTCAGAGCAATTATTTGTAATGAAGTGAAGGCAATGGTTCACTTTTCTAGCCATACCTTTTCTAAGCTTTCTTCCATTGTTAAGTCTTAATAACTGCACTCTTTATCCGTCATATGTGTGTGCACACCACCATAAGTGCTAGACAATGGGTTCAATCCCAAATTTTAAGGGGCAGATTATCAAAATCTTAGTTTGTGGAAGAAAATGCGGACGAGGAAAAAAAACACAGACAAAACTTGTGCAACTTTTATTCTCGAATGCTATTTTATGAAAATAATGCAACAAAATATTCCTGCGTGCATTTTTTCGGCAATAAAAAGTTGCATGCCAGTATGAATCTCAGTGGCCAATTCATTTTCCGTGAGGCTGAAAATCTCGAATGTTTTACTAAACTGGGGAAATAAATTAAATAAAGTTGTCAGAGAATATTCTCTTTGATTTATATATATATATATATATATATATACATATACGTATAGCCAGCTTTTACTTGCAGAGTTTTTTCTGGTGACTTTTTGTGGTTTCGTTCTGTGATAAATAGCAACGATTCGAGGTTACAAACTATATTCTCGACTCGAGTATATTGTTACTCGTTTCTTCACTGTTTTTTCTTGTATCATGAAAAAAACTAAAAAAGACTAAAAAAGTCTGCCCCTAAGTCTTCACAGTACTTTTTCTGCTAGTTGCAAGCAGCATTTTTCTCAGTGACTTTGACATCATAGCAGTGTATAATTTTGTCGTAATTCTGCCTCATCACTTTTTGGATTGTTTGGTGTCTGTCAGTGCACATAATTTTTATCAGCACTTTCTGCCAATGTATTCATCTCATGTTCTTTCCACGATTTGTCAATAACAAGAAATACAAACCTTTTTTGATTCCTGTGAGTTGAGGATCCTATAAACACAGAACTCGGTGATTTGCTAAAATCTTGCATTTTAGCATAGCTTGAACCACTACAAAGTATGGAAGCAGAAATATGGACATTTCCCAACGGCAATTTTTTTTTTGATTGACTTGCCCACATCTTTCTTGTGCCACGCATGTTCCATGTTCTTGTTAGGCAAGACCAATCTATCTAAGTTTCTCCACACAGCCATCTTTGTGTTTGTATGGGAACAACCTAATCATTTCATCTAAACATGATTCAAAGACAATACACACGTTCGTGATCGAGGCTTGGTAACAGTAGGATTTCCTTGTGTGTACTCTCCTGTTTGGTTTCAGTTGTGCTCTCCAATTCTAGATTGTAAACATCAATAGATGTTTCTGTTGATTCAAAAAATGAAATGTCCAATTAGGTTTCAATTGTGAGAATTCTGATACAGATGGTATTGCTTTGCCTGTCTTGAACCGACTATGCTTAAATATTTTTTTAGTGGAATGTCGCACTACAAATGTAATGGTTGGCACCCTAAATCTAGAACCGATGCCAAGCACCCTGGTCTCGGCTCATGCTTCTGCCTGTAGCAGCCACCTTTGGCTTCGGGAGGAGCCCTCAGCTACTCAGATGCCGCCAGGTCTTAAAATGAGAGGTGCAAAGCGAGGGGTTCTTAACAAGCAGAGGGGCACAACTGTAAGGCAAGAGTCTTTGGGCTGAAGGTCACAGTACAAGGCGTGAGACAAAATCGTAATCAGATCATGCCGGGTCGTGCAGGCAGAGAACAAGCGTAGTCAGGCAGGCAAGGGCCAAACCGGGTAATCAATCAGAAGGGAATTAGCAGAAGAGGTAGTCGGTATTCAGGCAAGGTGCAGGATCCATAGGTCAGAATAGTCAAAAGCCAGGCAGGAAAGAATTGGATCCCATTTGAATTTCTCGCCATCACGCCAGCGCGCCCGCGTCAATATTACAAACGAGACGCAGGCGTGCTCGCCCTAAGTAGCTGCAATGGCGGCCGAAGAGGAGCCGCACCACTGGACCACCAGGGTGAGTAACTTTTCTCGCATCATAATGGTGGTCATGAGTCTGACTAAATGGCACAGATGTAGAAGATTTTTCAGTATCTGCATGTTGAATACCTATGTCATAATAAGTTTTGATTTTTGTTGTTTGATTTTGTTTGTGTATCATACCAAAGCCTGGTGTTGGGTTTACAGCCTTATATTTTTTTTTCAAAGAAGAAATCTGTCACAACTCCTTTCCACTAGAGGCATTGATGAGGTTGTACTTTCATCATCCATATGAGAAATACAAGACAATGACAAACAAATCTCTTACTCCCACAATATGTATAACAATCAGCATTGAAATATACGGAACATTAGTCTGTAATTATCATGTTTTTTTTTTCCATCTAGAACCTTTTGAGCCATTTCCTCCAGGTTAGCACTAAACTGGTCAGTGCTTTCTAGCCATTTTTCTAATCATTTCTATATTTGTGGGAAAGGTATGCAAGGTTACATTTGGATACTGTTTCTTACGATCAGTTTTATGGTGGCAATTTTTAACTATGTACTTTGTCATATTGAATATCACATGAATATGTAGATTGAGAGAATTCCATAACATTAGCTGTAATATTATAATTTAGGGGCAGATTTATCATAAAAATTTGGGGAGAAAAAAAGCTTGTGCAACTTTATACTTGAATACTAGCTTATTTAAGAAAAAACCTGAGAAAATATTTGTGTGGGTTTTTTCAGAAAAAAATTGCATGCCAGTGAGAATCTCATTGTCCGGTTCATTTTCAATGAGGCTTGAATGTTTTAATAAACTGGTAAAATAAATAAATAAGGTTGTCAGAGAACATTCCCATTGACTTCTTTACAACCTCACCAGCTTTTACTTGCCGTGTTTTTTTTTTTGCAACTTTATGTGGTTTAATTCTTTATTATATGTTGACTATAATAGGTTGCAAATAATATTCACGAGTATGTTCGTGCTCGTGTTTTTTCACTGCGTTTTTTTTCTCGAATTGTGAAAAAACCCAACTAGATTTTTGATAAAAAGTCCCTAAAAGTCATGTTACAACTACTGTTGTAAATAAGGGGTATGAGTAGTGAGGAGACTCTACAAGAGGTAAAAACTTTTTCTAACTGAAATCACTGTGATAATATATTAAACAATTACAAAGTAGTCATAAATCACCTTTAAATTTGTCACCATCCAGCGAGGGAAAAGAATATTCGCCAGTTGTGGTTGAATATAATGAAGGGACTGTCGGTGTTATATAATTGCAATAAATCACATATCCAAGGTGTAATCAGTTGTTGCTCTGCTATCAAACAAGAAAAAAAATACCACAGATCAATAACACATACGGTAATTACATTTTTATGGCTCTATACAAACAACTCCCTGCATCCATTCATACAGCATCTCTGCACATCATAATCAAGTTGTAAAATTCTATATTGAGTGTACACACTATGGGGCATATTTTTCAAGGGTCAAATTGAAAAAAACTTGGAAATTTGAATTCAAAAAGATGAACCAAAATTAAGTTGAAGTTTTTTTTTGTTCGAATAGGTCCATTTTTCGATCAAATAGGTCTGCATTCAACTGAATTTTAAGGAATAGCACATCAAATTCGATTCTAAGTTTTTCCCTAAAAAAACGTAGATTTTTCAAAGTCCACCAATTGACTCCCAATAGATTCTAGGAGGTCAAAGTTGGCTACAGGGGTCACCATCTTGTAACTTTGTTAAACATCTTTGCAAGACTAAGACTGTGCACATGCTCAGTGTGGTCTGGGCTGCTTAGGGATCGTCATAAACAAAGCTGCTTGAGTTCTGCATGGCTGGGAAGTAAGGCGGGCGCTCCCCCTGCTGTTCATAAGTATGATTGTTTCCCTGCTCAGCAGTTAGGGACCATCTGACAATTCCTATCCACAGCAGTAAATGAAGGGAGAATTTCACTGCATACAGTCAGGTTTCTTATAAAAACGGAACACACTTTTTAATTAAAGTATATTGGAGATAGGTTTCTTTTTCATTAAAGAAAGTAAAAATGGGATTATATTTTTTGCCTTTACATGCCCTTTAAGGGTATAAGGGGCTTGGATATTTTTATATCCCCAGTGCATGCAGTCGTTTGTGGGGCACGTTATCAAAACGATTTGGCAAAATCCAAATAGATCACATCTACTGCTCCCCATTTTCCAGCATCTTACTTACCTCATCATAAAAAGCAATCAAATCTGTCTGACATGACCTATCCTTCATAAAGCCATGCTGATTGCTGCTCATAATGCCATTGACTAGGACAACATTTTCAATGTGATCCCTTAACAAGCCTTCAAATAATCTGCCCACCGCAGATGTCATACTTAATGGCCTATAATTGCCAGGTTGAGATCATAATCACTTTTTGAATATAGGAATGACATCAGCTTTTCTCCAATCCATAGTTACCATACCAGATGAAAGTGAATGACAAAATCAGAAACAGAGGCCAGTCTAAAACTGAACTAAGACGCGGGTGTACTTTACTTATGTTTTTTCAAGGGATAAATAATGAATAGTTCATTCTATTCAGGTTTTATGGTAGATCTGCTCCTACCAGACTTACAGGACACTGTAGGCCACTTGTGTTTGTCAGCTTTCAGGACCATATTTTTATTGGGGGCACCTGAAGGGGCAGCCACTACCTCCCCAACTCTGTGCACACATCATCTATACATACACAGAACTTTACTGGGTCTTGATGGAACTTGGGTTTTCTGGTCTGTGGATCACACACACACACACACACACACACACACTACTAGACAAACACACTTCTCCCTATGTTTAAGAGAGAAAAAAAAATCTACATTTCAAATGCCATCACTTCACTCCATTCACCTCTTTGCTTTATGCATTTTAATGCTTTGCATCAATCCTTTTATGTGTCACTAGAGGTCACCCTATTCCACTATAAATAAATAAGTTCCAGAATGTGTGCATGGGTGGCTGATAATATATAAACATTTTCAATAAAATACAAGGGTTCGTAATTATATCCATATTGTAACACTTAGGGGCAGATTTCTCAAGGGTCGAATTTCGAGGGTTAAAAAACCCTCGAATTCAACCCTCGAAGTAAAATCATTTGAATATCGAATTCCAAGAAAATTTGCATTTGGTATTCATTTTTTATTATTTCTGGTTTATTCAGCAGCTCTCCAGTTTGCAGGTTCAGCAATCTGGTTGCTAGGGTCCAAATTACCATAGCTGCAATGTTGTGCCATCCATTCTCGGGAGAATGTTAAAGTGGTTTTTCACCTTTACCCAAAAGATAACTTTTAGTATGATGTAGAGAGTGATATTCTGAGACAATTTGCAATTGGTTTTTATTTTTTTTATTATTGAAGGTTTTTAATTTATTTAGCTTTTTTTATTTAGCAGCTCTTCAATTTGCATTTTAACCAATCTGGTAACTAGGGTCCAAATTACCTTAGCAACCATGCATTGATTTGAATAAAAGACTGGAATATGAATAGGAGAGGCCTGAATAGAAAGATCTGTAATAAAAGGTAACAATAACAACACATTTTGTATCCTTACAGAGCATTTGTTTTTTTAAAAGAGAGTCAGCGACGCTCATTTTAAAGCTGCAAAGAGTCAGAAGGAAAAGGCAAATAACTATAAAACTATATAAAAAAAAACATAATAAAAGTTACCTTAAAGGGGTGCTTCACCTTTAACTTAACTTTTAGTATGTTATAGAACGGTTAATTCTAAGCAACCTTTCAATTGTTTATTTTTTATAGTTTTCAAATTATTTCCCATCTTCTTCTGACTCTTTCTGGCCTTCAAATGGGGGCCACTGACCCCATTTAGAAATAAATGCTCTGTAAGGCTACATATTTATTGTTATTGCTACTTGTTCTTACTCCTCTTTCCATTCAGACCCTCTCCTATTCATATTCCAGTCTCTTATTCAAATCAGTGCGTGGTTGCTGGGGTAATTTGGAGCCTAGCAACCAGATTGCTGAAACTGCATCCTGGAGAGCTGCTGAATAAAACGCTAAATATCTCAAAAGCCACAAATTATAAAAAATAAAAACCAATTGCAAATTATCCCAGAATAGCTCTCTCTACATCATACTAAAAGTTAACACAAAGGTGTTTTTAGATGGTGTCAGTGACTCCCATTTGAAATCAGGAAAGAGTCAGAAGTAGACGGCAAATAATTAAAAAATATAGACCAATTCAAAAGTTGCTATAACAGAAGTTAACTTAAAGATGAAGCACAGGAACTAGTGCAGTTGTCATGCTTTTCCTACAGAGGGACAAGTTTATGCTGCAATGTCAAGAAAGATTGGAATCTGTTTCCTATAATCACAGCCTTTGTAATTGTAACTCTACAAACCGAGACATTGTTGTTCTTATTATTTAGTCTGAAGACTGCGAGACCAGTAACTTTTTCTTTATTCGCTATGATCCTGCAGTGGTGTGGAAAGTTACTGGAGAATAAAACTGCTGAATGCAGCACATTGGGTCAACAATAGCTATTGCCACTTAAGCACAAACATGGAAACCACTGACAATCAATAGCAAACAACAGCAAACTGTTCCTTCCTGGAGAATGAAAACCCACACTATTGAATGGTGTGTTTATGTAAGAATGGATAAACTGTCGCACATGCATCACATCAGACACAAGCAAACACCTTGGTATGAAAGTGCTTTTATAAAAAATCATAGGGTTGTACGCTCAGAACAAGATGTTGGGACTGTTTGCGATTCCCCTGCATATTTACTTTCTCTTTGAGGTTAGGAGAAAATAATTGTTAATGCATCAGTTAACAGGTTTTCTTCCCTATTATTGGATTAATGTTTTAAAGGTATTACTTGGCAGTCAAGAGTGGATGTATACACTGCAACACAGCGTGACATATCCTGCGAATAATACTATGTCAATAAAACATCTGTACTTTGATCTTGCACATGCATTGTGTTCATGAAACCTGTGCGGTGCTCTAATGGGACACCAACGAACATTGCTGTTAACAGAATGACACAAGGTAGCAGTCAACTCAATTATATGTTATAATATCAACTTTTATTTAGATGCTATAATGTATACAGTTCATCTACACTATTGTATACTGGGAAACAAGATGGAAATACAGGCATATCCTAATGGCACGCGTAAGGTTGACTGCAAACCACCTGTCACATAATGAGGACTGAAACGCCGGACACTGTACAATATGTGAGTATGTAATAAACACCTAGGATAATTAATGGAGAAGGAAAGCCTGCTGACAACCCAGTTCATTCCTCAGTTCTCCTAAAATACCATAGGGGTATTGTGCAGTATTAGTGGCGCTCTGTAGAGTCTTGCACAGGTCCATTTACTGAAACCTTTAATTTGATCCCCAATCCAGGCCGCAATTGGTTAACTTACCACAAAACTGGTGACGTCACCATGGGTTGGAAGTGATGTCAGGCCGGAGCATGGATCAACCAGGTAAAGACAAAAACTAGCCATATCGCCAGGATGGGGGATCACTCCTGACTTTAGAGAGGTTACCTGCAGACTGCATGCACGGTCAGGGAATCAGGAATTCCAACCCATCCACCGGTACCCTACCTGATAAAGGTCTCGACTGCTCAGTCCTTCAGTTTCAAATTGAGCACTGCTGCCCCTATTGATGGTAAGGAAGCCTGGAGCTACCAAGTTTTAATACCAACAGAGAAGGTGCCATGAATAACTAGTGTTGATAAACTTACCATGTTGAAAAGGTGGTCCAGGTGCACCAGACCCTCAGCTTGGGTGGCATAAAAACCAAGGACAATACTACCAAAGAGCTCCAGGCCCTCTAGGAATTTCACAGGGCCTCAAGTATAGAGTAAAAACACAGTTTATTCCAATTTAAAAATTAAAAAGTATACATCTCCAATTGCCCTACTTGTTTTGTGCCCAATTCGCTCAGTACTTACCTTTTTTTTTAGGTTTCTGTCCATCGCGCGTGTGACTCCGCCCCCTTTTACATCACAGACCTCCCCTTTTTGCTCCCGCCCCCCGCCCATCGGTAACATTTTTTAGAAAAGGTGGCAACCCTATTTGTGCCCCGTAGGCACAGTCAAGAGCGGGCAACCCTGGAGCTACCGCTATCTCTGAATCAAGCTGTAGCTCTTTTGGGTTCCTGTTGCACCCTGCATCAATAGGTGCAGTGCACTTGCATCTAAAGAGTTGGGCACAGCTTTTACTCACACACTAAACAGCAAAAAATATGCCAGTCTCGACACAATTGTGTCCAGTTTGCAATGAAATGTATGCTCTGTTGTGTTAAGTTAGAGGAATCCGATATAATCGGATAAGGTGCAACACCCCCTTTCGACCACATTGATTCAGGAATTCTATTAAAAAAATGTTTGTGGCAATAAAACATGGCAATTGTGCTCAAAATTGCCCTTTGCTTGTTGCACTTGCAGATGTAAATGAACCTTCCTATATTTCTTTTCCTTGTTAAAAAATGTAGTGCGGTGGGTTTGGTGGGCATCATCCTGAATCACTTTGGGTCATCTTCACTGTGATCTGTAGCACAGGAGCATGCGAGGATGAAGCCAGTCTGGACCTGGACTAACAACTCAAGTAACGCAACATGTTGCCAGCCAACTCCAATGTGCTACAACGAGGGTAAGTGATACATGGTGTTTTATGAGTGACCTGTGAGGACAAGAAAGGGGCAGGGAGGTCTATAGAAGGGATTGGGATGTCAGGAGCCAAACTTTCCTTCTCCTTTTTAAGGGATTGTTGGCCCAGCTAGCTTTTCTTAGAATATAAGTAAAGTGAATCCTCAATTTTACATACCCTGATGCAGAATGGGAATTCCTAGTGTATCCAATGCTGATACCATACATATTGACATGCTTCTTTTCATTGCCTTCTTTACTACATCATCTTTTATTGGACTATGAAGTGTTGCCTTCTAGAAACCAAATATTTGCTTGGGAACTGAAACTGGAAGTATGATTTTTTTCCCATCTTGACTGAGAACTAGTTTGAAACAGTTATATAAAAACTGCCACATCAAAATCCCCAAAAAGGGAAGCAGCAATGGTGTCTGTTTATTATAATCTTTACTTTGTTTTGTCCAATTCCTTTAACTTGTTCAAATTTGCTCAGTCTTATCTAATTATATTCATCTTACGTATATCACATTGATTCACAGTGCATCAATGAAGTTGCTCAGTAAGTATCCATGGAACATGCTTCCTTATATACGGTATATACTCGGTATGGCCTCTCGTAAAAGTATCGGCCAGGTGTATGACCGTATTTTATCCCTGGAGGATCTTGTTGAATGGATTCAATGGCCAATATGGTACATTGGCATAAAATAATTGAAATAGACAGGGCTTCAGGAGACTTGCCTCTAGCATTCCATTCTGTGCTTCATTCACAAAAAAAACCCTGTTTGCACCAGAGGCAACTTGATCAATAAGACCCATTATCTCAAACCACTTTGGCCGTTAAAGCTCTTATACAGAGAGTATATTTTGCGTAAAAGGTTCAAAATTGCATTTATTATTATGCTTAACAAAGGTCTTATTCTTGTCTGAAGACAAAGAAAAGGAAAAAACCCTGCAAGCCATACAATAATTGCAATTTTGCACAGTGAGAGTTTAAAAGGTTGTCTATCCCACCTCATACTTCCTTAGTCTCGATTCTCTGGTTTTCACTTCACTGTGTAATCTCTGTAGGAGGCTAGGTGAGAAGGAAAACAAACCAAGACTTTGATTCAAGAGCAAATAGAAGCTCCTTTTCTTTAGAGGTTCTTTCGCTCCAGTAAAACCCAACATTTCCCACAGTTCTATAAAAAAACGAAATATGTCCTATTTAAAGCCTTGTTTATGTTGTGTGTGTCATTGGGTTTGCACCAATGAGGGGATCTGTTTCATGCTAAGCTGCAATGTGCATAAATATATATAAATATATATAGTATATCCCATAACATTTTGTTTCTTTCAAGCTTATTTAACAAAGCGGTGTTCTGTGGAAAATTCAAAGTCTCTATGCAAATCACTATTTTTTCCCTTCCAAAATTAATCATTTTTTTGCCAGGGTGCCTCCTAAATGTTAAGTGGGCACAATTTCAGGAGCAATTTATTGTCCAAGTTGAATCATACGTTTTGTTCAGTGGGGATGGTAACACTTTAAGCCCACTGATCAGTACAGTGTAAATTAAAGAACTTAAAAATTAAAGGAATTAAAAATGAATATGGCAAAAAATGCCATATTTTATATACTGAACTTATTGCGCCAGCCTAAAGTTTCAGCTTGTCAATAGCAGCAATGATCCAGGATTTCAGACTTGTCACAGGGGGTCACCATCTTGGAAAGTGTCTGTGACACTCACATGCTCAGTGAGCTCTGAGCAGCTGTTGAGAAGCTAAACTAAGGGGTTGTCACTAATTATCAAGCAGACAATGAGGTTGGCCTGTAATATAAATTGATGCTACAGGGCTGATTCTTAAATTCTGTTACTGGTACAGAAACCCAAAGCATAATGTACAGCATTTCTAGCGTACTTCTTTAGTTAAGCTTTAGTTCTCCTTTAATCACTTACTCAATACCCGGGGCTGGCACTAAACTTTTTTAAAAATCACAGCAGCCCAGGGTAGTTTATGGCATGGAGAAAGGTCAGGTCATCATCTTTCACTTTGTTCCAATTAATCCTCCATGGCAGGTCAGGTGTGGTCCATGCGCAGAGCCAAGTTTTTCCAAAAAGTCTGTTCATGTGCTAAGCTGGACCTAACACAGACAGTAGCTGGGAACCAGTAGTAGGCCCAGAATATGAAATAAACAGCTAACTAAATGGGATGCCCCATAGACACAATACAGTCTTCATAGGTGTCCATCCAATCAACCCCTGGCCAGTTGAATGGACACCATTATTGAGCCAGTTGTTTGGGCAGACAGCCTAAAGGTTGAAGGAGGAAGTGAAGAAGAGCTGAGGCTCATCTCCTCTTCCATATCTGCAAATCCTTCATCTGAAGATAATATTTTCTGCATGCCTCATTAGTGGTGTGCGGGTCAAGAAATTCTCGACCCGCACCGACCCTAACACGCCCCAACCCACACTTGGACCAGAGTCAGAAGAAGGCAAATAATATAAAAAACGAAGGCCAATTGAAAAGTTACTCAGAATTGGCCATTCTATAACATATTAAAAGTTATCGTAAAGGTAAACCACTCCTTTAAAGGAGACGGAAAAGGTCTTTTAACTTGGGGGTGTCAAATGTTAGGCACCCTCAAGTGATCGCATGTACTTATCTGAAACCCTGGGCCAGTGCTCAGAAGAAAACTGCACTGGCCCAGCGATCGTCTTCCGGCATCAGTCTTAGTGCTTACATTTAAATTTGTAAATAATCCCTACAGTCCAGATGTTTCACCCAAACTCTATGTCCAAAAAATTGTGATATTGTGGAATTGAAAAAAATCTTTTAATTAAAACAAAATACTTTGATTAAATACTTTTTGTTGTCATTTTAATTTTATGGATGATTATTTCTTTTGGCAGGAAATTGGGAAACAAAATCTTTCTGTACATGTTTAAATAATAATACAGGATAGAGACCAAATAATGTGAATATTTATTGTGAATGTGTGATGTTTGCAATTGTCCTCACGTGGTTACTATAACCTTCATACATCTGTACTTTAGAAGTTGCCTATAAATCTGTAAACTTAAATTTGATTTCACGAAGATTTATGTCAAGCAGTTCTCCTTGTAAACGTGGCGCAGTTAATCTAACAAAGCTGCTTGCGTCAAAACACTTGATTGATATTGTTTCTCGATAAGGTTAAAGGATTTTGTTTTTTAGTTTATCACATTTACCAATAATGTACACATTTTGGTTAGAATTATCTAAATACTTTAAAGTTCTTTATAGTAGCTCTGTCCAACCAGGTACAGTTATTGTACACGGGCCATTTATATACTGCCATTGTCTCTTCACTCATTATTATTATTATTATTATTATTATTAATATTATGTGTTAGAGCTGAAAGGAGCCCAAATCACATAACAGGGGCCCATAGATACTCACCATGTGGGCAGGGTTAAAAGTGCAAAAAAAGTGGTGTCTTGTACCTGTTGTTTGCACTTTGCAACCTGCCCTGACAATTGTAAATTACTTCTAAAATGTTATTTATCAAGGTAATTGAAATTGCCATATCTAGGTTTTTTTTCAGGTGACACAGACATTTTAAATTTATTTATTTTATTTATTTACTTTATTTGCAGGGTGTAAGACGTGCCGGGAGATTGGCGAGATCTCTTACCTCCTGGCGCGGCTCTCCCAGGCTGTTGGTGCGCAGACGCGCACTTCCGCATTCCAGGCCCAAGTGACGCTGGCGTCTGATGCTGAGCATCATGACGCTTGAGTTGTGACGCAGAGCGTCATGACATCACTTAAAGGCGCCAAATTTGAATTCTTGGTGCCAAAACAGCTTTAAAAGGCCAGTTCTCTATTTTGTAAATGCCCAAGCTGGTTCCAGCACTTGATTCTAATTTGAATTCCGGGTTTTCGATTTCTGCTTGACTTTGACTCCGATACTTGCCGACTGCATTGAACCCCTCGCCAGATTCTCGACCACGTCTCCTCTAAATCCTTCCCGTTACCTTGTTTACGGACTTTGTTGCTACGCACTTCCTTGTTGGTTTTCCACAGCAGAAAGCCCCAAAAGGGCATCGGTGAACACCGGAATCCACAGGGAGCTCTTGTGCATGTGAGTGTACCCATCACCGTTCAAGGTTCCAGAGAATGTGAGCGTTACACAGGGATGTTAAAACCAATATCTGGACTTGTTTACCAGTTGCAATAACTGACCTGTTAAGGAGCACCATATCCCCAGTACTCACTCTTTTGTGGTTGCTGTGGTTTCCTCGGGCTGGTACAGAAGCCCAAAACATATTGTATAACATTTCTAACCTACTTCTTTAGTTAGTCTTTAGTTCTCCTTTAAAAGTCACTCCAGGCAGTGTCAGCTTCATAGAATGTTGACATCATGGGGGCATTTCTGCCCAGGAAATTGGCTGCACCCTACAGAATTTTTTTATCTGGCCAGGCATAAGGTGCAGAGTGCTTCGTTTGCATGAGCAGGCCAGCACTCTCCTGATTGCTATAGGCCAGATGGTAAATACAGGGCCATGTTGCAGCCTGTGGCTGATAATTGTGCCAATTTTTCTGCCTTCTCATTTTTAAATGATCACATATATCTTATCCTGGCACATATAAACAGTAGCTTATCATGGCCTAGCAACACTAATGCCCCCTGTAGTTCTGCTATAGCTGAATTTCCTGAGGCCTTGGGCTGCTTAATACAGTGGATAGGTACACGTATCTAATCTGTTCAAGTATAGATGCAAATATATTTTAGCTTCAACCCCTACATAATTACACACCTTATAAAAATAAGGCATATATGTTTGAATATAATATTACAGGAAGGGTGCTTAAATAAATGAAATTATAAGATCAGCATGGCATGTAAACCAGTTAAACCTACCTTGTGTTTTTTGGAAAAAGAGACAGAAGGGCTTTACAAATAAAGCTACAAGTGAGGTGCCCTGACATAGTTGCAAAATAACTTGTGCATTTACTCCACTCATTAAAGGATTTTTCACCCATAGATCTGGAAACATGCAAGGTAAGTAGCAAGCATTTCGGTGCATCGCATGCAATTGCATCAAACCCATCAATGCTGGAGTTCTGGGGAAAAAAATCCATTGTGGGGAAAAACATGGTGATTTGATTCTGAAAAGTGCACTTTGCACTGTGTTCACAAATGATCCTAGAGAATTCCTTCATTCATTTGTGAATTTTAGACTTTAAGGGTAGGACTACATGGACATTTTGGCGCGATCCGAAGAGCTGCAACAAAACGCCGGCGTCAATTCGCATGCGACGGAAATAAGGTAAGTAATTGAAATGTTGGATGCAGTCGCAGCGTTGATCGTACGCGATACAACTGTCGGATGCAGATGCAGCGTGCAGTGTCTGCATCCGACAGTTGTGTTGTGTCGGATCAATGCTACGACTGCATCTGACATTTCCATTACTTACCTTATGTCTGTTGCATGCGAATTTACGCTGGCGTTTTGTTGGAGCTTGTCTGATCGTGCCGAAAACATCCATGTAGTCCTCTAGGATCAGGTATGGGATCCATTATACTGAAAGCCGTTATCCAGAAAGCTCTGAGTTACAGAAAGGCCATCTCCCATTTTATCCAAATAATCCAAATTTTCAAAAAGTATTTCCTTTTTCTCTGTAATAATAAAACAGTACCTTGTACTTGATCCCAACTAAGATATAATTAATCCTTATTGGAAGCAAAACAATTGTTTAAAGTTTACATGATTTTCTAGTAGTATGAAAAACCAGATTACAGAAATATATATCCAGAAAACTCGAGGTCCAGAGCATTCTGGATAACAGGTCCCATATCTGAATCTAAATAACAGACTATAATAAATGTTCTGTCTAGCTTTTAGTTCTGCCAAAATTGATCCTCATGTCTAAGAAATTTATATGAAAGGGGTTGTTCACCTTTAAATTAACTTTTAGTTTGAAGCAGAGAGTAATATTCTGAAACAATTTGCAATTGGTTTTTTTTTTTTACTATTTGTGTTTTTTGAGTTATTTAGATTTTTATTTAGGAGGTCTCCAGATTGCAATTTCAGCTATCTGGTTGCTGGGGTTGAAATTACCCTAGCAACCATGCATTGATATGACTAAGAGACGAATATGAGTATGAGAGGGCCTGAATAGAAAGATGAGTAATAAAAATTAGCAATAACAATACATTTGTAGCCTTACAGAACATTTGTTTTTTTAGAGGGGGTCAGTGACTGGAAAAGCTGGAAAGAGTCAGAAGAAAAAGAAGGCAAATAATTAAAAAAATTATAAAATATTAAATAATGGAGACCAGTTGGAAAGTTGCTTACAATTGGTCATTCTTTAACATAATAAAAGTTAACACACCAGGAAACTTATGGAATACAGGCAGCCTTTTCTCACACAGCAACATAACTTTAGCCCTGCCCACACCAAACTTAGGGGCAAATTTACCTGCAAATATCTTTGTTCCAGTTTACTAGTGCAGGGCCCAAAGGATTTTCTGTTCCACACGTTATTTATTGCATGTCCCCGTCCTTAAAAAAACAGTTTTCATGCCCGGTGCCGTTTCATAGAAGCTGGCTACTAATTGTAGAGTTTTATTGCACCACAATGCCACGCAGCGCCCCTTTCATCTCCCAGCCACATGTGCACAGATGGCTTTGTTGCCTATCTTTTTAACTTGGCTTTTTCACACCTGGATAAACTTCTAAGAAAGCCTCAGTATGGTTTACATAAAACTTTTGTTAGTTGCTATAAAAGGCAGCATCACAGTCTAAATCTCTTTAATGGATGATCCTGTAAACCAAAGCAAATGGCATAATGTTCTAAACCTGTGCTTTTCTCTTAAAAGTCGTTAGTCGGGGTCAATGAAGAAATTGTATGTTAACAAATAGCAAAAATGCTGCTGTTACATGACAAATCTTGAAGTTGTGGTGGCTAACCAAATAAGCTTCAGCAGATGGGCCTACGGTTAAATAACGCCTTAAATAGCATTTGCAACAATAAAACAACTACATAGGTAGAACGTAGAAAAGATGTTCATTTATACAGTATATGTGTGTGTTTATTTAACCTCCTTCTTTTAAAGCCTAAAGGGGAGGAAGGGGTCACTATATTTATTTTGAGAATAATCCACAATTACCCAGTATGCCGATGAATTTAAATTCTTTAAACTGCCTAATTGCAAACAGATATTCCAATGGCAAGAGTCACTCGCTTTTACCTTGTCTTACTCAAACCACAGCCACAATCAGTTACTCTCAGGCCAAAGACAAAATAAAAGTCAACAGTGATCAGGATCCCAGGGCCGATGTTCTGATGGGGAGATAGGAAAAGCTTCTGGATGTACTGACCTTTGTTTCACTTTTTGAAGGGGAACTGTCGTGAAAATAAAAATTTAATATAAGCTTCATCATACTGAAATAAGAATTAAAATTAAAAATTCTGTACCATTTCTGGAATAATCAGGTTAACGTTCTCTCTGCATCTGTTTCTCTTCATTCTGTCTTATTGCAGCAGTTGGGAGTCAGATATTCATTGACAGTTAGATCCAATATATCTTATAGGGGGCTTCCTTTCCTAGCAGATGTATTAGAGCTCACTCTATTAAAATCATCAGACATCACGTCTCTCTACATGCAGAATTTGTGCAAAAGGCAGATATTCTGTTAGACTTAGTTTGTACTGGAATCAGTTATTTGAGTCTAATTCATCTGCTAGGAAAGGAATAGGAATATCTGACACCCAACTGCTGCAAGAAAACAGAATGAAGAGAAACAGATGCTGAGAGAGGTGAAAATGAACTTGATTATTTTAGAAACGCAGAATATTTAATTGATATTATTTAGAAAGTTTCTTATTTCAGTATGCTGAAGCTTATATTCATTTTTCATTTTTGCAATACTTCCCCTTTAAACTGTAGTAAATGCATTAAACCAAATGTTTCACTCCAATCCTCTTTCACTGATGGAACATACCAAGGGGCACATTTACTTAGCTCAAGTGAAGGAATAGAATTAAAAATACTTTGAATTTCAAAGTATTTTTTTGGCTACTTCGACCTTCGACTATGACTTCGACTTCAAATCGAACGTTTCAAACTAAAAATCGTTCGACTATTCGACCATTCGATAGTCGAAGTTCTGTCTCTTTAAAAAAAATTCGACCCCCTACTTCGCCACCTAAAACCTACTGAACCTCAATGTTAGCCTATGGGGAAGGTCCCCATAGGCTTTCTAGCCAGTTTGTGATCGAAGGAAAATTGTTTGATCGATGGATTATAATGCTTCCAATCGTTCGATACGAAGGATTTAATCGCTTGATCGAACGATTATTCCTTAGATTGAACGAATAGCACTAAATCCTTCCACTTCGATATTCAAAGTTGAAGGATTTAACTTCGACAGTCGAAATATCGAGGGTTAATTAACACTCGATATTCTACCCTAAGTAAATGTGCCCCAAGTGTCCTAGCGAGAATTGAATCCAAATGGGCTTCGCTTCTGGCACACTCTGGTATGGCAACGAACAAAATGTGTTGATGTGGAAACCAACATTAAAGTAAGGCCTTAAATGAAAATAAATCAGGTAGTAAAACTAGCTTTGGCAGTGCTTTGATCTGCCTCAACTACTTTATTTGCATTTTTGAGCAATGTTCCTGTAATACTCTACTTTTGCAAACACAACATTTGCAACAGTTTGCTTTCTTTTCTCCAGATGAGCCCAGTTTTGATTGGACACGGCAGGGCAGATATGTACATTGAAAGTAAAATAAATCATCCCTTACCCTAAACTCTGCGGTCTCAACTGCAGATTTTATTCTCCTTTCACTTAACTTGAGAGACATGAGTCTCTGCAGTCAGGAAGTTAACCCGACTCTTCGTTGCAGTGATGCCTTGTGCTACCTTTTACTGCCTTGTACAGTGGAGTGAAGGAGAACTAAACCTAAAAGGATCATGGGAAAACATGTTTTTTTTTTTTAACACATCAGTTAGTAGTGCTACTCCAGCAGACTTCTGCACTGAAATCCATTTCTCAAAAGAGCAAACAGATTTTTTTATATTTAATTTTGAAATGGGGCTAAACATATTGGCGCAAATTTACTAAAGCGCGAAGTGGCTAATGCCAGTGCAAATTCGCCACTGTGACGTAATTTTGCCGATTTACTAACGGGTGCTGGCGTAAATTCGCTAGCGAAGTGGACCTACTCTAGCGTTATTTCGCACCCTTATGCCAGGCGAGGCTGCGATATGGCGAAGGGATGTAACTACACTAATTCACTAACTTGCGCATTTTACTGAACATTACCTCTTGTGCCAGACTTGCCTTTGCCACCTTTGACCAGACGAAGTGCAATAGAGTAAATAGGGCTTGCTAGGGCTGAAAAAGATCGTAATTTTTTTTGGGGGTACCCTCCTTCCCCCCTACATTTCCTAACATATGGCACCTAAACTATACAGTTGGCACGTGTATAGGGCAAAATAATAACTCTATTTTATTTTATGAAGCTTTCCCAGGCTTTTGTAGTGTAATGGATTTGCTTGACGAATTAACGCTAGCGCAACTTCGCTACCTTTCGCCTCTCTGAGCGCAACTTCGGATTTTAGTGAATTTGCGACGCCCTGGCAAAGTCAACGCTGGCGCAACTTCGGAGGTAAGTAAATTTGCCCCATTGTCAGTTTCCCAGCTGCCCCAGTCATGTGACTTGTGCTCTGATAAACTTCAGTTACTCTTTACTGCTGTGCTGCAAGTTGGAGTATATCCCCCCCCCAGCAGCCTAACAACAGACCAATGGGAAGATAACCAGAAAACAGATCTCTTAGATCTGGTAGATCTAAAAACAACACTGAATAATAAAAATCTAGGTCCCACTGCTGCACTTTCAGTTACATTGAGTAGGAGAAACAACAGCCTACCAGAAAGCAGTTCCATCCTAAAGTGCTGGCTCTTTCTGAAAGCACATGACCAGGCAAAATGACCTGAGATGGCTGCCTACACAGCAATATTATAAATTAAAAAAACTTACACTTGCTGGTTCAGGAATTAAACTTTATATGGTAGAGTGAATTATTTGCAGTGTAAACAGTGTAATTTAGAAATAAAAATGACACCATAAAAATCATGACAGAATCCCTTTAACAAAGAATTAGCCACATTTTGCTTGGAACAGGTCCAGACAAATGACATTATAGAGGGTGGGGCAGCTGATGTCAGCAGGTGGGTGAGGTTTGGGGCACTGTTATGCAATGGCGCAATGCAGCACTGGACTTGGGCCCACCAGGTCCTTGCCTCATGGGCCCCCAACCCACAAAGCTCCCTCTGGCCCCTCTCCCCACCCACAACACCCCTCTTTCTGACCCATCGCCACCTTTTTTCTTCTCACGGCTGTGACTAGAGCCAGGGAGGGAGGTCGGGGCAGCGGCAATTTTTTCATACAGCAAGTGGGTCTGGAACAGCAGGACCCACAATGGTCGGGCCCATCAGGATTTTTCCCAGTGTCCTAGCAGCCCAGTCTGACCCTGGTGCAATGGGCAGGGATTTGCCAAATAGTTATACAAAAATGACCTAAACAGACTGTGTACAAACTGGACTGAATGGTTCAAACCTGGACAGGTGGCAAACCTACTTTCTGTACTTTTCCAATTCCACTACAGCAAACATCAAAGCTTCCCGATTCAAGGCTAACTAAGGATTAGTAATTCATGTAAATGTGTTCATAATTTTCTACAACCCCTGAGCTTAGCTTCCCAACAGCATCAAACTGAGCATGTGCAATGCCTCTGACAGATGGCCTAAAGCTGGCCATAGACACAAAGATACTATCATATGAAACAAAGATTGGTACAATTTTCGGACCGTGTGTGGAATGTCCAGACATTTTCGACCCATGGCGATCGGTCGCAGAGACGTAACTAGAGGGGGGCGGGCCCTGGCGTGGGACGTGCAGCTGGGCCCCGCCCCCTCCGTACGGCCGGAAACGGCCGCATTTACGGCCACATTTCCCTTAGAAGAGAGTGGCGTGTGAGCTGCCGGGGGGCCCTGAGGGGGTGCGGGCCCTGGCCCAATTGCACCCCCTGCTTCCCCGGTAGTTACGCCACTGATCAGTTCAGTGGATCAGACAGGTTAAAAGATTTTTGTAGGCTAACGATAATATCTCTGCGTGTATTGCCTATCTGACGATATTAACAGGAGTATGTTACTACTATTTGTCGGACATAACCTTCATACAATTGCTGTTTGTCAATTAATGGCCCGACAGACATTCGTTAGTCCAAAATAGCCTAATAATCTGCACGTCTATGGCCAGCTTTACAAGTAGGGTTGCCACCTTTTCTGGAAATAAATACCGGCCTTCCTATATATTTATCTTTTTTCCCTATTAATAACATTGGGACCAACCATCATTTTTACCAGCCAGGCCGGTAGAATACAGTCCAGGTGTCAACCCTATTTACAAGACCGGAAGGTGGGTTGAACAAAAGGCTGGGACAATAAGTGAGTATATAAAAAGAAACAGCATTTCTAACCATATTCTCTTTTAACACTTACATTGTAGAAACTGAGATCACACCAGTCAGTTCTTTTTTGTGCACCTTTTACAACTGAAGTTTCATTTTAGACAAAGGGGGATAGGCCCCTCACGTGCTACAGCAAGAGCTTATTAGCAGACAACAGGGTATATGTGTGTGAATGAAACATGGCGCCCAACCATGGGCCGCTGTTACAGCTGAATCGTGAGCTACAGGTGGAATTTTATAGTTTCTACCTGTATATCTGACGATTCAGCTCTAACACGTCTGTATTGAAACCAAAGATCTTCCCTGCAACCAATGGTCACAGAGAAAGTCAAAAGATCGTTATTGTTATGTCTATGGCCAGCAGCGCCGATCCGCGCCTTATGGTGGCCTTCCGTTGCCGTCCGACCCCTCCTCACGGCGCTCACATTTTCTGCGCAGGAGGGGGTCAGGGCGCTGCACGACGCTAGTGCAGAGAGCGCAATTGCGCTCTCTGCACTAGAAGACCCGAATTTCCGGGTTGAAAACCGGAAATTCGGCTCTTAGTTACCAGGAGCGGGATTTTTGTCGCCCCTGGTAACCAGGGGGGCGCTGCCGCCTGAGTCGAGTGTCTCAACTCGCCTCATTGGTGGAGCGCCCCTGATGGCCAGACTGCTCTGATCAGTGCCAAGAGTTAACATTTCCATTCCCTGGTGTCACTATTTACTTTAGCTCTGCCTGCAATAAAAATTCTTTGCTTATCTGTATCCCACTCTCTTCTGTTCACTCACTCTGGTCTGTCACTTACCCTCAGCCCCAAATCCTGCCCAGCACTAACATGGTACATTGCTCTTCATTTAGCAATACATTTAGAAGCCACATTATATACTAAATTTACCGTTATTATAATCATGTAATAATAAATCACCAACATATTCCACAGTGCTTTACAATAGATCAGTGTATACATTAAACAAGAGGTAATGAAAACCCTGCCCAAAAGAGCTTACAATCTAAAATGGTAGGTGATTTTTAGGCCTCATTTATGATCTCTAGGTGCCTATGTGCTTGTGAATTCAAGGAGCGACTACCTTTGGCACAAGAGAGTCACGTACTTAATACCTGCTTTGACCAGGAGTTAGGGCATCCTTTGCATGATGAGTTCTATGTTGGGGAAGCTTTCTATAATGGTAAGGTCCAAAATCCACACATCAGGGGAGTAACTGCAGAGGAAGCAGACCCTGTGGTTGCAGGGGCCATACGCAAAATTTGCAGAGCACAATCTGATGCTGGAATGATATGAATCTTGCATTGTGGGTTGAAAACATAGTAAGTTGTGTCCTATTATGCTCTATGCATTTGCTGAGTATATAAGCCCTCTTAGGGCGGAGACACATGTGAAGGTTCGGGGAAATTAGTCGCCTATCGGCTCTTCTTAAAGTCACTAATCTCCCCAAACTGCTTTCCCGCTGACTAGAATGTAAATCGCCATCGGGATTGCACTCAAAGCGCTTCGTTTTCCTAGGTTGCCTCAGGAGGAAACTTCGGGCAGCTTCGGAAAATGAAGCACTCTGAGTGCCACCCTGCAGGCAATTTAAATTCTAGCCAGCGGGAAGGCAGTTCGGGGAGATCAGTCGCCCGAAGAAGAGGCAATTTGTCTCCGGGGACTAAATCTACCGGAATCTTCGTGTGTGTGTCTCTGCCCTTATGTGTTTCTTCCTACCAAGAATCTTTAGTGTCAGTACTGTATAATTAAAGCACTTATACAGTGTTTTGCCCGGAGGTCCAAATATCACCACCCCCTGTGCATCAACCAAGATGCTTGTCATTATCAGGAGTGACAGTTTGACTGCTGTAGTTGGCAGCAGCAGCAGACAAAATGCTCCATGCACAATTACCTTAAAGGTTACAGTGGACTTATTTGCTAAAATTGCTCGACTAGTGCCATTGTTCACCTTTGTGTTATCTTTTAGTATGATGTGGATAGTGATATTCTGAGACAATTTGCATTTGGATTTAATTTTTAATTATTTGTGGTTTTTAAGTTATTTTGTTTTTGATTCAGCAGCTCTCCAGTTTGCAATTTCAGCAATATGGTTTCTAGGGTCCAAATTAGCCTAGCAACCATGCATTGGTTTAAATAAGAGATTAGAATATGAATAAGAGAGGCCCTGACGAGCAATAACAATACATTGTAGCCCTACAGAGGATTTTTTGTTTTTTTGGGGGGGGGTCATTAACCCCCATTGGCAAAGAAGGCAAATAATTAGAAAACTATATAAAAAAAATGAAGACCAATTGAACAGTTGCTTAGATTTGGCCATACTTTAACATACTAAAGTTAACTAAAATCTGAACCACTTCTTTAATCTTCCTGAGGTGCTAAACGAAAACATTTGATTATTATTGTTAACTCATATGAAAAAAAGCAGCAACACATTTTGCAGCCCTGTGCAATAGAAGGGTGTATAATACATAGACATACTGACTGATACAAGAGGGAAAGAGGGTCCTGCTCAATAGAGCTTACAACTTATAATTACCCATCAGGGCTGCCTTCAGTAATTACTGTCTCAGTCAGGCTGACTCTGAGGGCGTTTATCAGAGCAGAACACAGGACCACCTACTTTGAAAGTCCTTTAAATTAAGCAGGATTAAACCATGGCCCAAGAAATTGATCACTGGAGTAATTAGTGAAGCGACCAGCATGTCATTCTGTACAGCACCAAAAGATGGCACTATGTGACATTAGAAAAATCCTTCCTTCAAACATAAAGCCAAAAAAGCTGTTTTCTCCATCCTGGGGCTTGCTTCATCTGTTTCCAAACTTTATTATGTGTTCGGTGATTTCTGTAACCCAGATCAATCATTTATAGTTTCTTGTATCAAATCAATTTGATATTAATAAAGGACAATGTGTACAACCCAAACATCAAATCAGTCAAAATATATTTTGGCCTTTAAGAAGTCTTGAAAGTACATTTGTTACTGACTCCATACCCAAGTGATCATTCAGCTACCGGGAGTGCTGACTCCTTGCCTTTCTTGTTTTGTTCTGCCTTTTAAAAAATAACCTTTTATATTTTTATGAAGAGGATGAAGAGGAATTTCAAGCTAAAAAACAGCTACTCCAGTTCCCAGATTTAGGTGAAATGTTGGTATACAGGCTTCTATTTCATGCACACTGCTGCTTCTGTGTCTCTGTATTGAAAATAAGATTCACTTATCTGCATCCTTGATATTTCAATGTGCTTCCACTGGCACACCTGGGATTATATGCACTATAAAAAAAGGAATGAATTGTGTATCCCAATGTCAGATTACTGTAAGAACACTATACATTTGGCACATTGCATAGATTTTAACTGTCCAGTTAAAGAGTCTGGTTTTGACTCTATCGGCCTCATATATTATGGCAGGGCAAGGTGCCAGTCCTAAAATATTCCCATCTTTCATATGGCCAAATGTGCAGCTCTTTGCACTTACAAAACGGAGCACACAACACCGGCACTGTATGTATTAATTGGCATAGATTTTCCCTGGCATATACCTTAGATTTGGGCTCCCTAACCTTTTTTCCCTTGTGAGCCGTATTCAAATGTCAGGGAGCAAAACATGCATGAAAAAAGTTCTTGGGGGTTGTGATTGGCTATTGGTGTCCCCTGTATAGCATGGCAACCTAAAGGAGGCTCTGTTCGGCAGTACACCTCGTTTTTATACAACTTGCCTCCACGATAGTAATTATAAAATAAGCATCTGCTTTGATGCCATTGGGAGCAACATCTAAGGGGTTGGTGAACAACATGGTGTTCAGAAGCCACTGGTTGGGGATCACTGCCTTAGACATACAAGCTAGGGACCAGCAGAGGCTGCAAAACTAAGTATGGCAATTAAGTACTCTGCAACCTTCCCCCTGACTGTGTACTCTGCACCAACCATTGCCACAGGTGCTCTATGCATGGGTCCTTGGTGCTGTAAAACTTGCTCCCCTGGCAATGTTAACTAAACCCATCTGTCTCATGGAGATGTTTCCTTGAAAATGTAACCTTGCAAAACTGGCTAACTGCACTAAATAATTTCAATAATAAAATTTGTTATAGGTAGTGAGTAGTGATGTGCGGGTTGGGATTTCCCCTGACCCGCACCCGACCCTAACTTGCCCTCCTTTGGCCTGCGCCCGTCCATATCCGCACATCAGGGTTGCTTTTATAGACCTGTGCCGACCTGACCCGCTGATGATGTCATAAAAAGGGTGGGGCGATATAAAAGACGAACCTGGAAGTCGGAAGCCGGCATTTGTCGGTGGCGGGGAGAGCCGCACCCGCCTGGTAAACCCTCCGGTCCCACGGGTATGGGGTTGGCCCGCACATCACTAGTAGTGAGGGCTTGGTGAGCAAGACCACCAGTGGCCTCAAACCAGGTTCTTATTTTTGAATTCCTGGCTTGGAGGCAAGTTTTTGTACTGCCAAGCAGAGCCTCCTGTAGACTGCAAATCCACAGGAGGGTCAGGGGTTACCAAATACCCAATCACAGCACTTATTTAGCAGCCCCAGGATATTTTCACATGCTTGTGTTGCTCCCAAACTCTTTTTACAATTGAATGTGGCCAGTGTCGGACTGGCCCGGCGGGACACCGGGAAAAAACACGGTGGGCCCCCGGTGGGCCAGACCCCTTCTTGCGAAGACCCCTCTTGTTTGTCTGTGCCGTGCAGCACCATCAGTGCATGCGCGCAGAGCGGCGCCATCATCGCATGCACATGATGCCGGCGCCTTCATGTATGTGAGCAGTGAGGCGAGTCGGAGTAGGGGGGGCCCTGGATAGCAGTCCCGGTGGGCCCCGGGCCCGTCAGTCCGTCCCTGAATGTGGCTCAAAAAAAGGTTGGGGACCCTAGGTTAGACTATGTTTTCCTGCTATAAAACCTTACCCCAGCTCTACAGAGTTGGGGGCCCAAGAAAAGCCATAACAAGCGCACAGCAAACATACTTATTGGCTAAATCCCAGACGCCTTGTGTCTGTGCCCTTAGGGTTATGGTACTCAGGGTGCCATGCTGTGGAAAACAGTAGCGGCAATCTGTCCTGAAAGTAATAAACGAAAAGCATCCTATTTGGATGCACATGGAGCAGTGACAGGCAGATATTGACACCGAGGCTCCATGTGCATCCAGTACAGGATCTTCCATTCATTCAGAAGTGGTGACAGGCAAACAGGGGCATTTTAACCTCTTCTGTTCTCCATCATTAGTCTTAATGCCTCCAGCACAGTGAGCCATTATGCAGAAGAGCACACAGAATTCTCACTGCAGGATCATCTAGTTTTACAGAATAATATTGCTGATGTTGCTGGACCACAGCTATTCTATTTTCTTGGGACTAGACTTAATCCAGGCAAATGATTTACAAAAGGCAAAATGATGAAAAAAAAACTATCCAGCAGCCAATAATGCAGCTTTTTCTCCATCCACTGACAGACGCACAGCTTGCAGTTCTGATGGCTAGGGTGTAGCCTTACTACATGCAAGCAAGTTTATTTTGGAAGCAGAAAAAACACGGGAAGAGAAAAAAGCAGTTTTTAGACCAAAGCACTCAAGCCGAAATTTCCTGCAATAGCTCCAATTTCATTGGCCTTTTCCTAAACAATTTTTCTATATCATTTTTGCTGAATAAACAAGAAAACTGGATTTGTTTTTTAAGAAAATGGAATCTAAATTCCCATCAGTCAGCCAGAATGTAACTGAATGCAATCACTCACAACTTCTGTCAATATATGACGTACACCATCAGGGCATTAAACTAGCCTTTTATATACTGTAGATTGTCAGAAAATTTGAAAATTCTGTCTGTTTTTTCAAGATTCCCATTTGTGCTTGTTTTGCTTATTTGTGCTGTTTAAACAGCTATATTGCCCCATAGCTTAGGTGTAACATAAGTGTTGTATTGGAATATCTCATGCCGGATAATTTGATTAACAAGTGGGGTTTCATTGGCATTTTAGCTATATGTATAACTACACAGTTTAGTATAAGATTTCTAAATAAAATACTTTATCACTTTAGTCCTCTGGCCACTTATCTCTTTCACTGTAACCTATTTTTCAAGTACATATGGACACACTTGCATTAGATAGTGTAAGGGTAAGGGCACATGGGCAGATTCGGGGAGATTAGTCACCCCGGCGACAAATCTCCTCTTCTTCGGGGCGACAATGTCCTCCGAACTGCCTTCCCCTACCTTCCCGCTGGCTATAATGAAAAAATGGCAGCGGGATGGCACTCGCGCCGCTTCGTTTTCCGAAGTTGCCTCACGAGGAAAAAAGAAAACAAAGAGCTGCGAGTGCCGTCCCGCTGGCGATTTTTTATTACAGCCGACTGGAAGGTAGGGGAAGGCAGTTCGGGTAGATTGTCGCCCCGAAGAAGAGGCGATTTGTCGCCGGGGCGACTAATCTCCCCGAATCTGCCAGTGTGCCCTTACCTAAGCCCGGTTACAACTAGTAAAATCTAGTTGTACCTAAGCAGTGGTACAACTAGATTTTACCGGGCCTTACAGCAAATTCATTTTAGGGCCCCGACATATCTACAGGTTGTCCTGTTTTTCAAGTTGTTAAAATTGCTCTTAATTTGGGCCTCGTGGGGCTTCCTGTACCTCCAGCCCCCCCCCCCGCAGCCACAGGGTCTGCTCCTCTGTGGTTATACCCCTGAACCCAAGGTGAGATGCGCATAGAAAGCAAAATGTTACTTATCAGGGTACTTGCTCTAACTAGATTTAGTACAGTGGTTAGTAATTAAATTGCAGACCTCAGGATGTTTGAGGATATATGGTTGTTTCCTCTAAGGGTGCTATATACTATTTAGTGAAAGGAACATTGTGGGCGAATGACCTGTTGCCTCGGGCAGACATGTGTGCACATGCATATATGTCACATCCACACACCCACACACACATATACATACAGCATGTGCATAATCCTGGTGCTGTGCTTGCAAGCAACCGTAGATATTTATTTTCATAATTGCTTTGTTATTGTAACAATTACATATTCACACAGTTTTCCATCCATCATTTTCAACAGTCTCTGCCACCGTGGAGCTTACAATCTAAGGTCCCTATCACATTCACACACACACTACTGTTATTTTTATCAGAACCCAATCTTCCTACTCGAGATAGTAATTTTTAATGGAACTCCTTTTATAGAACGCCTTTATGTAAAACAAAAATCGCAAATATGTAAAACAAAAATCAATGGCTATAGGATTACTACCCTCCATCTCTTGTTAAGCTACAAGCTTAGCTTTCATTTATTGATAAAACATAGTTCATCAACAGCTACCTGGATAACTGGTGCAAAAAAAAAAAAAAAGGTAAGCAGTTGTTACTCTATGAAATAGAGGTATGGGATCCGTTATCCAGAAACTAATTATCCAGGATTATGGGTAGCTGTCTCCCATAGACTCCATTTTAATCAAATAATTCAAATTTTGAAAAATAATTTTCTTTTTTTCTTTAATAATAAAATAGCAGCTTGTAAAATTACTCCTTACTGTTTAAATGATTTTAGTAGACTTTAACATCTTAGAGTCAGGAATTGTATACCCCTCTAAGGTTTCAAATGTTTTTTTTTTTTTTTTTGCCTTCCTCTGGATCAAATAGCATTTAGGCTGGTTAAAATAGAGTTAAAAGGATGAACTTGATGGACGTGTGCGTTTTTTTCAACCTGACTTACTATGTTACTTAAGGTATGGAGATCCAAATTATGGAAAGATCCCTTATTGGGAAAAACCCAGGTCCGGAACATTTAGGATTATAGGTCCCATACTGTACCTGTAATATTCATTTAGTGCTGAAATCATGAAAAGCATCTAGATCAGGGCTCTCCTTAGGGGCCAAGGTGGTCTTCCCTAAATCAGGATTTCTGACTGGCATATGCTTTGCCCTCAGCTACACGAAGCCTGTACCTTTACCCATAACGTTTCACTACATCTGACAATGAGCAAGGGCTTTAAGGAAACCTCATCTCATTGGTTGGGTGGCTGATATCATAATCAGAACACAGGCCTGGACTATGATTCAAAATAGGCCCTGGCATTTCAAAGTACACAGAGGCCCAAACAGTCGCCCTGGCCGCCCATCATTAAGGGCAGAGACACACAGGCAGATTCGGGGAGTTTAGTTGCCCTGAACTGCTTTCCCCCTGCATTTGCCGACAGGATGGCACTTGGAACGATTTGTTTTCCAAAGTCGCCCGAAGTTTCCTTGTGAGGCAACTTCGGATGACTTCGGAAAACTAAGTGCTTTGAGTGCCATCCCGCCAGCGATTTACATTCTAGCTGACGGGAAGGGGGATGCAGTTTGGGGAGATTATTCCTGGAAGAGGAGATATGTAGCCGAGCAACTAATCTCCCCGAATCTGCCCGTGTCTCCCTGCCCTTAATAGTGTCTGTCTATGGCTTCTTACAGTAGCCCCTCTGGCTTTTTCCGGAATCGACATATTTCCATTCAGAAGCAATATGGATCTTTGCTTCTACCATCCAGACAGGGTCTCCCTATAATGGGAAAAAAAAGCAAACAAATTAAAAAGCAAGTAGTTAATCCAGCAGATAACAGTCAGGCCTGAGCCAGGGGATTCTAATGATTATCCCATTTAATGCTGCTAATGCTTGCATCTACACTGCAGGAGCAATTGCTTTCAGGGGGATACGCTGATTGTAAACATTTTAATATTCCTCATTTTAACACACAACAAGCGTCTCAACAAGAAACGGCAGAGGAAAGATGCAGAATGGCAATGTTACCAAAACTCCATTTGGGTTTAAAAGAGTTTTTTTTTTTTACATTTACTGAAACCCTTAAATGTTCGTGAAATGTAAGGTGATTCACCTTAATTCCTCACAGTCGCTGGTTTTCATGGAGATTTTCGTGGCTGGGTCATTAGGTTGGAGCATTGCGATTGCAGGACAAGAGGCTCATATACATTCTGTATTAACCCCTTAGCTGCTAGGGATCAGTGCACGTCAGTTGTCATGATTTTAATGTCACTAGTGGAGAACCAATGGACAAAGACCCTATAGATTCCATGTTAACCTTAAATTGTTGATTTAGTAGTATGAAAAGAATAGTTTAGATTAGCCAATGTATTGGCAAATTGCTTTTTTTCCAATTGGATTGAATAAGAGTGCATGTATTAGAAATATTACAGCCAATCGCAAAGTTGGTTTTGGTAGGGGCGGCTGCCCACCCCCCCGTCCCCGGGCATAGACCCAGGTAACAGCCTTGTGTTCCATTACCTTAAAACAAAAAGGTAAGGTAAGGTAAGTTATGGGGTTCGCAGACACTTCTAATTTTTGCAAATTTGCATTTCAAATAAATATGACAGCGATATATATATATATATCTATATTGGCAGAAAAATTATGTACAGCCAGCAAAAGAACATTGCACTTTATTTGTAAGACTAGGTGGACTAGGTTCTACAGACAGTGCAAGGAATATGGGACAGAAATGTAATGGTCTGTGTGCACAATGAGCTATCCCTTCATTAATTTAAAGAGGAACTAAAGCTGTACCAGAACATTGAGGTACTTTGCTTGTCGTAAGGAACAGGGCTGCTTTATTATGGGGAAAATATGGGCTCTTATTATCCCTTCCTTATCTACTATAGACAGGCAGAGTTCTCATTTGTTCACCTGGGCTCCATGGCAATTTAAATGAAACTAAATTACATTTACATTTTTTTAGATATTAGCAGTTTTATACTGCTTATATAATACTTTTGCCACTGACTAATTTTTAGGAGGGGTTTACATCCCCTATAAAATATATCAGCTGTTTGGTGACTTTCCCTATAAAATACATCAAGCATAGTCACAATAGACACCCGTTTTTAAAGTCAGAATTTTCTTAATTGGCTTTTTACAAGGGAAACTACTAATCCCTGCTGTCTAGTAGCCATATGCATTATGTTCTGTTAAATAATGTACAGGATAATACAAGATAAGTCAATAAGCAGGCACGCTAGTCATTGTATTACTATAGCCGGGCGATCTATGCTATTCCCTTATACACCATATACAGTAAATATGTATATAGAGAGAGGTATTTAAACATTTACTATACTGTAAATTGCAGGAAAGGTGAAACATCAGACTAGAAACTGATACTCCATTCCACCTTTGCTGCAGTGGAGAAAACACGGATAATCGATGTGCTCCAAGGTCACGTCTTCGGCTGTGTTTCCTCTCCCAATGGTGCAAAGAAAAGAAAAACAGAAATTGGTGGGTAATTGTATAAGATCATATTCAAGGCAACCTATATTGACCAAAAGGCTTCTTTTTTTTCTCCATTGGATTTCAATATCCAATTTAGCTTTCTCCTGTGCTGGACCACTGGGGTAATCAGCATTTGTATTGCAAGGTTATGTTCTTCATCCAGATCAATTTATTAACACTGCAGAGTGATGGCAATTTCCCTCTCTATGTATATGGAGCTGGTATCATTTGTGAATGATGAAGCTGTTAACTCATTGCCGATAGATAATAACTGTATTGTTATTCTAGTGGGGATTTGTACATTTTCCACCCCAGATATACTTAATTGGTTAATAACAGAAATATATCATATATTGTGTGCAGAATACACATATAAGCAACAGTGTTCTTGCCTAGGGAGTAGCATTAACAGGAGCCAAGCTGCCACATCATGTAGTTCTATTTGGCCGGTACAATATTTACTTCCTAAATTGCTCAAAGAACCTTCTGTCCTTGGTGGAAGTCATTATATTATACGCAATTTTTCTCCCCACCCCTAATTTGCATATGCAAATTATTCGGGTGTCGACCAGGCAGAAGGATTCGCCCAAATCCTGCTGAAAAAGGCCAGATCCTGGCCGAATCCTGAACCGAATCCTGGATTCGGTGCATCCCTACTTGAAATCCAAGGGCCTACAGTGGAACCTCAATTTTACATCCACTGATTTTAACTCATTTCACATTTTTGTTTTGTGGTGCCACCTATATATTATGCACAATACATTTCCCTCATTTTACATTTTCCTGAAATTTTACACCATTTTTTTTCTGGTCCTCTGAAAACTATAAAATGCAGGTTCTGCTGTATTTTGATTCCCAGAGCTGATGGTGGGGCTATGTTGGCACTGTAAATGGGCATATACAATACAAACCACTAGGCACAAATGCTGCCAAATTTGTTTTTATCTCCCACATCTACACACTCTCTCTCTCTCCTTCTCTGACAAGTTTCTTTTAAAATAAAAAGATACCATTTAGATGGTGCAAATAAATCAAGAGGTAATATAGAGTTTACTGCCTTTAATAAATATGTCTTCTTCTGCATAAAGCTTTCAGTGGAGCCTTAAAATCTATACATTCTCTTAAAGGGATACAGTTAATTGTGCTGCTCCAGCAGAATTCTGCACTGAAATTCATTTTTCAAAAGAGCAGTTTTTTCTATATTCAATTTTGAAATCTGACATGGGGCTAGACATATTGTCAGTTTCCCAGCTGCCTCCAGTCATGTGACTTGTGCTCTGATAAACTTCAGTCACTCTTTACTGCTGTACTGCAAGTTGGAGTTATATCACCCCTCCCTTCCCCCCCTCCCCCAGCAGCCTAACAAAAGAACAATGGGAAGGTAAACAGATAGCAACTCCAAGACAACAGCTCCGTGGAAGATCTAAGAACAACACTCAATAGTAAAAGCCAAGTCCCACTGAGACACATTCAGTTACATTAAGTAGGAAAAATAACAGCCTGCCAGAAAGTAGTTCCATCCTAAAATGCAGGCACACGTCACCTGACTGGGGGGCAGCTGGGAAACTGCCAATATGTCTAGCCCCATGTCAGATTTCAAAATTGAATATAAAAAAATCTGTTTGTTCTTTCGAGAATTGGATTTCAGTGTAGAAATCTGCTGGAGTAGCACTATTAACTGATATATTTTGAAGAAAAAAAACGTTTTCCCATGACAATATCCCTTTAATAACCACATTCTTCTACATTCCCACATTTTCCCACATTAGCTGAGTTTTGTAATAGATCCATCCTTCCAGCAGGAATGTGAGTCCAGCAGCTGTCAATCTACCTGGTGGCACCCTACAGATTTCTCCCTATCCTTCTGCCTTTAGTTCTCGTGTATTTTTTAGGAACTTTGCGCCCCGTTCCCCTCTAATGTCGCGCTCCAGCTGCCCACCAAGCGCCTGTCACTCATCGCCTTCCCCCAACCAATGAAAGAAGCCGCTGTCAAGCCGGTCCCACCCACAGACCGCTGAGCAGCCCAGAGAGGAGTGGTGAGGGGAGCAGCAGAATCAGCAGCAGCAGCAGGAGGAGGAGGAGGAGGAGGGAGAGGGCGACACTTAGAACCAAATAGAGTTGCAAGATTGAACTTTCTTGTTTAGTTTCCCCAGCGCTGCAGCCTATGTGAGTCTCATTGATCCCAGCCAGGCCATTCATTTTCCTTATTCATCCGCTGCACAACATGTGGCTGAGGGAGCGAGGTTCTTGGTCTCTCCTGACCTTTATCCTGTGGATTACCTTGTGGTGGGGGAGCCGATGCGCTTCTGCTTCTGCTGTCGCTGCGTCTTCCCGCAAACAGGACGAGTCGCTCTCCGCGCTGAGTATCTACAGAGCCAGATGCACGTCCAGGTGTCTGAGTCTGCACATCACGCGCATCTCTGCCTACTTCAAGCACTTCCAGGTACAGCCCGAGCGCAATACTCGACCTTTAGCGCTGCTTTTATTTATATACCTTTAATGTGTAGCAGATATGTCCAGTATGTAGCCATCCTGCTGCCATTGAACTATAACTACCCCTCTCTGGGGCTGTTGTTCATCATGATTCAATGATTGAATTAGACTTAGATCCAGGTACTGGGCATCATCACTGTGCTCCTTGCTCATAATATGTTCATAATATGTTTCTCATACAGAATGGTTATCAGTAACTGCCCCATGGACACTGATTCAAGATAGAAGGATCCCCAATACTGTAGTGCCCAGTCCATATATAGATCAGCCAGCATGCACTTATATCAACTTGCACTGAACTGGCCAAAAATTCCTCCAGATTTTTTTTTTTCTATGATTTCAGAGAAATGACACTTAAATATCTGACTATTTTTTATGCAAGTCTCTGCTTTTTCAGAATTTGCTACTAGCCATATTAGTTCTCCTTTTCATCAACTCTTTCACTCCCAGAATTAAAGAAGCAGTGATGTGGAGCAGCTCTGCACTGAGGGGCACACAGGCAGATTCGGGGAGATTAGTTGCCCAGAGACAAATCTCCTCTCCTTCGGGGCGACTAATCTCTCCGAACTGCCTCCCCTGCCCGCTAGAATGTAAATCCCCAGCGGATGTCACGGTTAGTGTTCCGTAGTCGCCGGAAGTTTCCTCCTGTCAAAGGTACAGGAGCTGCAGACCTATATATATATATATATTTTGTGGATGGCTCCCTATCCTATCTGCTTTAAGGGTCAGGGCACACAGGCAGATTCGGGGAGATTAGTCGCCCGGTGACAAATCTACTCTTCTTCGGGGCGACTAATCTCCCTGAACTGCCTCCCCTGCCCGCTAGAATGTAAATCGGCAGCGGAATGTCACGATTCGTTTTCTGAAGTCGCCCGAAGTTTCCTCCTGTCCAAGGTACAGGAGCTGCAGACCTATATATCTATCTATATATATCTATCTATATATATCTATATATATCTATATATATCTATATATATATATATATATATATATATATTTATATATTTATTATGTGGATGGCTCCCTTACCTATCTGCTTTAAGGGTCAGGGCACACAGGCAGATTCAGGGAGATTAGTCGCCCCGGTGACAAATCTCCTCTTTTTCGGGGCGACTTATCTCCCGAACTGCCTCCCCTGCCTTCCCGCCGGCTAAAATGTAAATGGCCTGCAGGATAGTACGCGGATCGATTCGTATTCCGATGTCGCCCGAAGTTACCTCGTCAGCCAATCGATGGGCGACTAATCTCCCCGAATCTGCCTGTGTGCCCTGACCCTTAGGGTTTATAAACAGTGTTTTGTAGAGATTATACATAATTCACATCAGTCATTACCCCCAGGCAACTTTATCACATTAGGGACAATTTTATCAGGAGTCAGTTAACCCACCTGTTTTTGGATTGAGTGCAGGAACATACTCATGCCCAGGTCAGAGCTGAACTCAGGACCCCAGAGCTGCAATGCTAAACACTAAGCCCCATAGAGCTTGCACTTTGGTTACAAAGAATAATTCCATGATCTCCTTGGCAATAATCCAAGGTTTCCTTGTCTAGTGACTCCATTGCCCTATGTACCAGCTCAAGTAAAAGAAAAGAAATTTATTTTTAATTTTAGTGCAAGAAGCACAAGGCAGGAGATGAATCCAAAACTTAATACAATATGATATCACCAAACAGTGTGGCAGTGAAGTTCATTGGGAGACTTACTAGCCAGGCATACAATGAGTTAAACGTCCCCTGCTATTTATACAACTTATGTACAGTATTACTGAACGTAGGTCACTTTTTTCACATACATCACGGTGTTGGTGGCAGAAATATTTTCGTGGAAGTGTGACACCTGTTGTGCTTTTTACAGTGACAAATGCCATAATTGCGGTGTGTAGCAGCATGCTGAAGTCATAAAAGTGAGGGAAAATGGCCATAAAGATGATAGGGATCAGCCTCGGGGACGTCATTGATCAGCCAGCATTAGAATGCACCGAGCAGAACATTGCATATGAAACGGGTGGCATTGTTGCTTTGCAAGTCTTGCTAATACCTGATATTTATAACATATCCTTCTGCTTGTTTGTAAACTAAGCTTGCTATTCTGGTACAGTGCTTAGAGCACGGTAGTTCTGAGCATCTGAGCATAGCTGGGGATGTTCAATGTGATGGACAGCTAAAAGTATGTACAGGAATGGGACCTGTTATCCAGAATGTTTAGGACCTGGCGTTTTCCGGATAAGGTTTACCAGTAGCCAAACTCGGAAAATGGTAAAAATACTTGTATTTCTTTAATAATAATCCCATTTAAAAGTCATGCTCGCTGCTTTAATGAGTGTATGCAATAAAGAGATATTATATGCAGGTATATGATTTATAAACCAGAATGCTTACGACTTGAGGTTTTCCAGATAAGGGATCTTTCCATAATTTGGATCCCCATACCTTAAGTCTACTTCATATAAATCATATAAACGTTCCAATAGGATTGTTTTGCTTCCAGTAAGGGTCAATTATATCTTAGTTGGGAGTCAATGGGGGAGTGGATTCTATGGTCTATGGGAGACAGCCTTTCTGTAATTCAGGGCTTTCTGGATAACGGATCCCATACCCGTACTTTGTTATTTCGACTGATAAACCGTGAAAACTGCAGCAATAGAGTGTCGTTTTTTTATGATTGAGTTTTGTGCCTTTATCTTGCTATTTTTGTATCCACGTCGCATGCTGCTTTCATAAAAAAAGATAAGTGAAATATTATTCTAAATGTGATATAGAAAGAATAAGGTACATTTCCTACTTCTGGTGTTACTGGAAAGAAGTGCCTATATAGATGGCAGCTTTAGGGTTTTCTCCTGTACATTGAAAATGTCACTCCAAACACTCCGACCGTTACTGTATCAATATTATCAGTGCTATGGAAAGAGTTGGGGAGACCTTGTCACCTACTCTGAGCATATATAGATGATAGTTGGTACTGGTCAGAGAACAGTTATGGGTCACTTCATGGTTTATCTTATGCTGATACAGTGGCAAGTCAACCCTCTTCTTAAGCTGGCCATAGATGTTGTTATTTTTAAAAGATCCGATCCTCATCGTGAGACCACGATTTTCTCGGAACGATCGTACGATCTAGTACGAACTAGAAAGACCAATTTGCCAAGAAAACAAAGACGGAGCTGCCTGCTTGGCCCTGCTAACATAGATAGATTGCACTGGAACCGACAAAGATTTTTTGACCTGGCCGATCAATTTCCTGACAGATGTTGGCCGAAAAATCGTAAGATGTACGATCGTTCGAATCCCACTAACCGCACGATAATTTCGAAGGATTGGTCGGATTTCCCTAAAATCGGTCGTTCGGCAAGAAGAATCGTCGCGTCTATGGGGAGCTTTGGTCTAAGCACCCAAACACAATGACTTTTCTTGATATATGTTTGATAAAACCATAAACTCTGTGCTGCCCTGTGTGGGCTGGGGTTAGGAGAGAAAGTGCACAAGAAAGCCTATGACTAAGTGCCTGTAGGGCATGAAATGAATAGGGCCCATGGAGATATGTAAGTTTTAAATTCTACAAATTTTTTGCTTTATATGTTTTGGCCCTTTGAGTGCTGGCTAGCCCCATTTGTTTTGTTAGCCTTGTTTAGGTGAGAAAGTCACCAAAAATGTTTGAGCAACCCTCTTTATTCTAATTTCTAACCCCTGCAGCACCCTGAGCAGTTCACTCCCCTGTGAGCGTTGCAGCAGCATGTTTCCCATTACACTCCTGGACATTGCCTAGGACATTGCCTAGATTGGAAGCAAGCTGTAGTGCAGCCTACAGAGTAAGGTCTTTCTTTATAGACTTTAACAACATCACAGGAGGTTGTCTGCTGGCACCTCCCTTACTCTTCTTTCACTGCAAGAACTCGCTTGCTGTGCCGAGTATGCCTTGCACTACTGTATATCAGATAGGGCTCTGCCCATAGATCATAGCTGCTCAGCATTTTATCACCTCTTTTCCATGAAACCAACTGAGCAATAAGTCTGTACACATAAGTAAAGTATTGCTCTAATAAGGGGGTTGATCACCTTTAAACTAACTTGAAGTATGCTGTAGAGAGTGCTGTTCTGAGACAATTTGGTTTTCATTTCTTTTATTATGTTTGCTTTTTGAGTTATTTAGCTTTTTATTCAGCAGCTCTCCAGTTTATAATTTCAGTGATCTGATTGCTAGGGTTAAAATGACCTTACCAACCATGCATAAGAGACAATATGAATAGGAGAGGGTCTAAATAGAAAGATGAGTAATTAAAAACAGCAATAACAATTAGGGATGCACCAAATCCACTATTTTGGATTCAGCCGAATCCCCGAATCCTTCGTGGAAGGTTCGGCCTCATACAGAACCAAATCGGAATCCTAATTTGCATGTGCAAATTAGAGGCGGGAAAGGAAAAAGTGGGAAAAAAATTGTTTTACTTCCTTGTTTTGTGATGAAAAGTCACGTGAAATCCCACCCTGCCCACAATTTGCATATGCAAAATAGAATTCGGATTCGGTTCTTCCAGGCACAAGGATTCGGCCGAATCCTGCTGAAAAAGGCCGAATCCTGGATTCGTTGCATCCCTAATAACAATACATTTGTAGCCTTGCAGTGCATATGTTTTTTAGATAGGGTCAGTGACCCCCATTTGAAAGCTGAGAACAGTCAGAAGAAGGCAAATAATTAAAAAACTATTAAACAGACAAAATAAATGCCAATGAGAAAGTTGCTTAGAATTAGCCATTCAATACCATACTAAAAGTTAAGGTAAAGGTGAACCACCCCTTTAAGGGTTCACTGTACCCCTTTTTCTAAGAGCAAATATGAACTGCTCCTGTTATATAGGATGATGGCACTGTATTACAGCATCGATATGTGTTAGCAGAGCCAGAGGTCTGTTCATGCGAATGCTATGTCTGGAGGTTTCCATTACCAGATATTTACAATTAAGACTCCTCATGTACTGAAGCCCCTAAGGGGATAATTATTCAAAGGTTACGGTCAGCTTTCCGTAGAGCTTAGATCCCACACCCTATTTGCATATGCAAAAACCGTATTCTTGGAAACAAAGTCACATTTTGCTTCCAGCATTTCCTAGATTTTAGAAGTCCTATAAATTAGTACTCATCTCTGGGTTTCAGATGTACAGCTGAGGGCGTGTGCTTATAAGGTCCAGGCGAGTACAGATTGGTTTATTTTGTTGTTTCTCAATGAAGTTCAATGATTTTGACCAGCAAGTGCCAATCCACTGAGCGAGCGCCACCGCCTTAGGACACCTGTGGTGGTAATGAGTTTGAAAGATCTTGCAAACAGTCATTCCGTAGTAGTGCCAGAAAGCAGTCTACTCATTAAACATGTCTTGGTGCTTTGTCTCATGTGGGAGGATTGTTTCATGGAAAAGTTTCAGATCAGTAACAGGCATGTGCTTGCCAGCTGAGATTTCTGAATCCTTTGCTTTTATATAGGAAAAGCTTAGATCTCAGCCAATTTGATCCTGAAACATTAAGAATGATCTCTTTCTGACAGAGGCCTTCACCGCTAATGATAAAAGAACACAAGCCACACCTGGTACGTGTCCATATCTGTTTTGGAACCCATGAAGTACTAGTGATGATTGTTTTTTTCCCCCCAGGAAGAGCGTTTTTTTTTTTCTTCTAAAAACATGAATTTTTGGATTGAGGTATTCCATCCATCAACCAGTGACCTGTCTATGGAACCTTTATTTATATGCTTATTGATTACATGGTGCTTTGTCATGCTTAGCATCTTTGCCTATTTCTCACCTCAACTTCGGGAAACAAATCGATCTGATTTTTTAGCCGACGGGAAGGCAGGGGAGGCAGTTCGGGGAGATTATTCGCCCTGAAGAAGAGGAGATTTGTCGCCGGGTGACTAATCTCCCCGAATTTGCCTGTGTGCCCTGACCCTGAAAGAGCAGATAAGGTGTCCAAATACAAAAATATATCTCAGCAAGAGAATTCAATCCATCAAACATCTTAATAGCCCAACACTTATTAGGGTTTGTCTCTGCTAAACAACAGATTGCTGTCAGTGCCTTTATTGACTTCCTTTGACCTTTAACCTAAACCCTACCCCCCATTCAAAAAAAGAAACCTCAATTATTCTGCTTTGGAACATATTTGGCTCGTCTTGCCTTGAAAATAAATTGAACATTCATTTAGGAGGAGGCCAGTTACAGTTAACTTAGCACTAATGTCTATTTACTCTTCTAGATAGCTCTGAAAGCTCAGCTAGAAGATTGTAGTTGGGGTGAACATCTATTGGCTTCCCTAGATATTCTTGAATTATGGCTGAATGGCTGATACAGTTTTACTATATCTGGATTTTTGTTATGACCTAAGAGGACCATGGCCAAAGGTTGGAACTTCAAGGGTGAAGGTTGGTTCAACTAAAAACAAAAGAAGAAAAAATAGAATCTGCATAAAGAAGTATTTAAACATATTCTTTCCAGGGTTATTGTCATTCTGAGTCTGTGGCATTATAGAATTAAAGTGCATTATATTGTCATTTGAGTCATCAAGAAGGGCAGAGGCAACAAGGTCCAGGTCAGTCTTTATGACATATTGGGAGGCCCGTTACAACCAATTAATCAGGAGAAATCATCCCCATCTCTGTTAGGAGAGGTTGTATTTGTGGGTGTTTTTTTCATCACACACAAATAGTCGTTAAACTATTTTGAGAAAAAAAATTAAAAAAGTTAAGTTAATATCAGTTAACATGAGAATCTTAGAATTACATATATGGTACATCAGCATTAAAGAACCACTGGAAGTTAATTCTCCCCCATTATAGTTGCCTAATGAAAATATTCAAAATTATAGCTGTAATTATTTTAATTGTTTCATTGTCTTTGGCATCTTGGTTTCCTTCCAAAGCCTTCCTTTTGTCTTTTGTGTTGCCCTTATAATGGATGAAGGGATGTGATCACCGGGGGCCTGATCAGTTCAAAAATAGCTGGAAGGGACTCTCCAGATTTAGCACTAGAAGAGACAACCCCTACACTTCATCCAACCAGCCTACATGTTGCGCTGCACTGAGCACAGTTCCTCAGGAACATGCAAGTGTATAGTGACCCTTATAAGCTATTTAGGAAAATCCACTTGCTCTGTATCAATGTCAATATTTAAGGGGTTACACACCTGCATGTGCGGATTCTTAAATAGACACAGTGAAAAGCACATATTGGCGCCTTTCAGTAAGCTACTTGCGTCCTGCAGTTCCATGCTAGTCTGTTCATCCTGCTGGTGCAATGCACAGCCATACTATTTAAGGCTGGGGAACTCTGGGGCTACCACCACCCTGGACCTTGAGGTAGCTCCAGGGTTCCCGGAATGGGGGGTTGTCAATCAGCATGGCAGACTTGTGCCTAGTGAATCAAATGCAATGAAGTTACAATGGATCGGGCCTCTTCTAGCAGGCAAAGCTAGTTACCCTTGCCCCCTATGTGCTGCAGGGTAGAGGAAATGAGAGGTGACAAGTGCCAGTGGGGTCAAGAGAGCAGGCAGGGTCGGACTCAGCCGGTGGGACACTGGGAAAGAAAACAGTTGGCCCCCGTCAACCATGGTCTACTTCTTCTTCTGGAAACTGCAGCCTACAGGCCTACTGGAGCCCTCTATAAGTATTGGCCCAGTGTCCCCTATCGTTGCACCTTAGGCGTGTGCCTCATCTGCCTATCCCTAGTCCGGCTCTGATAGAGGAAACTGTATTTGGTAGCTTTTGGTGAAATCTCTCCAACACCTACAGTGTGTTTTAACCTTGAGTTGTAGGAACTCGTACAGATATTGATGAATAGATGCATAAAGTCAATATATGAGGATAAATGAGCAATGAAGATTGCTTTAGTAAATAAAATATCATGATTTGTACATCCTAAAATCTGCCTGCTTTAAATGATGTTATGGTTGATATTGTACAAATGCATGGCTATGAGACTGCAATATGGTGCCTTTGAGATGCTCATGATATCCGAGGTCCATAATTATTTATATTTATTGACTATATACAGTTAAGCATGATTTTCTATACTGAATTTGAATCAATCTAATAGTGGTGGTCCTGGTAGGTGATTTGTAACCTTTGAAATGTGAGAGCTGAGGGCTAGTGATGGCCGAATAAATTTGCCAGGTGCGAATTCGTGAAACTCCAGAGAAAATTAGTCCACGAAAATTCAACAGCGTCAAAACCGATGCGTGTCAACACTATTCGGACGTCCATTGACTTTAACGCTGGCGTCAAAAGTGATGCGAGCTGCAAAATTCAAGTTTTTAGATTTTATTTTGCTGTTTCACGAATTTTGCGGAAAATTCGAGAATTTTTCGGCAAAGGAAACAGGAGAAATTCATCCATCACTACTGAGGGCTTATGTGTAGCTTAGACACACACAAACAAGTGGCACCTAACAGTGGAAGTTTGTTTTACATGAAGCCTTGCTGAAAATTCAGCTGTGTTAAGGGTTTCGTAGCTGAGCTGCTGTACTTTCTATTATGGCTGATCTTTCAAGTGACCAGCATGTAAATGGCAAGTGAGTTCTCCCACCCACCCCCAAAGGCCAAGAGGCCATTTGCCTGTGACCATTTGTGTTGCACCAAACTGTTTATCTAGTCCGGCTAATGTCACTAGTCTTATAATGTGACAAACACATTAACTCACTTGACCTTTGTGCTAACTTCAGGCCTTTTACTATTCGTATGTATGTATGTATGACTTTATTTATAAAGCATTGTTAAGGAGCCGCATTGCTGTACAGTGCATAAAAGTACAATATATATATAAAAGTATACAGGGGGAAGACAAATCAAATAATAAATATACACAGAAATAACATCAGGACAAAGATAAGTACATCAAGAATTGGCAATTAATAACAATAAGTATAAGAATAATCTATTCATTATATACATATTACATTCTAAAGGCCCATAATTCTTTCTTATCATTGATTCAGCACACAACTATTCATCCTCTTTATTATTTAGCGATTTATCAGTTTATCTGCTCCTCCTTCATCCCCCAAAACAAGCAAAAACAAGCATCCAGTCCACATTTTAAAAAAGTAAATTAATTATTATTATTAGCAATCAGCAAATCTGTCCAATTTCCTCCAAAAAGTCTCAAAAATTCACAAAGCTGCAAAGATTTTGCAGAAATGCAAGTAATTGTTTTTTTTTTTTGCACAATTTTTTTTGTGCAAAATACATTGGAGCCAATTGGTGTTTTTTTGTGAAACTTTTTTCCCCACAAAATACATGGGGATGCTTTCACAGTGACTTTTCCAGGGAAAATTACAATGGGCATTTTTTTTAGGGTGACTTTTTTTTAATGAAAAATACATTGGGCATATTTTTTGGTGGTGAAATTTTAACCAGTGTCAAATTTTCTTTGTATGATATCCCTGGCAAAAAATTTAGTTCATCTCTAGTTATTATTCTTTATTTATGTGAATTCAAAAATTTGGCAAGGAATCTTGATTCCGTCTGGGTTCAATATCAAAAACATATCATATGATTAAAGGGCAACATTTCAGTGTCAGAGAGGAACGTCTTCCTGTTGAACCTTGACCATTAAACATTGATATGTTTTTGATATTGAACCCAGAGTGCGTCAGTATCCTTTGGCACATTTTTGAACTGTAATACTAAGGGAAATGCCACAGACATTACCTATCTGACATGAACCTGGTGAGTGGAGCCTGAGGAGTGCAGGCCAATTGTTTTTTTTTGCCTTTTTTTATGTGCTAACATTTTCCGAGGTGCTTTACAGAGTTTATGCATCATTTGCATCAATCCCTGCCCCAATGATAAAATAAAACGCAGGGCCCTGGCACATGGGATGTTTTGTTGCCCATGATAAATCTGCGCTACCATAGGCCACAAAATGTCCCTAGTTTCCTTATATCTGGCAATAATGTAAAATCGCCAGTGAGGAAACATACCAGTCGCTTCAGCTTTGGGCAGTATTCCCTAGTTATATCGTGGGGAAACTTCATGATGTTTCACAAACCTGCAGTGATAGATTATGTTTCCCTTCCTACAATTTATATTATTGCCAGTGGAGGATTAATTCTTGTGGATTTCTACACTAGAAAAATACACTCAAGCTGTTACTTGTATAATGTTACTAAACGACATCTCTGATGTTATTATACCAGTAAGTTAAAGGGGAAGGAACGTTTAAAACTAAGTAGGACTTATCAGAAAGGTCCAACTAAATATACCAGTAAACCCTCAAAGTAATGTTACTCTGAGTCCCCTGTCAAAAGAAACACAGCATTTCTTTCCTTCTATTGTGTACACATGGGCTTCTGTATCAGAATTCCTGCCTTCAGCTTAAACCTCCTTGCCCCAGGCGTGAGCATCGGGGCCACTGTTGAAATCGCAGGGCCCCATACAACAAAATTTCCTGGGCCCCCTGTGCTGCGCCCACCACAAGCCCCACCTACAGGTCTGCCCTCCCCACCCCACAGGTCCACCCCCCACCACATTAAAAAAAAAAAAAAAACATTGGTGGCTAGGGTTCCCACATGTTAATAAAAAAAATTGGTGGTCAGGGCCCCCCATAAAAAACATTTGTGGTCAGGGCCCCCCAATTAAAAAAAACATTTGTGGTCAGGGCCCCCCATAAAAAAATTTGTGTTCAGGGCCCCCATTAAAAAATATTGGTGGCTAGGACCCCACATGGGGAAAAAAATTGGTTGCCAGCCCCCCCCACATTATAATAAAATTCATGGTTACGGCCCCCCTTAAATGTCCATGTAAAAAAACTTGCCCCCCCAGAAGTTTAAAAAAAAAATTGGTGCCCAGGGCCCCACCACACAACAGGGACCACAAAGGGTCCTTGCTCATTAGAACATGTAGCTAAAGGTGGCCATAGAGGTAGAGATCCACTTGTTTGGCAATGTCGCCAAACAAGCGGATCTCTCCCTGACATGCCCACATTGAGGCGGGCGATATGGGGCTGATGCGATTGTGGGCTCTAGGGCCCAACGATCGGATCATAATGCATCCCATACGGGCGGTCGGATCACGGTACTGCATAAACGCACAGATTCGGCCGCGATACAACGGGATTTTTTAACCTGCCCAATCGAGATCTGGGGAAGCCCGTCAGATGGCCCCACACATGGGCCAATAAGCTGCCGACTCAGTCTGTCGGCAACTTTTATCGGCCCGTGTATAGGGGGCCTTAAGAAGTGAAAATCTGGAAATAAGTCTGGAAATAGGTGCCAATGTAAAAGCTATAAAAAGTTCAGAAAAACCTCCATAGAAAAAGGTGCATAGAAACATTTGTCTTTGTATCGGAATTTGACTTAATTTGACTTACCACCAGGTCTGAGGTAGGGTTAAATAATGGTGCAATTTTCTGAGTTGTTCTGTATATACAGTATATATATATACAGTAGAACCCCTCATTTTACATTGTTGTTTTGTGGTCCCACCTACTGTATATATTATTCATAATGCATTTCCCTGATTTTACATTTTCCTGGATTTTACACCATTTTTTTCTGGTCCCCTGAAAAACATAAAAGGGGGGTTCTACTGTATATATATTTCATATTCGTCAATAAAGGCACCAGCAGATGTCTATATGTTTGATCCTGACACATGGTGGCTTGTTGTGGCATGCTGTTCCACTAATGTAAACAGGGGCTGGTATTTAATGATTTCATTATACACAAACACCCTCCGAAGCGGCGGAAATTAAATCCGACTTCTCTTGTTCGCTGAAATATGTACTGATCTGGCTTAAAAGACAAGCTGAAAGGCCATTACAAAAGAGTTACAATCGGTTGGAAATTTTTTCGCTCACTTCTGTGAAATACTTTCAGGAGTTATCAAATACAGTTATTCCATTCTTCATTCTCCTTTCATCTGGAGTGAGATGCACTGTATGAATGGGAACTCTGAAAGACACGTTAATCTCAAGACTTTTCTTGTCTGCATACTTTAGTGTTTGTTTGCCGCACCAATTCTTCTTGTCATGTCACTTTTTTTTATGAAAAGTGTGTATTGGATTGGTTTTCTAGTGTTTGATATAACTCATATTTTCCAGCATATTAGAATAATACATACAGTATACAGGTATGCTCCAGAATCCTCAGGACCTGGGGTTTTCCCGATAACGGATCTTTCCGATTTGGATCTTCATACCTTAAGTCTACTAGAAAATCATGTAAACATTAAATAAACCCAATAGGCTGGTTCTGCTTCCAATAAGGATTAATTATATCTTAGTTTGGATCAAGTATAATGTGCTGTTTTATTATTACAGAGAAAAAGGAAGTAATTTCAAGATTTGGATTATTTGATTATAATGGAGTCAATCGCAGACAGCCTTTCCGTAATTCTGAACTTTCTGGATAATGGGTTTCTGGACAATGGATCCCATATTTATATATACATATATATATATATATATATATATATATATATATATAAAATAGCTCCCCAAAATTGACGCACTCCACGACTTTATAATGCAGTTAAAAATGAAAATTTATTGTCAACGTTTCGGTACTGTTCTGGACCTTTCTCGAGAAATGTTTAGAGAAAGGTCTAGAACAGGACCGAAGCGTTGACAATAAATTTTCCTTTTTAACTGCATTATGAAGTCCCGGAGTGCGTCAATTTTGGGGAACTATTAACTTAAATATATGTGACAGCACCCAGGCATCCACAGCTGACACTATATATATATATATATATATATATATATATATATATATTTATATATATATATATATATATATATAGATATATATATATATATATATATATTAGATGTTTATATGATTCAGTAAAGGACTTCTAACAACATTTATTTCGTGAGTGCTTACTTTTATTTTTGGACTTTATATATATATATATATATATATTCTGGATAAGAGATCTTTCTGTTATTTGAATCTACATAAGGCTACTAAAAAAATCATTTAAACATTAATTACACCCAATATGGTTGTTTTATATCCTAATCATTAATTATATCCTAGCTACCACCAAGTACAAGGTTCTGTTTCATTATAACAGTCACTTTTAAAATATTGAATTATTTGATTAAAAGGGAGGCTATGGGAGATGGCCTTCCCATAAATTAAGAGCTTTATGTATAATGGGATCCCATACCCGTATATGTCTGTTTCAAGCTAAAAATTATATATTTAATGGATTTAATCCATGCCACGATAGTTTTAGAGATATATCTGGCCTCATGCTGACGATGTTATTGGATATGTGACTGACTGCCCAATGTGACTTTCATTTAAATGTGGTTTGGCTTCATAGGTGAATGGCTGAATTGTAATGCTCATGGGACTGGCCTGTATTCAGGACTGCCCTGTAAAAAATGAGACAGGTAGAGTTATATCAACTTATATGTTGTCAGTAGTTCTCTTTTGGAGTAAGGTTCTTAGTGGGGGTCCTGCAGGATTCTGTATTGAGACCACTTTTATTTAATTTGTTCATTAACGACTTGGGATAGGGAATTGGGGTTAATGGATTAGTGTTTGCGGATGGCATAAGATTATGCAGTCCACTTAATTCCACCCAGGATCTTGACAAACTGGCAATGTGGGCGGCGAAGTGGCAGATGAGATTCACTGTTGATACATGTAAGGTTATGCACCTGGGATGGAAGAATATCCAAGCCACTTATACCCTTAATTGTACTGCACAAGGCAAATCTATTATGGAGAATGACCTTGGGGTCCTTGTAGATAACATGGCTGTCAAAAGCAATGCCAGTCAGCAGCTGCAAGGGCAAACAAGGTTTTGAGTTCTATTAAAAGGGGAATAGATTTGTGAGAGAAGGGGGTCATTCTTGCCCTTTTAAAAGCGATGCAAAAGCCCCATCTAGAATATTCTGTGCCGTTTTGTCTGCACTGCTCAAATGTGATATAAAATTATGCAAAAAAGGGCAACTCAGCTGGTAAAGGGTATGGAAAGTAGAGCTGGGCCAAGAAATATTGACACCAAAGGCAATATTGCTTGGGCCGATGCCCATCCTACACCTCCGTAACACCACCCACTCCTCTGTCCGCATGTCACGTCGCCATTGCGAAATAACACCCCACTGCCACTCTATTCACTTCCTTACTGATTATGACAGTTAAAAAGGAAGACATGGGAAGCTGGGAATGTTACATTGAAGAAAAGGTGCTAATGGGGAGCTATGATAACTATATAGAAATATATAAGGGGACCGTATAATAAACTCTCTGGTCCTTTATTCATAAGTAGATTCTTCAAGCAGACATGAGGGCAAGTGCAGAGATCAGAAGAATGGATAGTTTTTGATGAAGGGTATTTATTGAGAAATTCTTTTACTGAATCAGTTGTGCTGGCAGATACATTAGATATCATGAAGAAAGGGTTGGATGGCTTTTTAGCAAGTGAAACGATACCGGTTTCCAAAACTTTTAGCACAAAGTTAATCCAGGGACTGTTCCAGTTGCCATATTTGGGTCAGGAAGAAATTTTTTTTTTTTTGATGAATATGTCATTTTTATAACCTAAATTACTGTTGCTAGGGAGTACATGTAGACATAGAGATGCAGTGTGTATAATAATGCAGAGGAGGTTAAAGCTCCCCTACGCTAGTATATGTCAGAGTGACCCCAATTTGATTCTATATAGCCAGTGGTGAATGTAAATCACACCTGATATATTCTAATCTAAGAGTCCGAATGCTTATTTTTATGAAGTTTCATAGATTGGAGGTATATCTTGTAACATACAGATCTTAACTCTTGACTGAGCCAAGAACACTCAGGAATCCATAAATGACCCATAGATAGGCTTGGGCGAATCTGATCCGTTTAGTATCGACAAAAATTCGCCACCGCCGAAATGTCGCCGGCTCCCATCAAATTTGTTTTGACGCGCATCGTTTTTTATGGGCATGCAACGCCATACAAGTCTATGGGCGTCATTTCCGCGGCGAAACAAGGTGAACAAACTCACCCATCCCTACCCATAGAGTGTTTGAAACTCTAATATACATTTGCTTGGTTTGATCCATAAATACTTTTGCAATGAATACCTTGTACAAGTAGATAGATACAGTTATCCACAATGCTAGGGACCTGGTGTTTTCTACAATTTGGATCTCCATACTGTCTGATACTGTAAGTCTGCTAATAATCATTAATTAAACTTAATAGGATGGTTTTGCCTCCAACAAAGATTAATTATACTAGAATCAATGAGATCCATTATTTGGAAACCCATTTTCCGGGTAACATGTCCTGTTCCTGTACTTAAAATAAAAAATGGAATTGTAATTGTATATAGGCCCAGCTGTGTTTTTTTTTTTTAAAAAAAAGCTTACATTAAAATCATTGATTGTGACAAATGCACAAACTGAGCTTTCTCTAGATCAATGCGTCGTCGCTGGTGTAATGTGCTGGCCGAGGTGCAGAACAGCAGATATTTGTAATAATCTGTATACACTTCATGCAGTAAATTATGACTTCTGCCATCGCCGAGGAATAACAAATTGCCGGAAGATTAAATCAATAAGAAATATTTTCCTCTGAGATATTTTCTATAAACCCATTTTTCACTCGCTGACTATGTGACAGGCCCCTGCTTTATGTGTCAGCACTGCACAATATACAAACTCATTATTATAAAGTACAGCCAAGGGGTGTCATTTCATTAGCCAGATGTTTTTATTGCATTGGAAAGAAGTTTGAAAATCCGTAAAAAAAAAAAAAAAAAAAAGCATACAGTTCATTCGACTCCGTAAATGAAATATTTTTACTGCTTACCTATCAATTTCTCTAAAAATGACGTGTCAAGAAATTTAGAGTCTGCTTAGTCTTGTATATAGAAGGGACATGGTTTAGTCAATGAGATACAACCCTTAGTCCAGTGCTTTGTTTATCCTAGAAAAGTGGAGGAAATGAGAAAACAAACAAATACAGATGATTATAATATCCTTCTACATTTTCTTATCTTTCCAGGCTTTAGTAATTAGCGATTAAGATAAGGGCCACCCAGCAATCATGCCTAATTTTGTCTTAAACAGTATCCTATTAGGAAGAAGGCACAAAGAAATATATTCCTTTGTGTAATATACAGTGAGGTGATCTGTTATCTAGAAACATATTATCCAGAAAGCTCTACATCTCCTATACACTCCATTTTATCCAAATAATCCAACTGATTTCCTATTCTCTGTAATAATAAAACAGTAGCTTGTACTTGATTCAAACTAAGATATAATTAATCCTTATTGGAAGCTGAACCAGCCTATTGGGTTTATTTAATATTTATTATTATTTTGATTTTCTAGTCGACTTTAGTTATGAAGAGCCGAAATATCTGTAATCCGGAAAACCCCAGGTTCCGCGCATTCTGGATAACAGATTCCATACCTGTACATGTAGTAGGCCAATTATTTCTCACACAGTGGGGCTCATTTATAAACACTGGGTAAATTTGCACCTGGGCAGTAACCCATAACATCATCTGATTGGTTGCCATGGGTTCATACCAAGGAGCAAATTTGCCTGGCTTTTATAAATGACCACCATGGTGTGTTCGGTGCTGGATTAACCTAAAATGATGATGCCATACAGAGACGTCTATGGATCTTTTAAGCAGACTGGGGCCATACAAAACCTATGAATGACCATATCAGCCCATTGGCCTTTAGTTGGATAGCCTAGAACAGTGAACCCCAACCAGTGGCTCCAGAGCAACATGTTTCTCACCAACCCTTTGGATATTGCTCCCAGTGGCCTCAAAACAGGTGCTTATTTTTGAATTCCAGACTTAGAGGCAAGTTTTAGTTGCATAAAACCAGATGCACTGCCAAATAGAGCCTTCTGTAGGCTGCCGTTACACCCCCAAGAACTTTTTCATACTTGTGTTGCTCTCCAACTTTTTTATATTTGAATGAGGCTCATGGGTAAAATAAAGTTTGGGGACCCCTGGCCTAGAAGAAAATAAATCAGCCTTTCTGTATATTTATATTTCTTTCATATGGCATCATTTTTACTATCCAGGCCGGTCAAATACCCAGCAGGTGACAACCCTACGTGAAACTAGGAAAGGATTTACCAGAAAAAACTATATATAAATATTAATTTGTTAACACTATCCATTTGGTGAAGGTCATATTAAAAAAGCAGATTTACTTTTTAAGTTTAATTACATATCTTTAAATTAGATTGCTGGAAAAAAATCATGATTAGACTCAATCAAGTATTTTTCTTAATGGTTAGAACAGGGATCCCCAACCTTTTGAACCCGTGAGCAACATTCATTAGAAAAAGGAGTTGGGGAGCAACGCAAGCATGAAAAATTTTCTTGGGGTGCCAAGTAAGTGATGTGATTGGCTATTTGGTAGCCCTATGTGGTCAGCCTACATTGAGTCGCAGTGCACCTGGTTTTTATACAACCAAAACTTGCCTGGAATTCAAAAACTAATTACCTGCTTTAAGGCCACTGGGAGCAACATCCAAGGGGTTGGAGAGCAACATGTTGCTCACGAGCTACTGGTTGGGGAATCATTGGGTAAGAATATAGGAAAACAATGGAACAGTAAAATTCGACTGCCTAAAAATAGCTTGAATGTAGAAGATACACCTCCCGTTGACTTCTGTAGGAGCTTGCCAGATTTTGTTGTTCATTGGAATCTTAAAGAGTTATTGACTTGATAAATCTAGTAAAAACAAGTTTGGGAAAACTCAAATTCGAAAATATTGGGAAATAAACTTTTTACAGACAAATTCTGGCTATAGATTCTTCTATAGAAACTCTCCAGCTTTTACTTTTCCATTTATTTCTGGTGACTTTTTGTGATTTTTTTTTCTTTAATAAATCCTGTCTATCTGAAGCTTCAGAAAATTTTGATTATATTTGATTATATTTTATATTTGTCTTCATGTTTTTGTGGCAAATGTCAATGCAATCAATGGGAAAGGCACATCATTCATTCTAGTGGGAAGAAAAAGGATAAACAGTATGTTTTAACATTTTGAATTATTTAGAGCCTATCGGAGATGCCCACCCCATAATTCAGAGTTCTGGATAACGGGGTCCAGCAGAACTTATACCTGTATATCTTTGTAACAGATATTTCATGTTTGCTTCATCTACTGTATGTAATGCATTATTATTATGTGCTTACAGCACTTACAGACAAAGATGGCAGCCTACAGGTGAAAATTGCAGATGGTTAGCTTTAGAAGATTTACATGAATGTTGGTATCTTTGTAGAACTGATACAAGACCAATGAAATAGGAGAATATAATTTTCAAACGACTGTAATTATTTTTTTTAATAAAGTGCTCAAAATATTACCAAGCACTCTTCAAGGATTTTTCTTTTACTTCCATCAGTCCCAATTTATCATGATTCTCTAATTAAGTATATTTAATTAGATGCAGTTACTTAACATTGCTTATACACATCTGATTTCACTTTTGGGTTTCTGATTAAAAAAAAGAGAAGATTTTAAAAAATAATCTATAGTCTTCCAAGCCACGGATCCCTGTAATTGCCATTCCAGCACTGCTTTATTGAGCAGTACCATATATTTACTGTATATTATACATACAAGCACTACAATTTCTGAAATCTATATTGTCAAATAAATATCTAAGCTCTGTTTAAGTACCATATTGCATTGGGGCTTCAGTTGAAAAATGTATCTTTATTTTCTTTTTGAAAATATTTTAAATATATGTGGGTGTGTGTATGTATTTACAAGGGCTGGATCAAAAGCTGTAGTACTCAAGTGTAAGAACTGCAAGAGGTCAAATTTACTCTTCCTTCATAGGGATTATTTATTGGTTGAACTATGAATTGAGTTTCATTCAGTCCCTTATATTGATTACTTGAGCACATTGTTAGATGTTCAGGTCATTTACTACAGCAGTTTAGTTTCTTCAAATAAATGTCGCTTTACAATGACCAGAAAACTCCGCATCTGCAATATCTTAGATATGAATCCTTGCCCACTGTAAAACGGTGTTAAAAATGACACAATATCATTAGACAAAGCTGCATGGAAGCCTGGACAGCTGGACAGTCATCTCAGATTTCTGGTAGCTTCTTTTGTGTACAGGAACAAGTGGCTAGTATTGCTTTGCAATGTTATCATTTGTTGGAGGATAGGAATGTTTAGTGAAATATGTTTGAATCTAGATGAGGTTCAGACTTCTCATATGATGTTATTTAAGGCACAGAAATGGTTTGTTGAAGGTTTAGAAGTTCAGAGAGCAGCAGGCTAGGTACTATGTAGACTGGTAGACACCAGTTAAGGTTTGAAACATAATTGTCCGATATGCTTGTTGCTTGTGTCAGAAGGCTTGAGAACCGGGGGCTTTTGTCCACTGTGCATGTGTCCTGTGTTATTTCTGCTTGTCAGTGCCAGAACCAATTTGTAAGGCACCTCCTGGAGTCCTCGTTCGCCCAAACTATCATCTGCTACTGTGAACGCATGTTCCTGCCTAGCTTGGTTTCTCGATTATTGATCCTTCATGTGGATGCAACCTTGTTGTCAGCCCTGACCATTGGCCTGGACTCTGGCCTTCAACACATGCAGCCTGGCCTGACCTTTGCTAACTAGTTTATTTAGTCTATATCTCAGAGTGTTGCCATTGAATAGAGACTGCTTGGTACTACCTTGATATCTAACATTTGCTCAGGGCCTGCTCTTGCCCAAAACAAGGTTACAGACATTAAATGCTGCAATATGTAGTGCAAAAATGAGTATTTCCCCCAAATCTTACATTAATTGTTTTTTTTTGGATCTATTATAGTAGGCATTCTACACAAATGTCACACCCTTTAAGTGGCTTTAAGAAAGGAACACTCCAACCACTGCCCCTGGCCCCCATGGTAGGCAGCCCGACAGTTTGGAAACTACTAGTTAAGATCTGTCTTAAGGTGGCCATGGATGCACCGATAATATCATACAAAATGAATTTTCGTACAATATTTGGTGCGTGTATGGTGGGAGATGAGCCGACCGATATCAGCAGAAGACTTGGAGATCGGTCAAATAGTTGATCGGGCTGGCTGGAAAATTTTGATCTGGAGCCTTTGAAGGCACCCGAACATTGGTCATTGTTAGTGCTGAATCGTCTGACACAGGTAGAATTCTATTGCTTATATCTGTATATCTGACGATTTAGTTCTACACGTGTGTATTGAAAAGATCGATCTCTCCTGGAAAGATCGTAATTGTAACGTTTATGGCAACCTTTAGACACTTGATCTGAAACTAGAAACCAAGATTCAAGTAGCTGTGGAAAATCCTTATGAACAAGTCCTTTATGGAGTGAATATAGTAAAAATTGCAAATTTGTCCAGGTCCTGATGACCTTCAAATGCTACCAGATGACTGGTTACTATAGGTGACTAGACCTACAAACATTGCACCTGTAATTAAACACACCTCTTAATCTCTTTATGGTATAATATATGTATTTGACCTGCAATGTGTTAGCTGTAATAGCCTGTCAAGCACTTTGAAGCCAGAGATTTAGGAATATATTTTGCTTATTCATGTACTTCCCGTTCTGTACTAAATTCAGAATCAATGTGACACTCTTCATTCAGAAGCATGGCATGAAAATATCTTTGTGACATTAGTGTACAAAAATTTGTATGGAACAACCCAAATTATGGAAAGGCCATCTCCCATAGACTCCATTTTATCCAAATAATCCTAATTTTTAAAAATATTTTTTCAGTACAGGTATGAGATCCGTTATCCGGAAACCCATTATCCAGCTCCAAATTACGGAAAGGCCGTCTCCCATAGACTCTATTATAATAAAATAATCCAGATTTTTAAATTTCCTTTTTCTGTGTAATAATAAAACTAACATATAATTAATCCTAATTGGAAGCAAAACCTGTCTATTGGGTTTATTTAGTGTTTACATGATTGTCTACTAGACTTAAGGTATGAAGATCCAAATTACAGAAAAAATCCGTTATCCAGAAAACCCCAGGTCCCGAGCAATTTTTTTGGTGTGTATAATATTTCAGTATGTTTGAGATTGTGCTCGGATGAGGAATTCTTCATGAACCAGTGTCATTTTTCCATTGCTTTATGCATAGGAGTATGTCTAGGAAACTTTAATTAAATAGACATTAATTGCAGTAAAAGAGGTTTCAACACTCTAGTGTCTCATATTGATATACTGAAAGTGTGGACATATGTAGACTGGATGTGTGAGATTCCAGAAGACATGTATAATGTTACGTGTAAGTCAATAAGGGCTGTTTTCAGCAGCTTCATTAAAATACATTCTATGACGTTATTAAGTTGCAGATTTCTATAAACATTCCATTCAGAAGGTATTTTATAACTAAAAAACATTGCTTTAATACATTAACTTATTTAATTGAACACTTTAGTGTCATCTTTTAGTTGGGGATGTATGCATAATAATAAATTATATACTATAAATCTCTGTAACTGTTTTGATCTGCAGACTGGAAGGTGCACTTGGTGGTGTCTGATGCTTGCCATATTTCTCATAAGCCTCTAAGGGCCATAATGTTGTTAGTACATTTCTTGGGTGCTTTTAATGCTGCTATATGGCTTATTGCATGAATAGGATTCGTGTGGGAATCAACTGATTGATCTGAGAATCTTAGTAAAGGTTAGCTGAATTAAGTGGCATGTCTCCATCCTAAATATCACAAAAACCTTCAAATTAACTTTTTAGTATAATGTAGAGATTCATATTCTGAAACAATTTGCCATTGGAACCTCAGCAGGTATCTGGTTGCTACATTCCAATTTAGGCCTATGGGTTTATTGTGTCAAACAGCACAACGTTTCGGGGGCAGGCCCCTTCGTCAGGTGATATCACCTGACGAAGGGGCCTGCCCCCGAAACGTTGTGCTGTTTGACACAATAAACCCATAGGGGTACATCCCCTTTTGCATCCCATTCTGTGTGCCGTTTCCTCAATTCTCTGTTTCCTGTGAACCCAGGGGAGTGCCATCTCCCCAGAGGACTGAGCACCAGATTATTGCTTACGAGAAGGCCTGGGAGTGCATACAATTTTTACTTTGACCTGTACATTCCAATTTACCCTAGCAAATAGGCAGTGGTTTGAATAAGATACCGGAATATAAATAGGAGAGGGGCCGAATAGAAAGATAAGTAATAAAAAGTAGCTAAAACAATAAAATTGTAGCCTCACAGAGCAATCGTTTTTGGCTGCTGTGATCCCCTTTTGAAAGTTGGAAAGAGTCAGAGGAAGAGGGCAAATAATTCAAAAACTATAAAATATATCAGGGTTCCCCAGCCTTTTTTTTTACATGTGAGCTACACTTGAATGTAAAAACAGTTTGGGACAAGTATTGCTTAACGCAACAATACCAGTACCGAATAAATACCTCCAGAAATTGATACAGTTTATCTTTATAGCGGCAAAGCAGACTATAGCTGCTTCCTGGAAAAAGCGTTCAATTCCTATCATTATGTACCGTATCAGAATGAATAGGATAATGGTAAATGAAAGAATGTTAAGTATAACTACAGATAAGTATAGTACCTTTACAAAAATTTGGACACTAGATTGTAATAAATTTACCTTTTGAAGAATCTATGCTGAGTCTGTATAAACGTATAAGTGAACAATAGAGTGTTATTTGATAACCTTTGAAACCTGTCGAAATGTGAAAATGAAAAGTGACAATAGGCAACTTTGAAAAAATAAATGGTAAAATTATTTTAGCATGTGGCAAATGTCTATTTTATTTATGATTTAAAAAAAAAAGTTTTGAAAGAAAAACTGTTTGGGAGCCACACAAGCAAGAAAAAAATCATTAATAGCTCCATGTGGACTGCTAGCCTGTAGGGAACTCTGTTGGAGTAAACCTATGTCTTCATACCTCAAAAACTTGAATTTAAGACAGAAATTTTGAAATTATTATTGAGGCCACTGCGAGCATCATCAATGGGAGTGGAGAACAACATGTTGCTCACGAGCCACTGGTTGGGCATCACTGCAATATATGATTAATATGAAGGTGAACTCCCTCTTTAATATTCAGCTTGTCCTATAACCAAGAGCAAAGCTGAAGTTGCTAATGACCTATAGTGAGATGGTTCAGTAATAAATCTATCTATAATTGCCCTTCTTTTGTGTCAGTTGGATAAGCACCATTACAAAATGTTAATACTATTCCTAATACTTGACCATTGCGATGAATGCACCCCTACAATGAAAGGGTGTATGAGTGCACCCCCATAGGCCAAACATGTAAATGTTAGAGTTTAAGGATAAAATCATTGGATTAATGATTAGAAATAGTTGAATAAAAGTCAAAGTTTCAGAAAATTAAGGACAATTGGATTGTAGACAAAAAAATAAGGTTAGATTCTTACCATCATTTTCCCAAATACTCCTGGTTTGAAAAATGGTAGATGAATCCAGTGAAGGTTTCAAGGTTACATAAAATAACTGAATGTGATTATTGTGAGAATAAGACCAAGTTGCTTAGGTTTTTTTATATATCATTTGGTAAATTCTGTATATTGATTGACAGGATTTACAATATACGTAACTCTGTCCTGTCAGATAGGAATAAAACCTTCACAGATTTTTTTCTTTTTAGACGAAAAGAGGGACGTTACTTAACTGTTACTAGAATAAAATATAACAGAAAGGTTTCCATTCAGGCCCGAAATGCCAGAGGGGCTGCTGTAAGATTCCATAGACAGTCACTAGCTTTTGGGATGGTTAGATCTAATTATACTTGTACTTTGTTTACTTTGAGCCTATTTTGAATCCCATTCTGGGCCAGTTTCCACCCCTTCTACATCCACCCATCCTACATAGACTACTGCAACCTACTACTGACCCCTTCCTCTCCCCATTCACTTTATATTAAACTCTGCTGCTAAAAGAATGCCCTTCAACTAATGTAGAATTTGATCCTCTGCTGTTATAATCTGTATTATAGCTCCCTATAAAGCAAATATATATCTTACAGAATCCTTCTGCTAACTTTCAAAGCCCTTCTCCTCAGCACCTCACTTAGGGGCAGATTCACTAAGGGTCGAATTTCGAAGTTAAAAATACTTCGAAATTCGACCCTCGAATTGAAATCCTTCGACTTCGAATATCGAAGTCGAAGGATTTAGCGCTAAATGTTCGATCGAACGATCAAAGGATTTTTCGTTCGATCGAACGATTAAATCCTTCGAATCGAACGATTCGAAGGATTTTAATCAAACGATCGAATGAATATCCTTCGATCAAAAAAAGGTTAGCAAGCCTATGGGGACCTTCCCCATAGGCTAACATTGACTTCGGTAGGTTTTATCTGCCGAAGTAGGGGGTCGAAGTTTTTTTTAAAGGGTAAGTACTTCGACTATCGAATGGTCGAATAGTCGAACGATTTTTACTTCGAATCGTTCGATTTCGTTCGATTGAATTCGAACAAATTTAACCAATTCGATGGTCGAAGCACCCAAAAAAAACTTCGAAATTCGAAGTTTTTTTCATTCGAATCCTTCACTCGAAGTTAGTGAATCTGCCCCTTAATGTCTTCACTTGTGTCTCCATATGTTCCAGGTCATCTATTATGTTTCTCTCAGAGCCACCACCTGGTCCCGCCACCCATTTCTACTCACATCTTCCATTTTCAATCTTTAGCTCTTGCTACTTCATCCATCTGGAATTCCAAGCCTGGGTTCCTCCATAAGGAAAATGTATTGTACAAATGTACAGGGCTGCATATTACACATAGTACCATATAAAAAAATTACATATTTTTTTCTCGTCTGAACTTCTGTAGTTAAATGTGTAAGTGTTGTTTTCCTCTTATAATGTCATCACAACCCTTTAATAAGGACTAAACCCCGTTATGTAATAAAAGGCATACAAGTTTGCCCAGGTGCAGTAACCGGAAGCAACCAAATAGGTGTTTGCTTTCAGACAAGTGACCAGTAAATGCTACCTGCTTATTGGTTACTATAGGTTACTCAGGGTCGGACTGGGCCCACAGGACACCAGGAAAAAACCCGGTGGGCCCTGCCGACCCAGATCTGCTCCTGCCTGAGACCCAGTGCTGCCCCTTGACCTCCCTCCCGGCCCTGACCTCTCTTGTACCTGCAAGAGAACAGGTACGTTCAGTGTCGGACTGGGATGCCAGGGGCCCACCAGAAAACCTTAGACTGAGGGCCCACTTTCCAAACTATTATTCCTCCTCTCCTCACTTAACCTCTTCATTCTCATAGTCTTTCATCTGTACATACTATACTTTATACTTCCATTATTAAGCCCACTTTATTCTTCCATTATTAAGACTAAAATTTCCAAAATAGAAAAATATTTAGGAATGGCTAAAAAAGAAGCAGGGGAGACAGAAATGAAAAATTACCTGTACTGATAGTAAGATATTGCTTTATAAACCATGGCTACAACACTCTAAATTTTGTATTAAGCTTTGAAACAAAGTTCTCTAAAACATGAGTTTTGGGATGTTTTAGTGTATTTGTTGGCAGAAATGTATTAGTGGTGTGTATATTTTGCAGCTAAGAGACTGGCCCTGACAGTTCTACATCAACAACAGCTGTAAACACAGCTCTGCAACATTGATCACCCGATGACAGTAAAACAGCCTGCTTTTTCACTGTGGAACATCAACATTTTCATGAAAGTCAGTTTATTTTGTTGCCTGTTTGTTTTCTTTGCGCTGGTCTCAGTGCAAAACTCCGTTCTTGTCTGTGTTAAGGCAAAACAATCTATTTTTAAATCTGCGTTTATACTGTAGAGTCTGATGGGTCTTTAAATATTGTTCTTCAGCTTTGTTCATAATTCTAATTGTTGGGTATCTAGTAAGTTTCTCATCTTGATGGTACCTGCTAGTATATACTGTATCTCCAATTCCCCCAGGTGGGACCGTGCCGACAGAATGACAAACTAGACGTTCAGGATCCAGTGGTGCTGTACACACCCCTTGAATTTGCATGTCATTGATCCCATTGGCTGAAGTGTTCCAGCCATCGGATCACTGATATGCAAATTTAACCAGATGGATGGCACATGTGCAATAGTGCTTTGGGTTTTTCGTCACTCTGCAGGGGGCAGAAACAGTAAACCAAGTCGGAAGGGGTTATCGGAGGTTCGTTCTAGAACGGCACAGAGGAGCTGCAGAACTAAATATCTTTGTAAAGCTTAATTTTTAAAAAAAAAACATTCCCATGGGCTGTTCACTTTCTGTCTTTTGTCTGAAGGTGAACATATCCTTTAACTAGTTCTTCAACCTGACTTGCTGTCTATGTATTTGTAAGTATACATGATTCCTGAATTAGAAGTAACAGAATAGTTCCTTTTCATGCTTGCACCTTTTCAGTAGGGACAGGCAATGTAAGGGAGCCCATGTCCTACCTGCCTAGCATAACTTTACATTGTTCTACTGTTCTACTTTCTGCTCTAATTTCCTGATTCAGTGTTGATTTAATTCATTGGTAGCAATCTGTCACTATTCTTAATCAAAAATACATAAGGGCTCAAATACAATCTTGAGGCTTGGAGCTAGCCTCAAAAATGCATGATATACAAAGAATGATATAACTTTAAAGAGGCCCTTGCATTGAAGATCTTATATTTTTGAAGGCAGGCCACAATACCCTCAACTTTTCCAGTAGAATTGTGCTCAGTCCAGGTGTATACCAGTACTAGAATATACCTTTCTACACAGGGAGCTGTCCCTTTTATGAGAAGAACCATTTACCACTAGAGATGGCGCGAACTGTTCGCCGGCGAACTTGTTCGCGCGAACATCGGGTGTTCGCGCTCGCCGGAAGTTCGCGAACGTCGCGCGACGTTCGCCATTTTGGGTTCGCCATTGTTGGCGCTTTTTTTTGCCCTCTCACCCCAGACCAGCAGGTACATGGCAGCCAATCAGGAAGCTCTCCCCTGGACCACTCCCCTTCCCTATAAAAACCGAAGCCCTGCAGCGTTTTTTCACTCTGCCTGTGTGTGCTGAAGAGATAGTGTAGGGAGAGAGCTGCTGCCTGTTAGTGATTTCAGGGACAGTTGAAAGTTTGCTGGCTAGTAATCGTGTTGATACTGCTCTGTTATTGGAGGGACAGAAGTCTGCAGGGGTTTGAGGGACATTTAAGCTTAGGTAGCTTTGCTGGCTAGTAATCTACCTTCTACTGCAGTGCTCTGTATGTAGCTGCAGTGGGCAGCTGTCCTGCTTCTGATCTCATCTGCTGACTGCTGCAATAACAGTAGTCCTTGTAAGGACTGCTTTTATTTATTTTTTTGTTCCAATACAGAGCAGTATCAAGCAGATTACTAGCCAGCAAACTTACTATCATCTGTCCCTGAAATCACTAACAGCTCTCCCCCTACACTATCTCTTCCAAGCACACACAGGCAGATTTTTCAGATACATTTTTGCCCTTGATCCCCCTCTGGCATGCCACTGTCCAGGTCGTTGCACCCTTTAAACAACTTTAAAATCATTTTTCTGGCCAGAAATGTCTTTTTTAGATGTTAAAGTTCGCCTTCCCATTGAAGTCTATGGGGTTCGCGAACCGTTCGCGAACCGCTCGCATTTTTGCGCAAGTTCGCGAATATGTTCGCGAACTTTTTTTCCGACGTTCGCTACATCCCTATTTACCACACCCATGAGTTCTTACCACTGCAGATATATTATCACAACAAGCCACAGTTTCTACTAGTTTCTTAGCATGGTACTGTAACATATGCACCCTGCTCAAGATGATAAGAGACTTGAAGCCATCCGGCAGTCAGACAATGAACAAAGCAAGGCACATGGAGCAGTTTGTCCTCTGTGCCCTTGTCAACCATTGTCAGGGACTGCTTCTAGTACTATTGTAAAGTGCCTTGTCTGACACTTATGGGATGGTGACAGGCAAATTTAAGTGCCAACAGGTACACTTGGGGCCCAGGCCCTTTTTGTCATTGCTCCATGTTGTCCTATATGGCACTTTTCTTTCTATAGTATTAGCAGCCATGACAGACAGATAAGGGAAGAGGCGGTCAAAACGCTCCATGTGCCATCACCCTTAGTTCCACCACACATTGATTCTTAAAATTTGGACAGCAGCACAAACTGCACATAGAGTAAAATAAAACGATAGTCTTTATTGGGTCCACTTTAAAAACAGGCAAAAGGAACAAAGCCTGACACGTTTCAGGCTCTTGCAACTTTAATCATGGAATGGTGGACAGGCAAATTTTTGTGATAAAATGTACAGTTGAGCACTTTAGCCTTAGGTCCTTCTGTCATTGTTCCATATGTGCCCTTTTCTTTCTTCATTATAAGGAGCCATGACAGAATGGCAAGGGAAGATGGAAGAGGCGGTCAAAACGCTCCATGTGCCTTCACCCATAGGTCCATAACACACCAGCTGTTGGCATACACATACATGTTGGGTAAGGACCCAATGGCATATTTTTCCGATGTCTTTACATTTCCATGACACTTAACATGTAACCAGGGATTTGCTGGAATAAGCCTTAGGCTAGGCTCAGTACTTACAGTAATTACACATTCATCTTATAATACCTATGTGCTCATATACTTATGTAATAGAGTACATTGAGCTCTGATGAGCAGCAAAACATTGAGCCTTTTCAGTTTAATTTCCAAGAATGTGACTGAATAGCACAGACTGCAATATAATTTAGAGCAAAGAGCTTCATGTAATTAAAGAAGCCCTTAAGTGCACTATAAATTGCCAAACATAATTATTATGTGAATTTTGCTGGTGGGCCTGTTAGAGATAGTGGTCAGAGTAATTAACAACAGAGAAGCTTACATTATACCCTCAACATTTATAATTATGTGCTAGCAGAGATAAACACAGTCGGAATTTATGGATTCACCCTCTTGTCATAAAACAGACACTTGGAAGAAAGGCATTATTTATTCCAAAGCCTTATCTGTCATCTGCTATCAGAGTAAACATGGAAGCATATGGTGAGCAAGCCATTACAGCTTAAATTAAGCAGTCTGATAAGCTTTTGGCAAGGATAAAAATGTAATATATACATTTTATGTAAATAGATATTTTGAGCAATTGAAAGGATTATGTCATCTGGTTGTACCCTGAAATGTTGTACATTCAGTTGCTGATATATTTTATTAACAAATACTTTCTGCAGTGCAGTGGTAAATACATCTAACTTTTAAACTTCACTAGACATATAAAAATATATATATATACTGTATACACACTATATATATTATTATTATTAACATGTATTTTTTGAGCGCCAACATATTGTGCAGCGCTGTATATGGAAATATGTAGATGAAGGCCACGGGATATGGCCAAAACATTGAATTTAAATAAAGGCAATTTTTTCAAAGTATTTTATAGGCACCTGGGGGATCTTGGTAGAGTTGTCGAAAGGCACTTCTATGAACAGAGGAAGTGTTCTTTCATATGGCCAATTCCATGGACAAAAGCTTAGGTTTCAGTAGTATAGCTAGAAGGGATGCACTGAATCCAGGATTCCGCAAACATTTGTCCTTTTTCAGCAGAATTCCTATTGGGCCGATTCCAAGTGCCTGGCTGAACTGAATCCGAATACAAAAAATCATGTTACTATTCGTCACACAAACAAGGAAGTCAAAACATTTTTAACCATGCACGCTGTGCGCAGTTCTCCTAAATATGCAAATTGTGGTTCCGATTCTGTTCGGTATTTGGCCGAATCTTTCACAAAAGATTCGGGATTCTGCTAAATCCTAAAATAGTACATTTGGTGCCTCCCTAATAGCCTGTCACCATACATGCAAAGACTGTTTTCCATTCATTTTAGTGAGGTTGACTATTGAGCAGATTCTTTTTAGATTTGCCCACCTAGGTAGTAGGCGAAATCTAGATGATCTGATCTATTATCCCTTAGGCCAACAATCAGATCACAATATGGACAAGTTTGGACTTACCCACAGGTATAACAGATGGGCTCTAGTCCTGGAGGGCCATGCCACTCATCTCTTTTCCCTGCAATCCACTTGTTGGAGAGGGGAGAGGTGTGCAGTGGGGATGAGGTGAGATTTGGCAGTGCTGAGGGGTACAATGGTCACTGGTGGAATGGGCCCTCCAGGTCAGGTTCTACAGAGGTCCCACAGCACCCCAGTCCAACACTGCCATTGGAGAACTGTATCAATGGCCCAATGAAGTCCTTAAAACCTCTCTGATTTCTTGAGGAGGCTGTTCTGGCCCCTCATATAGCAAATAATCTTGATTCAGGCAGGAGTGGCTGATTCAGATATCGCAAAGCAATATTTCTCCTGCTTTATTTTACTTTTAGGTTCCTTCTTCTTAAATATGACATTATCAATTATAATATTAGCATTACCATTGCTTTGGTAGCATGAATCTTTTGAGTGTATTGTACACTGGGCATGTGATTATCTGTTCGCTGCAAGAATCTCTGCCTGTGTACGTACAGAATTTTTATTACCGTTTTACGACATACAATGAGCTGTCTGCATAATCTGACCTATGCCTCTGGCCAGCAATACTGACACCAAAGATCCTTTTTAACCATCATAATGTAGTTTGTGTTTTGGATTTTACTGGATCTGCTTGGAATGCTTGTACAAAGTTGTGTCAATCTGATACCTGTTTGGAAGAAAGAGCCTAGCAGCAAATATTCTTCTGATCTTTAGGTATCAGGGCACAATGTAGTTGCCATAGAGCACAATGTTGTTTGCCTTGACATAGACATCCTTCTTAGGCATCGATAGAATACTTCGACCATTAGGAATTCTGTTGTCCTGACATCTATGAAAATATTTATGCCAAGGCAATTTTTATACTTCACATTCATACAACTAAATGCAGTTATGTGAAGAAAGAATGTCATGTGATTTGGAAGCGTTATATTTTACTGATAAGTTACGGTATAATAAGTAACTGGTTAATTAAATCTAATTCTAGAGACCTACAGTAGGTGCTCAACTTGGTCTTCCTAGTGATCAGTGCTTCCTTTACCCTTCTCCTCTACTGGGGATCATTGCTCATCCCTTATTCTCAGGCCATTAGAGACCATGTGATCTAAATTCTTGCACTTTTGGTAACTCCCAGAAACCCCACCATTATGTGGTCAGGGCTCAGCACTCTAGTAGTTACACCACTGGTTTTAGACTGAACTTGAGCCTCTGATTGACCAGGCTAGATGTTAGTATATATAAAATGTCCATATAATTGGTTCCATATAATATTTCTTCTCTTATAATTTAACTGAAATGGTGTTTGATTGTTTTAAGTATTTTTCCTTCTTTTTTAAACACACATCCTTTATTGTCCAAGCTACAGTTCTCCCGACCCTACATAATGTCAGGCTGTGCTCCAACAGTACAACACTGTGGGTGGGAGGAAAAATAGTAGATTCTCCAATAGAATGAATTGCCTGTCACAAATAATGTTCGATTTATGATATGGAGCAGTCTGTACTTGTGGGGTTAAGGGTTAGGGACACATGGATAAATATGTGGTCAAGGACTATAAAAATGTTAGTGGAGTTTTCAAATGGAATTTGAAATTGAGCTATAAAAGGTGAGGTAGTGGTGCACTTTGAGGTTGGAGGTCACTAGACCACTTTGCAGTATACAGACTGCCGATCTGGGATTAAGGAAGACACAAAAGAATCATTTACAGCTTTAAAAAGTCTGAACGAGCTATTTTTAGCTTTCTTGTTTACAGATGACTTTGATGAGCTGGGTAATAGTGATAAATAAAGGGGAAGCATATTTAGAATCCCATTGAGGCAGAATGTCTGTGTGAGCTTTCTATTTGTTGAGTGCAAGTTCATAGTTGCCAACATTTCAAAACAAAATCCTGGGATATTTTATGCCATCATTCTGATCTTCTGTGGTCCCTCAAAATCAAAACCAATTACCTACACATCTCATTATAGGTACTCCTGCCCCTTTTGTAGCCATTTCGTTGGATTGTCCTTCCTGAATCAGAATAAATGCCAGGTGTGACATTTTGATGATAAAAGATATTCCTGTTTTTACAAATAATGTACTTCCAATTCATTTTACAATATATACGTGAGGGCAGAGATATTATTATTTGCTCCTCAGGTTTGGGTATATCAATTTAAGAAGATGTGGTAGAGGTCTTAATCTGACTTGCAATATATTTCATTGATGGCTTTTATCTTTCCACATTGGCAGGTTTTATGTAGCTTTTTTTAATTTTCAAAACAAGTATTGGATTCATGGAAAGCATATCTGATTAGTTGATTTGGTTTATTGGATGGGGGAAATCAGGGTTCAACCCTGTAAAAAACTATCATTTCTTCTTGGTATCCATCATAACATTTTAACTTGGAATTTGTTTGAGGACTTTTTTGCAAGAGTAAAAAATCAAAACCAATTATTTTTCTCATTTTTGAATTTTAAATTGGGCAACCATCTACTCATAAAAGACTCCAAACTGGGGATATTATGAAATACATAATGCTTGGTATGAGGAAGGAACAGTGAGGGCAAACAAGGTGGTTTCTTCACCAGCAGAGAAATGTTGAAAACTACCTATGCCACTTTTTGTTTATATAATGAGTAAAATGATAATCACCATTGGGCACAGATAAATAGTCACAAATAATCAGTACTTAGCTGTTATCAGTTTGGTGCCTATTTAATGTAAATGAACCAAGTTACTGCTCTATAAAACCCTTATACAGAAGATCAGATGATATATAAAATATACAGTATATTCCACGGTGTCTTCTAAAAAAGAGAGAGAAAAAGAACAATTAAAAGGCTACAGATCCTTTCATTACGCATATGCAAAAGACATTTAACTAATCTAAAGCTTGTTTTACTGTACTAATCCTCTGCAGTGTAAAATGTTTTTGTAGTATCTAAATTCAGAGTTTATTTGTATAACTAAGTCGAGTGTAGGGTGTTTGGTTAATATTTTTTTTTATAAACTAATGGATTGTGTAGATAGAAAACACATGCTGGATAAGTTTTGATTGGCTAATGTGTGCCTGTTAGATCATAGAGGTGCTTTCCAGCTGCTGTAGTGATGAATTTGATTCTAAAACAGAAAGGTTATTGGTCGATTGGCACATGATTGGATGTGGTTTGGGTGGATGATCCGAAATATATCCCAGAGTTTCAGTTGGGTGTGGGCTTGTACACAGATGGTTTTAGTGAGTGCTTCAAGAATGGCCTGATTTTATGGAACTGGAATTTTATATACTATTATTAGGCCAAAAATTAAGGCCCTTGGTTATGGATAACTTCAGAAGCAGAATGTATTATCATAGATATGGTCCTTGTAATCTCCATATACAGATAAGAAATTGATCACAAAGATCATCTTGGAATGAAACTGTAGACAGCACCCATTATATGTTGTCTGGGACCTCATCTAGTGTGAATGACTTTAACATGGTAGGAAACCAGAGAGGGGTCTTGGTGATTTCTGCCGACTACTGTAGCCTCTGAAATCATTTTAGCTAAGGTTATCTTTTTATAGAACTGTACATCAGCATTAGGCAAGTGTTAGACAATGTGTTGATGTACTGTTAAATGTTTCCATGAGAACATCATTAGACTGGAATGTACTCCGAAATGAAACATTCATGGTTGCTAATAAAAAGCTGTCAGTGTGATAAAAACCTAATGATATTTGGTACAAACCTCAGTCTGCTCCAATGAACATTTACAGTAGACTCATCTGTATATCCAAAAACAAAAGATGTTTTTTTTCTCCATGGTATTGTAAATAGTTTATATTAGTGTTCAGCCAAAAGGCATCCACACCCTTAGTCAACTGAAGCTCTGGACAACTGAACATAAGAATTTGTTTGTCTGCAATTGCTGCAATTTATATATTTTTCGGAAATTTCAATATGTGACTATGGGTTCCGTTGTCGTTTAGTATTCAGGTGAATCTTTTTTTACCGGATTTGGTATCTAGTGGAATCCATAAATTATGGATTTGGTGTATATCTATTTGAAATACAGCAAGGGCGCACGCTGACCAGAATCTTTTTGTGGACCAGTTTTGTGCTTGTTTGGGCTGGTCAGCAACATTACCATTGATTAATAAAAGCTTTTCCATCCTCTTATTTAAAGCCAAGTTCATATATTTGTAGAGTTTGGAATAGGCTCTGGAAACAGTAATTTAAGTTGGCTTTCTGCATGTGATTAATAGAGGGGAAATTGTTGGATATCCAGGAGGGAAACACTTTTTGAATTCAAGTACATTTCAGGATCTTGCAGATAAACAGAATGATTGATTTGAGTCCAGGTACTAAATATGCACCCTGAATCTATGATCAAGTAGGGCTTCAAATAATGCGCCAGGTTCTATTCCATGAGAAAACTTTATCTCATGGTTTTATCATGAAGACTCAATAGAATGGAATAGAATGTTGGAATTATGCATTTTCTGAATTGAGCTTGGCCCAATAGATCTATAGGTTGCCATACACTGGCTGATAAAAGCTGCAGACAGATAAAGTCGGCAGCTTATTTGCCAGTGTACAGGGCCCTCCAACGAGCTTCCCTTGCCGATATCTGTGCAAAAATCAAATAGATGTTGATCGGGCAGGTTTAAAGGAGGAGGAAAGGCTTCGTACACTTGGGGGTGGCAAATGTTAGGTACCCCAAGTGATCGTATATACTTACCTGAAACCCCCGGGATGGTGTTCCTAACAGCAGAAAACGGGTTATACCAGTGAGTACCATGGAGAGATCCTTTCAGGTTAGTCAATACCTGGCCCAAACTGCCCCCATCAGCCCACCAAATACTGACTTTCTATGGCACCTTATAGCAGCCCCTCTGGCATTTGCCAGAACCCACAGATTGCGAGTCCGGGCCTGCCCCCAAGTGTACAAAGCGTTTTCTTCTCCTTTCAAAATCCTGTGTAAACGAGGTCTTGTGATCCGATCATTGGGCGCTAGGGCACATAACCGGATCAGCCCAATATCGCCCATTCTCGGAGGGCACTTCTGAGCAAGATCCATTTGTTTAGGAACCTCTCCAATCTAGTGGATCTGCACATGTTGGGCTAGTTTTTAGTGAAGGTTGAAAATTCATGAAATTGCTGGTGCCTACATAGAAAAAAAAATACAAATCGTTAGGCTTATTTGACAATCTCATTGTACATTATATGAAAACTATCACTTCTTTTAGACAGATGTAAAATGGCTTGCTAATGCCAATTTCAGGGGAGGTCTTATTATGCAGAACATGGGAAAGGTCTGTTTCAAAATAATGTGGTATTTCAAAAATGGTTTTACTATGGGCATACTATCCTATGTTCTTGGTGTGTGCTTCTCCCCCGTTGAAAGGTATTCAGGAGCATGGTTTCCACTAAGTCATGATTTGGTTTTTCCTGCCACAATGGCTGCCTTTCTATTCATACACCAGTTTCCTGTATTCTGCCCACTAGCTGATTCACCAATAAAACTCATGTGGGTGTATTGTGGCCAGGAGGTCTGGCTTTATCCAAATGAAATGGTCTGTGAAGTTGAAAACCTGTTTTCCCAATACTATTTTATGTTAGGTTACTTACATAATATCATTAATTCATTTTCCATGTGTGTGCTTGAAATAATTATCACTTCTTTATTTTTTCACAAACAAAATAAAAATCCCCTTAACAGATCACAAGGAGTAAAATAAAAGCTACCATCCTTTGGAAGGGCATGCTGTGACAATCACCGACATGTATATAAACATTTTCTTACATTAATAAAACTTGATATATGATATGCCACATGCTGTTTTTCCAACAGGGAACAGAAACATCCAGTTGCCTTCTGCGGTAATAAATATTCCTCAAATCAGAGATTTTCTGACATGCTAACCTTGCATACATCTGCTTCCATCTGACTCCTGTCTCCAGATACTCGACTCAGAAATTAAATACACCTTATACAGTCCTGCAATGCGTGAGCCCATTTACATGACAGCTGAATATATAAATATGAAGGTTACAGAACAAGATGTTTGTTAGCAGCACTTTTTTTCCCCCTGCTATTGTTTCCCAGTTTTATTCTAGAGGTTTATCATTTTGTGAAATTGTAGTCAATTTCAATGGATTTAAAATTAAAACATTGACATAAAGTCCAGGTTGCATTTATTTTAAACCATTTGTCTATGTTCCAGCAATAACATTTAATTCAGTCTTGGGTTTGCCAATTACTGGCCACGAAGTGGTGCCAACGTTTCTAAGACTGTACTAATATATTTTAACTATTAACAGAACCTTATTTTACCCTGCCAACATTTGCTCAGATGTATGTGAGTCCTACACTGCACTTTGCTCTATGCTACCACTACTTTTCAGGAATTTCCAGATTATTTTTTTTAAAAAACTAATCTTTTTGGAAGAAATGCAGCATTATCTCTACTTTTTGACTTAAAGTTGAAAACAAAAGAAACCCATAACGTATTTTCCCAAATTCTGCGATTTCTAAGCTTCTCCTTTCATTACAACCGAATGTCGTGGAGATGAATGAAAATGTTTTTGTTGGCAAATCCAAGGGATTTCATTTTCTTTTTACTGTCGCTTCCGTAATACACATTTTATGTACTCACCCTTTATTGCTGTTTTATGATCACTTGTTGAGAGAAACTGAACTGAAGCCTGTTCTAGATGTTTGTCATCAGAGCATTCAAAACGGCAATTAAACATTAATGACATGATAAGACACAATAAGATGATTAGAATAACACCGTAATGGCAAAACAGGCAACAGAAAAGACTGTACAAACAACTCAATGGTCCAGTGATTGTGTATGTAAGTTCTTAAAATGAAGTTTGATATTTGTGGAAAGCATGGCCTATACGCTGAACTGGAGATTCCCACTAGTCAACTAGTCAGGGACTAGTAGAAAAGTCTTGCTTTTTCTATTAGAGGATTATTTATCAAAGGTCGAATGTTTTTTATACCTCGAATGAGCTCACAACTCGAATGGTATCTTATTTAAAAAAAAAAAACTCGAATGGCAAATACTTGATTCTGCGAATGCTGAAAACTCGAATTAACAGCTTGAATTTTTTGAGTTTTCAGGCAAAACCCTCTAAAAAAAAAACAAACTAGAACAACATGAAGGCTATTAACATCTTTAAATGGTTAAGCGACCTCTGCCATTGACTCTTACATGACCTCCACAGGTTTTAGATGGTGTATTTCCAGGATCCTGGTATAATAAATCTTTTTTTTTTTAAAAACTCCAAAAATATTTTTTTAACCGAAAAATGTGTGAGTTTTGACAAAAGAAATCAACTCGAAAACAAAAATTTTCGTGGAAACACTACCCGAACTGTAATAAATAAGCACTTTAAAGGAGAACTAAAGCATAACTTAAAAAAGGTAGGCTTGAAATATTCCGAATTACGGAATGGCTGTTTCCCATAGACTCCATTTTATCCAAATAATCCAAATTTTTAAAAATGATTTCCTTTTTCTCTGTAATAAAAAAACAGTAGCTTGTACTTGATCCCAACTAAGATATAATTAATCCTTATTGGAAGCAAAACCAGCCTATTGGATTTATTTAATGTTTACATGATTTTCTAGTAGACTTAAGGCATGAAGACCCAAATTATGGAAAGATCCATTATCCGGAGAAACCCAGGTCCCGAGCATTCTGGATAACAGGTCCCATACTTCTACATTATGTTTTGGGCTTCTGTACCAGCCCAAGTCAAACACAGCCCTTTAAGAGGGAATATATGTGCCTCTGTAGAAGCCTTAATAACTCCCCGTATTCTTTTTTTGCTGGTTCACTGCAAAAAAATATATGATGCTCTAAAAGATACATAAAAAAAACTCTGAATGGCTAAAAAAAAGGTTCAATAAGTTCAGTGCAACTCCCATTGACTTTTATGGGACCTCGACTGCTTTTACTTGGCAAGGTTTTCTGTTAGAGTTTTCTGTGAGTTTTTTAGTAATTAAAAAAAAAAATCACAAACTGTTAGACTAAAAATACGATTCATAAAAAAAAAAATGAAATCCGAATGTTAGTAAATAGGCCTCTTAATGTGTCTTATGACAAAAGTAGATGTGCCAATGTCAGCACCCCATGTCTAAACTAAACAAAATGCTTTCATTTTGTGACTGTGACAAAACGGCATCAATTCCAAGAAAATGTAAAATCCTGCAACGTATAATCGGGGTTCTACTGTAAATATATAAATATATTCTTATGCATTACATACAAATGACCTCTTGCTTTGTTCCCCCCTCTGCATTGACAGAAATTGTATCCGCCTGTCACTGGCTCACTGGATGGATTATGCCCTGAAATTCCCAATTATGCCCAATGACAGGTGGTCGCCATTCCTATCGGCCATTGCATTTGGCAGTATTTGCGTTGGCCTGACTTTATCCTAAACTATATCCTACATTTCTATTATTCCTTTGGGTGTAAGTAATCCCAACATGTCTGGGTTGATGTATTTTTTTCTGTATTTAATGTGTCCTGTTTTTTTTTTTTTTTTTTAAAAAGAATTTAGCTCTTTCCAGCTGAGTTTTTACAATTATTGCTTTGATGATCTCTTCATCTCATTAAAGTTATTTGTCTTTCTGTTTTGTTGCAGAATAATGGCTCCTTGATTTGGTGTCAGAATCACAAGCAATGTTCAAAGGTAGGTATTCTATGGTAAAAATGTGGTGCTTTTGTGTAACAGTGAACTTTGATGGCTGTATCTTCAAACACAATGAAAGACAAAAAGTGTGTGTGTGTGTGAGTGTGTGTTTGGGAGAGGGGATTGCATTATATAGTTGATGTGAAAAAATGTCCTTCCTTTGTGAGGTCCATCCTCCTGCCATTCGTTTGTAAGCTGTTTAAGCACTATAATAACCCCTTCACTGTTGAGGACTCCATTTAGACAGTACTTTGTTGGGTTGGTGCTTATTCAAGGCTTGACAGGTACATAATAGTTCTAAGTTCCCTTGCTCATTTAACCCCTTTATTCGTAGGGAATAGAGTGCTATTCAATTGCTAAGTTTTCTCTTCCCTGGGGATAAAGGCAAGTACGTGCCGTGTTCATTATAATGCTGCGACACCCAAGACCTCGGCAGCACATACACTAACAAGCGATTGAATCTCTTTGACACGAATCTCATTAATGTGTTCAAATGAGCGATGCATCACATTAAATCCACAGTTAATGAATTGCCCAAGTCCTTGTCAGATAGTGATGGGAGTTAGCTAGAAGGTTCAATGGGAAATATCTTTTAGGGTTTAGTACAGGGTTGGCACAGATATATATACTATAAAATACTATAAATGTTTTAGTGAGCTAATGATTGTGCAGTATACCCTACAGGTATGGGATCCATTATCCTGGAACCCGTTATCCAGAAAGCTTTGAATGACATTATTCCGATTTTTTAAAACTGATTTCTTATTTCTCTGTAATAATAAAACAGTACCTTGTACTTGATCCAAACTAAGATATTATTAATCCTTATTTGAGGCAAAACAACCCCGTTGGGTTAAGCAGACTTGGGGATTCCAATTACAGAAAGATCCTTTATCCGGAAAACCCCAGGTCCCGGGAATTCTGGATAATAGGTCCCATATCGGTACTAGCTTTGATTACTGCCTAAATTATTCTCCCTTTTAGCCATGGTAAGTTCCAGAGCATAACTATTACCGCTGTTAGTGGAGGCAGTAGGCAGACTGGTAGACTTTATTAATATAGTATTGGGTATGAAGAGCATTTGTTAACACACCCACTGGGGATGCAGGTGCAGAACTATAGTCTCTTTATGCAAACATGCAACATGTATGTTTATATGGTTAGCTGTTGGCAAAAGGAAATTCTTCCCTACCATTATATAAATTGTTTGAGCCTCAATTTATAAATGCACCATGCTACTTTATTGGAAATGTAAATAAGCTACATTTTAGGGCTACATGGACTTTATCTAATGTCAGAAGTTCCCTTATGGCTGACATTAGGGACAAACTTTCTTCCAGCTTTTTGACTATTTAATTTTATCCAGAGCACAGTCGGACCTTTACTTGTGTGAATTATGTTCCAGATCCTTGGATACCATCCATGTTTTTTTTTTACTTTATGTCATTTTGTTGTTCAACTTACAATATAAGGTCCCTACCATACAGGCACACACACTACAATTAATGTATTTAGTATCCAACTAACCTGCCTGGGTGTGGGAGATCACAGTGCCCTGAACAAGTGTTAAAGTGTCACGGTTGTAGTTTATGTGCTCAGAATAGACATACAAAAGGTGGCAAAATTCCTGGCCTCACTGGAATCTTCATCAAGCCTGAAGCAACAAGTCCTTGTGTTTGTTAAATCGTAAAGCCAATGGCAGCAGAGTAAGGGGAGGAGGAATGGGTGAGGGAAGGGGCCATGGGAGGGGGTAAAGAATAGAAGTGGGAGGGGACAAACATATCTTTTTATCTTTCTTATATGTATTTACCAAAGTACCCTCCATTTATTAATTATATAAGGTCCATCATGTGATATACAAGGAATTATTGTGCAGTGTCTATCTGTGCTAGTGTTTAAAGGAGAACTAAACCCTTAAAACTAATGTGGCCAAAAATGCCATATTTTATATACTGAACTTATTGCACCAGCCTAAAGTTCCAGCTTGTCAATAGCAGCAATGATCCAGGATTTCAAACTTGTCACAGGGGGTCACCATCTTGGAAAGTGTCTGTGACACTCACATGCTCAGTGGGCTCTGAGCAGCTGTTGAGAAGCTAAGTAATTATCTGTATTAATTACTAACCAGCCTTATATTGTGTACTGTATATTGTGAGTGGGTCCCTAAGCTCAGTAAGTGACAGCAGCACAGAGCATGTGCAGTGAATCAGCAGAAAAGAAGATGGGGAGCTACTGGGGCATCTTTGGAGACACAAATCTTTACTGCTAAAGGGCTGTGGTTGCTTTGGGCTGGTACAGAAGCACAAAACATAATGTACAACATTTCTAGCTACTTCTTTAGTTAGGTTTTAGTTCCCCTTTAAGTCCATATAAGCGACAGTGAAAAGAAAAATATGTTTGATTTGTTAACATTTTAAATACCTTTTTTTGGTGCTTGGAGCAGTGGCTATGAAGCCGAGCCTAAAGGCCAGTTAGAAATGATTTGGGGAAAATGCCTAATTTCTTTTCAGTTGGGGTGACATTTGGGCTGGTTATTCTTGGAACGATGGCCCAGATTCAGTTCAGTGAGAAAAAGGTTAAATACGTGAAAATGAAAACCCATGGACGAGATTCAATTTGAAATGCAATTCAATTCAGAATTATCTCACTGTTTATCACATGAGAACTCTATTGAAGTCTATGGGAAAAAACTGAATTTGGAGAAAACATTTTTTTCTCCTCAAATTGAATCTCCTCCATGACTTCATGTGATAAGCCCTGAGATAACTTTTTCTCACTGAAACGAATCTGGCCCCATGCCTGATACACCAGTGTTTCCAGTGACTGTAACCTAGTTTTGAGCTAAGGAGTCTCTGACCAAAGGCAAGAATTCCAAGGCAACCTGCAACTAAAAACAGCTACTTAGAAGAAGAATTTAGTAAAATAAAGACTGAAAAGAGTAACATTATTAATATGTGTGAAAAAGTCCAACCTAATTATAAATGGATTTAGCCAGGCTACAGTCTATGTTTGGGGCATGTAACTTCATTGATTTCATGAACTAGTTACATTCATTACAGTGGAGTCAGAGAAATGCTTCACATTTTGTAAACTGAATTGTAATTTTTTGGATACAGTTAGCTTTTACCAGAGAGGCTTTCCAATGTTTTGCTCAGTATGGGAGGATGTTGGAAGCTCAATACATCTGGCAAACAAGAATGTAAGATAAGCCAGTGTTCCTGAATAATCATTCATATTTGTGAAATAGCCCTTCTATAATTGCTCACAGAGACTGTTCTTGTATCAAGTATTTGTCAATATTTATTTATGGCAATAACCACTGGGTTTAAATCCCTGTATCATGACATTTGCATAGGAATTGTAGTTCTTCTACATTACTGACAATTCAGTTCACCCATGTGAATTGTGTCTGGGGTAATGAAGACTTAAGGGAATATGGGGAAAAAACTCTAAAGATATTGATGGAAAAGACCAAGATGCCATATTTTCCATCTTATAATACCAGCAGATCATTTTAACATAAATGCATTATGTAGTTGGATGGCAACAAAGGGTTTTGTAGTTGTTGGTCTCCTCAATGAAAGGCATGTATAGATTAGCATATATAGGGAAACACTCTCTCCAATCCCTTGGATGTTGCTCCCAGTGGCCTCAGAGTGGGTGATGTATTTAAATAGAATATTGAAGTTTGTGCAAAAGGTTTAACCTTTGGTCCTCGGTAAAAAAAGGTCAAAAACAGTGAAAAGTAGGCATACTAATTGTTTTTGAAAGGTGTAGAATACTGGTGTTACAGAATTGTCTTTAATAAGTCTGAGTGAAAACTGGAGTACATGGAGGAACATTAACAGACATGAGGAGAACATCCAAGTGCAGATAGCGAGCTGGTCAGAATTAATATCAGGAGCCCATTTAAAGGGTTGTTCACCTTCCAACACTTTTTTCAATTCAGTTGGGTTCAGATCAGTTCACCAGAAATAAAGGCTTTTTCCAAATACTTTCTATTTTCTATGTGTGACCATTTTTCTAATATTGAAGTGTAATGTTTCACTTTTCACCTTCTGAAGCAGCTCTGGGGGGGGGTCACCGACCCTGTAAACTGTTCTAAATTGATCCATTAGTTGATACAGAATCCCAGGCATCTGTTAAAATGGATACAATAGTTGCTAATATTCCAAAGATACTGCTGAGAAATGTATCAACTAAATGTATCAACTAAATGTATCAACTAAATGTATCAAATTCAGAATCCGCTCCTGCATCACTGAGCTGCCAGACTGAAACACCAGAAACAGGCACTTTAAACTTTAAACTTAGATTTTAGAAAAACTGTAAAACATAAAAATTGAAAATCTTTATTTCCAGTGAAGAACCTGAAAACAATTGAACTGAAAAAAGTGTTTGGAAGGGAACCCCTTTAAAGCAGGAAAGTAGGCTGGGTTTTGGGCAGATCCACCATGTCTGGGGATAACTGAATGAGGCCAGCTTTATTAGGATCATGAACCGAACAGTACTGTTGAGCAGACACTCAAATAAAGGCAATTTTCCACCAGGTTGTTGCAGCAAAGTAAAAAGGATTTATTGTGTCCACAGCCTTAAAGGTTGAGAGATCTGCTCATTTGGAAATGTCGCTAAATGAGCGGATCTCTCCCCAATATGCCCACCTTGAGGTGGGCGATATCTGGCTGATCCGATCGTGGGCCCTATGGCCCAATGATCGGATCATATCGAAGGGTAAACGGGCAGTAGGATTGTGGGGCAGCATCAATGAACAGATGCGACCATGATCCGACGGGATTTTCAGTCCTGTCCGAACAACATCTGACTGACTTTGGGGCAGATACCGATCGGGAGAAGCCCGTCGGAGGGCCCCATACACGTGCCAATAAGCTGCCGACTCTGGCTTATTAGCCCATGTATGGCCACTTGTAGTGTTTGTATGCGCGTAAGGCGTAAGGCTGTGGATACAATACATCTTTTTTTACTTTGCTGCAACAACCTGGTGGAAGTTTGCCTTTATTTGAGTGCCTGCTCAACAGTACTTTTTAGTTTGTCCGCTCCCTATGCTGAGGGCTCAGGGTGCACCTGGGCCACTTCCTTAATTTGGTGAGTAATAACTTTTCTTATTGGAGACCCCTATTCAAGTTTCATTATATTATTAAGATCATGGCCTAAAATGTCCATTTATTTCTATTATCATTGTTAGGAGGAATACTCACTACAGTCTTTAGCACTTTTACATGAATAAACCCCATTACTAGCGCTCCTACAGATCATTCGCATCAACGGTAATGAAAAATGTCAAAATTATGAAACAGTGATATCATGATAAAACATTTTTGGTTAGAACCTTTTTAATACATAACATTTCCAAGCTCTAAGAAAAAAGTAGCATAGCACAAAGCAGCAAGTCATTGCAAATCTCACTGTTGTGTTTCTGTTTTTCCGTGATTCCATAGTGCCTTGGGCATTTTTGCAAGACAAAGAATTACTTGATGCAACCAAAGAATAGTCCTAGTATATACAAACTGTGCTCTTCACCTGGCTTCTTTATAGCGGATGTACTTACCGCTTTGCCTTGACAGAAGGAAATGGCATGCTTGAGTTTGTTCTCTGAACAGATGCTCATGGCCGACAGGTTTCATTAGGCTGTTTGTCAAGATGAAATATTGGCTACAACGCCTGCCATTTAAGGTAGAAAATGTTCTGTCTTGCTTGCTGTGAAACAGATAAGTTCCAGGTTGCTGAGCAGATACTTTTGAAAATAAACAGTGTCAAGAATGAGCTGAGAACTGTCTTGTTTTCATCCCATGAATCTTATGGAGCAGTTCAGGCTAATTCCAGTATGAGCTGTTAATCAAAACCTTTCACCAATACCATAAGTTCTGGCTTAGGCTTTACTCTGTCTGATGCAGAGTCATAAAACATTAACTTTAACTCTTGCATTTGCTATTTTGTTGCTGTTATTAGGAATAGATTTACTTTTAAATTGCTAATACTAGGGATGGATCGAATCCAGGATTCAGTTCAGGATTCAGCCTTTTTCAGCAGTATTCAGATTCGGCTGAATCCTTCTGCCCGGCCGAACCGAATCTGAATTTGCATATGCAAATTAGGGACGGGGAGGGAAATCTTTTTGTCGCAAAACAAGGAAGTAAAAAATGTTTTCCCCTTCCCACCCCTAATTTGCATATGCAAATTAGGATTCAGATTTGGGGCAAATTTACTAAAGGGTGAAGTGACTAAAGCTGGCGAAAATTCGCCAGCGTGACGTCATTTCGGGACTTCGCTGGTTTACTAACGGGCATAAATTCACTAGCGAAGGAGATAGACCCTAGCGGTACTTCGCATGCTAACGCCAGGCAAATTTTTGCTGGACATATATGTTGCAGCAAATATATTACACTACACAAGCCCAGGGAACCTTAATAAATGAAAATAAAGTTGTATAATTCCCTACATATGTGGCAAGTGTATAGTTTATGTGCCATATGTAAGGAAATGTAGAGGGAAGCCTATAAAAAATTTACGATCTTTTGCACCCTGAAAAACAAAAAATCATTTTTTGGGACTTTGAGGACTTTTTGAGGAACTCCTGTCTACTCTATTGCACTTCGCCTGGTCTGAGGTGGCGAAGGCAAGTCTGGCTCAAGAGGTAACGTTCATTAAAATCCGCATCTTAGTGAATTTGCGTAGTTACATCTATTCGCCAGAGTGAAAATTCGCCTGCCGTTAGAGTGCGCAGTAGCGCTAGAGTATCTCCTTCATTAGCGAATTTACGCCAGCGACCATTAGTAAATCAGCGAAGTTCCGAAATGATATCACGCTGGCGAATTTTGGCCAGCATTAGTCACTTGCCCTTTACTTATTTATTAATTGCCCCTAAGAGACTGGCAGAGTTGGTAGGGGGACCCCTACATGCATCCCCCACCCTTGGTTTGCCACCTTTGCCGATATATAAATATGGCCAAAGGGGTGGACTGGTGACATTAGAGGGGCAGTCCTGTGACGTCGGAAGGTAGAGAGATGATGTTAGAGGCATCTCCTATTCATATTCCATTCTCTTATTCAAATCAATGCATGGTTGCCTGGGTAATTTGGACCCTAGAAAAAAGATTGATAAAATTGAAAACTGGGGAGCTGCTGCATAAAAAGCTAAATAACTAAAAACAACAAATAATAAAAAATGATTTTCTCAGGATATCAGCCTCTACATCATAATACAATAAATATAAAGGTTAACCCCCTTTAATGGAATCCCAGCAGGTACATGAGAGATGGGAAGCAGATAGAGAGTAGGAAAAAAAGGTATATATTTAGCTATATTTCCCAATAGAGAGTGAGATTAGTCTCTAGTTTTGTTGTTCTTTTGGGGCTTTGACTTGCTAGCTAGACATTAACTTTGCTCTTGCCTCCAAACAGACCGTTTTATGTGCGATAAATCACTTATCTATAGGGTTTTTTTTTATGATAGTGTCCTGCAGTATGTGCATTGCTCTGCATGAATAAACAATGCAGAGAGTCTTTGAAATGAACTAATATATCTCATGACATTAAAAACGTAAGGTTTAGCAATCCTGCAGTAGTCTAAACGAATAAAGATTTATTGACTGGCTGCTCACAGCCTTCCCGTGGCATGTTTTGAAAGGTAGCTGAAAATTCATGAATAATGCAATACTTGAAAAGCATATGCGGCTATTGTAGCGGTGATGTCATGGTGTAGACACAAACATTCTAATAATTGCTAAGTGAATGGTGTAAATGGTGCCTTCTGGTCCTTTCCACTATTTACTGCTTGAGATATTTTCCACCTCTGAAGCTTTGCTGAAAGAACAACGCTTCCCAAACAGAGCCACTGAGCTGTACGTCATTGCCGAGACCCTTAACTAACAATGAAAGCCAGACATCTAAATAATTAGGTAGACACAACAGCAAACACAGAAACTTGTCTGGATGGATCCATGTTGTCTGACAGTTGGAATAAGCCGTACAGTGACAAGGTGTAGTTTATTCAAAAACTTGGCAAACTATTCTGTTCTATTTTAAAAGATTTTTTTACTACAGCGCTTGCTTATTTTCTTTAACATAAGAGTTCCAGTATATATATATAAATATATATATATATATATATATATATATATATATATGCATTCACAAAGTACCTGCACTCCTTCCTTGTAGCTCAAATGTGGGTGCTTGGTCAGTCGACGTATATAAAGTTCAAAGTGGACCAGCACACCGTAGTTTTCAATCAAAAGAGTTTTATTTCAACATCACTCATGTGTCACATGTGACACATGAGTGATGTTGAAATAAAACTCTTTTGATTGAAAACTACGGTGTGCTGGTCCACTTTGAACTTTATATATATATATATATATATATATATATATATATATATATATATATATATATATATATATATATATATATATATATACATACATACACAGGTAAGGGACCCGTTATCTGGAAACTAGACTTCATTTTATCCAAATAATCCAAATTTGTAAAAACTATTTCCTTTTTCACTGTAATAATAAAACAGTACTTTGTACTTGATCCAAACTAAGATATAATTCATCCTTAATGGAAGCAAAACCAGCCTATTGGGTTTATTTAATGTTTACATGACTTTCTAGTAGATTTAGGGGCCGATTCACTAACTTCGAGTGAAGGATTCAAAGTAAAAAAACTTCGTTTTTGGGCTACTTCGACCATCGAATGGGCTACTTCAACCTTTGGCTACGAATCGAAGGATTCTAACTAAAAATCGTTCGACTATTTGACCATTCGATAGTCGAAGTACTGTCTCTTTAAAAAAAACTTCGACCCCCTAGTTCGCCACCTAAAAGCTACCGAACTCAATGTTAGCCTATGGGGAAGGTCCTCATAGGCTTTCCTAAGTTTTTTTGATCAAAGGATATTCCTTCGATCGTTGGATTAAAATCCTTCGAATCATTCGAGTCGAAGGATTTTATCGTTTCGATCGAAGGAATAATCCTTCGATCATTCGATCACACTATCTGCGCTAAATCCTTCGACTTTGATATTCGAAGTCAAAGGATTTTAATTCCTAGTCGAATATCGAGGGTTAATCAACCCTCGATATTCGACCCTTAGTGAATCGGCCCCTTAAGGTAAGAAGATCACCAGATTTGACCCTCAATGGGTTTTTTATAGCCTTCAGTCACTTTCTTGTTCATCATTTTAATAAAAGCCAGCCCACGAACACTTCATCCATCAGATAAACAGCCCAATACTTAGAAAGTTGAACAGCACTCAAGAGGATCGTTACTCTTCTGTTGCTTAACAGCTGTTCTAAAGATTGCTAGAGTCTATGTCATAAAGCATGCCATGGTTGCTGTCATATGACTGCCAGGAACTTACGCTTAAGCCAACCACACCACTGTAAATAGGAATGAAAGCCCCAAAACTACTGTGGGAGGAAAATGCATCATTAAAAGGAGATGCACTCTGGTTGGAATCAAACCTACCTACTGAAAAATGTGCCGTTAATTAACTGTGTTCTTACGATCACTTAGGAATCCAAGGTTGGTTTTGAGATTTAGCAAGTTCAGAATCCTGCAAAAAGTGTTCGGTGCCACAGGCTGAAACCCAAACTGAATCCTTAATTTGGGGCATCCCTTAGAGCAATGACATATGAGACGGCTTGTCGCCAGCAATTAATCTTGGTTACTACAGGCAACAAAATGTCCATTGTAGTGATGTGCGGGCCAGCCTGAAAGCCGTATGATTGGTGGGTTTCTGCCTGGCTTCTGCGCCAGATTACCAGGTCATAACAAGTTTAGGTGTGCTGACCTTTACGGAACGCATTTTAGGACATCCTGAGGCAAAATACCCTTCCTTCCTGCGATGTCCTATGCCTTTTACCGTCACTCTTCGTCCAAACCTGCAGTCACACCTCCATCCTCTACTATTCCTTCTCAGCCGTCAGTCATGCTAACTCTGCCCCCAGCCCTCGGGCTGAAGGGTGAGGACCAAAGGCTGAGGTCTGAAGGCTGAGTTAGTATGACTGACGGCTGAGAAGGAATAGTAGAGGATGGAGGTGTGACTGCAGGTTTGGACGAAGAGTGATGGTAAAAGCACCCGATGTGGCATTCAGAAAGCATAGGACATTGCAGGAAGGAAGAGTATTTTGCTGCAGGATGCCCTAAAATGCGTTCCGTAGACCTTAATTTGCCAGCTTCCAGCTCTGTCAGCCTTTACTTATAGGCAGGCAGCTGCCCCGTTCCCTTTCATTAAATCAGACATTGGCGGGTCAGACGTGGGTCTATGAATAAATTGGTGTCAGAGTTGAATCCAAACCCTTGCATTCATGTGACTTTAACCCACTGGGCAAATGAAGGGTTAAGTTTATGTTAAAATGCAAAAGAAAAATAAACAGTTCTGAATGTGCAAATTAGGATTTAAATTCAGTTCAGTAGTAATTTTTTGTGTGAAGGAAACAGAAACGTCACGGCTGGCACCCAATACCAGAACAAGTGCCAAGTACCCTGGTCTCGGCTCGGCTTCACCAGTAGTGGGACCACCTTTGGGCTTCGGGAGGAGCCCTCAGCTTACTTGGGTGCCACCTGGACTTAACGAGAGGGAGAGATGTTCCGGCTGGCAAAGGGGCACGGCTGTTAGCAAAGTCTTTTGGGCCGAAGGTCACGGTACAAAAGGATTAGGCAGAAGGATGGTCAGACAGGCTGGGTCGAGGCAGGCAGATATCAGAATCGTCAGGCAGGCAAGGGTCAAAACCGGGTAGTCAATCAAGGCAGGAGAGTTGTCATAAGCAGGCAAAGGTCAGGATACAGATTGTCGGATTGTCAGGAAGCAGGCTGGGTCAAACACGGATAAACAGATCAGAGTTCAAAGATAGACGCACAAGGCTCAGGAAACCATCAGAACTAAGTTCTATGACGGGCAATGTCAGTACACTGAATGGCCCTCAAATAGCATTTCAAATTTCACGCCAAAAACGTGCAAAACGTGCTGGCGCAAGCATGCCAGCGCGCCTGTGCCTTTAAAGGAGAACGAAAGCCCGAGGGCGCAAAACCCCTCCCCCCCCTCCGTTGCCCCCCCTCCCTCCTCCCCCCTGGCCTACCCCTCCCCCTGGGCAAATGCCCCTAACTTGTTACTCACCCCTCTGCGCAGGTCCTGTCCATGGAGTTCGCAGTCGCCATCTTCTTCCACTCGCGTCTTCTTCCTGCTCTGACCGGCGTTTTCTGGCGCATGCGCAGTAGGAACAGTTACGGTACGGCTCTACTGCGCATGCGCCGAATGTCACGAAGTTTTCCGATTTCACTTCGTGACATTCGGCGCATGCGCAGTAGAGCCGTACCGTAACTGTTCCTACTGCGCATGCGCCAGAAAACGCCGGTCAGAGCAGGAAGAAGACGCGAGTGGAAGAAGATGGCGACTGCGAACTCCATGGACAGGACCTGCGCAGAGGGGTGAGTAACAAGTTAGGGGCATTTGCCCAGGGGGAGGGGTAGGCCAGGGGGGAGGAGGGAGGGGGGGCAACGGAGGGGAGGGGGGGAGGGGTTTTGCGCCCTGGGGCTTTCGTTCTCCTTTAAGAGGCGCCGCACGCGCCCTAAGACAGCATGGCGCCGGCGTTCAGGACCATGTGGCGGGCGTCCCCGCCAATGGCGCGGCGGGCCACCCCCCGCCGCACAGGTATCTTTCTTACAAGAATGCAGCCAAAATGCAAAAAAAGGGTTTTAGTGCACTCCCATTGTGATTATTACAGAATATGCAGAACAGCAGAAGAGAAGAACCCTGAGTTGGCTCATTTTTGGGGTCTGACGATGTGACGATATAAATAGGGGGCGTCTAAACAATAATATACACGTAACACTAAGACTTTTCTGGCTGTCATGAGTTGCACGCTTGAGTGCTCCATACCAACACTGCAAACTTCATCAACCAGTCAGTCTGAGCAACTTTTGTAGCAAAATATGTGACTGTGAATATAAATAATCTGAATGGGAAATTCTGAACCCTTGTTGCATTAAATAACAGTCATAATGCTCGTTTATTTGGATCTGAGATAAAATATGATATACAGTACTTCCAGTTTAAATGAAACCATCAAATCTGCTCACAGAGAACCTATAATTTCTCCAAGCTAAACATGGCCATGAAGGTGTTAGCGAAAATATCCTTTCTACTCAGTGATTGATGTCGATTTTCTGCACCGTTGGTTTTAATTCCTGTGTTTAGTTTACACAGAGGTAGAATAATATGAACTTGCAGCGTCGCAGTTGTTTTTGGAGAACAGACAAGTGTCATATTATCATATTGTAAGTGCTTTTAGGTTATAGATATATGCAGTTACTTTTATCTGTGATTGTACTGTATAAGTTTTAGGTCAGAGAAACACGCTGCTATTTCGGGAGATTAGTCGCCCAGCGACAAATCGATTCTTCTTCGGGCGACTAATCTCCCCGAACTGCCTTTCCACTGGCTAGAATGTAAATCGCCAGTGGGATGGCACTCGGACTGCTTAGTTTTCCGAAGTCACCCGAAGTTGCCGCACAAGGAAACTTCAGTCGAACTTGGAAACCTGGAAGGCAGTTTGGGGAGATTAGTCGCCCGAAGAAGCGATTTGTCGCTGGGCGACTAATCTCCCGAAATAGCAGCACGTGCCTTTGCCCTTATAGAGGTGAGTTAATTAGGGTGTATGGAATACACCCCAAAATTACTTGGCACATTGGCAGGGGGGGCTCAGCCAAAAGGCTGGCTAGGGGATAATGCCCATTTTGTGTCCTAGATAGACAGCTTGAAGGTGAAAAAAGATATTGGAAAAACAGTTGCTAGATATTCTTGGCGCTATGGTTGAATGACCAATAAATTAATACTTTGCTATATGTATAGCCTTTTTTTGGGCTAAATGAGGTGGCCCGGACCAAAGGTTGGACCTCCACGGGGAACCTGAACTGAAAAAGTCAGACAATCACTGCAGTATAGGCATTTGCAGCTTGCTGGATATCCTGAGGTTGTTATTTCTCAAGAATATAAACAATAAATAAATGAGGCATGCAAAGTAATATAAAGCAAACTTTTATCTGTATGTTTTATGGAAGCTTTGCTAGGACCCGGGCCATGAAAATACTTGATGGTGATATATGCTAATGATTGTACAGTTTTAACGCTACAGAGACTGTGGTTTGGATAAATTATTCCCCCTCCAGGAGGTAGATATTTTCTCCAGAACTCTCATAAACCTGGCCTGAACCTATTTGGTTTTTATGTCACCAGTACATATTACATTACATTTATATAAAATATACGGGCGCAGTAATACTTAATGTGTACAATATGTTCTTCGACAGAAACATTTTGCTCTGACGGGGATGTTACTCTTTCGGGCTAATCTAAAGCATTCTTATTTATAATATAGAGGAATTTTTAGTTCATAACTGGGGTGCCCTAGGTGTGACATCTGCGCATGGGTTCTGTGTAGGGATGGGCGAATTTTTTCGCCTCGTTTCGCTGAAAAAAATGACGCCCATAGACTTGTATGGCAGCGTGCGTCAAAAAAATTTTTTTTTTGACGCCCATAGACTTTAATGGCCGTCTGCGACATTTCGATGGCGGCAAATTTTTGGCGAAAAGAAACGGGTGAAATTCGCCCATCCCTAGTTCTGTGTATACTGAATATGTCTTCTATTATAGTGATTCCCAAATAGTAAAAAGAAACTCTACTGATGCCAGTGGTACAACACAGTGGGACAGCACTGAAAAGCTGGGCACCCATGCAAATACGCTTTTGGGGGGTCCTGATGCTAGCAACCTGCATTGGTCTGTTTTTTAAAACCCCTGCCCAACCCCTACCCTAAGCTGGCCCACATCTGCTTACCCTCTTTTTTTTTCCTATACAGTTGCACCCAACATGCCCCCTGTAGTAAGCCTTGCGTAGCGACGTTATAGCATGGAAGTGACATCACTCACAGATTGATGTACAGGAGGAAAAGTATATTTTAATCCCCCCCACTGCAGTTTAAGGGTAACCACTGGCCACCTGCACGGTCTGGACATCAAGTAGAATCCGTCCGAGACCCAACTGCCATGCGGCTTCAGGACCCTACCTGACATCCTCAGTCCCTCCTCATTCCATTCCCCCTCCCCCATACAGGTCTTTCTTATTTATTGCAAATATTCTGATTTATCATAGAAAAATAGGTTTCACACAAAGATGGGTTCCACACACATGGCTGGCAAGCTGGCCCAGAGTTTCTGATGCTGCTTGGTAGCAGTGGAACAGTGTGTGCTATAGGTGCCGTAGATCGTAAGCTCCCCAGAGACAGGTGAAAAAAAAGGCCTGAAACATTGCTTTTTTTTTTTCTATTTTCATGGTGCTGTTCATTAAACTCTTTTCAATATGTAAATAATAAACATGTTGCTGACACATGAATAAAGGATAAGAATAATAACATAATAAGGAAACTCTTCAGCGTTCACTGTTGAAAAATGAAAGAAAAAGATCTAAAACAGCTCCTCATATTTGTTTTATTGAAAGTGTTGGCACACAGTAAGCAAGAGAAATTATGCAATATAAACAGTATATGAATGCGGGGGCCTCACATACATAAATATACATAAAGAGGTATTGTCCGTTACTGTATATACTTCCAGCACAGTTACGTTTAGAGATAATTTAGGTGAAAAAGATGAGTTAGTAATTTCAGCAGATTTTCTGATGTCAGTCAAAAGCCACTTCATTGAAAAGTTAAAATGCATGCCTCTAGGCCTAGCCCAGCTAGGGACGGTGTCAGTGATATGCCAAACCCACAGCAAAGCCTTTCTTATGCTAAGCATTCTCAGCTTTCATGCTGGGAGACTATTATCACACCTATTAGTCCACATTTGGAAGGTCATTAGTCTTAGGGCAGTGGCACCCGACAAATCTCCTCTTCTTCGGGCGACTAATCTCCCCAAAATGCCTTCCTGCTGGCAAGAATGTGAATCACCGGAGGGATGGCATAAGGACCACTTCAGTTTTCCTCATGAGGCAGCTTCGGGCGACGCTGGAAAACAAAGTGATCCGAATGCCATCCCGCCGGCGATTAACATTCTTGTCGGCAGGAAGGCATTTCGGGGAGATTAGTTGCCTGAAGAAGAGGAGATGTCGCTGGGCGACGAATCTCCCCAAATCTGAACGTGTGCCACCACCCATAGACGGAGACATTCTAAGTTCCTTATCCTAGAAACCCCTCATGTCAGCTAGTAGCTAGCTTTTCAGTTTGCAGTAGGGATGCACCGAATCCACTGTTTTGGATTCGGCCGAACCCCCGAATCCTTTGCGAAAGATTTGGCCGAATACTGAACCGAATCTGATCTTAATTTACATATGCAAATTAGTGTTAGCAAGAGGAAAACGTTTTTTACTTCCTTGTTTTGTGACAAAAAGTCACGTGATTTCCCTTCCCACCCCTTATTTGCATATGCAAATTAGGATTCGGATTCAGTTCGGCCGGGCAGAAGGATTCGGCCAAATCTGAATCCTGCTGAAAAAGGCCGAATCCTGGCCAAATCCCAAACCGTGCATCCCTAATATGCAGAGCATGGTACTTGCAGGCACAAGAGAGCCATGTATTTAAAGTGCTCCAACATGGCGTCCATTCAACTGCTGCTGCTGCCTTTTTGCTCATCACAGAAGACAGAAAAAAGAAAGAAAGAGAGGGGTGGAAAATTTCAAAAAACATGGTGCTTTGCTGCTGTTTTATGCACATTTGGCTCATTTACAAAGTGCAGGGAAGGTTGCAAAAGTAGCACTTTTCTTCTCTGCAGCTTAGCAGTGCTTTAAATATGAGTTGCAGATTCACAGAGGCCTCCTGTTTTCTTTCTGTTCTCTATACAAAGGATCCCTGTACTTATCACTTGCCTTATAGCAGGTGGTAAGGACAGGGCCTTGAACACACTGGTGATGCTCTCTTTGCTATGTATGTACAGTATATAATATATGTATCTATATATGTATGTATATAATATATAACTTAACTACTTCGCTGTACTGTAAAAGATTAAAAAAATGCTAGGATCCAATGAGTACTGACTGTACTTTTGCACAAATTACATATTTTGTTTTGTTTTACCATTGGCTTAAAGCTAATGTTGAAATATCACAATAAAATGCAAATGCATATTAGCACTTCTGAAATACAGAATAAATAGTTTGGCAGTGGATTTGGAACATAATCAGTCCAGGCATTTTTATATGATTCCTGATATATCAGTTTTTCATATTGTTCTCATAAAACAAGCATAGACAGTACATGTTTTTCTTATGGGAACTTGTTTTTGTAACGTTGTTAGTGTTTCTTGGAGGTACACCTATATACATTATGGGGCCCATTTACTAAGGGTCGAAGTGAATTTTCGAATTCAAAAACGTTGAATTTCGAAGTAATTTTTGAGTGCTTCGACCAACGAATAGGCCAAAATTTGATTTGAATTGAAAAAACTTCGACTTCGCCACCTTAAACCTGCAGAATTGCTATGCTAGCCTATGGGGACCTCCTAGAACCTATAGGCAGTATTTGGCTTAGTTGTTAGAAGTCAAAGTTTTTTTTTGAAAATCGATCGATTAAATCGTTCAAATAGTTTGATTCTAATGATTTCTACGTTCGATCGAACGATTTGAATTTGAACGAAAACTGCTAAATTTAATCAAAAAAAAAAAAAAAACTTTGACAGTGGCCTCAAAGCAGCTGCTTATTTTTTCATTTTGGTCTTGGAGGCAAGTTTTGGTTGTATAAAAACAAGATCTACTACTAAACAGAACCACCTGTAGGCTGCCAGTCCACATAGGGGCTACCAAATAGCCAATCACAGCCCATATTTGGCACCCCAGGATTTTTTTCCGTGCTTCTTTTGCTCCCCAGCTCTCTTTCCATTTGAATGTGGCTCACAGGTATAAAAGGTTGGGGACCCCTCACTTAAGGTATAAAGATCCAAATTACGGAAAGATCTGTTATCCGGAAAACCTCAGGCCCAGAGCATTCTGGATAACAGGCCCCATACCATATATCTTGAGCAGACAATAAGCTGCAGTTTCCAACAGGCTTCCTAATTGCACCAACTAACTTGCAATTGCAAAAACCATCATTGACTCTGCATATAATTAACATGCCCACACCGCTGACACCGCTGCATCTGGTGAACTAACAAACAGGCACAAGTATTGATGGGTCCAGCAAACTTGCATTGCGCACAATTTTTTATTCAACAGCATTATGGGTAACAAATGAATGTATAACCTTATACTGTATATGGTGTCATTACATTTCTAGTACAGGTATGGGACCTATTATCCATAATCTTCGGGACCTGGGGTTTTCTTGAACTCCGAATTTATAACATTATTTTCTTTAAAAAAAAAACCACAACCAAACTCCCATGCTGATTTGACCTTATTTATTAATTTAAAAACTTGAATTATTCGGATCGGGAAAACACCCGATAAAATTGAGCGAAAACCCGAATTGTCTGCTTTTTCTGACTTTTTTCCTGAATCGCTCATTTTTTTCTGTATTTTGCCCGAAAACCCTGAATTTTACGGATTTTCATTTTAAACGCAGAGCAAACCATGATAACTTCAAATTAAGATTGGTGCCTTTCCCATTGACTTATCCAGGATTTAAACAGATCTGAGATGGCAGATTTTCGGATTCTGGCTTTTTGCAGAACCATGGTATAATAAATCTCGAAAAATTTGAGTTTTTCTTTTTCATGGAATATTCCAGATTTTCCCCAAAAAGCCGATAAATTTAAGGTTTAGTAAATAACCCCCTAGGTGTACTAAAAATGTATTTAAATATTAAATAAGCCCAATATGATTGTTTTGCCTTCAATAAGGATTAATCATATCTTAGTTGGGATCAAGTGCAAAGTACTGTTTTATTATTACAGAGAAAAAGGAAATCATTTTTTATTAGTATTTGAATTAAAATGGAGTCTATGGGAGATGGCCATTCTGGATAACGAATCCCATACCTGTAGTATGATCATATCCCTTCAAAAGATATAGAAGAGTTGACAGTAAATTAACTCTTTATGAAGAATTTACGGCACAATTAGAATCTTTTGTAAATTCAAAAGGCTTGGATACAATGATGTATTAGCTCTGTTACTTAAATAATAAAAATGCTCAGGATGTCTTCTCTAATAAACATGAAGGAACATTCTTAGTTTGGTCTCTTTCTTTCTCATATCATTGTTCCGGTACAGGGGTCTCTTCTTAATGAGTGCTGTATTTTTATGATTGCACAGAAATAAATGGAAGGAGCTTGGTAACGGAGGGGAGAGAAAAAAAAAAATAACTGACACAGAATTAATGGAGTAATTCTTGGGAACTAAATGCAGGCTAAAGTTTGCTTTATCTGCTTCACTGAACCCTCTGTACGGCTTCAAGAGACATTCACAATGCAGTCTCAGAGCAAGCCCTCTCCATGGTCTTATTCGGGCACAAAAATAATCTCTTTCTAGAACGGTTTGAGAAAGCCAATGAACTGTGCCGACCAATCAACTGTAAATCTTCCCCATCTAGAAAGTGGTTGATTAAGTAGCGTCGAGCAGCATCCCAATTACCGGTGAACCGTGTGATCCAGCTCCATGGCAAACGATAGCACTTCAGAGATGCAAAGCAAATTAGTAAGGAGCCTGCTTCATTGCAAGTGTCAGTTTAAGCCACTTCACTTTGAGCCAGCGCTGGCACTTAACTCAGCATCCCCGAGAGGAAGACTCAAAGTGAACTTTTATGATCATTTTTCCATGTATCCATACAGTATATATAGATATATAATCTTTCAGACCACATCACTGGAGGCGCGGTTAAAAAACGAAATCTTGCCAAACAATATAATTCCATTCATGCTTCTTTTTTATTTCACTTCTGTTTGGTTTGAATTATTATTCTAACTCATTCCCTTCCCCTTTTCATTGTAAGCTCTTTTGCACAGGGCCTTTTTCAACTTTTGTACCCGTACTGGTTGTTCTATATGTAACTCTGTATATGTACAGTATGTCATTCATGGGATTTCCTTGTATAAGCACATTCATTTTACAGCGCGGCACAATATGTTGGTGCTCTTAATAATAATAATAATAATAATAATAAAAATCATATTTTACCACAATTGTAAACAAAATAAAGCAGAGACCAAGATCCATACGTAATACAGAGCAAAACCATTGCTAACTGGAGATGATTCTGGGTGGTGTGGAAGCCGATGGGAGGTTGACTGTGCCCAGCAGGAATGGCTCTGTCTGGTTACGGCTGTTAATTTTTGTTTGGTTCTGAACCACGCTGTTGATTGATATTTGTAGGCCTCATTATTCACTCACTGGGTGGCAGATGCAGATGTAACAAGTTCTGAAGGCTTTTTTTTTAAATATATGTTAGGCCAGGGTCATAAGCTACTGCTGGGAATATGTATGAAAGACCGCTGACAAATGACTATATTGGCTATAGTACAGGTGGAGAGAATAGATAAAGCAATAAACTGAACAATTAATGTTAATCATTTTGTGCTGAAATATTTATAGCGTTAACAGTACCTTGGAAGACAAAATCATTCCTCTGGCCAAACATAATTCATAAATGTCTTTCAAAGTATTGATTAGTTTTAATTGGTATGTGCAGAATCCTGTGGTTCCACCTGTGGTTTTGGCACTATTTTATCCCCCCGTCCCCTTACACATACAAGCAGCAGCATGTGATTCTTGCTGAGTCTGAATTTAGGAAGTGCCTATAATATCAATTATATATCTATATATATATATATATATATGTATATATATACATACAGGCATTGGATCCATTATCTGGAAACCTGCTATCCAGAAAGCTCCGAATTACAGAAAGGCTGTCTCCCATAGACTCCATTTTATCCAAATAACCCAATTTTTTTAAAATGATTTCCTTTTTCTCTGTAATAATGAAACAGCACCTTGTACAAAATCCAAAATAAGATACAATCAATCCTTATTAGAAGCAAAACCAGCCTTTTTTGGTTTATTTAATGTTAATATGATTTTCTAGTATAGATTTTCTAGACGTAAGGTAGATCCACCTTATAAAAAAATCCGTTATCTGGAAAGCCCCAGGTCCCTAGCATTCTGAATAGAGATGCACCTAATCCAGGATTCGGTTCGGGATTCGGCCAGGATTCGGCCTTTTCAGCAGGATTCGGCCGAATCCTTGTGCCTGGCCGAACCGAATCTGAATCCTAATTTGCATATGTAAATTAGGGGCGCGTTGGGAAATCAAGTGACTTTTTGTCACAAAAGAAGATTTTTTTCCACTTTTTCCTTTCCTGACCGTAATTTGCATATGCAAATTAGGATTCAGATTCGGCTCGGTATTCGGCCAAATCTTTCACCAAGGATTTGGGGATTGGGCCGAATCCCAAATAGTGGATTCGGTGCATCCCTAATTCTGGATAACAGGTCCCATACTTATATAAATACAGGTATGGAATTTGTTATCTGGGAACCTGTTATCCATAATTTTTGAATTATTTGCTTTCTTTGTCTGACACTTTCCAACTTTCAAATGGGGGTCACTGACCCCATATAAAAAAACAAATGCTCTGTCAGGCTACACATTTACATGTAAGGCTACATTTACTTTTTATTACTCATCTGTCTATTCAGGCCTCTCTGATTCATATTCAGTCTCTTATTCAAACCGGTGGATCCTAGCAGCCAAATTGCTGAAATTTCAAACTGAAGAGCTGCTGAATAAAAAGCTAAATAAGTAAAAAAAAAAAAAAAACAAATAAAAAATGAAAACCAGTGGCAAATTGTCTTAGAATATCAATCTCTACAAGATGAACAACCCATTTTAGAACCTGTCCTATCCAGCCAATGAGCTTTGCCTACTAATTTTCAGTTCCATATCTGCTGAGAAAAGACCACTGTCCTCCATGTTATGCTTGTCCCAAAATGTTTTTGGGGACAGCTTTTATCTATTTTTTAACACTTATCTGTTACACGGCACCAACACATTTACTCAGTGCTTTGCAGACATTTTTCATGATTGACATCAGTCCTTGGCCCAGCAGAGCTTACACTCTAAGGTCTCTATCACATTCCGTCACACTAGGGTCAGTTTAATAAGAAGTCAGTTCTCCTGTCTGTATGTTTTTGGAACAAGGGAGGAAACCACGGTACCTGGATGAAACCCCTCTCAGAACAAAGTGAGCTATGAAATTGCCTCTGACATCACTTCCATGCTTTTCTCCACCCCAGTTCCTGTATATAGTTCTATTTGAATGTGACTATTGGTCTTTAAATGTAATCAGAGAGGTCCGGCTTCAGGCAATTGAGATTCTCTGTCATTCTGCCCCTCGCTCATAGCTACAGGGCATTCGTTTTATTTACAATGGAAGTGTTCTCTGATAGACAGGGAAAGAATAAAGGAAACACGGCTATCTGATGTAGCAGTACAATAGGACTTCTGTGCAGCTCTTGCGCTGTTTCCCAGTGTTCATTGTTTAATCATGTAAAGTAATGAATTTCGTTTGGGAGAATTGTTCATTCAAACCAATTATTTTCATGTACTTCTATAATTTGGTTACACTCTGCTGCTTTTATTAGTCATATTCTTTATCCTTTACGTTGCTTTAGGGTAGATTCCTTTCTGCCGAGCCAATGAAAAAAAAAATGTCCAGTTTTCTGCTCAGCTGGATATGAAATGCAGTGTTTTATTATTTGCTTGATAACATTAAGAACAGATGACTGTTGAAATATATGTACATATTGTAATAACAAAAAAATGCCATAGGGCACTTGCTTTATTATTTTCCAGTATTCTCCAACCATGCGGTAAGCCTGATTATGAGCACATATGCTTTTCTGTGTCAGATCTTGGACAATTTTTTTTTACCTCTGGCTGTCAGATTCTTAACATAGTGCTAAGAGGTCTACTACAGAGTCACTGAGTATCCAACTGCCCCAAAGCATTTAGGACCGTGTATCATTCTATGATATGCTATCATAAGATGTCATATGAACCACAGGACAGCAGAGCCTCTTTAACCAAATCCTGCCTTTGAGATTGGAATGAGTGTACTGATTGCCCGTTGGTATTCACACTAGATAGCAATCCTATCTACATCCATCATATAGATACCAGCTAATACAGAAGTTTGTCCAGAAACGTCTGACGTGCTGAAAGAGTGATTGGAGGCATTGATGGTGTGAGCAGGACACTGGTGATGTGAGACGTTGTCGACAGTAGAGGAATTCAGAGTCTGAAGATGGGCGGATGGGAATGCTACTGAAGTACAGTTAATTCAATTAGGAGGTAGCCAGAGAGCACATGACATCAAGTGTGTTTGGGTGAACTTTAGAGGTATTTTTCTAATGATTTTAGCAGGGATCTAAAAGCCTAATAATAGACAATACTTTATATATAAATATAATTCTTTCCACTGCTATCCAAATAGAGTAATATATTAAGGCACCATTGGTAAGAGAACCTCTGTCTGTCCATCTCTCTTTCTCTCTCTAGCTATCTATAACTAGATATATATATATAAATATAATATATACCATACACTTCCAAAAAGATCAGCACTCTCAGGTCTTAAAAATATAGAAAAAATGTATTGGCCGAAACATTAGTCTTCTGCTATTTAATGAATACGTTTTTTCTATATTTTTAAGACCTGAGAGTGCTGATTTCTTTGGAAGTGTATGGTGAATATTTGTTGATCTGCACCCAGGCAAATGAACAACTTTTACGTGGATTTGTATATATATATACACATATAAAATAAGATATATATATAATAAAATAAGCTTTTTTGATGAGAAATCCTGGTGTGCATCAGCAATAAAAGGGCAGCCAAGTTTGGGAGTTTTAACCTTGAAAGCAGCAAGTAAGATGCAGGTAAAACTTCGAAGTCGAAGGATTTTTAGAACGATCGAATAGAAATCGTACGATCGAACGATTTTTAGCGATCGATCGAAGGATTTCTATTCGATCAAAAAAAACATAGAAAAGTGCTGTGGAAGGTCCCCATAGGCTAACATTGCACTTCGGTAGCTTTAATTTGGTGAAGTATGAAGTCGAAGTTTTTTTTAAAGAGACAGTACTTCGATTATCGAATGGTCGAATAGTCGAATGATTTTTACTTGTCGTAGTAGCCTATTCAATGGTCGAAGTACCCAAAAAATTACTTCGAAATTCGAACTTTTTTAAATTCGAAAATTCACTCGAGCTTAGTAAATCTGCCCCTTAGTGTAAAATGTATAATGAAGCAAAATAATTCTTAATGAATCAGATGAAAATTAAGCATAGGACTGGCCAGATATGGGATGACTTTGACGTAGTTGGCCAGCTTAAATATATTGTAATATATGGACAAACAATCCCTGTTTTGTTTAAAGGGTAAGGCATTTTTCAGTAGCAGTATGCACAAAATGTCTCAATGTAGTAAATATATTGATAATGGATTGAGCGCAGAGGACCTCTTATATTTGTGTGTATATATGTATATATATATATCTATCTAGATAGATATATAGATATATAGATATATAGATATATATATATATATATATATATATATATATATATATATATATATATATAATATATCTATATATATATCTATATATATATATATATATATATATATATATATATATATATATATATATATATATATATATATACACAAGAGCCATGAATAGCCAATAAATGATATCCTTATAAACGGTGCTTAGTGATGTCATCGTTTATAATCGGACCTTAGTGCTTTCATTTCTGTCACATGACTCACTGGAAAACTTGCGTTCCATGACCTGTATAAAAAGCCTTTTTTTAAATGGTCATGAATCTCCTTGGTAACTTCAAATATCCTTATATTTTACAAGAGGGGGCACTTTATTCACTATATAATACACAACAGCCATTAATTCCGTATGGGATTCATTATCCGGAAACCCTGAAAGCTCAGAATTACCAAAAGGCCATCTTCCATAGACTCCATGTTATCCAAATAATACAAATTTTTAAAAATGACTTGCTTTTTCTCGTAATAATAAAACAGTAGCTTGTACTTGATCCCAACTAAGATATATTAATCCTTATTGGAAGCAAAACCAGCCTATTGGGTTTATTTACTGTTTACATGATTTTCTAGGTATGAAGATCCAAATTATGGAAAAATCCTTTTTCTGGAAAACCCCAGGTCCTGAGCAATTTTAATAACAGGTCCCTTACTTATACTTATAGAGGGTTAAAATTAGTGAAAAAAAACACACTTATTGAAAGGCGATAGCTGGTATAGCAAAGAGGGCTCATGGTTGCTTCTGATATTGACCACCAATAGACAGCAATAAAACATTATCATACAAAAGAAATCCTTTTCTATCGAATTTCCATCATCGTTTCCATCACAGTCCTAATAAGAATCATGAAAAGAAACTTGACCGCACCATATAAGTATATGTGCCCTGTCCATATCATACTCAAAATGCACGACTCCAAATATTGATTCCATCTTTGAATGACCGTAACCACAATTCTTGAATCTTATTCTATATATAATGGAAGCTGTGTCTCGTTTCTGAATATTTCCTTTAAATAAACGACGATTGTTGAAGAACATGTGAATCATGGCGCACATCTGTGCATCGTTTTGTGTAAGACTTCAAACGCAAATGGGAATCGTTGCCCTACATCCAACAAAATCTTCCTGTGTATTGGAACAAGGGGCTTATTGCACATAGCAAGCACATACATAACGTCTGTCAGTATGTTGGAATAGGGATTAAGTGTTTGACAAATAAATATGTCTGCCGTTTGATTGGTGTTATAATTTGCAGCTTGAGGTTTCTCAAATACTGTTGTGTTTTTGCAGCTGCCGTTTCTGGACTTGAAAAACAACTTCATTAGACTTTTCTGTATAAGCAGCCATACTTCATAGTTTGTATTTTTTGGAGAAAGGGGAAATGGTCTATAAATTCAGAGGTCTTTCAGTTCTCCCAGAAATATACGTTATAATTCTTTGATGCTGTCCTTTTGACACAGTCGTAAAAGCTGACAAAATAGCTGTTAAATAAGACCCAACTGCAGTGTGCAGGATTTATAGCAGGTTTTGCAGCTCAGGAAATACAAATCTTGTATAAGATTAACTTTCACTGTATTAAAATGGAGTAGAAGACCACTATATGCGTATTACTTTTGTGCATCTGTCAAACTATGTGCGCTATTCAGGTATGGGACCTGTTATCCGGGATGCTCGGGACCTGGAGTTTTTCATATAACAGATCTTTCTGTAATTTGGATCTTCATACCTTAAAGGAGAAGGAAAGTCGTTTACCACTTGGTGGTACCCCCAAGTGAATGTATTTACTTACTTCCAGCAAGCACCACGGAGTGATCCTCTTCCGGTTTCTTTTTCTTCTCGCGGCTCCGCATGCGCATTAGAGTGAAAAGCCAACCTTTAACTTTAATTCTACTGCACATGCGTCTGCCCCAGGAAATTTAAAGAAAGAAGAAGCCGGAAGTGAAACGCTCCATGGTGCTCTCTCAGGGTTTCAGGTAAGTAAATACATTCACTTGGGGTGCCTAACATTTGGCACCCCCAAGTGGTAAACGACTTTCCTTCTCCTTTATGGGAGACAGCCTTTCCATAATTTAGTGCTTTCTAGATAATGGGTTCCTGAACAGCATTGCACTCATATCACAAGCATTACTCTATTATCTTTGAAATGCAATGGATCACTATACCTTTGCATGATAGCAATGGGATATTTTTGCTTTTTGTAGTCACTGTATTTGTATTTAGTGATCTTGCTCTGCATCAGTATCAACCACTAAGCTTGCAATAAGTATAATGTGGCATCATCCTAATTTCGTAGCCTCGAACCTTCCATTATAATTTGAGGAAGATATTGAGCTTCCATAACATTTTTATAAAAAATCAACTTAGTACGGCATACTGTAAATATCATACATTCAGTGATGGTAAGTAAAGAAGTCATTTTTGAAAATTAATAAATTATGGACAGCGCAAGTGCTTGGAGACTTATTTGTGGCTAGCTGTTAGAATGGAAGAACTTAGCTGAGAAAGAACGACAACTAATTCATTTCTTAAAATACATAAATATACAAATGTGAACTTCTAGGTCAATGACAGAGGGGGCATTTAATTGTTGCAATGTGTAAAGTGATTTTTATTTCAGATCACCAGCTATTGCTGCTCCTTCATGGCTCTTTGTGTTTTCAAAGATTTATGGCAAACTCTTTGCATCAGTGGACTCCAAAGATTGATCATACCCAGGCCATGCATTGGAGGCGTCATTATACAGATGTCCATTTGAGATATTATATGGCAGCCATACACTGGAGATCTTATTAAGCTTATATTGCCAATGATGTGCCCTCAAAGTAAATTAAAAGGATTTAAGATAAGAAGTCTATATCATTATTGTGATATCCATGTAGGTGCATGGCACCCTATGTGTCAGGACCTCCTGCAAACTACTTCTTGGTCCATGATGTATGTACAGTACACAATAAGGTAATGTCCATGTGCAGCAGACCTTAAATTTGAGATGTAATTACTGAAATATATCAGCCTATATCTGAATGGGTTACAGTACTAGAGTAAAGGAGGTTAAATGAGAACTAAAACCTAAAAATGAATATGGCTAAAAATGCCATATTTTACATACTGAACTAATTGCACCAACCTAAAGTTTCAGCTTCTCATGTGCTGCCATGAAGAAAGTATGGATATTAATTACTAATCAGCCTTACAACGTAACATTTCTATTCTATGTCTACTGTATATTGTGAGTGGGTCCCTAAGATCAGTAAGTGACAGCAGCACAGAGCATGTGCAGTGAATCAGCAGAAAAGAAGATGGGGAGCTACTGGGGCATCTTTGGAGACACAGATCTTTACTGCTAAAGGACTGTGGTTGCCTTGGGCTGGTACAGAAGCCCAAAACATAATGTACAACATTTCTCGCCTAACATTTGCATTTAAGTGTTTTGTTGGCTAACTGGTTTTAATAAGGTTTTGAGATAGCGAAGGCAACTAGGTCTAGTCTTTGGAAAAAAACCAAACCTATTGCTTGATGTTTTCGATTTTTTTGTTCTTTCTGAACTAGTCATCGGTTTAAGGGTGTGGTCAGTTGTAGTTAAGTGATTGATTTGTTTGAATGAAGTCAGAATCCCAAAGTTCGCATAAATGTTACCGTATCTTACAGTGTTAGTAAAACATTATGGTTAATGTCTCCAAACAGTCATATTTAACTCATAATACTTTGCAGGCTTGCCTGTCTGATCAGCCTGTTAGATCAGGGTATATAAATGCCAGGAACAGGAGATTTCACATCTGGTTCAATTTTTCTTTTGGGGACATGTTCAGTGGGCTGCACTCATAGGTCATGGGTGTATTCTACGATGCCACTCACAGGCTGAGGGCTACTTGCAATCAATGGAAAATAAACCATAGCGATTACTGTCACTCAGTAGGGATGTCAAGACAGCATGTGTACCGTAACCCTAAAAGAGCACTCTGTGTATATTAGAGTATATTATATTAGAGCCCTTAATTACTACGCTGGTGAAAGTAGGAAGAAAAGTCCTTTTGAAAGATGTTATTTTATAAACTCAAAAGAAACTTTATTTTACTGCATAAGCCATTTGTGATCCACTGGCAACTGCCATTTTAATGAATGATAAATGGCTCCCTACATCACATATAGGGCCAGACTGAATACCACGAGAAAATGTTATTTTATCTTTTATTACTTGAAGATTTTAGGGGTGAGATTCAATTTGAGGAGAAAAAACTTTTCTCCTAATCCAGTTTCAGTTTTTCCCCAGAGACTTCAATTGAGTTTCCATGTGATAAATAGTGATACGTTTTTCTCTTCTCAGAATTGTATATTGCTCTATGGGAAAATCTGGAATTGAATTAGATCAGCTTTTCTCATCAAATTGAATTTGGCCCATAATTTCAATTGATTAGAAAAGTCTTGGTTTTGTAGAACGAGGAAAAGTCAAATAAGCTGGGCTTTTGACACAAAAATGCCATTGGTCTTAAAAAGAAAATGTAGATATCCTGGAGCAGTTGGATCCCTATTAATCTTTCATTCAGGAACAATGGTCTAAACATCCCTCTTCTGATACTGTCATGATCTCTCAGAAATAGCAATTGAGATTAATTAAATTTTTAATAAAAAACTTAGTTTTTAACATTTGGATATTTTCTTAAATTGCTGCTCCCACATTAAGGGGAGTATTTAATAAAACTCAAATGTATCCCAATTTTTTTATTAAAACAAAGTAGATCTAACTTCCATCCACAAATTTAACTAATTTATCAAATAATCAGTTCAAAAAAGTCGGTGCGGGAAAAGTCTCGACAAAATCATATAACGATTTGAATTGTACAACTTTTTCGAATTTTGACACCCGAATGGCTCGATTGTTTTCAAGTTGTCGCCTTGAAAACCCTGACTTTTTCAGATTGCTCAGCACAGATCACTATGTCAAGAAACATCTTCCAATTGTAAAAGGGACATCTGCCATTGACATCTACAAGACCTCGACAGGTTTTAGCTGGAGTATTTTCGGATTCGGATTTTTAGCAGCTTTGTGGTATAATACTGTACATCTCTAAAAATGTGAGTTTTTTTTTTTCATCTAAAAATTCAAATTTTTCTGATTAAAACCCAACCAGAAAAAAATCTTAGGTTTCATAAATAGGTCCTTTAGACTTAAAAGCTGTTGAAAAAAGTCTGCAATTCTGAGTTGTCCTGTAAGTTGGTTCCTGCCCTGTCCTTGTTCTTCTCCTAGTTTCTAACGCCTGGCCCGTTATTGAATTTCTGTTTATCTGCTGCCCGCCGCATACTAGTGCCTACTTCACAGAATCTGTTTACTTGCTGCCTGCCCTAACCGTGTGCTTGAATCTAGACTTGTTTTCTGACATTTTCTTAGATACATTTTCTGCAAAGGTCCCAGTTTGTGTCAAGCCTTAGAATGTTTCGTAGTTACACAGCACATCGAATCCTTACAAAAATCCAGACAAAGGCAAAGCAATCATTCAGAGCTACAAAGTTGAGCGTCGAGGCAATTTAATACAGTTGTACTAATTTAAAGCACAGAGACAAGAATGACTAAAGTCCCCCAGAATTGTATATTGCTCTATGGGAAAACCTGGAATTAAATTAGTAGATAAGCTTTTCTCATCAAATTGAATCTGACCCATCATTTCAATTGATTAGAAAAGTCTTGGTTTTGTAGAATGAGGAAAAGTCAAATAAGCTGGGCTTTTGACACAAAAACGCCAAAAAAACTATAAAAAAATAAAAAAAAGTCAGAAAAATTTCTTAGAACTGGCCACTCTATAACATACTAAAAATGACTTATTATATATTATAAATTCTTAAATCCATAACAAAGGATTAATGCCCAAAATAAAAAAACACGCATTCATCACCATTCTTTATTTGTATATCTAGGTTTGTATAAGGCATAATTATTTTTGTATTGTTTAATTTAACATGCCACAGAACATAGTGATGTTCAGCTGAGGCTGTGATGAATACTTTTTGTCAAACAGCTCAATTACGGGGACATTAGTTTAGCATTTGGTGTTTAAAATTAAACCCAGTGATATTCAGGTTAAAGACATTACATAAACACGTATTTAACATATACGACTAGGCTGCTAAATAAAGACTCAATCAGCCCCCGGTGGCATGTTAATTACTTGAAGAATGAGAGAGAGGAGAGAAAAAGCAGCAGTGGAGAAGAAATACTGTATATTATGTCTACATTATGGCCGTGTTTCTTTTCAATTGGTTTGAAGTTTGTTTGCTGACAAACATAGGCCCAGCGAGTGAGTGATGTGTCTATTGTGTCAATATTACTTTTTCTATGTGGGTTTTCAACTTAAAAAATCGAGTACGAAAAAAAAAACCATGCTTGAAAAAGACATTTTCTGAGGAGTCTGTTTAATCTCTCAACAGTGTTTAGAACCCTGCAAAGAAACATGGGATTTGAGAAAGAATAACTGCCATAATCTCTGCGAGGTATGTTCCGTTTATTTTGGTTTTGATAATATATCTCGAGGAAAGTGGGTATGAAAATATAACCAAAGAAAAAGCTACAAAAACCCTCTTTTATGCTCTTTTTTTCGATATTTTCTCTACTTGCTCTTAATCTCCATGAAATAACATAGAAATAACCACATTTTTATCATCATTCTTTACAGGCTGGATAAGGCTTTATGATTAGACAAAGGGTCAGTGGGAAATAATTCCAAGACACAATTTTTGCATAGTTATTCTGAATAGATTGCTTTCAAGAACTGCAGGATAAAGATATTGATATAAAACGTGGGTACAATAATAATGCAGCATGTCTCTTGCTTTGGTTTTCACTCTTTGGGTTCATTAATATTTTTATTTTATTTTGTTAGATATAATCTAGCTATCCAACCATCCTTTGCCAAAAGAGAAGTTGCAGTGCAGCTGTAGACTTTTTAATGTTGTTTATATCTGTTAGAATTCTTCTTTGATTAGTGACTACGGCTATATTTAGAACTTCAAAGACTAGTAATGAAGACAAGTGTGCTCAATTGCATAGTTTAAAAAAAAAGCTACTAAATAGGGCAAGGATGAAGAGTTCCCAGGGCTAAGTGGGAGCCCAAGAGAGAATTAACTTTCTTTTTGATTAACACATTTTCGAAGCTAAATTTTACTTGCAAATTTTACTGCGTTAAAATCACTTTCATTATGAGACAGAAAATGTATATTGAATACATATACAATTAGCTTTGACCGGTCTACTACAAGGTAGAAAATGAAAGTCAGAATCTGATTGGTCGCTTCCTTTTTCTATTCCCACGATAGAACTGTAAGGTAGAAAGGATAGTTAGACTTAGGATAGTTTAGTAATTTAGTTAAGCATTGGAGCATGACATTTCAGATCATGCATTGGACGATGATTTGATTATTAGTGATTATCATTTTGTGCCTGAGGTCCCAACTATGCATTTATACCAGGGGTCCCAAACCTTGAGCCACATTCAAATGTAAAAAGAATTGGGGCACAACACAAGTCCTGTGAATGTTTATTTGGTAGCTCCTACGAGGACTGGCAGCCTACAGGAGGTTTTATTTGGCAATACACCTGGTTTTTATGCAAGCAAACTTGCCTCCAAGCCAGGAGTTCAAAAATAAGCATCTGCTTGGAGGCCACTGAGGGCAACATCTATAGGGTTGTTGAGCAACATGTTGCTGGTGAGCCACTGTTTGGGATTACTGGTCTATCATGTATATACTAGGGTAGTTTTTATCACAAGCACCTATTTAGAGTAGCCAAATTAAACAAACCCATGCAGACACAAGGAGAAAATACAAACTACATGCATATAGTCTCCTCGTATCACAGTTGACTTGTCGGGATAGAAAATCTGGTGGGCTGGACAATTCATGCATTTTGGGAACTTACCCCATTTCTTATTTCACCAACAATGTCAACGTTTTGGGGTTGTACACCCTCCCTTCATCAGGATGAAAAATAAAGTGCACAATCCCCTTTATAACCATAAATCCCGCCTCCCTTGCATATTGTCCTTAATTATCCATTTAATTAAGTGACGTGCAAGTCCAAGCCAATTGATGCAATGAAAATGCCATCCATTCCATACTGTATATCCTTAGGATAGTGCAAAAAGTCCCACACATTTACCACAAATCGTATAGGAAGATTTTTTTGAATCAAGTTATTTTTTAAGAAAATACTTGACATAATATACTCGCTGCCAGTGGGGTAGTTAATTCTATCTTTACACAGTATATGTTCCCCCCCAGCATTTTCTTATCTGAGAAGGAAAAGGGAAATTGTAATAAAACAATTTACACATGAAACTCATAGGAAACAAGTCAAGCCATTGACATTAAGGCCATTTGTAAATAACGTTTTTAATTGCCTCCCGTTGTACTCACGATAATTGCATCTTTGCTCACCACCTCAAGGAACTTTACTGGCTAAAAACTTTTTTTGAGGCCAAACATAATGTGTCTCAACTCAGATGGCAGATCCTTGAGTGTAATCCTAGGGTGTACCCCCCGAAAAGTTGACATCATTGGCAAAATAATAAATGGGGTAAGCTCTTGTGATGTGCCCGCCCGTGCCCCACTTCCAGGTTCCTTTTATAGACCCGTGCCGCCCCACCAATGACATCACAAAAGAGGCAGGGCAGACATGCGGCTATTAAAACGGAAGCCGGCAGTGTAAGGTGGCGGATGGGGAGAGCAGGAAGAAGAGCTTGACCCGGACCTGCCGCCACCCGCAGATGGGGGCGAGAGGTTGGCCGCACATCAGTAGTAAACTCCCCAACTGCATGAATTGAGTGTGTGCGGCTTCATATACGCTTTTGCAGCTACTATGGGACCAGGGAAGCCAGGTATGTGCTAATCCAGAACCACCAGTGCAGAGTGAGAGAACAGGTGCGCGAGCAGATAACATTTGTGTGTGTGTAATCACATTGCATCACATGCAGTCAATCAGCCTACTGGTCATGAGCTCGGATTGCAGAGATATATACTTATTAAGGTAAGCTTTTCCTGGATAAGGGGTCCTTCTGTAAATTGGATCTTCATACAAACAATTATTGAAATATCAAATAAACCCAAAATGATTGTTTTGCCTCCAATAAGGATTAATTATATCTTAGTTGGGATCAAATACAAGGTGCTGCTTTATTATCACAAAATGAAAACCAATTACAAGTGTAGGATCTGTTATCCAAAAACCTGTTATACAGAAAGATTTGAGTCCATTTTAATCAAATCATTACAATTTTTTAAAATGACTTCCTTTTTTTTCTGTGATAATAAAACAGTACTGTGTGCTTGATTCCAGCTAAGATTCACTGAAATTGATCCTTGCTGGCAAAACAATCCCATTGGGTTTAATCAATCTTTTAATGATTTTTTAGTGGACTAAATTACGGAAAGGTCCCTTATCCGGAAAACACCAGGTCATTCTGGATTACAGGTCCCATGCCTGTATCTTTAAACATTTGAATTATTTGCTTAAAATCGAGTCTATGGGAGATGGCCTTTCTGTAATTTGGAGCTTTTTGGATAATGAGTTTCTGCATAATGAATACCATACCTGTATGTGGATTTATAATGGATTAAGTGCCACGTGTTAAGAGCCATTGCAGAATGGGATTGTCTGCCCACAGAGCTTACAATTTAAAGAGTATTTTAAAAGATAATTGCCTTGACTTTACTTTTTCCTGTCCATATTTGTTTGTAATTCATGGCAGATTTTATCCATGTATTGTATGTCATTAAAATTGGGAACCATTTAAACATGGCATTTGAGGAGGATGCATGAAATGTATTCATGGTTTGCTTTATCCTTTTTTTTTTTTACCTTAGCCGCTTTTCCCCAAGAAGCACTATGAATGCTTAACCAGCTGCGAGTTCCTGAAATCGGTTCTGTCCGTAAAGCAGGGAGATTGCCCAGCCCCAGAGAAAGCCAGTGGCTTTGCGGCCGCTTGTGTTGAAAGCTGTGACGCTGATAATGAGTGCTCGGGGGTGAAGAAGTGTTGCTCCAATGGATGTGGCCATACATGCCAAGTTCCGAAAAATTTGTACAAAGGTAGGAATTTTTGAAGGAGACAAATCCTAAATAAACGCTTGCGTGAATTCAAATGACATCATTCCGATTCATGTCATTGATGTTAAAATGTAAAAGTCAACACTGTGCAATATGTTGGCGCTCTAAAAATACATGTTAATAATAATAATAATAATAATAATAATAAAGTCTTGCAATGCTATACCCTTCTGTATTCCTGCTGCTATATTTGACCATATGCATTAACAGCTGTCTCCAGGGATATCAACTTCATCCATGAAGGATGTGACATCCATATTTATGTTTATTGTTGTGGAGTCCCACCTCTCACACCTGCCTGTCCATATGCCATAGATCAACCAATAAATCATACATATTGATTTGAAAACCTGTTCTCTTAGTAGGATCATAATTGCATAACAGCCCAGCTGCAACATTAATGCTCTCCACTATTATTCAATCCGTAATCTGCACTTACAACACATTTATCATTTGTTTCCAGCAACTGGCTTGGCAGCTAGAGCACAAGGTCATTCAGTCCCTTACCTTTCTGGTGTTTTAGCGCACTCATCCATTTTAGCGAATCGATTATGCCATTTGATTGCAATAGCCAAGCTGTAGAGTAAGCAGTTGCACTGTTAATGAACCCACTGCAGACTAAATAAATGGGAATTCTCATTTGGTATTAGTGTTTGAGCTGTCACTTTGCAGGTGTAACATCTGTGCTTCTGATTGCAGAAAATGAGAGACATTCTCTGTTTATTATACTTTAAACCTATTAACCATTTCCCCCCTTTAGCAAACCAATTTTAGAGCATGGAACTCTTTCCACCAGGTCATTGTATGTTTACGCTATAGTAACTATAACCATGTCTTGCTTTTAGTCCAGTTTGATTAGTGTATCCCGTGGTAAAACTTGTGCTTGACCGTAGTTGTGCCAAGTGAAAACAAAAAATATAGCGAGATCTCCCCAAAACAAAATATTAATTAAAGGAACCAAACCATTTATTAGGATATGGAGGCCTAACATGTTTCATGCCTGTTGGGGCACTAACCCGTCAATGTACTAATAAATAATTTTGTTCCTATAATTCATATTTTTTGGGGCAATCTCACTATATATTTTGTTTTCACTTTTAAGTATGCACCCTCAGACTGGGGTGGACAGTAAGTTTTCCCCCATGCCTTGACTTCACTTATCAACTTTTAAGCAGATTTCAATGGTGCCTTTATTTTATTTTCGAAGTGGGCTTGTTGCACTGCTTACTTCCAATAGTTGGGCCACGTACCTAAAAAACAAAATTATTGTGCATTTTATTTAGTGTGTCCAGGCCCGGACTTGCAATCTGTGGATTCTGGCAAATGCCAGAGGGGCTGCTGTAAGGTCCCATAGACAGTCACTATTTAGTGGGCTGGTGGAGGACTATTTGGGCCTCTGACTACTCAGAATGCCAGGGCCTATTTTGACTCCCAGCCCAGACCTGAGTGTGTCCTACTTGTTGGCTTCTTCCATACTTCCAATAACCCATGTCTCTTCCTAGCAGCTAGATTTCTCTCTGGAAATTGTGTTGCATAACATAGGAACTTGAGAAAGTCCATTAAACCATAGTTTAATGGACTTCCTGAAACATTGTTTAAATCTTGTCCATTGGAATTGTAGTTTTCGCTGATGTAAAGGCTTATCGTTTTGCAAAGCTCTTTACAAGACTTGTTCATCAATATCATTCTCTACCTCAGCAGAGCTTAAAATCTAAGGTCACCGCCATCCACCTACATATTTAAACATTCTGGTCAGCTAACCACACCACCTGTGGAGGAAGTGGAGTAATGATGGAAGTATGGTGAGAACCATCAGTAATGCCCACTTAGTATGACTCATAGTGAAACATATATTTAAAGGTTGTCAGTGTTTTCAGACGTGTGGCTTGCCAAAACTTTCTGCCACAAGTTCTAATGAAGAAGGTGGCATATTACTTTGATCTTTTGTGTGTGTGTGTGGGGGGGGGGTGTGTGATTGTGTCTCTTTTGTGGTTAAACAGAGCTTTTTGTACCATGTAACCATTTAAAGCTAATTCCACAAGATATTATTGAAACTGCCACAAATTCAGAGCAAGGGTTTTGTAAGGCTGTAATCAAACCTGGGACTGAAGAAGAATTCTCAGCAGTTCAAGGAAGTCATAGTTTTATTGCGTTAACACAATTATCAAAGCACATACAGGTCTCAATTCATCGGAATGTGTTTGATTTTCACATTCATTAACTATAGGGTATTAGTGCACAGAAGACCTGTCGGAATCCCTTCTCCCTGATGCATATCACACATGAAAGGATTCTGATATTTCAATTGTTACATACAGGTATGGGACCTGTTATCCAGAATGCTCAGGACCTGGTGTTTTCCAGATAACGTATTTTTCCGTAATTTGGCTCTTCATACCTTATATAAGTCTACTAGAAAATCATGTTAACATTAAATAAACCCAATAGGCTGGTTTTGCTTCCAATACGGATTAATTATATCTTAGTTGGGATCAAATACAAGGTACTGTTTTATTATTACAAAGAACAAAGGAAATCATTTTTAATAATTGGGATCATTTGGATAAAATGGAGTCTATGGGGTATATTTATCAAAGAGTGAAGTTAATAGTCAAGTTCCGCCACTAGAGTGAAATTCCGCCACTCTCCATTCATTTCTATGGGATTTTTATAGGCGTATTTATCAAAGGGTGAACTTTCACTTTCACCCATTGATAAATACGCCTTTCAAAATCCCATAGAAATGAATTGAGAGCTGCGTAATTTCACTCTAGTGATGGAACTTCACTCTTTGATAAATTTACCCCTATGGGAGATGCCCTTAATTTGGAGCTTTCTGGATAACGGGTTCCCAAATAGTGGATCCTGTACCTGTGGCATTTCCTGCTTGTAACTTTTTTTTTAAACTAGATGTGCTACCTGGACTTTTATTTATGTTCAATTATAGCTGAATGATTATTACGGAGTGATCAGGGCAATTGAAAAATAATTTTTGCCTCACTGTAACTAAAATATCTCCATAAGTTGTGGTTTGGAATCTGGAGAATTTAAACCTGTAGACAGTGAATAAGCAGAAGTTTCTGGATCCCACAGTAACCATGTACAGTTATGGGACCTGTTATCCAGAATGCTCGGGATCTGGGGGTTTCCAGATAAGGGAACGTTTCTGTAATTTGGATCTCCATATCTTACAGTACGTCTACTAAAGAATCATTTTAACATTAAATAAATCCAATAAGTTGGTTTTGCTTTCAGTAAAGATTAATTATATCTCAGAAGTACAAAGTATTGATTTATTATTCCAGAGGAAAAGGAAATAGTTAAAAAAAAAAAAAAAGGAATTATTTGCTTAAAATGGACTCTATGGGAGAATGGGCATCCCGTAATTCTGAGTTTTTTGGATAATGGGTTTCTGTATATGGGATACCATACCTGCATTGACATTGCTTATTGGGGAGTACATTGCCGAGTCATCTTCGTTCCTGGGATCCCCTACCTTTAGAATGCAGAAGATCAGATTGTCATTTAAATGTAAATAGTGGTTGGTTAATCATTAGTAGCATGATTCTTTCATCTGTATAAAAAGGATATTTATTGCATATGAATCTAGAAACATGATTATACTGGGGATAAAAAAAAACATGTGTGGCATCTTTGGATACCCTTTATGTAAAATATATTGAAAGGGACTGGCTTCAAACCTACTCTACAATACAATAGTCTCTGTTTATTTCCATTAAAAGTCTAACATCAGACCATTGTTTGACCGCCCCAAGCAGGATGTTCATTAACTGAAACAACCATAACAAATCGATTTTGTTTTACCTGGAGGAAAAAAGAGACTTCATCATTATAGATTTATTTTTTTTGGTGTTAGCTGACAAGAATCTAACAGGCTTATTGTGCCAAATGAATGACCACTATCATCAAAGTTGGACATTCATTCAGATTAATCAATAAAGAGATTAAAATAATCTAAATTTAGCACAGAAACCATTCATTCCAGCGCGTAGACCAAAATGCAAGAGAGACATTTCACAATTTTCTCACTTGATGAATTAAAGGAAATACTTAGCTGAATAGCAGTAATGAGATGTCCACATCTGGTGGTGCACATTGGTCTAACAGCAACGGCCTGACACATGCCATTACTAATGTATTCATATGAGCTAAAAGAAACATTCCAAGGGGAAATCCTTTTCAATAGCTTGCATGGTTTAGGAGAACACAATCTGTTCAATCGGACACTAGGCTTGTTGTACGACAGGAGATGCTCCTTTTAAAAAATCCAAATTAGTGGTCATAAGAGAAAGCTAAGCTCTGCTGAAAGTAATACCTCTCATATTAGACAAGAGCCATGAATATCCTGTACATTCAGCGCCGGATTTCAATGAGGGGCGCCCCTAGGCCGTGCGGTCCGACCAGGCGGCCGCGCGGTCCTAGCGCCCACCTCCCCTTCCCAGCGCGCCGGCGAAAAAACGCCGGCGCAGCTGCTGTAATTGAATGCGGCTGGGCGGCATGCCGCCCTTATTTTTTTTGCCGCCCTAGGCCCGAGCCAATGCGGCCTTGCCGCAAATCCAGGCCTGTGTACATTATATCCTTATAAACCATGTGTTCTGATGTCATCAGTTATAAACGGTGAGTTCTGATGTCATTTCTGTCACATGACTCACTGATATTTGTGTATTATAATAAATAAAGTATCCCCAGTTGCAAAATATGAGGATATTAGAAGTTACCTTGGAATTCCATGACGTGTATAAAAACACTCGACCTTCGGCCTCGTGTTTTTATATGGTCATGAAACTCCTTGGTATAATATCCTTATATTTTACAAGAAGGGGTACTTTATTCACTATATAAACGGTGCTTAGTGCTTAGTCATCCGTTATAATCAGAGCTTAGTGATGTCATTTCTGTCACATGACTCATTGAAACTTGTGTATTATAATATACAGTATAAAATACTACTGAATTGACTCTGTAATTGGTTTGTCTCATATGCCTTTAAGGGACCAATACATTTAAATTCCAGGTTAAGTTTTTTCAACAAATCTAGAAAATCACGAATAAAACAGTCTTCATTTTTTTTTAAATTCAGGTTTTCCAACAAACACAAGTGCAGTTTATGCACTAGATGCAAAACCGTATACAACATTCCATATTTACCCTCAATGCAGCATTTCTCCAGAATAATAATGGGTGCCCAAAACAGAAGAAGGGTGATTTAGCACTTCAGGACTCAAAGGACTCAAAATTGTAATCACTCTTTATTCACAAAGTTACATGCTCCTTACAACTTTCACAGAGTATCAATGCGGTACATGCTCCTTAGAACTTGTACAGAGTATCAATGCACCAGTTCAGCTTGATCTGATCAATTGTATTGAAGTTTCTGGCACTTGAACTCACAAGTGTCTAAATTAGCCTTATTTACAATACTTGGCCCCAAAAAGATTTACAGATCACTATTAAAAGAAAATTTCAATGGGTCTTATTTGTTTGGCATTGGACCCTAGATTTTTTATTTATATGTTCTTGCTTTTTGTGTTATTTGCTTTTTTTATGCCATCTCTCTTTAACTTGAAATTTAGATTTTAACTCTCCTATTTATATCCTCATCTTTCATTCAAACCACTACCTGGCTGCAAGGATCAGTGGAATACTGCATAGTTGCAGAAAAAAGCTTAAATAATTAAAATACCTGAAAAAATACGATTGCATCATACAAATAAACCTTCCATCTCCAAACAGAAAAGTGAAACCTAAGAATCCAAAGGTATGAATTATATCTTACTTAGGATTAAGTACAAGTTACTGTTTTATTATTACAGAGAAAAATGAAATACTTTTGAAAAAATTAAATTATTTGATTAAAATTGAGTCAGCCATCCTGTAATCCGTGTCGGACTGGCCCTTGTTTAGGTCCTGATCTCAAGGACCTAAACAAAAAATAAAACTGCGGCACAGCGTGGCTCTGGATGCGAATGCACGCCGTGTGGCTCCTTGCGCATATGCATGCTGTGTGACTCCGTGCGGCTCTGTGTGCGCATGCGTGCCCTGCGGCTCCGTGCGCGCATTCGATCGCGTCACAGATGGGGGAGAGGGGGCCCTGGACAGCAGTCCCGGTGGGCCCCCAGTCCGATCCTGCCTGTAATTCAGCGCTTTCTGGATGACGGGTTTTCCAGAAAACAGATCCCATACCTGTATTGCCCTTTATAAAATATTTCTAAATATTTATTGAAGTTGCAACTGTTTCCTTCCAAATTGTATTAATTGTTTGATCCAGTTACATTACATCTGCCGATGCTCAGTTTACATGGTTTGAGCATGCTAGTAAGACAATGAGAGTATAGAGTAGCAGCGATATTTTCCAATAAGTAAAATGTATGATTAATTATAGACTCAACACGTACAGTTTCATTTCTAGACATAATATGTAGTCTTTTGTGATCATAAAGGATAAATAAAGTGCTGTTGAAAATAAAGCCCAGACATGGCATGAGTCAAACATAAAAGGCAATTTTCAAAAACAAATTTCCTTAACATGATACAAAGGAATTGGTCATTAACATAATGAAGAACATACTAACAAATCTTTGGGTCTCATGCACATCTGTTTTTTTGGAGTTCATGGTTCCGACTCTTCAGAAGGTAAACTGATGGACCCTTGCACTTGTTTCCTCTTACGTGTGCACTGTCCATCTGCTGACAATTACGAGCAACACAGTGAGGTTGAGTTAAGTCCAACTGGACACTAATGGGAAACAGATGATGTATTTCTCAACACACAAATTGCTGAATTATGGCACACAATAATTAAGGACAAAGTTTAACATGTCAGAATTAAAACTGGCAAGCTCATCATGCTTTTTATATAAAGTTAAAACTATGAATGTTGGGAAAAGTCATGCATTTAAATGAAATCATTATTTATTTTACTTAAGATGTTTAAGGACCACATGTAAGGGTGGAGTGATGATTCAGAATTCTTTATAAATAAAATAGATAAACATATGTCTGACTTGTATTGAATTGCCGGAAATCTGCTTAGAATTTTTAAAACAATATTATTAAAGCTATTTGGTCATGGAAGTAATCAATCGGATTCATACATTGCATAGAAGTATGGAACTCAACTCAAGCAGTTTGATGACCCTTATATATCCAATACATTAACATAGATCACCAGTTTAACTAAATTAGCATTTTATTTTTCATTTGTACCAATATTATTTTTTTTTAATTTTAAGACTAGATCCCCCCATTAGTAATGCCTAAGGGAAGTGCTGCTGATTTAAAAGTTACTTGTATCCACAACACAAATGTGTTTTCTTTAATTAACCTTTTTTTAAAACCAGTTCATCTTTACAAACCAAAACTGTTGAAATACCAGGTGCTGTCTCTTCTGAAACCTGACAGTGGCTGGTGCTCAGCAGTGGCAGGAGAAGGCATTGAAAAATATCATGTATATTCTATCATACACAGCAAAGAACCACTTATATCTAGTGTGAGCAATTTGAGTTAGACAAAAGAAACGACAGTGCTGCAAATACAACAATACTATCCATATGGTATTTGTACATCAGCCATTCATTGTTTAGATTTTTCTTTCTGTTCGTGTGCCATTTTCACTTTCTAAAAGAGGATAATCAGTAAGTGCATTTTGCAACCGTGTTTTAATGAGACTTATCTGGTCACCCTTTCATTCTGTATTTTATGCTTTTAGGTGTCCCTTTAAAGCCAAGGAAAGAGCTTACCTTTGATGAACCACAGCCTGGACACCTGGACATTAAATGGTCTTCTAAATTCAATATTTCCGTCGAGCCAGTGATCTATGTCGTACAAAGGAGATGGAACTATGGCATCCACCCAAGTGAGGATGATGCAACCAACTGGCAAACAATGGCGCAGGTTGGTTGACAAACTTTTTTGGCTTTACAAGCATATATTGTATATAATAAGTAAAATCGAAGCTCTGCAGTATTTTTTATCAAACCCCCAGCTCTCTTTACATTACAGTATATCCTGATTTCTATAAAAAATAATTGGACCACGCTGAATAGACATTAGCCTTAATATGAGTTGATGATATGATCTTCCCAGGTTAGTAGGCTTAAAGGGACTGACTCTATCAAGGGAAACCATGTTTTTTAACACATCAGTTAATAGTGCTACTCCAACAGACTTCCAATTTGCAAAAGAGCAAACCCTTTTTTTTTTATATTTAATTTTGAAAACTGACATGGGCTAAATATGTTGCTGGTTTCCCAGATGCCCTTAGTCATGTGTCTTGTGCTCTGATAAACTTCAGTCACTGCTGCACTGCAGGTTGAAGTGAAATCATCACCAGATAGCAGCTCTCTGACACAAGATAACAGCTCACTGGTAAATATGAGAATAGCGCTCAATAGTAAATAGTCCCACTGCGACTCCTTCAGTTACATTGTGTTGGAGAAACAATAGCTTACATGAAAGCAGTTCCATCATGGCTCCTTCTGAAAGCACATGACCAAATGAACTGAGACAGCAGGAATAACATTTTATATGATAGAGTGAATTATTTGACTCAATTTTTCACTAACTACAGATGTTGTTCAAACAGGAACACTTAATTTCTCTGTTTGTAGCATTTAGGGATTCACCTGACTTTGATATTTCTTAAACAGGAGCCGTATTCCCACATCTGCAATTTGGTCTGATTAGTTACTCGTGTTTTTGGTATATATTTTTTATGCACCGTTAGCTCACATAGATGTTCCTAATTGTACTTCTAATGAAGTAAAGTGTTTATTCATGTTTAAAAAGGCTTTGAATTTTTATTGGTTGGAATGCTCAAATAAGGGTTTTTTGTGAGTGAAATGGAATTATTTTTTCATTAGTATTTTTTTTAAAATTGATCTCCTGTTTGCCTTGGCGATGTCTTGTTTAAAAATTATGTTAAGGTTGGTCAGTTTAAGGGGCAAAGATCTTTCGTTGGTGAACGATCGATTTCAGTGCAATCCGACCAATCTGTCAAATCCGTCAGAAAATTGATTGGCCAGGTTAAAAAAAAATTATCGGTCCCAGTGCAATCTATCTATATTTGCAGCGCCAAGCAGGCAGCTACTCTCAGTTTTCCTGCCAATATCGCTTGAAATGGTCTTTTTAGTTGATGGACAAATCGGAAATTTAAACGATCGTTTCGAGTTAATCGTGGTCTCACGATAAAAAAAGATCTTTTAAAAACCTTTACATCTATGGCCAGCGTTAGGAGGGCTGGCATGCTGGAAGTATTTATCTTTTGTTTGATGTGTTCTTAATGTTCTTGTTTTGGAAGTATTGATTGTTATACCATCCATCTATCATGGTATTTCCAGAGGGTTAAAGGGGTTAATCGATATTTTCTTTGTTGTTTGACAGATCGGTTGACCTTATGTTAATAAACCATTTTGATAAATTAGAGTTGAAGGACTCTGGTGATGTTCTTTGGATTTTTCTTTTGTTTTACATAGAGGTGAAGACTTAGAAAGGTCTGTGAATCTAAACCTTTCCTTTGCGGATCTGGAACTAGGCAGCCTCTGCAGGACGGCCATCAGTTTATTCTTGAGGGGCTTGGGACATATACGTGCTCTGTTGTGTTTTTAGAGATCTCGAGCTTTGATGGGGCTGTCTTCTTTTAACAGCTTTCACTGAGATTCTCAACCCCCACCTTGTACATTTTGTTCGTTGAATATGTCAGACTTGTCCTTTTCTGTAATTATTAGAAAGAAAACAGTGTTGATTATATGGGGCCAGTCATCAAATCCAGAGTTGAAGTATGTTTACTTTAATATTTATGTTTACTAATGTTGATAAGGCAGATGGTTGTTATATAGTGGATAAAGTACCCCCTATTGTAAATATAAGGTTATTATAAGTTACCAAGGAGTTCCATGACCATATAAAAGCACAAGGCCGAATGTTTTTATACAGGTCATGGAACTCCAAGGTGACTTCTAATATCCTCATACTTTGCAACAGGGGATACTTTATTTATTATAATACACAAGTTTCAATGAGTCATGTGACAGACATTACATCACTAAGCTCCGATTTTAACCAGTGACATCATTAACCACCATTTATATAGTGAATAAAGTAACCCTATTGTAAAATATAAGGCTATTATTAGGAATGGGTTGAATTTTTTTGCCTCATTTCGCTGAAAAAATGACGCCCATAGATTTATATGGTGGCTTGCGTCAAAAAAAAAAGACGCGCGTCAAACAATTTCACCGCGCGATAAAATTTTTTTGACGCCCATAGACTTTAATGGGCGTCTGCGGCATTTTGCCGGCGATGAATTTTTGGCGAAACGAAACGGGTCAAATTCGCCCATCCCTAGATATTATAAGTTACCGAGGAGTTTCATGACCATATAAAAAATGTATACAGGTCATGGAACTCCGAGGTAACTTCTAATATCCTCATATTTTGCAACTGGGGGTACTTTATTTATTTTAATACACAAGTTTCAGTGAGTCATGTGACAGAAATGACATCAGAACTTACTGTTTATAACTGATGACATCAGAACTCACCGTTTATATGGATATCATTTATAGGATATTCATGGTTCTTTTGTATTATATAGATATACAATCCTTTATGTTGCTGTATCACATAAAACACAAATGCAAAGTTATTTTGGCATGCACATGTGACTACATAACATTAATTTAAAATGAAACCTGTGAAAAGTGTAATTTCCCTCTAAACAGATGAAGACTTCTGTCTTGTCTTCTGCTTTGTGTCTGCTTTTTTTCCCACCCTGGGAGTTCTCCTTTAGGAATTGTGACTCTTCAACTGACAGTCTTTATCAGTTATTAAAAGGAGCTTGTTGTATACACAAAACCCCCGTAGCTGTCCAGCTCTCTTCTTCTCACTTTCTAATTCTTACCTGTTAATGTCTTCTTTCTCTTTGTCACAATTAAATTCCTTCTGGCTGCTGCCAGTAATCTCTGACACCCTCCATATGTTTCCATCTGGCTGCTGATATTCCACTCTAGTGTCTCCCGCTCGCTGCTGATCTGTATAGCATTTGCTGTCATCAAGAAAGTGTGTGATCAAATGTGTTTGTATGTTTTCTTTATTTGTTCATGGGCGTGAGATCAAAGGCTTTCTCATCACATTAATGATCTGAAAAACTTGGGCAGTCTGCAAACACTCTTTTCTACAGCATTTAGTTCATTTGGCCACATGAATAATGACCTAATCATCTGCAATTACATGCAAAATTACATGGGGCCTAGAACAGTAATGCAGTTTGATGGTTGCTGGCAGCTAGAGTTTAAGCATTCCTCTCATTCAAAATATAAATATAGGGTTAAGTCATGAACATAGGTGCCATAACCCTGCAACCAATCAGTTAATTGATTCCTAGACTTCTGCAGTTAAAACGGTGAAATAAAACATGTGATTGGTTGCTACAGGACTTCTGCATCCACACATTTTCTACTGTCATATCAATATACCATTTATGTTAGTTCAATTAAGAACTTAGAAAATGTTCATACTTGACTTATGACATCTTCTCCAAAAAAAACAAACAAAAACAGTGTGGTTTCTAGCTTTGTAGGACCCAAAAAAGTAAATATATAACATATCATGTAAAAAAGCATATAGGCATTGTTGTGCGTATTCACAAAAGAGACTTGAACCTATACATGATATGAGCAACTAGCCAAGGTGATTGTCCAGTGAATAACATGCAAGTGCATTCTTGAAGAACCCTAGACTTCTGGAGGCAAAATACTGCATTATAGGTTAAAAAAATGGGGATTTGCAATCTGCATCTTGCACTTTGCACTCGCTTTGTAAATGAGCCCTATAGTTTTCAAAGCTTGCATCAGGTAATGTAATACTAGTTTGCACCAGCTCTAGTAAACCATAGAAAACACTTCACAATAAAAATATCAGATGGACCATAAAAAACTTTCTCCTCCTAAATATATATTTTCTTGCACATAATTGATGTACCTTACCAGATAAAGAAATAAAATATTTGTTGCATCCAGCTAATGCACTATTTCCTTTCTTTACCAGATAACAGATGAAAAAATACAGCTTGCTGACGTCAGACCAAGCAGGTGGTACCAGTTCCGAGTGGCCGCTGTCAATGTCCATGGAACGCGGGGTTTTACTGCACCAAGTAAACATTTCCGTTCGTCCAAAGGTTAGTGTCATACAGTATTTCTTCTGTTCCCACTCATTGTACCACTTATATGATAATTATGCAGTGAATCCCAATCTTTATGGGGTTAATTACATTTTTTTTTCTATTTAGTCCTGCAGCGTGCAGAATATCAAGTTATAAGTGTAATGAATATTCATTCAGTTTGTCTTATGATTGAAAGAAAAATGGTTTCTATATTGAAGAAACATATACAGATGAAACAGAGTGAGGAATTCATAGGGGAGCCCCGTTCTTAGAGCTCACTGAGCAACTGCAGCTCACAGAAGGTTATAAACTCTCATGTGCTCACTGGTGTGTGATTGTTTGCAATAAGTCACGCTCCATTTGTAGATGATAATTTTTATACCAGCAAAAATGAAGGAGAAAATAAATACTTAGGGACCTGTGTTTAACGCATCCGACTAAGCAGCTATTTAATTTTTGTTTTTAGACTTCGTATGTTCAAGTACCTTTTGAATGGGTCTCTCTTAACTTAGATACAAGGTTATACAAGTATATGAAAACACTAAACTTTCAGGGGCGGATTTACATATGGTCGAATATCGAGGGTTAATTAACCCTCGATATTCGACTGCCGAATGTAAATCCTTCGGCTTCGAATATCGAAGTCGAAGGATTTACCACAATTAGTTTGATCGAACGAAAAATCATTCGAATGAACGATTAAATCCTTCGAATCGAACGATTCTAAAGATTTTAATCCATCGATCGAACGATTTTTCTACCACCACAAAAACATAGGAAAGCCTATGGGGACCGTCCCCATAGGCTAACATTGCACCTCGGTAGGTTTTAGGTGGCGAAGTAGGGGGTCGAAGTTTTTTTTAAAGAGACAGTACTTCGACTATAGAATGGTCGAATATTCGAACGATTTTTAGTTTGAATCTAAGTCATAGTTGAAGGTCGAAGTAGCCAAAAAAAACATTCAAATTCGAATTTTTTTTTTATTCTATTCCTTCACTCGAGCAAAGTAAATGTGCCCCTCAGTGAAGCAGTTATCGTTTTTCAGGAGTTTCTATTACAGCAACACTCATCATCTCGCCCTACTTGGCCTTCAGGCTTTCCCTGTCCATCCGTCAGGGTATTGGGCCTTCTTGGTGAGAGCTGTCCCTCAGTTAGAGAATCTGTAACTCATATAGATGCAATTGATGCCTGCTCATCAGAAGGTGTAACAAAACCTACCTGTCCTGGTGGTCTAATGGGGCGACGGGGACGCCCGCCGCATGGTCCTCTTCCTGCGCTATATTGCCTTCCTTTAGGGCACACGTGGCATGTTTGCGCCAGTGCGTTTTGGCACCAATGTGCACGTTTTTGGTGCGAATTCTTTCCCCTATAAAAGGCCCATTCTGACTGCAGACAGATGCCCGTAAAAGAACTTGGTTTCTAGTGGTTTCCTGAGCCTTGTGCATCTGATCCTGTATCTTTTTCTACTGATTATGCGGTTTTGACTCCTGCCTGTTCCCTGACTACTCTGCATTTTGTATCCTGACCCTTGCCTGCCTACAATAACTCTTCCAGCTTAACCCCTTGATTGACAACCCGGTTTTGACCCTTGCCTGCCTGACGATTCTGATATCCACCTGCCTCGACCCAGCCTGTCTGACCATCCTTCTGCCTAATCCTTTTGTATCGTGATCTTCCGCCCAAAAGACTTTGCTAATAGCCGTGCCCCTTTGCCAGCCAAAACATCTCGCCTTGTGCCCCTCGTTAAGTCCAGGTGGCACCCAAGTAAGCTGAGGGCTCCTCCCGAAGCCCAAAGGTGGTCACACTACTGGTGAAGCAGAGCCGAGACCAGGGTGCTTGGCACTTGTTCTGGTAATGGGTGCCGGCCGTGACAGAAGGTGGACAAAGTCCCTTTTTAATCCAGCTATCTACTGTATCTTTTGATTACAGCTAACAGTAACTTTGACTAAGGTCTTAACAGTAGGCATTTGCCTGATATATTTAAAAGTGTAAAAAAATATTCCAAAAAAATGTTGGTGGTACAAACTGGTAATTGCTGGGGCAATATTTGATGAAACAATCTTCAAGAACTTACCTGATTTTGCATTCATACAAACATTGTAATGGTGAATGGATTGGGATCGGTGATGCTAGGGCCCATCAGCTGGTACCTCTGTATAACCAAACACCAGCCATATGCCCTCAGCAATCCACTCTCCCAGCAGTCACAGGGCCAACCAGTAGTTCATCATCAAACAAGCGATAGCTTTGCTCATGTGACTTAATCACCACCAATTATCAATATGTTGTATTGACACCATTTTCATATATTCAGAATATATTTTCTAAATTAAACACTGGGTCTTATTTCTTTTTATTGCAAGAGTGGTTTATTTCAGGTGGCTGGAAAGTTGAAAGTGAAGAGTCAGCCATGTTAATTCAGGAAAAGCTAAAATTCATAACATGGGAATAAATCCTGGTTTCAGGAAGCATTCCAACTTCAGTCGGTTCAGATAAAGCCAGGTCAAATGCTCCCCTGTGTCAGCAGCCGTCCTGCCATTATCTGCTCTCAGCCTCTCACCAGCTAACGCTCAAACATAAACGCGAGGAAAAATCAATACATTTCACAAGCAAGTGCCCATTAGGAAGACAAAGTATCCATTTAGTTATGGGGTTTATTTAACTGAAAAAAAATCTATTATATAAATGTACTCGTTTTTTTTTTTTTTGTTTTATAACATTAAACAGTGTATGTTTTGAGGACACAGATGGCTTATTAATGCAAAGAGCAGATTGTACTGTGGCTGGTTATAAGTATGTAGGACTGCCGTACATTTTTTTTCATCTACACCAGGCCTGTGCTATAGCAGCCCTCCCTCTTCATGTTTCTGTTTACCTTCCTTGGCTCTTTCTGACTTGCACTCTCTAGCATACACCTCCATTACTGAATATAGCTCTGGGTTGCTGGTAAGCAGGTTGGGGATTTTAAGAGCACAAGAAAACCAAAACACATAATGGTTCATTTGTGACCCCTGGGGGCACATGTGCAAGAGCTCAAGAATGGGATCAACATGCCGGATCAACAATGTGGTGCTCCATGAAAAGAGCAGTGTCAGGAGGGCACATTTTGCATGGCTATGTGCTCCCAAGCTATTTGCACAATTATTCATTCACCAGGGCTATATGGGTTGGCTATGGAGGCCTCATGGGCACATGGAACATCATCATGTTAATGTCTAGCCCAGTGGTCCCCAACCAGTAGCTCGTGAGCAACATGTTGCTCTCCAACCCCTTGGATGTTGCTCCTAATTGCCTCAAAGCAGGTGATTATTCTTGAATTCCAGCCTTGGAGGCAAGTTTTGGTTGTATAAAAACCAGGTGCACTGTCAAACAAAGCCTCAATGTAGGTTGATAATCCACATAGTGGCTACTAAATGGCCAATCACAGCCCTTATTGGGCTAATGCTAATGTTGCTCCCCACCACCTTTTACTTATGAATGTTGCTCACGGGTTCAAAATTTTGGGGATCCCTTAATCTAGTTGAAATATAGGGGAGACAAAAATGCAAAAATTGGCATAAGGGAAAAGTTGCAATTCAGGCATCGGCAGGTTGTAGTGGCGCACATGTGTGTAATGATTGCTTCTCTCGGCACGCTTGGTATGTGCATGCATGTGATGTCAAACAATGAGCAAAAGCTGTGACACAAATTCTCTGTGCCACAAATGGCCGCTGCACTGAGAGCTCCCTCTCAGTGTGGGTGGCCCAGCGCTCATAAGGCCCATAAAAACCTTGTTTCCCCCAGGCTCTATTACCCCGCACCTCCTGTAGGGGGAAACAATTTGGAGGTGGTGGCAAATTCAATGCACAACTGAAGCCTGAAAAAAAAATAAACTGAACTGCCATCATTGTGAAAAACCAAATGCTCTAGGCTCAAGTACTTTTATACATGACAACTTTTTCATCCTAAAACTATCTGTATTATTTATCATCTTAAGAATGGAAATGCTGTTGCCTCAGAGTGGATACCTTTAAGCATCATATTTGCAGTAAAGAGTTACTTCAACTATTTCTATATAAAATTAAAAATTAGAATGTTGTAAAATTTTGGAGACTTTGGGAATGCAAATGTAAGTAATCTGGTTAAAACCCTGCAGGCTATAACTTGGGTATAAAGTACATTCATTTAAAGCTGAAAAACATCCATGTCATCTCCTTTTCTGTTCTAGTCTGTTCTACTGAGGGCTTGAGTAGAAGTTTAGTCATTTCCAGAAAGAGAGAGGTGGTATATATTATGATTTCTTCTTTAGGAAAGGAGGCAGGCAATTCCTTTTTTTCATGGAAGTAAAGTCCCATGTTAAAATGATTTCATGGGCATATTACTGAGTGTTAGCAAAACCAGAACAGACACCCACTCCCCTCAATAAAACTCTTTCTCGCTTCCTCTTGGGACTAATGATTTTCCAATGTTGAGCAGCTGGCTTGTATATGTCACTCGCTGGTCATAGCACAAGATATGTCTTTAACATTTCTAAGTGCTCGAAAACGTGTCTTTAGCGTAGCCGTGAGACTCAAGGGTTGGAGGTCAGGATGATTAAAGATAAAAAGGCTAGCCTTTGCCTTAACAACCCCTTAATTCTCATTTCAATCGTTTGCGATCTTTTATAAAAACATTTTCATTCTATTGTATTTTTGGTGTTTTGTTAGGCAAAAATTACCGTATTTCAGAGTTCTTAAGTACAGTATTTCAATTTGTTGATTTTGTCACACATTAGACCAGGATACTTCATTATTATCATTACAAGGTTTTGGAATAAAATGTACTATGTTTGCCCAGGAGTAGTAACTAATAACAACCAATAAGCACGTATCATTTACTGGTCACCTGTTAAAAAACAAACATCTTATTGGTTGCTATGGGTTACTGCTCCTGGGTAAGCTAAGTGCCTTTTATTACATATGGGGGTTTGTCCTTATTTATAGACTGCCCACATATTCTACAGCACTTTACAGAGATTCTACATTATTCACATCAGTGGCTGCTCCAAAGGAGTTTAAAGTCCCTGTTACATACACGTATGACTATGGTTACGTTTTTCAGAAGCCAACTTACTATGGTTCTGGGACCTGTTATCAAGAATGCTCGGGACCTGGCTGGGGTTTCTGCATAAGGGGTCTTTCCATAGCTTGCATTAGAGTCTTGCTCAGAACCAATTTCTAAGACCTGGACCCGCAGCCCGAACCGCAAACCCACATATTTACCCACTTTGAACCGCTACCCGATCCAGACCCGCAACTGCCTTATCTGCAACCCGACCCACAACCCGCCTACCACCATCAAAGGACTCTAGCTTGCATCACCATATTTTAGGTCAACTAAAAATAATTTAGGGTTGAACTCCACAGGCGATTTTACCTGCTATACCTTCTGTTCCGAAGTGATGAGACTAATCACAGGCGTCACGTCGGATGTGCCGAATCTAATGAAAGTAATACAAATGTCACACGTAGAAGCTGATTGCATACGACACGTCATGTTGCGTCTTCATCCGACAGTCATATTGTGTCGGATACAATCAGCTCTCATGTAGAAAACCCTGGAGAATGCCATTCTTTGATTGAGGTTTGACAGAATTGCAAATATGCTTCAGAAAGTGATACCAGGGCAAGCGATTGACAGAAAGGCTTTAATTCTGGTATCCTATAGGACACCCTCCCCCTAGTCTAAGCCTGAGGCATAATTTGTGTGCACCCCTCTGGGGTTACAGATACCTGATCTGCATGCACATACTGTATGCACTCTGATGTTCTATCTTGGGACCCTATGCTCTGGGTTTAGAGGAGAAGAAGAGCTTCATAAAGGAAAATGTGGATTACATGGGGAGGATGATTTAATTTAAAGGGGTTGTTCACCTTTGAACCTGCGTCTCTTTCTAGCTGTCCTCGAACAGTCCCTGCAGTTTTAAAGGGGTTTTCCACCTCTGAGTTAACTGTTAATATGATGTAGATAGTGATATTCTCAGACAATTTGCAATTGGCTTTCATGTTTTATTATTTGGGTTTTTTGGCTTATTTAGCTTTGTATTCAGCAGCTCTCCAGCTTGAATAAGAGACTGGAGGGGGCCTGATAAAGATGAATAATAAAATAGTAAACAATAAATGTGTAGCCTTACAGAGCATTTGTTTTTAGTTGGGGTCAGTGATCAGAAAAATAAGGCAAATAATTTAAAGAGTATAAAAAAACCCCAAAAAATGGCAATTGAAAAGTTTCTTAGAATTGGCCATTTTATAACATACTAAAAGTAAACTTCAAGGTGAACCACCCGTTTAATATACAAAATCTCCACAGTCACCCTATGCCAGTACTTACCCTGACGGGTAATACATACCCGTCTTTACATTTCAACTTTCACCAGCCGTTTAACATATACTTCCCCAAACAATAACTTCTTGTTGGCATTAAATAAAAACTTCAATGCTCACATCATGGCCTTTTTTCTTTTCTTTTTGCAACACTGATTACACTTTTCACAATGAAGAGAAATAGTTAAGCGCTGATGGGCTATATTAGTCGCTGTTAGTCACCGTAGACAGGAATAATTGTTACTTCTCAGTATCTCGTGGTATCTCATCAATCCCCACCCACATCGGTTGCACTAAGAATAAGACCCTTTTGCTCTGTAATGGAGGGTTGGTTACCTATAAAAATGGATAGAGGCAACAGCGATTATTTAGCTTATTTGACTATTATTTGACGAGTGTGGGAATGTTAACGAGCTAACGAGCTAATTAGGCCCTACAGAAACATCCAGGTGCAAGTTAAAGTGAAAGAATGCCTGACATCATCCGTTTTTTTCAATGCTTTCAAGTTTGCCTCCCTTTGTTCTCCGTGTAGGAGTGACACTCCTTTGGCCGAGCTATTTTTGCTCGGAGTGAGCCTCACATTTTTCTTGTGACTGTATTATAACATATCAAATTAACCGTAGACACAGTCTATAAATGGAAACTCCCAGCCTCATTACTAGCAAATTGGTTGCTAAACTTAAATCCCTTGTGTGCATTTATTACAAGACTTAAACTCTATAGACGGAGAAAAGAGAAAGAATAAGAGAATGGAGACAGTGAGAGCAAGACAGAGAGATTACTTTCAATGCCGGCTAATATACTACACAATGAGAAGGGATCCTCTGATGATGAAGACAGGAACAGGAAAACAAAACGTTTACACAGAGTCGTAATTGGCTATTGATGTTTCTTAAAGGTTATTTCAGTTAACAGGATAATGGTGCCGCTGACGTCAATAGTCCTAAGCGCCAGGTCTAAAATGTAAAGAAGGGGAAGATTTCATGTGGCATTTGGAAGAAATAGTCATGTGTTTGAGTGCGTTAGGCTCATGTTAATTTTTTTTCACAGTAATATTGTAAAAACCTTTTTTTTCCCCTTAATCCGCATTAGCAGTCTCCCGTATCTCGTGATGACTTCAGTGCAAATTTTTTCTAATAAGCATAAGATCCTTCAGCTTAAAGTTGGGCAGAGAGAGAGCTGATGCCGTTATCAGTAGGGAAGTGGGGTCTGCTTTTAGCATTTTATACCTATTAGCAACAGTATGATGGTTGCTGGCTTATTGCAAGAGACTGAGATATTTCTGATATGCTCTGCTTGTCAAGAGACATTTGTAACCTCGGTAAAGGTGGAGGAAATGGGTAATAGCGCTATACTAATTCTACCATTCTAACAAGAATGGTGTGCTACTGCAGAATATACTATGACACTATTTTTAGTAGGAAAACAAAGGCGCAGAATAAGCAGAAAGGCGTAATGAAAAAACATTCTCTTCTTGCATGAATTGATTTCTTTGTATCAGTGACATCTGTCGTGTTGTGGCCTCGGAGGAGATCAGCTTGAATATTCTTGAATGTTACTCATAGAAACTGTACCGATATTACCCTTTTGTGTCTTTTCCTCTTTCTATATAGAGAATATGTCACCAATGAGGCAAGCTATACTGTATGTTGGGTTGTCACTTTTTCTGGAAAAAAATACCAGCCTTCCTATATATTTATCTTTTTCCCCTATAAATAACATTGGGGTCATCATTTTTACCGGCCAGGCCAGTAAAATACCGGCCAGGTGGCAACCCTAGCTATATGGTAGCACATGTTCTTATAAATATAAATGGAAATATGCAAAGAATAATTGGTGTACTAAAAATAATCTATAGACTTTATTATCTATGTACTTTGCCTTCTTTGTCTGATAGTGAATGGTAGAGTGGTGCCAAGTAATACTGGTGCCCAAGGCAATACTAATTGGCCTGGTGCCCTGCAGATCTGCCCCTTCTCTGCTACCGCCCTTCCCCACTGTCCAATCCCACCCTTATGGCTCCCTCATTGGCTCCCTCCTTGCTAGTACCTTTTTTCAGAACTCCTCCAGCCAATACACCCTATACAGGGCCTACCCCTAGTCCCACCCTGGTGACTGGTAGATAGGATATAAATATAAAGGCAATGTGATTTTCATTCTAGGAAGTAGGCCAATAGTTTTTGGTAACTGTAAACATATATATGACATTTTTTCCAAAGCACTAAATGCTACCCGATTGGTTGATTGGCCGGTTACTAGACAAGTGGCAAACTTTGCACCTTTTATTACAGTATAGTATTGTAGCTCTGTGTGCAGAATTATTTGTGGGTCTAATTTCAAATGTGCAATCACAGATCTTTATTGCTTGACCTAATAAAGGAGGCAATTCATCAGTTCCTAGTACAGTCATAATGGGTGCCACCCTTTACACCTCCTTCACAATGAGATTATCATTACTAAAGATGGTGTTACTGATTTGGAGGTGGGGTTGGATGGGGTCAGTGCTCTGCATTTAGGAAATGAACTGCTTTCCTTTATTTGAACTTTAACAATAATGCTTCCTTTTATAGATCCTTCACCCCCACCAGCACCAACAAATCTCAGGATCTCCAATTTAACTTCAAACAATGAGGGCACTGTGTCTGTTAGGATCGCCTGGGATCTCCCAGAGGAGCCCGATATCCCTGTGCACCATTATAAAGTCTTCTGGAGTTGGACAGCTAACAGCAAATCTGTCGTCCCAGCTAAAAAGAAGAGAAGAAAGACAACAGAAGGGGTAAATAATTGTACTGACCTTCCTTACAAATTTCTCTCTGGTGCTCCCAGTCCATCAGTATCTGGAATAACTATAGAGAGGATTTCAACTAACACCAATCATAGGAACATGGGGCAACACAGAAAAGGAAAGTGCAAGGCTTATAGCCATGTTTATTGTAGAAAAAGGAAATTGCACAAAATTTTGCGGTGAAAAAAGATACTAAGGACATTTTTCACTTTTACTCTTAGCAATATTATTGATTGGCTTTACCACTGTAGATAGAACACAGCCATATACAGAAGCTTTTTTTTATCAGTGGAACACATACATTTTCATATATCCCCAGTTTCCTGGTATAATATTTGTGTAACAATACAAACAGCTGTTTGAAAGTTAGAACAAAGTAACCATTACAATCTGGATATAGAGAATAATAATGCCTTGGAGCACCCAGTCTCTTCCAAAATAATCAATTTTATAAATTCATATTATTATTCATTATTTATTGAGCATTGAATTGTCTTTCTTTTCTCATACAGGGACTATATAGGGCATGATAAGTATAAACATATATAATAATAGTTTAAGGGGCTTATTTATCAAGAGTCGAGTTGTTTTTTTCACACAAAAAATTGAGTTTTCGAGGGTAATTTTCAGGCAAACTCGAATTTTCCGGTTAAAAAAAAAATGAATTTAAATTTAAAAAAAAAAAAAAAGAACTCAATAGCAGAGGTCCCTTGAACCAGTGGCATAACTAGATGTTACTGGGCCCCACAGCAAAATAATTTGAGGGCCCCCCAAACTCTCCGCAGATTGTCCTGTTTTACCATTATATATTAAAATTACTGTTTTACCATTATATATTAAAATGACAAATGACTTAATTAGGGCCTTATGGGGCCCCTATACTTCCTGGGCCCCCTGCAGGCGCAGCTTCCTCTGTAGTTAAACTCCTGCCTTGAACCATTTCAAGATGTTTGTAGCCTTCATGATATTCAGGTTTTTCCAGTGGGTTTTAATTCAAGCAATTCTATTTTTTTCCACTGAGAACTCCATCAATTCGAGTATTCAAGTTTTTCACCCCAACTACGCCAATTCAAGTTTTTTTACATTCGTGTTTTTTCTTAAATTAGAGACCATTCCAATTGTGAGATCATTCGAGGTCTTAAAAAAGCTCACAAAGCTCTAAAATTTGACCTTTGATATATAACCCCCTAAAGGATAGTAATCATAATAAAAACCCCACACATACAGGTATTATAAATCTATATATGGAATTTGGACAGAAATTTAATCTCCCAGTCCTGCCCATATTATTCTTCCTGTCCACCTTTTCTACCATGTCAGGAACGGTCAGCTACGGTAGCCTTATCTGCACTTTGCTCTTTTCTAAAAACCTGCTGCAATCTGGATTTTTTTTCAAAGAGTAAATAAAGTTTTATTGCGTACATTGCATATTGACTCAAACTAAAGATAGGCAGATGAGTTGCTAATCTGTATGGGAGAACAATGTACACATTCGAGTGGGTGCACTTTGTAATGAGTCACAGTGATGTAATGCCACATGAAGGTGAACCCTTTGCTAATACATTCAAATTCTTATACACTGCTTTAGAAAATCAAAAGAATAGCGATGAAAATCCCCAAATCCACGTATTGTAAAGACCAGCACAATTGTAACTAAAGGGAAAGCTTACCTTAAAAAAACAGAAACGACTTTCAGTAATTACTTAAAAATGTGTCATCCCGCCATCCTTCTTTTGATGTCTGCTGCTTCCGTCTTGTGATTTTTTTTTTCTTTTTCCGTCAAGAAAATCAGTTTACATAGCGAAATCAGCCACCTTCAGTTCCGCTGTCCTAGAATTTGTTTATGACAGTTGTTACCGCTCATTAAATATATTATGATGCCACCATTAGTCAAAAGCATGATCAAAGAGGAAATGATATCAACTGATTCTTCACCGCAAGTTGCAAGCAATACAAATAGAGAGAGGAGCAGACTCACTTTATGCTTTTGTTCGTTAGCATTTGCCTTAAAGGAAGCCTAGCGGTGTAATCAGTGGATTTCAGCTACTCTTTCTCATTGTACTTTTCTTTTTGTTGCTGATTGTAGTCTCAGAACTCAGTGGCTTTGGAAGGTCTGCAAGCAAACAGCAACTATATGGTTGAACTGCAAGCCATCACATATTGGGGACAAGTGCGTCTAAAAAGTGGCAAGGTCTCACTCTACTTTTCCACCAGCCCCTCAAGCACAAGCCGTAAGTACTGACTTTAATTTGGGAGAGATAAATATTTATTTGCTAGAACATTGTTTTTATGTGATGAAAAATTAAAATTGGAGGGCAGAAGCGTTTCTTTACACTGCTTATGACTAGGTTTGCCACCTGTCCAGTATTTTACCGGCCTGGCCGGTAAAAACGATGACTGATCCCAATGTTATTAATAGGGAAAAAAGATAAATATAAAGGAAGGCTGGTATTTTGTTCCAGAAAAGGTGGCAACCCTACTTCTGACCCAAACAGGACAATTTTATAAAAGGCGCAAATTTGCTACTGGTCTTGTAACCCCCTACTGATCAATGTAGAATGTATTAAAGTAAACATCTAATTGGTTGTTGTGGGATACCTGTACAGTTTAAAGTGATCCAATGCTTACCCTTAAAGGAAAACTATAACCCCCAAACAATGTAGGTCTCTATTAAAAGATACTGAGTAAAACAGCTCATGTGTAAAACCCTGCTTCATGTAAATGAACTATTATCATAATAATATACTTTTCTAGTAGTATGTGCCATTGGGTAATCATAAATAGAAAATTGCCATTTTAAAAAATAAGGGCCGCCCCCTGAGATCGTAAGATTCACTGTGCACACATACAAACCACATGTAAGGTCACATGAGCCAATTAACAGACAGAGTTCTGCCTTTTGCTTCCTCACTTCTTCCTGTTACAGTTAGTGTTGTAGTATTTCTGGTCAGGTGATCTCTGAGACAGCACAGATAGAGTCACAAAATGGTGGTTCAAGGCAAGAGATATAAAAGGGCAATATTTATGTAAATTTATATTCCAGTTTGGTAAGATTCTTTAATATGTCATTCAATTTGATATAAACTGTCTGTTGCTTAAGTATTCATTTTGGGGCTATAGTTTTCCTTTAACTTGCACAATAAATCACATTTCCTTTAATGTTCATGTTCGATGGTTTTGAAGCTCATTGTCACGATCGCCGCCCGGAGCAAACCCAGGAGCTCCGGGCGGCGCGTCCTCTTCCGCCGGCGTCGCTCCCAAAATGGCGGCGCCCATGGCCGCCACGTGGGTAAGCGGCGCCGGCGCGATGACGTCAGTGCGCCGACGTCGGCGCAAGGGCGTCAATGACGTCAATGGCGCCAAATTCAAATAAAAAGCCGATCTAGACGTTTGAATGGCGCCCAAGAATAGGATAACTTCCCCTAAAGCTTATCCTGGGTTCCCAGTGTGCCTTACTACCTTATTCCTGTTCCTGCCTTGTATCCTGACCCCTTTGGACCCCTTTGCCTGGACTTTGGACTTCGTTGTATTCTGCCTGCCTGTGAACTTTTGCCTGATCCTGACTATTCTTCGTTTAACCCTTTGGATACCGCAACCTTGTTCCCTCAAGAGGGCTTCCTCCTTGATCCTGACAACCTCCCTGGAGGGAGCTCCCGGCTCCCTGACATTATTCTTGGGCCATGGATCCCACTGAGGAAGCTCAGCCAGATTTCGGCAGGGCCTTTCGGGGCCTGCATTCCCGCATGGAGGCATATGAAGCCCGGCAGAATTACGTGGGACACACGCTGGAGGCGATCCTGGAAAAGCTCTCCTTGTTGACACCAGCGCCCCTCCTGCCGGCACCTCCTCCGCAAGCGGCTGCTGCCATGGCTACCCACCCCTCCACTTCTGGTCCACATATTCCTGCTCCGCCTCTCTACGATGGCGATCCTCAAGCCTGTCGAGGATTCGTGAATCAGTGCCAGATTCGCTTTGCCCTGCACCCCACTGAATTTGACTCTGAACGTGCCAAGGTGGGGTTCGTGATTACTCGTCTGGCAGGGAAGGCTCTCGAGTGGGCATCTCCACACTGGGAGAAGCAGTCCCCACTGATGGATGACGCAGAAGCATTTCTCAAAGAATTCCGGATCGTCTTCGATGCTCCTGGCCGGGTGACATCCGCTGCTTCCCGTCTGTTCCAAATCCGCCAAGGGAGTCGCAGTGTAGCAGAGTATGCTATCGAATTTCGTACACTTGCTGCTGAGACTCGTTGGAACAACGACGCATACCATACTGCATTTTATAATGGTCTCTCCCTCCGCATCAAAGATGACCTGGTCTCCCGTGAATTACCCACGCAACTTGAGGACCTCATCGCCTTAGCAGTCAAGGTGGACACTCTTCTGAGAGAGCATCAAAGCCTGAGAGATCGTGTCAGGAAGTTTCAACCCATATTGTCACCCCGCTTCCAGAGGCCTCTCCTGCAGGCTCCCGTCACCCCGCCTGACCGAGCATCCATTCCTCTCCAGGAGGAACCCATGCAAGTGGGAAGAACTCGCCTCACTGAACAAGAGAGACTCCGTAGACGGATGTCAGGCCTGTGTCTGTATTGTGGCGGACATTCCCACTTCGCCAATGCCTGTCCTGCAAAGGCTAAGAGTTTTGTACCCCGAGGTATGTCTATGGTAACTCATGTAGGGGGCACTACTCAAAAGTCTCGTGATAAGTCTCAGGAGAAGACCCTAGAAAACTCACACAGGTTTCTCCTTCCCTTCCAGATTCGTCTGACTGATAAGACCATCTTCGGGAATGCTTTCATTGATTCCGGTGCTGGGGGTAACTTCATAGACGCTCTCTTTGCTAAGCACATGGGAATTCCCTTATTCCCTTTGCCTTCTCCCATGCGGATCGTCGCCATAGATGATAAACCCCTGGAGTCTGTAATCACGATGACCACTGGCGAACTACCCGTGCAGGTTGGGACCCTGCATAGAGAGAGACTTTCGTTTCTTATTATCTCTTGTCCCGCTGTTCCAGTTGTTTTGGGTCTCCCCTGGCTGCGCCTGCACAATCCCACCATAGACTGGTCCGCAGGGCAGGTTTCTCGTTGGAGCCCATTCTGCCAACAGCATTGCCTTCCTGCAAAACCCCTCAAGAAGGTAACTATCTCCTCAACCGAGTTAAAATCTCTTCCCTCCTGTTATAAGGAATTCTCCGATGTGTTCTGTAAAAAGTCTGCGGAATTCCTTCCTCCACATCGTTCCTACGACTGTCCTGTCGAACTCCTGCCAGGGGCCATGCCCCCTAGAGGTCGCACTTACCCTCTCTCTCCTGCAGAGACTACCGCAATGAAGGAATACATCCAAGAAAATCTCCAGCGGGGGTTTATCCGCCCTTCTAACTCTCCTGCAGGGGCTGGATTCTTCTTCGTGGAGAAGAAGGACGGAGGCCTTCGGCCATGTATAGACTACCGGGGCCTGAATAAAATCACTGTAAAAAACAGGTACCCATTGCCCTTGATTGCAGAGCTCTTCGACCAGCTGAAGGGGGCGAAGATTTTCTCTAAGTTGGATCTCCGGGGGGCGTACAACCTCATTCGCATCCGTGAGGGTGACGAATGGAAGACGGCTTTCAACACTCGTGACGGGCACTATGAATATCTCGTTATGCCCTTCGGCCTATGCAATGCCCCTGCCGTCTTCCAGGAGTTTGTTAATGATGTGTTCCGAGATCTCCTAGGAAGGTTCGTAGTAGTATATTTGGACGACATCCTGATCTTCTCCAAGGACCTTGAAAGTCATCGCTCCCAGGTGAAGGAGGTACTCTCTCGTCTGAGGAAGAACTCTCTCTTCGCCAAGTTGGAGAAGTGTGTCTTCGAGGTATCCAAGATCCCCTTCCTAGGGTACATTATCTCTCCAGAGGGAATTGAGATGGACCCCGTGAAAGTGTCGGCCATCCAGGAGTGGCCTCTCCCACTGAGTACCAAGGCAATCCAGAGATTCATCGGATTTGCTAATTATTATCGACAGTTTATCCGGGGGTTCTCTTCCCGTATTGCACCTATCCTGGCCCTCATCCGGAAAGGGGGTAAACCCAGCTTGTGGCCCCCATCTGCCATTGAAGCTTTTCAGTCCTTGAAAGAGGCCTTCACATCCGCTTCTGTCCTCCGACACCCCAATCCTGAACTACCCTTCTGCATCGAAGTTGATGCTTCTGAAGTCGGAGCCGGAGCCATCTTGTCTCAGAGACATCCCGCTGATGGGAAGTTGCACCCCTGTGCTTATTTCTCCAAGAAGTTCTCGTCCGCAGAACAGAACTACGATGTCGGGAACCGAGAACTCTTGGCTGTTAAACTTGCCCTTGAAGAGTGGCGTCACCTCTTGGAGGGTTCTCTGATACCTGTTCAGATTTACACCGACCATAAGAATCTCGAGTTCATCCAGTCCCTCAAGAGGCTAAACCCCAGACAGGCAAGGTGGGCTCTCTTCTTCTCTCGATTTAATTTTATCTTGACTTATCGCCCAGGCTCCAAGAATCGGAAGGCCGATGCCTTGTCTCGTAGCTTCACTCCGGTGGACCGTTCTCCTGAAAGACAAGAGCCAATCATCCCTCCAGTCAAGATTATTGCCTCCCTGTATCCACAGTTTGCCGACCAATCCTGGCTGGTCAGTCTTCTGCTCCTTCAGATACTCCCATTGGGATGGCATTTGTTCCTCCTGAGCTGCGTCTGCCTATCCTGCAACAGACCCATTGCTCCAGGCAGGCCGGACACCCTGGCCCAGCTAAGACTCTTGAACTCTTACGACGCCTGGTCTGGTGGCCTGATATCCGCAAGGATGTGAAGGACTTTGTTGCTGCTTGTAATGTTTGTGCCACGTCCAAGTCAAGTCACTCCCGCCCCAGTGGGTTACTACTGCCTTTGCCGGTTCCTTCCCGTCCTTGGACCCACCTGTCCATGGATTTCATTGTCGAACTTCCTCCCTCCTGTGGGAACACTGTGATCTGGGTTGTCATTGATCGCTTCTCCAAAATGGCCCATTTCATCCCTCTGAAGAAGTTGCCCTCTGCGGTGGAGTTGTCCCAGCTATTTATCCAGTACATCTTCCGCCTGCATGGTTTCCCGGTGGAGATCGTCTCCGATAGAGGCACCCAGTTTACTGCCAAGTTCTGGCGTTCCTTATGCAAAGACCTGGGAATTGTTCTTCAGTTTTCATCTGCATACCACCCGCAGACGAATGGGGCAGCTGAACGTGTCAACCAAGCCCTGGAACAGTTCCTGAGGAACCACGTATCCCTCTGCCAGGATGACTGGTCTGATCTCCTCCCATGGGCGGAATTCGCTCATAATAATGCTTGTCATTCCTCTACAGGAAGGTCTCCGTTCATGTCGGTATATGGTCAGCATCCTCAAGCTTTTCCCCAAGACTTTGTGCTATCTGACGTCCCGGCTGCTGACGATGCCGCAGCCCATATGTCTGCTATTTGGGCTGCTACCAAGTTGAACCTAGAGAAGAGCGCTCTTGTTCATAAGACTTTCGCGGATCGTCGTCGAAGATCCTCTCCTCTCTACAAGGTGGGTGATAATGTCTGGCTCTCTTCCAGGAATATCCGGTTGAAGATCCCTTCTCCCAAGTTGGGTCCAAAATTCGTGGGACCATTTCCCATCTTGGAGATAATCAACCCTGTGGCTGTCAGACTCCAGCTTCCACCAGAGATGAGAATCCCCAACGTGTTCCACGTGTCTCTGGTGAAACCCGCCATCACCAACCGGTTCTCTGGCGGTCAGTCTCCTCCTCCTGCCATCTCTGTGGAGGGTCAACTCGAGTACGAGGTGGAGAAAATCCTTGACTCCAGAGTCTCCAGAGGGTCCCTTCAGTACCTCATCAAGTGGAAAGGCTTTGGTCCTGAAGAATGCTCCTGGGAAGGATGCTCTGATGTCCATGCTCCTCGTCTGGTGAGGGAGTTCCACTCCAAATTTCCCCAGAAGCCAAGCCCTGGTGGTCCGGAGGCCCCCCGTGAGGGGGGGGGGTACTGTCACGATCGCCGCCCGGAGCAAACCCAGGAGCTCCGGGCGGCGCGTCCTCTTCCGCCGGCGTCGCTCCCAAAATGGCGGCGCCCATGGCCGCCACGTGGGTAAGCGGCGCCGGCGCGATGACGTCAGTGCGCCGACGTCGGCGCAAGGGCGTCAATGACGTCAATGGCGCCAAATTCAAATAAAAAGCCGATCTAGACGTTTGAATGGCGCCCAAGAATAGGATAACTTCCCCTAAAGCTTATCCTGGGTTCCCAGTGTGCCTTACTACCTTATTCCTGTTCCTGCCTTGTATCCTGACCCCTTTGGACCCCTTTGCCTGGACTTTGGACTTCGTTGTATTCTGCCTGCCTGTGAACTTTTGCCTGATCCTGACTATTCTTCGTTTAACCCTTTGGATACCGCAACCTTGTTCCCTCAAGAGGGCTTCCTCCTTGATCCTGACAACCTCCCTGGAGGGAGCTCCCGGCTCCCTGACACTCATTGAACAGCATTTTCATTTTTTAATATGTGTATTTGTATAAGTGCTTTATTCTAAGGGAAGCCACTAATGGCTTCCCTTTAGAAGGTTTTTTTATCTTCAGAGCAGACCATTTGAAATACTGGGGCGAAATGGCAGACAACTAGACCAAGTCCTATTGCTTAACTACAAATGAGTTTAAAACACTTAAAATTTGTAATATTTATATACAGAACTTAACTAAGTCTTAACGTGCAAGGAAAGTCTGAGTCTCTGTGGAGGGCCAATGTTTTTTGGCATCCCCAGTGACTACAGAACAGGCTGTCTGGAATGCTGGGGAAATGGTTGCTGCCTATCCTGCAGAAAATGAAACACTGAATTTACAGCTCTGTTTAAAACATTTCATATATGCTATTCTGTATCAAGTGTTCCTTCTACTTCCCAGTTATCCCCTGCAGCTTTTTCAGACTTGGTACAGGGGATGCCTGGGAACTTGGGGGATGATTGTGGTAGCCCACTCTGCAGTAAAAAAGAACCTCTGGGCAAAGTGCTTTTTAAAGAGGAGGATTGCTGGCCTGGAGTAAGAGGTAAGCAATTAGAGGCACTGGTGGGGGGTGCCTAACCAATTTTAACCCCCCATCAGTGACTCTCTTTCCTTGTCCTTTATTTATTAAGCTCCATATACAAATATTAAATGGGTCATTTACGTCCTTTAAAGCCATCTGGCTGTTCCTGTTGTTCCAAATCAAGCTCAGTTGCACCTATTGATACTTTTCAAACCAGGCAGTAGCTCCAGTATTCCAGCAGCACCCTTTGCCAGTCGCCGCAGCTCAGTACCCCCGAAAAATAATAATGGAAAACATTGTCATGCCAATTGCAGGAAATGATGCCAATCGGTTGTGTCTTCGTGTTGAAGCACAAATACTAAAATACCACTTTGGCTGCAACTGCCTATAATCCTGGGGGAAAATGTTTCATTGTGGGAAAAACCTACTGATTGCTCAATGCTCACTTTACTCACTGCACTTGTGGTTGTAAAGACCCCTCAAGTGTTCCAAACCCAAGTATAGTTCAGCAGAGAAATAGATTTTTCATCCTTGCAGATAAATACATTTTCAGTAAATTTATTTATTTTTCTCCCGCAGAGGATCAAGTATCAAAAATAAGCAAAATCAAGACAGACATTTTAGCTCCGCCCCAAAGGAAGCGCACAGCTCGCATGTTGGAAATTGGTGCTCCTTTCTACCAAGACAATCAGCTGCAGGTCAAAGTCTACTGGAAAAAGACAGAAGGTGAGGAGACAGTTTATTTTGGAAATCCTAACACGGACTGATACATGCTGTTATCTTATTTGCTTAACCTTGTGCAGTTCATTATCTGTAGCAACAACATTTCTTTTGCAACCAGATGAAAATCCGGGGGCCATCTGTTTTGAAATGGAAACAGGATTATGGTTTGAAATCCATTTCTTTCTTCCCTTTCGGTTAACCTTTTGGGAAGTGGATCAATGAGTGTGAATCTCATCTGCTTACTTACAGTTTCATTATTTTTTCTTTCTGCTTATATATCCCTTACTATCCTAATTGTTTCAGTTTCATTATTTTTTCTTTCTGCTTATATATCACTTACTATCCTAATTGCGATGGAGCTCATAATTATTTGGACCAATCACAGGCATCTGTCAATGACTGAAAAGTCAGAGAGATAAATAAACTTTCTTTCTGGGCAGCTTGGAATGAAAATTAAGGAATACATTGCAGAATAAATATACACACAGACAAGGTATTGCATGCTGGTCAAACTTGTCATTATTACCCTGTTATTTATATAGCGCCAGCATGTTATGTAGTGCTTTACAGAGATGTTTATCCTTTACATCAGTCCTTGCCCCCAGTGGATCTTGTTATTTAAGGCCTATAACTCATTCACGCAACACACATCACTTGTCTAAATGCCTTAAAGGTCTCTGCAAAACATACATTTTTCTGGACTCCGACTAATGGTGATTGCGAGACTATAAAATGCTAGCATATGTGAATATAATATGCAGCACAAAGCACCATCTTGGAATCGTTCATAACAAAATCATAGCATAGTATTTACAGCTCTATGGGCAATGCATTCGCATATGACAAGTCGCAGAAAACTGTTTGCTAAGAAGGAATTTACCCCCCACTGTAATAGCACTGGATTGAATTCCTGTGATTTTGTACCTAGAAAAAAAGTGAGGGGGAACAAAATCGATGTGCGCTATTTCTTTTATTCTGCAATTTGACCGTTCTTTAGCTCAAAGATTGAATGGTATTGAACTGCTGCATCTGATTGCCGAATGCCACTCAGTGTCCATGCATTGGGAGGAATGAAACTGGCTCAGTTTTCTGAAAAAATTGCAAAACACATTTTTTGTGGAATTTCGCAGTTTTGACAACATTTTCTGTGGTTTTATCTTGTTGACGAAGCTCTTTTCCGGTATGCTACAACATAGAAAAAAATGTTCTGTGTTGCCCATTTTTTCCAAACATGGCTCCCAAACAGCTCTATAGATACAGTAGACAGGGGAAGGGGGTGGGCATAGACACATAACATCGTGTTTTTTCCAGTGCAACAATGATGGTTTTTTTTCCTGGCGAAACAAAACACGTGGTAAAATTCTAGTGAGGATTTTCCAAAATTGTCACCATTCTAATTTCAACACAAAACTGTACAGGATGAAAGTTTACTCATCCCTAGCCATGTACTTGTCTACCTGTATTATTATAGCACCATAAGCCTTACAAAACGAGTAATAATGGGAAATAATTTGTTGCATCTAATTAGATTCTACAAATAAGATTCTGCAAATCACTCAGGACAGATCTTAACAAGGATAAAAAAAATATCTGTTCTCACTTGAACAATTTAAGGTCAGTCTGGATAGAATTGCCTGCGTCTGACTGTAAAGTTGGCCATACATGCATCTGCTCATTTGGGGAGGACGGCAAATGAGAGGATTTCTCCCTGATATGCCCACCTTGGGTAGGTGATATTGGATCACAATGAGGATAATATAGGCGGTTCGTACCAAAGAAATCATGCGGTCCTGCCGATCGGCATCTCTCGATTTTCGGCCAGATGTCAATCAGGGAATCCTGTCAGAGGGCCCATACACTGCCCAATACTTGATCTGTTGACATCTTATATTGTCCCATGTATGGGGGGCTTTAGTAAATGGTCTAAATGGCAGGTAGACCTAGCAGTCCTGACAAATTCCAGGATGCTTTGTTAGATATACCAAGATATAGAAGTGTTTGAAGAAAGAATATCAGAAACTTGGGAATGCTTTACTTAGCACTTAGAACTTTGAATATGGTCTTCCTATATTGTCGCCTGGTTATTCTGGTATTCTCTCATAGTTCAAAAACATACTGGCATGTTCAGTGGCGTAACTATAGAGGAAGCAGGTCTGCTTCCTATATAGCCAACAAGAACCCCCCCCCTTCCCCAGCAGCTCTCTTATCTGCTGCGGGGAAGCAGAGCACGTCAGCATGGGGCACATAGTGGGTGGAGTCTGGGTGGGAAGTGGGTGGGAGGATGTGGATTGGAGTGCACTGGGCGCCTCTAGTTAATAACTGGCTAATTAGGTTTTCCAGTCTTCATGAGGATTAAGCTTGCTAAGCGTTGGACCTGTTTTACAGTTGGGTTACAGTGATTGTTTCCCTAAGCAAGTATTTGCCTGGCATTTTAGTAGTTGGCCAGGGGTGTCTTGTTTCTCTAGTCTATAAAAAGGGATGTCACCATGTGCTTGGCCTCTTTCTTTGGATCCCACCTGTTGGAGGGGGTGGTTGATGCCAGAATAGGTGGAGCTAGGCCTCAGTAGGAGAAGACGAAAGACAGAAGGAGAAGAAGTAGGAAAAGGTTTGTTATAGCTCAGTTTAGGAGTGAGAGGCAGGAGTAAGGTAGCTAGTTGAGCAACCTGAGGCTCCAACGAGGAGAGTCTCCTGTAACACGTCCCTTGTAAAAGAGTCCCATATGCTATAACACATACTCTGCTGGGAGTTGAATATATATATATATATATATATATATATATATATATATATATATATATATATATATATATATATATAATACTTACTCCTGCAAATCATGTATTTTAGGCTTTAAAGCCTTGGTGACTACTCAGCATGTTGTGGCATTCATATAGGAAAACATAGTGTATTTATACCTTTGAGAACTAAAACATCATTTTAGGTAACACAGTTATGTTTTATTACATTTTGACATTTGATGGATGTTTTAAAGTTAAGAAACTTGACATGAGATGCAGGGCATATCTGTATAAATATTGCTCCAAGCAAACTTTATTGGCAGCACAGATACTAAAAAAAATGCCTTTTCTTATACCTTAAGTTAAGGAGGATGTAGCACAACACGATGCACACTTTCCGAGTCAGAGATTGGCTTAAGTAATTAGTTTTGCTCTGTTCTGGATCCGTTTAAATCAGGGAGGAAGGCTGGATTCTACATTCTGTCCATAAAGATTTTTAAAACAAGAAAGAGAATATAGATCACAAAATTGTAAATGGTAAAATTGCAGATTCAGATTTAGAAAACACAAAAATTCCTTTGTGGAAAGAAATACCAACAGTAATCATTGGGTATAATCCACAGCCTTTATGTTAATACTATTATCTTAAACTAAAAGGGAATAGCTTTGCTTGTTTTATCGCTTGACCTCACTTGTTTAACATCATGATTTGACTAAAAGAAATACTAAAAATGTGATTTTTCTAGGGATTGGTAAGTAAACATAGCTCAAGAGCAGAACTGGCCATTTTGCACTCTATATATCGTTATGCTTTGTAGAATAAATAAATAAAGTTTGAGACTAGTAAGCAAAATCTGTGTTGTTTTTGCTACCCTTTAAGATATCCTTTAGGTGTCTGACAAGACTGACACTTGAAAAACATTGCTTGTTGGTTTAAAAAAGAAGCAGACTAGTTAGGCAGACACTTTATGGGACTGTTGACCTTCTATTGTAATGGAAAACAATCAGAGTACAAATATAGAAATGTATTTCTATGTCTTGCTCCTGCACGTGTGGCACATGTTATTCAGTAACTCCCACATAAAAACAGTTTATGGAGTTTATGGGAAATAATCAAATATGAACTTTCACTGATGTGGTCCATTGAAAGTCAAATGATAATTGGTTGCTATAGGCTCCTGGTTCATGTTGCATTGATATTTCAATTTATATAGATTTATAATATGGGTCTATCTGTAAATCCATTATCCAGAAATATCAGAATTACAGAAAGGCCATCTCCCATAGACTTCATTTTATCCAGAAAATTCAGAATTTTAAAATTGTTTCCCTTTTTCTCTGAGATAATGAAACAGTAACTTGTACTTGATCCCAACTAATATAATATAATTGAAGCAAAACCAGCCTATTGGCTTTGTTTACATGATTTTCTAGTAGATTTAAGGTATCAAGATCCAAATTACGGAAGATCTGGTAAATCCCAGCTCCCGAGCATTCTGTATAACAGGTTCTATACCTGTAATAAAAAAATAGAATAATTATAAATATCTCAGATCAATTACAAAAAGTCTACCAGAATGAATGCTTTTGAGGATGTTAAAGCTACATAAGAAATAAAATAATTCCAATAAACTGGACACAACATTTTTCTCTTTTCTTTGGATCAAATAGAAAGTAAAATAGGAATTATGTGAGTAAGAGTTAAAAGTGATTGATGTTTGCCTTCTTTCAGCTTGAAACTATGTGGATTTCCAACTGAAGTTTAGTTTTTTGTGGTTAAGAAGGTAGTCAGTAGAGTGAAATATGCAGATGTAAAAAAATCTAAATTAGTAATTGAATGTGAAATAACTTACAGACTTATCTGTTGTTAGACCTTGGGATCAAGCCTTAGGTTGATGGCACATGGGGTGCTTTGATCATCACAGTCCTCCCAAGGAGAACCCACTGGCCTATTGACAGTCATTTCACTTTCATATAATTGGGAGATATGTTGTCTATGACACCTGCTGACGATCAAAACAAATGATGAAGGCATATAAAAAAAAGGTAGTTTTGATCCAATATTTGTGTGATTGAAATACTCGAGTTTTGATCATCATATTGGATCTGAACAATTGCGAATGCCAAATGTTCCAAAAGGCCATTGTTCTTTTTGAATACAATGTTCAATTATACACATAATGGCTCATCAACTTCTGCCTATTTCTTTATTTATTCTGTAATTTTCTATATAGTATAAGATACAGGTATGGGTACCTGTTATCCAGAATGCTCGGGACCTGGGGTTTTCCAGATAACGGATCTTTCCATAATTTGTATCTTCATACCGTATGTCTATGAAGAGTCTCATTTATCCAGGTCATGATATCCAGTATCTAGTAGAACTGGACATTTAGAGTTTGTCTTGAAAACTTTTCACCACTCATCCGAGTGGCTTCTTCAGTTCAAGTGAATTAAACCTGTCATGTTCGGCACCCTAAATTCAGAACCAATGCTAGGCTCCCTGGTCTCGGCTCTTGCTTCTACCTTTATAGATCAAGCAGGATTCACAAGGAATAAACACCCAGGAAACTAACAAATAGAAAATAACAACGGGCAATGAGTTTTCACTCAAAGCTGCTTTAAATACTTTGAATTATTGCGCGATGACGGCATCACTCCGGTGAATAAGCCAGGAAGTACGCGGCCGCGCGCACCATAGAAGAACCAGTACTGAAGGGAACAGGAGGCATGCAGGGCGCCCCGCCTGCCACATTGTAAGCCACTAGACCACCAGGGTAACTATTTGTCACAAAACCCTTGTCTGTGACTACCCTCAATGTTTTTTTTTGGGCTAAACCCAGGGCATACCACGATAACTTCAAATTGGGATAGATGCCTCTCCCAGTGACTTACATGGGACATCGACAGGTCTGAGATGGCAGATTTTTGGATTTGGACTTTTTGTAGCATCAGAGTATAGTAAATCTCAAAAAAAGTTTTTCCCCAACAAACCCAACCAGTATAATATTAGGTTTAATAACTCCCTAAATGTCTAGTTGTCTTTGACTTAATTCTACTAGATACCGTATGGATCTTAATATCTTACGTCTACTAAAAAATCACGTAAACATTAAATAAACCCAATACGCTTTTTTGTCTTCAAAAAGGATTCACTATTTATTAGTTGGGATCAAGTACAAGGTACTGTTTCATTATTACAAAGAAAAAGAAAATGGTTTTGGATTATTTGGATAAAATGGAGTCTATGGGAGACAGCCTTCCTGTAATTTGGAGTTTTGTTCTTAACAGATGCCATACCTGTATTTTATGTAGACTTCCTTGTTCCCCTATTATTGCCCCCAATGTAATTAAATGCATATACAATGTGATTTGTATATTTATTGTAAATAAATGCCCTTTGCTTATTCTCATGTGCCCTGTTTAGTTTCCATATCATTGGAAAATGAGAACATCATCAATGTTACTTGTACTTTTCCACACAATACACACAACAACACATGAATACTTTTTATTATAAAGGGTTTTTTTCTCATTCAATTCATTTAATCTCCCGTACAATCTCTTACAAAATATTTTCTCTGTGTGTTATGCGGCCTCTTGAGACATGTTAGCAGGACACACAAAGACTTCATTATTATGAAAACAACAGATTTTCTCATGTTGGAAAGTATCTTGCAGATTGATTGATTAAATCGTGTCCAAAAATGAAAAAGAAAGGGGAACTGGGTGCAGAATAGTCAGATCCCTGGCAGAAATAATTAAAAACAGAATTCACGGTTTTATTTAATCACAAAGAGTCAAAAAAAGGATGTTGTGTTTGAAAATATTCATGAGAATGATGTAATGTAAGCTAACATTCTGGTATGTGTCTTATCTGCATGTCAGAGATTTATTTATCTCTCAAAATATTTAAAACTCCTGCGCCTAAAAAAATTAACAAAACACATATGCTTGTAGATTTCCCTTCGTCTGCCTTTCTGTCTACACATATATATTCCTGTCTTTGTCATTAACATTCTGCAATTCATTTGGTTGCCTCCTCAAATAAAAAGCTTATATTAACACAACCCAGTTATAATGACAAATGCAGCCAAACTATTACAGTTATTACAGTAAGGAGTGTCGATACCATGGTCACAAAACTGCCTTATATTGGGGTCATTTATGAGCATTAGCACAGTTGTGGTTATGCAAATTTCTGGCAGTTGAGTTGCACCAAAAATCCCATTTATTAAAGGTACTTGATTCAAAGGGGGGCTGTTTGCACCTCTATATAGTTGTGCTTGGTACCGCTCAGTCCCTCCTGCATTCTATTCCAAATCGGACGCAATTTTTCCTATTGACGCAAGGGAAAACTGGAACTACCATCGCCTCCAAACCAAGTGGTAGATGCAGGGTTCCCAAAGCACCAAGCATCAATTCCCACATTACAGTTGTGCCAGGGTTGAACATGATCGATGGAAATGACGCCAACAGGACTCAAAAAATTGAGTAAGAGTTGCGGCAAAGTGCAAGAGCAATTGCACTAATTTTAATGCACCAGTCACGACTGCAACACTCCCCGTGACCAAACGTTGCATCATGGGGAAAAAATGCAGCAGTGCTTGAAGTATACTTTGCTCACTGTATATGTGGTCGTAAATGACCTCTCATATATTTTACCATTAAAAATTTTTTTTTTAGGTTCCTGCCTTACTGTAGGTGCCACAAACCTAAGCATATACATTTTAGCTGCTGGAGTAGTGACTATTGCAAATTTAACACATTCAGATTGTAACTGTTGTGTAAAGTAGCTGTAATAAACTGTCATTTGTGGGAAATGTTAACGTTATTAGAGTCAGCTGTTTGTTATTAGGTTATCTAACACAATAGGGGTAAATTTATCTTCTGCTATCCATTAGCTGGGTAATGCTTTCCAGTAATGTCTCCACACAGTAAGGTAAAACTGCTGGCACATCATGCTGGTTTTAATTGACCTACCCAAGTGCTTGGTTCATTGAAAGCCAATTTCTAATCAGAAATTGTGTGAACTGGACAACTTTCAATTTCACATTTAGTTTCTTTTATTCAGCTCATAATATCATCAATGCATCTATACGAATCACTGGCTGCATGGGTTAATTCTCTTCTTATCTGATTTTTTTTGTTCTGGTCAATAGACTGGATGTAGACTTTTTTTTGTCAAAGTGGTGAGTGACTAACTTGACTACATAGATCTGCCCAATGCATGATAACCTTATACTGTAAGTCTTTTGAGCATAATTAGAGCTACAAAGGAGCTCAACCCAAAGAAGAGAGTGGCAACAAAGGGTGCTGTTTGCACCTCCATATAGTTCAAGTTGTCAACGTGGCAAGTGATTGGTCTGTTTGGCAACAGAGTTGGCTACATAGATCTGCCCATGCGTTGTAACCTTATATTGTTAGTCTTTGGAGCATAATTAGAGATACAAGAGAAGCTCAACCCAAGCAAGAGAGTGGCAACTTGAACTGTTTGATGACATCCAGTTATAATATTGTAGGTAAGCAGAAACGGTCTTTAGGATCATATGTTGGTACATGTATGGGACCTGTTATCCAGAATGCTCTGGACCTGGTATTTTCCATAATTTGGATCACAATACATGAAGTCTTCTGCAAAATCATTGAAACAGTAATTAAACCCAATAGGATTATTCTACTTCCAATAAGAATTCATTATATTTTAGTTGGGATTAAAGGAGAAACAAACAATAGAAAAAACTACCCCCCTACCCTACACAGACTACCCTTCCTCCTCCCCCCCAACCTAGATGCCCCCCGGCAAATGCCCCTTACTCTTTACTTACCCCTCTGTGCAGATTCTGTCCAGCGGAGTTCACAGCAGCCATCTTCTTCTCTTCGGTAATCTCCGGAATGAGACCAGCGAATTGGCGCAAATTTTCTGTTTCGCAACAACTGCGAATGCGCCGAAACTCACATAAATTGCCGAAGCGCCGGTCTCATTTCGAAGATTACCAAAGCGGCTGAAGATGACGCCCATGAACTCTGCTGGACAGAATCTCCACGGAGGGGGAAGTAAAGAGTTAGGGGAATTTGCCCAGGGGGGGCAGCTAGGCTGGGGGGGAGGAGGGTCTATGTAGGGTAGGGGATTTTTTTATTAAGGATTTGATTCTTCTTTAAGCACAAGGTATTGTTTTATTATTACAGAGACAAAGTAACTCATTTTAAAAATGTGAAGTACTGTTAGTACATTAAAGTGGAGTCTATGGGAGACAACCTTCCCGTAATTCATATATATATTCACTATATAACGAGTTTCCAGATAACAGATCCCATACCTGTACATATATATAAGGTGGGGCTGATCACAGTTTGTGGTCTGAGTCTAAAATACACCTAAAAAGAATTCCAATGCATGTATTAAATAGCTTTTCAAAGCCAGCACTAAAACAACAAACTACATCAACTAGCTATCGACATTCGAACAGAAGGCTTTTTATGTCATAAGGCAAGGGGTGTATGCATAGCTACAGTACAAAAAACATTCAGAAAAACATCAAAGCTAATATTAAGAAATGATGTATTGCTGTTATCTTATTGTAGACACACATGGGACATTCCCAGATGGCATCCAATACATCTGATATATGAAATTTAAACGTAGATTCAACCAACAAACAGGGCCACCCATTTTGTTTGGAAACATGTGGTCTTGATGAGATATACCTTGTCACTCCTGACTTGGAATATATAGCCATACATTTAGAACAATTACGGAAGATTTCCTTCTTTACAAGAAACACAAACGAAAGATTTTTTTTAAACCTCTGGTGTGTACACATATGGGTAAAACCTGTGCTACCTTCAAAGCCTTATTGAATGCCTAAAAATCTTTGTTGTCATTCTTTTGAAATCTGTGATGGATATCCATGTTGTAGCATAAATCAGGCTTCTAGTACCTCCTAACAAAATAATGTCTGTATATTTGAATTGATTTAGTGGCAAGGGGGAAGCATTTATTATCCAAATACTCGCTAATATCTGCAGATTGAGTTTATAAAAAATAAAAATCGTTGTCGTATTTGGACTGCAGAGTGTATTCACGAGACTGAGGGATACAGTAAGAATTTAGTCCTCAATGTTTCTCAGAGTATTTGGTTTCAAGGATGGCATTTTTAATATCTTTCTGACAACAGAGAACATTTTTTCTATGACAAATCCCTATAGAGAGTTCTCAGATTCTTATAGCCGTCACATTCTATATTTCATGACTTTTATCACACTGGCCGGGAAGTTTTAGATTAAGCACGCTGTGAGACATCAAGGGGGGGGGAAGGCTTCTGTATAGAGATCCTATATGGACTGAAACAGGTTGTGAATTAAAAAGTGTAGGATTTATGACTAGTTGCTCATATCCTGGTGAGTTTTTTTTTGCCTTACTTTTTCTCACTATGTGGCACATTCATGCAGAAAGATGTTATCTGTCTAAACACAGCCGTCTGGTCAATGAGGATTCCCAATAGGTGGTTTATGTCTTAATGAAAAGTCAAACAAGTCAAACAATTGTGTTGTATCATTTACATAATGTGAATTCAGTCGCTCACTCTTCCCGGTGAGCCTTAAGCTCCCCATAGACGCGACGATTCTGCTTGCCAATTTTAGGGAAATCCGACCAATCCTTAGAAATTATCGTGCGGTTAGCGGGATTCAAAAGATCGTACATCTTGGGTTTTTTGGCCGACATCTGTCAGGAAATTGATCGGCCAGGTCAAAAAATCTTTGTCGGTCCCAGTGCAATGTATCTATGTTTGCAGGGCCAAGCAGGCAGCTCCCCTTTGTTTTCCTGGCAAATTGGTCTTTTTAGTTGATGGTCAATTCGTACGATCGTACGATCGTTCCGAGAAAATCGTGGTCTCATGATGAGGATCGGATCTTTTAAAAATCTCAACATCTATGGCCAGCTTTACTTTTTCTTAGCAGCAATACTAGTTTGTGTAGCGAGGATATATTTCATTTGATCCATTGGCTCTAATAGAAAATAGTGGACCCTAGTGGGCAGATTTTGTGAAAAGGAATAAATACTGCAGCCAGAGTGCAGTTGCAGCTGCACGGTCATTCTCCCAACTCTTAAAAAGTGCAAGTTTTATCGTTTGTGCCAACTATACATTCCCATGAGTGATTTCCCTTGGTGCTATGTTGTAAATCTGCACACATATCTGCTTTTGAAGAGTTGGGAGAATGACAATACAGCTGCAACCACAGTGAATTGGGGTTTCCTTGTCCTGTACATAGATGCACAGGAAAATTGCTCTTGTTACACATATTTTCTATTAATGAATTTCATTATATTCTTCAAGAAGATCATATTCATGCAGATTTTTACCATGCTTTTCCATCATGCTCTTGATCAGCATAATACACAAATTCAAAAGCTCCACAAATAACCATGTTCACCTCACAGCAATGGTCAGTTTCTCCTCGTTCTCCTCTTGGACTATTACTAAAATCCAATCAACATTTCTTTCCAGCTACAATCTACTTAGCCCCTTTAAATATATTTGTAGTTTGATGACATGCATCCCAGAAAAAGAACTTAGTTTAACTGTAGGAAGACAAAATGGTCCATTTGTATCTGAAGGTAAAAAAGTGATGATAATAATAAGGGGGTTATTTACTAAAACTCGAGCAGCTTTGGGGTATAATAAATCTAAAAAATTAGTTTTTTTTCCCTTGAAAAATTCCAGTTTTCCCCTTTAAAAACTCAACCAGATAAATTCGAGGTTTTATAAATAGGCCCCTAAATGTGTTATTTGGTCATTTTTAGTGAAAGAATTTAGTGTTTGATTACCTTATATATATCTAAACTACAAGTGGACAACTTTTATAAACTCTCATCAGAGCTGTCAACTGCTCCTTGTTTTTTTTGGGAGTTTTCAGATTTTGGGGTCTGTCCCCTGGTCTCCCCTCACTCTGAAGGATTCCCAGAATTTGAAAGATTTTTCAAAATTTCTGATGATTTGCAGGCAAAAATCAGATGTGCACATGCACAGAACATTTCAGTGACGTCAGTGGAGCAATTTGTGCATGCACAGCACATAATCTATGGCTTCAGGAGAGGTTGTGCACATGATTGTGACCTCACTTCTGCCAACACCACATCTGGCCTGCTCAGCATGCTGGAGCAGACCACAATTCCCCCAATAATGAGCAGTAAAAGTTTGGCAGTAGTAATGAATCAGGACCTGCAGCCGACCCTAACCTGCACCTTGCCCGACCCAGCTCCTCCATTTAAAGACCCTTGCGCAACCTGCCCTCCAGTGACATCATGAAAGGGGTGGGATAGACTCTAATCTATAAATGAAGAAGCTGCAAGTGTTAGGTTGCTGGCAGGGAGAGCGGATCCGCGACCTGAAGACTTGATGTGGCAGCCAGCCCCGAACCCACCAAACCCTCGGGTAAATCCGCAGGTCCTGCAGATTTCGGGCCAGCCTGCACATCACTAGTTGACAGCTCTGCTCTCATGATGACCTTAAAATTGGATTCGTTTGTAAGAATAATGTAAATATTACCATGAGTCCATTTTTGCTTTCTGTTATGTCAATACACAATTAAGCTAGGATAAAAAAAAAACAAATCAGCACCCTCTGCATCACTAAACAACAAACCCCGGAGGCCAACTTATGAAAATTCACATTTGTGTAGGGTTTTTTTTACCGCGATTAAACTCACATTTTAAAAAAAATCGCAAATGTCTACTTATTAATTAAAACATTCAAAATTTTTGTTTTCTTAGGAACCTTTAGTGCGTTTACAAATAAACAACCCCAAAAACCTTGCCAGCTTTTAAATGGAGAAGTTTTGTGTTAGTGTTTTTCTTTTTTTTTTATACATGATTTTAAGCTCTAAAAAGTTCAATTCAGGGGAAACGAAAAAAAAAAACATGTTTATAAAAGTCCAGTAATATAAATCTTAAGATATCATAATTTTATTGGCACGTGGAACCTGCATATTGGCATATGGAATATTTGTATTCTGCTGTCAATATTGATAACAGTATTTCATTCGCTCGCGTAAAATCTCACCATCAATATCTCTTCATCAATGTTATGCGTCTTATAAATCTCTGCTTCAGTAATGGTGATGAAAGTCATTAAGATAGATTTCTGATGCAAGGCAGCTGTTGTGCATACCGTTGCCATGAAATTCTAAATTAGTCTTTTGTTCTTTGATCAAACTCCAGTTGTACAGCATGGAAAGGCGATTTAGGACTTTTACCTTGTTAATCGAATCCCCCTTGTTTTAAAATTGTTTACAGCAGTAAAGATCACTTTTAGGGTCAACTAGGAATGCACCATTTGGGCTTAAAAGTACAAGTAAAAAGTGCTGTGCATGCTTATATCTATTCAACATCAATGACTGATTTAATAGCCTTAAAGGAAACTACAATTAAAATGATTTGTAATATGTTTCAAATGATCCCATTTTAGGGTTCTTTGTAAATATAATGTATTACAAATTACAAGCCATTACAAACCAAGATATTTAGTGTTAAATACCATTCCACCCCCAGCTGATGTCCTATGACACAAGGTGACTGGGGCTGTTTCTGATTTACTTGTTGGCAGTCTTCTTTGCAATAGTTTTTTTGGGGGGAGCAAGTGCCCTGCTTAATGTACTGATCTGGGTAAAATCCCTTAGCTAGATAGATGCCATAAGGCATAAGCTACTGCCGTTACAGCCCAGAAACATCATATCAACAGCTGCTTCTGGCAGGTGGAAGTTACCACTAAATAATATATTTTGTCGCGATTTTCAATATATTATTTTTACATAAAATCTTAAAATAGGATTATTTAAAACATATTTAGATTATTTTGATAATTACACTTAAAATATGTTTTAATAGGTTTTTGGTTTATTAAATCTACTTGGACTTATGTTTTTTGCAGCGTTAGGGAACAGAGCAGCTGACATATTACTTTTAATAGAGGGACAAATATTTCCAATCATAATTCATTTGGATGGTCTTAAATTTCAGAAATGCATGAACTACGCCAGTAACTGGAAGCCCGTGGACAGAAAGTTGCTCTCCAATGCATTTTATCATTTCTTGCCTACTCATGAATCCAAAGTCAATATATTTACCTACATTTTTTGGAGGATATGTGGAATGTTAAATTTTGGGTCATCTTTTTTGGAAAAACATGGAGCACAATTAAAGGCCATGTAAGTCCTTCGACCATGAAAATTCCACATATAAGTTGGGCACATCTTCACCACCCAAACCATATAATTTGCACTACATATATCCCCTCTGATCAGCAGCTGTAACAATACCTAGTGGTCTAGTGCTGTGGCAGAAACACTGTTTTGGTGCTCGCGTCCTTTTATTTGGTGCACCACATCTGGTGTCATAGCACTTGGAGCAAATTCAAATATTTGAAGGAGCCTTGTCCGTTTTTTCATTGTCCAAAGAAGGTCTATTGTTAGTTTTGAGGGGTACTTATTGTCCTTGCCGAGCCTGTCACTGAACTCTGCTGAATTTCTGCCTGTAGCGACCTTTTGCCTGTTACTGACAATTCTTCCAGATCCTGACTCTGTACTGTGCTAACCCTGGCCTGTTTTACGGCCACAATGATCTCTTTCCCTGTTACTCCTGTCACACATTCTGGTTCCTTTGCCTGCCCAGACTTGCCATCATCCTAATAGCAAAGGCCTCCTTCCGACGTTAATAACAGCTGTTATAGGTGGAAGGGTGACCCTTGACCAGGACCTTGGTTTTTGTTTTGGGTTTGCGATATTGAACTTGACACCAGCACCATCACATTTTCCTAAAACAAGCAGCAGTTTTTGCCGGCGGACATTTTTTCTGTGACATATCATGAGTAACATTTACATCTTACAGGGGCACTGTAAAATTCATGCAATCAAGTATGCAGATGTACATAGGCTATAATAGAATACAATACAATACACTTAAAGGCCTTTTTGCATTAAGCAAGAAATTATTGAAAGATATCAAAGAGGCTGTTCTCTGATACATTTTCTTGTAGGAGTTTACATGTCCTTTAAACTACGGAATCCTGATGGATCCCCAGCAGCTCTGTTTTTGTCACAATTATTAAAACTCCTGACTACCAGGAACCAGCTGATCTACTCAATGTGTCAGTTTGTGTTTGAATGGAACCTACTGTTTTGAGGAATAAAATGAAAATGTTTTCCTACCGAAAAACCGAAAGGGTATTGTGTTAAATATAATACAATGCTCTCTTAAGGGCACTCAGAATTGGTCAATATTATTTTTATATAAATGGTATATATAAATGGATGTCAGTTTTTTGTCTAATCATAAAAATAAAATTGATATTATTATTCGTTTGTAATAGGGTCATCTGAACCTATTTTTAACCAGTAACCCTTGCTTGTTAAATTATTGTAAGATCCCTGTTCGTTATAGGTTAATGGAAAGCTAACTTGCAGGTGCTATAGACATAAATAATGATGATTAGTATATTTGATTTCCCTTTCAGATTCAATGTTAGGACTGTACCATGTCCAGTGGTTTCCTGAATCATGTACACATAATGAGACCAAAGGACCAGAAAAAGCCATAACCCAAGTAAGTGTTATTCAAATTATGGTTTTATAGAAATAGGTAAACATGACTGCGGCATCATTTAAATAACCAGCCAAACTAACTAGCTCTATGGTCCTTTAAAGCCAGTAATTTGAGCCAAAAAGGCAAGTTAGAAACACTGCTTTGAGCAGTCAAATATATTTATTTTCATTGGCTGTCAGTACTGCCTAATACCATGTTATTAATATGTATCATCTAAGGTTCTAGACAACAGAAAAAAAGTTGTCTAAACACATCAGAGCTGACAGCAGTTTGCAATAAAATAAGAACATTCTGCTATAAGTAAAACTTTATTAACTGTACAGGATAAGAATAACATGTGTCAAATGAACATGCTAGAAAATCAGCAGCCAAACCATAACATTTATTGCAGTACATTGTGCAGCTTGAGTACATTACATGTTGAACAAAGTATTGTAGTGTATTTAAATAGGTTTCGTTTGATGACAAAACATGTGATACCTTGTCCCTAAAAGATTTACTTGCAAAGATCCTGAATTTATCAAGAATACTCATAGAGAAAAGATATTACTGGTGAGAACTTAGTGCCAACTTGATGAATGTGGAGCTCTTCAGTTATCTGACAAATTGCTGTTTTCAAAAGACCGGAGGTCGGGTGGCAGGAAACATAAAGAAAATGTGTAATCACTTGGTGAAGAAACATTACGTCCCTTAGACATTTCTTGCATTTCTTTCATGTTAATGAGCGTGTTTCAGTGTTTTAACCTTGATCAGAACTCTAATTATTACATCTGCGTTTATCATCAAAACGAATTAAAAACCAATATCTCCTGTGTGCCCTATACACCATTTATTATTTACACAGCTCAAGTAATCCATCACTTTACATCTTTTTCCAATTTCAGTTCATGATCGCATGATCTATAACCATTCATCTTTCATCATTTATAAATCCCGTGTAAAGAGAAATCTCTTATATCTCAATGTGGGTGTTTAAAACACAGAGCAAAAGAGAATTCTTCAGTTTGGGCCAAAATTCACAAGTATTAGTATATAGTAATATACAGACAGTTATAAAGAGAAAAACCATGAATAAGAAAAGTTTTGTGGAAAGAGTATGCAATTGCAGTTTTCTATTAAAAATGTTAAAATCTTAAAAGTATTCATTTTTGAGCCCAAAGGGAAGTTTCTATGTATTTTAAAAATGCAACAAAAAAAAATCACATTTATAGCATTTTACACAGCTAACTGTAATTACCTCAATAAAGCATTTTTGGTTATGGGATGTAAAAAAATCATCAGCCCATTGTTTGGTTTTGAGGCAGGGGCCCACCACTTGGACTGTGTCATCTATCTTGCGCAGGCTAAAACATGTTACGATTATCTAAATAGTTAAAATATGGCTCTTGTAAGCTTCCATGCAATGTTATGCTTTTGAGGTCTATGGCAGAAAGAAGAAATTGCTGGCTGGATGTAAAATCAACACCAAGACCCTCTAGTACTAGGACTTACCATGAAATATTTTGGCAGGGCAGTCTGAAGTTTGATGTAGAGTCTTGTAGTGGGTTGGGTACCTGAGGGTTAACTACAAAAAAGCAGGTTACCTGCTGGTTATGGGTAGGACTTTCTGGTGTGCGTTGGGTTGTGGGTTCTATTTATAGCAAGTACATTCCTTTACAAATTTTTGAAAAGGTTTGTTCCTGCCTTCTTCTGATGGTGTCACTTTTGGTTTACAACAGCAGCTTGTTTCTTGGTGGTCAGAGGGTTGTGGATAAGGCAGTGTCAGGTCGGGTAGTGGGTCCAAATAGGTAAACATGGACGTTGTGGGCTGGTCTTGGTGCAGATTTCAAAAATTGGTTCTGCACAGGACTCTAGTTTTAAGTCTGTCTGTCATCTATGTCTCATCTATCTACCTTTTTCACATAGGGTCTCGCGATTCAATATGTTTTCATGCAGTATTTCCTAATACTGGGATGGGATCTAACATATTGCATTCATTATAAAAATTTGAAGCCATCTGAAGCTTCAGTGCAAGGTCTTTTGCTGACCACAGTCTGCGTGTAGACACTACAATTCCAACTGAACAATTAGGGCCTGTGTAGTAACATGCACATGTTTGCATTGGCCTAGTTATCTATGGCACTGGATTATAGGGCCAGTCATTGAAGAATCGTATCTATTCGTCAGGTTTCTCATTTTGTTGTATACTTTTGTAATCTTGTGGTACAGAATAGTGTTGCCTATACTGTATATTTAGCGCAAGATAAGGCGCCATACAAGGTTTAAGAGCTATCACATACATGGTGTTCGGATCTAATATAATTGAACTATATTTTATACGTTTTTAGAGTTTTATCACTTTTTCCATGTGTTTTCTCTAATTAGGATCATCATATAGTGCTACCGGCCCTGTTGTTTTCCTGCAAATACAAAGTAACTGTACATCCAGCAAGACCCAAAGATCATTTAAAGGCTGAAAGTATTTTCTTTACAACACCTCCCTGTTCAACACTTAAAGGAAAAACCCACAAACAAATCAACTGCCCATCTGATACAGGTAAATTAATGTAAATGTCTTAATTGTAACATACGGATATCAACTTTCTAGTATTCTGAGTCGAAGACTTTCATAGGATGCTGACATCTGTAGTTCAGGGAAAGCTCATGTTGAACTATCACTTTTCCAAATCATAGAAAGGTTTTGTATCCTGATTTATTCTTTCACGGGCTGGAATATTGTTAGAAATAGGATTGATCTGTATCTAAAGGTTAATGCCCTACCCCTTGCTAATAATAGCAACGGAGGGATTAAAAAATATCCCTAGATCAGTGTGCCACCCAATACTTACCAGTGGAGGTCTTTAAAAAGAACCATAACTATCATCCTAACAGAATAGTCAAAATAACTTGAGTGAAATGCTTTATCAGTAGGGTTCCTCTAGCTCAGGTATTCAGTGAATGTCATCATTATGTCACGGCAAATACAAAAGACGATCAAAAATAAAAGTTAAAAAAAGTTTTAAAAAATTAAAACCCAAAAGGACTTCTCTATAGTCCATGTCTCGATGTCAACAAAGGTTTGGCCATTCAGGTGGTGGTACAGAATTCTGGATTCACCTAAAAAAAAGCTATCCATTTCGTGCCCATGTGCTGCTTACTTGCTTAAAGGGGACCTGTCACCCTAAGAAATAATCCACATTTCTTTTCTATCATGTTGCTTGAGCAAAAGAAACTTTATTTATACTATATTTATTATTTAAATTTGGTTTCCTTCCGTCTTGGAATTACACTATCGCAGCAAGCAGGCAGGAGCCATTTTGTGGACACTGTTATTAAGACTAAATGTGTATCACTCCAAAATCTTGTGTATGCACCAGAATTAGGAACCTAATGCCCATGCACAGTGCCCTACACAATTATAGAGCCTGAGGAAGAAAGGAGAAATGTGAGATATGTAAGAATTGCGGAATGGAAAGTGAAAGTAATTGACTGCCCCACCTCTATGCCTCAGGCATACAGGCGGGGCAGATAATCTTTGATTGACAGCTCAGATATTTAAACACATTTATAACAGGTATGGATGTTTTAACGAGAAAAAATATTTGTGTTTCATGTTTAATTTGCAAAGGACTTTCATTGTGCAGCTTTTAATGTGTGGGTGACAGGTCCACTTTAATTCACATTTCACATCTTTGTCAAATATTTTCCCAGATAGTGGCTAGTGCAAAAGACCAATGCCATAGTGACATTACATGTGAAAAAAAACAGTGCTAGTTTTTTGGGGCCATTGTGAACTCTAAGATATGAGCAAGCCTCAATGCAGTTTAAATTAATGGGGTGATTGTAAAATAGTTTGGCCATTTTTCTTGAAAGATTGTTGCATGTTCCATGGAAGATTATCAAGAACAAAGTCCTGGGGCCAGATTTATCAAGGGCTGAATTTCGAGGGTTAATAAACCCTCAAATTTGACGCTCGCAGTAAAATCCTTTGAATTCGAATATCGAATTCGAAGGATTTTAGCGCAAATCGTTCGATCGAACTATAAAATCCTTCAAATCGAGCCATTCGATGGATTTTAATTGATCGATCGAACGATTTTTATTCGATCATAATAAACGTAGAAAAGTGCTGGGGAAGGTCCCCATAGGCTAACATTGAACCTCGGTAGGTTTTAACTGGCGAAGTATGAAGTCAAAGTATTTTTTAAAGAAACAGCACTTCGACTACCGAATGGTCGAATAGTCGAACGATTTTTACTTAGAATTCTTCGAATCGAAGCCGAAGGTCGTAGTAGCCTATTCGATGGTCGAAGTACCCAAAAAAATACTTCGAAATTTGAAGTTTTTTTTCATTCCAATCCTTCACTCGAGCTTAGTAAATGTGCCCCCTGGTGTGTGATGAACCTAAGTTTTTTCTTATTATTTTCTTATTATATTGGCTATACTTAGTGATGGGCGAAAAATTCGCGAAACGGCACCGGTGTCTCGTTTTTGACACCGGCGTCCGTTTTTTGACGCTGACGCCCATTTTTGATGCCGATGCCTGTTTTTAATGCCAGCGTCCGTTTCTTTGGACGCCGGCGACAATTTTATTTTTGACGCTGGCGAACTTTCGCCAGCGAATTTTCACGGCTGTTTTGCGAATCGCGCAAACTCGCGCCTGCCAAATAAATTCGCCCATCACTAGCTATACTGTGTTGTTCAGATCTTGTATGTATAAAGAACAATAAATGTATAAACATGATCAGAGATTTGTTCTGCATTGTAAGTTATCAGATTTTTCTCTTTTCTTTTTATGCAAGTTTTCAGCATTTTTCTCATACCTTTCAGCTCCAGCTGTCTCCAAAGTACTTGCGAAACCTGAAAACCTCTCGGCAACTTTCAATGTACAAGAGAGTAATATTACTGGCTACTTTTCTTGGCAACTCTCCAAAGTCAATCTTCATCAGCCTATGACAGGCTTTCAAGTCACATGGGCAGAAGTAACAACAGAGAGCCGACAGAACAGTTTGCCAAACAGCATTATTTCTCAGTCCCAGATATTGCCAGCTGTAAGTTAATTACTACTCTCTCTTAATATTTTATAAATGATATTTGTATTTTTGTAACTGAAATGTGCTATTGTACTGTATTTACCGAGAAAAGAAGCAGTGCGTATCTTGACAGCGCTATATAAATAAATGATGATGATGATGATGACTATATGATGCAATGTGTTAACCCATTCTTCAATCAGACAAAATACTAGTATACAAGCCATTCCTAATCCTTGCTTGCTTTTCTGCCTTTTTTACTGGTGATGTAAGGTGCCCATTACCTTTCCATTCACTTATCTGTGTTAGGTAGAGGGGTGGGCCTGCCACAAAAGAACCATAGCGAGTTTCTCTTGGACTTTCATAGGGGCGGGCATTACTCTGTGTAGCCTTTCCAGATTGTTTTCCCATAATTTTGCCATTAGGAGTAATCTATTTTCTACTTATTTTCTTTTATCCTCTAAATATCCTGTATACTTTAAGAGAACTGAGTATTAATTTGATTGCCTTTATTGTTATCCCAGCATTAAAAACACTTTATACATTTTAAATGAAACGGTGCATTTCTATTATTTTTAATTCATGGCTTTATTCTACCTTTGCTTGTTTACAGGATCATTATATGCTGACAGTTCACAATCTTAGACCATCAATGCTTTATAAATTGGAAGTTCAGGTACTGACAACAGGAGGAGAAGGTCCAGCAACAATAAAATCTTTCCGAACACCAGATGTCCTACCCCCATTACCTCACCGTAAGTAAGCTGTACTGGTAAAGAACACTGATGCCCATATTTGATAAACTGATTTTAATATTGTGAGGCACTGGCTGATGGAAAGAGGCTTTTATTCTTGAAATGAGAAAATTACATTTTATTTCTAAATGTAAATTTACCCTGGAAGCTTTCTGTTGCCTGTAGATGTAATCATATGCAAATCAGTAAACAGATGAAGCATTAGACAAATGTCATTTAGAAATGAACATAGTGATGTCATTAGAAAATAAAATAGATAAATATCATATGTTGGGATGTCATTTAAAATGGGAAATGGAAAACAATCTCAAGAACTGGGACTCTTTTACAGCAAATTCCAAAGCTGCCCCTGAGACTCGTGGAATACTTAGATAAGCTAGTGCAAAATATGCAGTGGTTAAATTATTATTATTATGTAAAGCTGCACTCAAAACACAGGCTAATTAGCCAATGCTGTCATTGTTGTTAAAATTAGTACAGAGTTTACATTTACCCTGATCTGGCTGAGGAGCTATGTGACAAACCATTTTGCTTGCCCTGTTAAAGGGATACTGTCATGGGAAAAAATGTTTTGTTTTTTTTTCAAAACACATCAGTTAATAGTGCTGCTCCAGCAGAATTCTGAACTGAAATCTGTGTCTCAAAAGAGCAAACAGATTTTTTTATATTTCATTTTGAAATCTGACTTTGGGTTAGATATATTGTCCATTTTCCAGCCGCCCCAGTCATGTGACTTGTGCTATGATCCCTCCAGCAGCCTAACAAGAGAACAATGGGAAGGTAACCAGATAGCAGCTCCCTAACACAAGATAACAGCTCCCTGGTAGATCTACAATAAGAACTGCACTCAATAGTAAAATTCAGGTCCCACTGTGACACATTCAGTAGGAGAAACAACAGCCTGCCAGAAAGCAGTTCCATCCTAAAGTGCTGGCTCTTTCTGAAAGCACATGATCAGGAAAAATGACCTGAGATGACTGCCTACACACCAATATTACAACTAAAAAAAATACATTCGCTAGTTCTGGAATGAAATTTTATATTGTAGAGTGAATTATTTACATTGTAAACAGTGTAATTTAGAAATATTCCACAGACTGAAAGAAAAGAATTATAGTTGTTCTGTACTACAAGGACCAGCTTCCCATCCTTGAATGACAGAATGGCAGAATAATTCGACCTTCATTACCTTTACACCATTGTAAAGTGATAATCCTAGGACTTGAAGTCCCTCTGTTTCCAGAGAATCTGTTATGGAAAACAGAGAGACTTCAAGTTCCAGAACCAGAATCCATCACTTTACAATGGAACAAGATAAGGGAGGGCTTTCATTATACTGTGGGGTTAAGAAATGCTTCACATGAATATCATGGTTTCCTTTCAGTCTGTGGAATCGTGTATGTTTTTGCAAAAATACATTAATGTTTATTTCTGGAAGTATATATATATTGTTTATGCGCCTTTTTTATATAAGCGCAACTGAATGAGCTCATGTAAAAAAAGAGGTATATTTTCCCTTTAAAGCTCTTTTGTGGCATGTCAATATGTTAGAAATTTAAAAAAAATGTGATTCTAATTAAACTAACCAAAAACATCTTATTTCATTGTACTATCATTTTGGAGCACAGAAATGAAATTTTCATTATTTTTATGTGAGTTGGTTCTAGTCTCTCTATGAGTAATTGAGCATAGTATTCAGAAAAGGGATAAGCAATCTTTCCTGGAGGTTAGAATTTTTATTTTCTTTGATTTTAATGAATTTTCAATATAATAATTGAGCAAGAAAAATGAAAAGCAAATAGCTTATCCAGAAAGAGTACAACATAATATGCTTGTGAGGGTATTTCATTAAACTTATAATAATATACAACTCTGTAAGGATACAGCAATTTCAAGATGCGGCTCAGGATTCAGCTGAACTACAGCAATTTTTGCAGTTTCCATTTCCGCTAAATTTGGTTTTATGGAACATAATGTTGTGTAACTGGAGAACTCCTGACCTGTGATGCAGTGAAGGTTCAGATTCTGTTTAGTAATTGGCCAAATCTTTTGTGGAGGATTTCGTATTTGGTCTAATGCTAAAATTATGAATGAGGAGCCTTCCGAATCCAGACAATCATTATTAGGATACAGTTGGGATGCAGAATGGTTTGAATATTTATAGTTACATTCTATAACAACATTCAAATTCTAACAATTTTTTATACATTAAATTCCAGGGCCTCATCTTAAACAGCACCGCCCTCATCACTACAAACCATCTCCAGAGAAGTACTGAACTCATACTGACGTACACTCATCCTAAAAAGAAATCATGCATGAAAAAGAATACAGGAAACGATGGAAGTGATTTGTGAGAAGCATCTTCTTGGCAGATCATAGGTTGATGGCTGAATAAATGTGTCCTCAATGTGTAGCACCTCATTTCAACATGCTAAGGGTCTCTTTCAGCTACTCGTGTTTCCCTTTGTTCCTGTGTTTGAATAAGACTTTCACAATGCGATCTTATTTCACAACGAATAATGTTAGAAGTTTATACGTTTGTGAATGCCACATATTGTATATATGACGTTAATGTTTCAAAAAATAATTTTTTCAGGAACTTGAGGAAAATGAAAATGAAAGCAATAATTTAGCTGAATATCATAGACAATGCTTTTTTTATGGACAGAGACTTAAGTATTAGCATTTATGCTTTCCAAGATGTCCTAAATATTCAGGGGTGACAGTTATATTCTTTGATCTTATGCTACACAGTCCAGTATAATGAGATCACTACATGCCACAATATTGGTTTTATTGGAGCTATATATATATATATATATATATATATATATATATATATATATATATATATATATATATATATATTGGAATTTATTGAGATGCACAAACAGTATGTTGACTTACAGACAAACGGACATTTTTGTTTTTTAAAACGATGTCTTCCAAATTGACCATAACATAAATGCAAATTTATAGTTAAAACATAGAAAGACTTTAGAAAAAACTAGTTAGTGTTTGGGGATATACTACTGTCACTACTACTGTACTACTACTAGCAATCCTAGTTTGTTTTGGTAGGACATATTAATGGCATTTCTCATCTTTGACAAATTGGTAATATTGTTACCTCTTATATCCCCATCTTTCTTATGAAGACATCAAAGTCAATGTTAGTGAACATATAATTACTGCAGTATTAACTGGCCACATGCAGAAATCTCAAGACCCAATAATCTCGACTGATTTGATCTTAAAAGTCTTACAACTAAAAGGCTTGATATCCATTGAAAGCTTTCAACAATTCTGCAATTGTCCTTGTTACATATGCAGCGTATACATAGCATAGTATAAGCAATACATAAAATCTATATTATGTGCCAAGAGAAAAAATGTAAGCACCACAAGCAATTTTTATAGTCATTTACACATTTAGGAGCCTATTTAATAAATCTAAATTTTTTCTGGTTGAGGTTTAAACAGGGAAAAACTCAAATTTTTAGAGGATGAAACTAGAATTTTTTAAGATTTATTATCCCCTGAAGTTGCTAAAAATCCAAATCCACATTCTCCAACTGAAACTTGTCAAAGTCATGTAGAAGTCAATGGCAGATCTCCCTTTGAAACAATTTGAAGATGTTTCTTGACATCATGATTTGCGCTGGTTTTCGTACGGTTCGAGTGTCAAATTTAAAAAAAGTCACATGATTCAAATTGTCACACAATTTAGACGACTTTTCCTACACCAACTTTTTGAACTGATTATTTGATAAATTAGTTACATTCGTGGATGGAAGTTAATTTTTCAGCCGTATTCAATTGGCAATGCCTGTAATCACCATTGTTGCTCAGACTTTTTTGCTAACATAACAGGAGAGCCATGGGGAATCATGAGGGAGGATGTAGTCAGCCAACGCAAATAAATATAGTAGTACTTTACTGTAAAGATAACCATTTTATTTAATCACTGATACCATGATGGATATAAAAGCAATATATATTTTTATCCAAATTCATAATCATTATAATGTTCTTATAAACTGAATTGAATAGCACTATTGACTATTTAAGCACAATATAAGCAAAGCATAGTAATAACAGTTCTGCCTTTCAACAATATCCTGGCTAACTAGCATGTACTGTCACATGCCTAACAATCTTTAGTAGTGATAGGCAAATTTATTTGGCAGGTGATTAAATTCGCAGCGAAAATTCGCTGGTGTCAAAAATGGACGCTGGCGTTCTAAAAATGAGCCGCCGGCACTGTTTCATGAATTTTTCGCCATTTCGCTGGAAATTCGCTCATTTTTTTGCCCATCACTAATCTTTAGTGCTTTAATGCAGAGAACTGAAAAGGCATCCATATTATTAATTTAATAATATCAACAGGCTGAAATTGTTTTTGAAATATTTTTTTACTAAAGCGCTTTGAAATTAGATTTTTAGCTTTCTTGATAAAATTTTTTAGCAAGTATGAATGGTGAAAGCCATTATTAGCAGGGGTAAACTTGTGGCAAAAATCGGTGAACCCAGGTGGAAAAATACCCCAAAACATCCTTCTAAAAAATGTTTGGGCTCTGCAAGAAAATGTTATCAAGCAATATTGTCATCAATAATAGTAAATGTCCAAAGAACAAACATTTTTGCCTGTTGAAACCACACACAAAAACACAGGTAATCAAAAGTAATGGTTTAGACCCCAAATAGCTCTAACATAGCTAAGAAAGCTTTATTTTTACTATACTAATTTATCTCTGGTATAACATTGACTCTTCCCATGGATCCCCCATGGGAGGAGTCAAAGTTGATTGTCAAAATTGATTGGCACTTGTCGATTTAGGTATGCTGTTCATCAAGCATATTGTATACGTGTTTGGCAGTTAAGCCGCTGCCTTTTATTACATCTTGAATTATACATTTGAGTAGAAAACATTATTTTCATTGGACTCTCATATGAAACCTCATATCCTCCTGTTAAAAATTCAAACATCATGTTGCTGAAGAATAATATCATATATATATATATATATATATATATATATATATATATATATATATAATAGTGAAAATATACCGCACTCAACAGGCTTGTCGATTCGATTCGTTGGTTTTCTTTTGTTTTTCTATTAAAATCAGTTACTCTAACTGAGCCTGTTGAGTGCGGTATTTTGTACACAGTTTACCTGCACCCAGGCATGCTGTGTTTTTGTTTGGAGAGTTCCATATATATAGGTTTTTACATATACGAAGAGAGGTTAATGTTGCTATGCACTCTTTATTTAAAAGGTCAGCAATATTTTAACTAATCTAAGTATAAGTGCCCATCACCTTCAAACCTCTATTTATTAATATCTAACATCTTAATTTGCATGCTGTCATGCATGGAATGTAGTGATAGCCTTTTAAACCAATGCATGGGAAGACCATTATTCTATCCAATATGGCAACATTTTTGGCCCAGTGCCACTGTGTTCATTTCTCTGGGAACTTGGAATTGTGAAAGTTTGTGAAAAATGATCATGATCCAACACTACATCATGCAAATCATACAAAGAAGAGATTTAAATCATGCAAATATAGTAGGGTCACCTAATATGTCCTCCTTACTTTTTAAAATGAATTCTAGTTTTATCCTTATAGGCATTTGAGGGGGGGGGAAGCTTTCATAGATATTTCTTTGTCTGTATTGGTTTCTGAATATACAGGGGGTTATTTATCAAGGTCCGAATATCCGAACCTCAAATAATTCGTAATTTTCGGAGCAAAAAAGAAAAAAACCAAGAATTTTTCGAGACTTATTAAAGTCCGATGGTCTAAAAACTCCAAATCTCAAACACCTGCATCTAAAAGCTGTAGAGGTCCTGTATAAGTCAATGGGGAAGGTCCCAGTGTCTGTGCAAAAAATTCAGAAAACTCCGAAAAAATCTTAGTTTTTGCAGAAAACTCCGAACAATTCTGAGTTTTCGGAGAAAGCTCCAAAGTTTGCCGACCATATTTTTTTGGCTTTTTTCTTCATAAATTAGGTATATTCAGGAATTCAGAGTTGCTCGAAGTTTGAAGTAGAAATACTGAGATAAATTCGGACCTTGATAAATAACCCCCACAGTGTCTAGGGGTCCAAGCAGAATGGCCAGTTTACAAACCATGCGGTATGAAAATTAGAATACCTAATGCAAAAAATTGTGTCTGTAACCAGGCATACTGTTGTGCCACTGGGAAATGTGGGGAACAAAAGTAATTCTTTTATAAAATGTACATTTTAGAAGACCTTAGAAAAATATCTAGAAAGCAACAAAAAACGTAATTGTTTGAAAGCAATAGGTTTTATGATGGGGGGGCCACCCCTTTACAGCCCACAGAAGATGCCAGTTATTTCTTTATTTGAATCAATATTATAGGTACATTACAAAACAAAGTAATGTTCATTGAATGTATAGGTATATATTGTCAACATAATTTTATCCACGGTTGTAACCTAGTTCTTGTATGAAGTGTATTGTTTTTTTCTTCCTTAATTTTCTATGGTATTTATTATACCCCTACCAATGTACATGTGTTAACTCAATATTTTCGTTGATGTTATGCAAAAATATATATTGTATCCATTTCAATTGTGTGAATAAAATGTTGCATGTATGGCAAATCCCATTTTTATCAACTGTAAATGGATTCATGCAAATGTTAATTATGTTGTTTTGCATGTCTTTGGTCGCAAGCATGATTTTGAAGAAACGTTTACATCTCAGTTTATTTGAAAATATAAGTCAAGTTACGCTGTAAGAGAATATGTATGTAAACTCATTAGGTTCTTGCAACCTGCATCTCTTTGGATGTAGAATTCCTGACAAGCACATATTTATTTAAATATATGTAACAACCTTTTTCCCGCTGATAAGGTTTTGGAAGTAATCAAAGACAATGTAAAGAAAATTTTGTAAAGAAATTTGTAAATGTAAATATTCTCCTATATAACTCATTTCCATGTTAGAATTTGTACATAATGTTTATGTAATAAACAGTCCTTAAATGTAAAAAAAAAAAACCTGTGCATTATTCCGGAGGGAATGTTTTCCTGTAATTTTCCGTAATTACTGAACTGTGTACATTTCTTAAAATTAAATAAAATCTTCTTAAAAATTAAAATTCAGATACCTACTCTACTGCACCTAAAGTATACAATCATTTGGTCATAAAGCCTACTTAGTATTTACACATAGCTCCCCTTGACTTCTATAGGACCTTGACTGCTTCTACTTGGAGACATTTTGTTTTTCTTGGTTTTTATACTTAATAAATTTCACATTTTTTGAGTATTAGAGATATAAAAAAAAACAAATTTTTAGAAAAAAGATGTTATTTTTGAAAAAAAAGGAAATCCAAATTTTAGGGGCAGATTTATCAATGTATTTAAATTTAACTTTTTACCGCAAGTCGAATTTTCATGAGGCACATATCGTGAATTTGGACTTGAGCTTCTGAAACTCATATTTTTGAATTTGAATACAGAAAACTCAAAAACTTGAATACATCAATTCAGCATCTAAAAGTTGACAACGTTGTATTAGCAAAATTCTAAAATTTTTAAATTCAAGTTTTCGAGATTAATCTGAAATCTTTTAGACATTGAAAATGGTGGGTAGAGTGGAATTTTATTGCCTTAAAGTTTTTTTCCCAATTTTTTTTACATCTTTTAAATGTATGATTTTTTAATAAATAGGAACAAATCTGAGATTTTTGAATCATAAAAAAATTTGAAAATGCGATTTTTAATGAATCTGCTTCCCCAGGCATGATCACAATTATGGGAAAAACCCCTTATCCAGAAATGTCCAGTTCCCAAGCATCCCAGATAATAGATCCTGTACATGTATTTATCGAGTAACTAAACGTGGAAGAATCACTAAGCTGTTTTAAAACTAATATATAGTTCCTCGCAACTGAAATAAAAAATACAAATCGACATTATGAATAGTAAAACTCCCAAATTGCTTCTTTGAAAAAAAAATATTAAGACTTCTAAGCTGTAATTGTTTGAAAAAAAAAAATGTATATTCATTTTAAATCATGCAACCAGAAAAGCATTTAGGGGCTTATGTTGTAGATTGTGGCTATTTATATTATCTAATTGAGCTGTTAATTCGGTATTTGGTGGTTCAGAATACTAATTGGTTTACTTTGATGTATTTGGATCCAGACGTTTGGCATCTATAGTGTGTGCGGTGTGTTCATCTCCTATTCAGATACCATCTTACTGGATTTTTCTGTCTGAACGGTAACTTGGCTGTGCGAGTGGGGAGAAATGAAAGAAACTAGTGTTAATAGTTCTAAGCTTCTGCCCAGAGAGAATCATTCAAGGAACAACACAAAAACATCTATGGTGTTTAGAAATATTATAAAGATAAATGAGAGCATCTGTGTTCATGTTACCTAGTTACCCATGTTGCTAGCAAACAGCATGGTGTACTAGTTGCAGAAGATACAGCACTTACCTCTAGATACATATACAAACCAGAAGAAACTTGGGCAGCTGATAACAAATCTTTGTGGTTGGCTCATTTGTACTTCCTCAAACTACAGTAGAAATGGTTTTCACCTTTCCATTTTCTAAGGGAAATAGTAAGGGCTGAATGTATATTTATTTTTCTTCCCAAACTTCAATGAAGGTTTTACTGACTTGTCTTGCAGGATATGCCTTGGCTAAGCTGCCATTGTTTCACTGTGAGTCTGGTCACAACCTTCTTAATCACTTTCCCCAGGTCTCCTAATATTAAACCTGCAGGATGCATTTTAAAACCCTTAAAAAAGCACATTTGGAGACCAAATCTGCATACATACTACTCATACTACTAGACCATGCAAGTAGCATGCAGCCATTTGGAGGAAGAAGTCAGGAGAAGTTGACTATAGATCATGGGATGGTTTAGTAAAGGGAACCAGAAGATTTCTGAGAAATGTGTTTGCTTTGGGAACTTCTGCGTGTAAATAATGCCACCATCCCAAAGTGTTCCTCTCATAAATGACCGAGTTTTTCAGCACCCAAAATGTGCTGAAAAAAACCTACCTCGGCTTATACTCCAGTCAAAGATCGGTGTGCTCCCTCCTAGGCAGCAACAGACCTTGTGCACCAACAAACAGGATCCGCCAGAACAGAACTCGAGAAGGATCGTTCCCATAAGGCGCCCTAGGCTATGGCCCACCTGGTTTTTGGGCCCCGGTCCAATGGATTGCCCCCCCAGAATTTTCCTCCTTCTGTTAACTTCAGGCCAGGCAGTAGCAGACTCGCCACTGTGCTGCCTCCGGTTCCCATGCCTAATGCCCACAGAAACTACTGACACTGCCCTGGTACTTGAGGTACCGGAAACTGGGGGGGAAAACGGAAGCGCCACGCTTGCGGCCTGAGTGAGACCGCTTTCTTCCAGAATGGCGAAGAATACACTTCCCGGAAAGTATATGCAGTCGGACTGGGGCCTCACCGGCCTGCCCAGGAACATAAACGTCTTCACGTCTTCCGTAAATACAGCCTGAGGTTCAGGCATGGCAGAATGGGGACAATGCCGGTGCTCATAATTATACAGAGAGCGGTTTTTACCTGCGCCCAATATAGGATCCAGGTATACGCAGGATAGCAGTGCCATGATGGTAGTGCTAAGAGGATGAAGAGGAGGCTGGAGAAGGACAGCAAGGACCCGACGAGGGGGAGTTGATAGCGCAATTTGGCGATGTCCTTATGTGCACCGTTTAGTGCCGACAGAGTCTGCCTTTGTGTTAATAGACAGTATAGACCGGCTCCCAATGGAGTCACACGCCTCATGGAGAGGGCTGACTGGCACTGATTTCCACTATTCCTGTCATGCTTTCACGCATGCTAATCTGCACCTATAAGTTATTTGGGTGTTGCAGGGAGATGTAGTTCAGCTACATCCAGGTAGGCTTTTTGAAATGCTATAGATAAGGTTAAAAAAAGCAGATATAGATAATGTGATTTCTGGATTGTGTCTGTTGTGTTGTTGCACTTGAGCTGATACACATTTGCTTCTGCCCTTGCACCTTGTTTTTTTGCTGTGTGTGTGTGTGTCTGTGCAGAATCTGTAGCATAAAGCTGTATATGATTAACTTAACTTTTTAAATTAACTTTTTCAAACGTGAGCGCACCGATCTTTGATAACTTTCTGTTTCACTTAGTATAGGCTTATACTCGAGTCAATACAGTTTCCCACTTTTCATAGGTAAAATTAGGTACCTCGGCTTATACTCAGGTCGGCTTATACTTGAGTATATACGGTACATTCACTTTTGAAAGATGCTCACCCTTTGTCTTCCAACAAGTCCTGTTTGCCTTGTCAGTACTTGGTTCTTTGACAATTTTGTACGGGAATAGTCATTGTTAGACTTAAAAACTAATAACCTAATTGAAATTATGAAGTGCAGATTTTATTATTTAGCAGCAAGGAGAAAATTTTTAATAGGCTCACAATAAGACAGTTGCTGACCTGGCTGATTACATGTGGTTTAAATGATTTCGAGCCATGATTTAAGTTTCGTTGTCCCGTACATATGGTATCAAAAGTGTAGAAGACTCCTAAACAACTGTACACCCTTTGAGATTTTCAGACCATCGGATGGTTCTACATGGTATGCATTCAATGAACAGATCTTTCAACAGCTATTCCACATATTTCCATTGCATCAATAATGATATGATATGTGGATATGTTTAGTGATTAAAACAGATTCTGTCAAACAGATTGGTCTATAGATATCCCCTTTTGAAAAGCAAGAGACCACATAACATTTCTTGGTATAAAAATCCCAAAACATTATACAGATTTATACAAATTAAAGGCCCAGTAACATCAAAAATTATTTTTACAAAATTCAGTAGTATATCACTAAAAAAAACACCAAGACTAATTAAACTTTAAAATCGCAGTCTCTATTAAGAATTAACTTACTGAAACTACGCTTGCGCTCCTCTTCAGAAAAGATGCATGCTCGCGGCGCTCGATTTCTCCTCCCTGTCTTCCTTATAGGAGATAGCCAGGGAGGATAAATCGAACGCTGCATGATGGATCATCACCGTGTCACCCTTTCTGAAGAGGAGCGCAAGCGGAGTTTCGGTAAGTTATTTCTTAATAAAGGCTGTGCAATTTTAAAGTTTAATTATTCTAGGTGGGTTTTTTTTTCGTGGTATACTAATGCATTTTTTTAATCATTTTTTTGATTTTACTGAGGAATGAAACTGATTCTTTTGTTGAAAATGTTTTTATTGTTTTCCACTTTAAACAAGCAGGAATTTCAAGAAAAGATCAAAGCAGAACAATGAGGTACACCAATACAACTTGTAGCAAATATGCCTAATAGGAAAATGAAGAGTAAATATGATTGGTGAAACCATCTAAGTTGTTCCACAGATTAAAATAAGTACATTAAAATCGAATCATATAACCAAGCAACCAAACCACCAAACCACCGAAACTGATTCTTTACAACAGGAACTTCAGACTTGGGAAGAACTCCATCTAACATTTCTAGGAGGCATACATCTCTTGATGGTTTTCTTTCCTAAATTATTTCAATAAACTCTGCCATCTGAAAGCTGGAAAAGACTCAGAGGAAGAAAGCAAATAATTAAAAAGTGATGAAAAAGAAATTTAGTTAAAACAGTTACAGATGTTTGGTGGAAAGGTCCATAAGAGAATCTTATATAGGAGATCTACCTTGCTGTGCTCATTAGGCTAGATACCAACTTTGTCATTGTTATTGTTGGAAAGACGAAGTTCACACCCAACATTATATAAAGGGGAATAGTCTGGTCTCTTTACAATTCTAAGCAGTCGGCATTCAGTATAGGTGTTACGTTTTCAACTGTGTTAAAGCTGGCAAAACTAAGCATAATATTTCTTTACAATGAATGGACTGGCAAATAGACAGAAGTGACTTACAAGACCTCCTCTTTCATTTGACATAAGCAGTTTGGAATAGTGTTGGGCTAATGCGGCCACCTGAACTCATTCCACAGCATGCAATGCCATTGGTTGTCAATCACAGCGCCGACACCATTCACGGAGTATCCCACGACTTTACTCTACAGATGATGGATTTGATCCCATACACTCTTCAAAGTGTATTACCCCCAGACACCAGCCGAAAGAAAAACAGATTTTAAGGGGAACATTTCCTCTTCTGTTGCATATTCTTTTAACATGTAGCAGAACTGAAGATGTAACTGGAGAAGGTAAATATGGTTGAAGGAAAATAGATCTGACAGTGCTTAGGCGTAATGGCTCTTCTGTCGTTTAGTCCAACAGACAAAGTTTATTCTTACTTTGAGATGGGAATGAGTCAAAGACTGAATTCCAGTTAACCACCTTTACTCCTCTTAGTGTGGACCTGAGTAATATTTTTATGTATTTCAACACTTCCATATAAAGGGATGTAATTGCCAAAACAATATTTTGGCCAATTAAAAAAATAAATGAACGCAACTTTCCAACATACTTATTCATTTTCATTTGTACAGTAGAACCCCCATTTTATGTTTTTAAGGGGAGGAGAAAAATGGTGTAAGATCCAGGGAAATTAATTATGCAATATATATTGGTGGGACCACAAACAGTATAAAACATCGGACAACTTAAAGGGGTTGTTCAACTTTGAATTAACTTTTAGTATGAAGTAGACAGTGATATTCTGAGACAATTTGCAATTGGTTTTAATTTTTTACTATTTGTGTTTTTTGAGTTATTTAGCTTTTTATTCAGCAGCTCTCCAGTTTGAAATTTCGACAATCTGGTTGCTAGGGTCCAAATTACCCTAGCAACCCAGGTATGGGATCTGTTATTCACAATACTTGGGACATGGGACTTTCACATTATTAAAACCAATAGATGGCTTTGCCTCTAGTAAGGATGCATTATATCTTAGTTTGGATCAAGAACAAGGTACTGTTTTAATATTACAGAAAAAAAATAAATCATTTTTAAAAATGTAAATTATTTGATTAAAATAGAGTCTAAGGGCAGATTTACTAATCGGCGAAAAGTAGCCAGCGTCCACTTCGCTCCCAGCGCAGCACTTCGCCAGGCGAAAATTCACTTAGACAACGCTTATACTGTATGAGTTTCATCCTGGGGGTCGAACACTAATGACTTTTCACTAGCGTTACTTCGGCAATGCAAGCATTTGATGAAGATGCTCTAGCGTTCATTTCTGCCTATCGAAACTTCACTAGTGATCTTGCGCTCAGGTCAATTTCCATAGAGCGGGATTGTATGGACGTCTTTATGTTAAATGTTGGCGCATATACTTACAAATTACACTTTTTAAAACACATATCCACGGAACCTTAATAAACACAATAGAGGTAATATAATAATGCCCTACACATGTGCCCACTGTAAAATTAATGTTCCATATGTTAGCAAATGTATGGGGAAAACCGGTTACCCAAAAAAAGTTTGTTAGGGCTTTTGCCGGCAATCAGACTGAAAAAAGGAAAAGTTGCCAGCCTTTTTGGACATTGATGCATTTTTGGCTCATAGAATATAATGTAGGTGACAGAAGATTGAGGAAGATCTAGCTGCTTTAATGCACTTCGCCTGGTCTGAGGTGGCAAAGAGGTAAAGTTCAGTAAAATCTGCATTTTAGTGACTTTGCGGAGTAGTGTCCATTCGCCAGAGCGAAAAGTTCCCTTAGCGATAGAGTGCGAATGACCGAGGGCATCAGTCTATTACACTAGCGAATCAGCAATGACCCTGAAGGTGGCAACAGTGGCTAAAAGTCGCTAGCTTTATCCACTCCGCCCTATAGGAAATCTGCCCCTATATGAGAGATGGCCTTCCTGTTATTTGAAGCTTTCTGGATAACTAGTTTCCTGTATAACAGATGCCATACCGGTACATTCATTGTTGTAATGACAACAACGATTCAAATTTGTTTCATGTTATCGGCTCTGCAGAGGTAGTCGGAGCTCATTCGTAGTAGCCGCTTGTGGGCATATCGGGTCAAGATCTTATAGTGTATGGCCACCTTTATTCTTTAAAGCTGTTCTGCTATGTTAACAATGGAAATGTGAAGAAAAAATGCGAAGCTGCCAAGACAAATAGAAGTGAAAAGAACTGATAAAGCAGCAGTAGCGGAGCATTTTTCACATGACCTTTCTAACACCTACAAGATAAAGCGCTGCTGTTTCATTGTATGAGTGATGTTTAAATTTGAAAAAAAAAAAGGTTAATGTTAAAGTGCTCGACTGTGTGTTCAGAAAAATAAATATGCAATGACACATATTGGCATATTCTTGTCTGTTTTATGGGAAGCTTCGACCTCAGCAGTTCCCAAACCGTTTCCCCGTTCCTATATCAACATATTGGGTAATTAGTAATTAATGTACTGTGGCACCAGCTTCTGATTCCGGCACTCAATAAAACAGAGTTGCTTCCGCAATTACAGATTTACCTGACTCATTAGCATTAGAGTAAATATTAATGGGAGAGGTTCACTTTCTTTTAACTAAGACCTAATTATCTTAAATCATTGTCATTTGGCCCAGAGTTTGTATATAAAGCTCAATGTCAAAAAAATTGCCTTTTTCTTTCTATTTGTGAAGATGCAATATAGGAAAAGGGAAATAGCTTGCACTATGTGCCTCTATACTTAATACATGGCTGGGCTGCACTGCACATGTCTAGGTTGCTCTGCTCTGCTAACTTGCACGTGAATTGCACCGTTTTATGACCAAGCTCAGCATTAATATAAATTCCTGCACAAGCAGGCCCATATTTAGTATTCTGTTTGTATTGCCACAGTTCTTACTTTATTGAACCGAGCAATATGTTCATACTTTATTGATTCAGGTTTTATTGAACAAGCTCACCGCTCTCTGTTGGGTTTATAGTGCCTGTGACTGTAGTATAAATGCTATAGAAAAGAATGACACAATTCGCCTAATGCCATTTATAAATATTTTAGTCAGTGCACTTAGACAAAGCCTTGTCCAGATAAGGGGAAAATGCTGGAGAAGGGATCCTGACAGTTCCTGCTTTATTGTGTTGCTTTATTGTGTATTTAGAAACTTTTCTGTAAGTGTAGACATGATACAAGTGTATGCTGCTTACTGTGCCTTCTGAGCCCTGTTGTTAGACGACATTACCCAGAAACTCCCCGCACATTTCACTCTGGTGGATACCAGACAGCCTTCAGATGAGAAAGGTCACTTGCACAACATATGAAGCGTAAACATGAAACATGTAAAGGCATTTAGATTTTCAGATTCAACCTCACACTTGGGAAACACGCCTCCCTGCAGGTAACATACTTCTTGCTGTTGATCCTATCCCTTAGTATAGGTGATCTCTTGCTTCTTGATACCCTAACTGGTCCTGAGCTTACCCTCTCATGTCCCTACACTAGTGGCTTGATCACCACAGGCAGCATCAGCCACAACCCCCAGCCCCACGGCCAAGCAGCAATCCTCACCATTGCGCATTTGTTTTTTCTTGATTTGATTTCTCTTTTTGCCGACACAATCTGGGCCAGTGGGTGGGGTCAGGGAGCAGTGTCCAGGGTCTTGGCGAGGAGCAGGTCTGGGTCAGTGGCATCCACAAGGGCCTGGCCCCACCCCGTATTTTCCTGGGAGTCTCTCTGGCTTTGTCTGACCGTGACCACAGGGTCTTAACACCACTAGAAATCAGGAAGGTAGGAAGGTGTGCTGAATGAGGTTCCTATAGGTAGAAAGAAAGGCTCTCTGGTGTATTAACCTTAATACAGGGTTCTGGTAAATAGTGTCAGATGTACTCACAATTGTAGGTGTCAATCCTGTTATGCAAAGTGTAGTACCGAGAATCGTCTAATCACGGTCACTCTTATGCCTGTTGCATAAAAATAAGGATAGTGTAGCACCCTCGGCGATCACAGAGGGGGTGAGCGGGTAATGCGCTTACCTGGTGATAAAATACAATTGCCGTTAAATGCAGTGGTGTATGTTCTTCGCAATGCCGGTCTCCATAGAAGCGGCTCCTTTGTTGTAAAAGCCGGTTTATGCAGAGAGGAGGAGCCGCTTCTACAGAGACCAGCATTGCGAAGAATACCACTGCATTTAACGGCAATTGTATTTTATAACCAGGTAAGTGCATTAACCGCTCACCCTGTATTAAGGTTAATACACCAGAGAGCCTTTCTTTCTACCTATAGGAACCTCATTCAGCGCACCTTCCTACCTTCCTACCTTCCTGATTTCTTGTGACATGTGGACAAGTGGATCCACTTTGAGAATACTGGTGCAGCTCTTATTTTCACAGCTACTTCGGACTGAGCGCAGTTTTTTAACCTATTGTTTTCCATTCTTAACACCACTAAACTCCTCAGTGGAGCAAAGGGCTGCTCAGCTAACTGAGCCTACATTTTGCACATACAGCAACTATAACCATACACTAACTGCACACTAGCTAAATCCTTACTAGGGCTGTCACCTACTCAGGCTCTTATCCTGTATCCACCACTCCAGATAGATGAGGTCCCAGGAAAGATGTACATGGTTGCTGTACCTTTTATACTCTTTTCACCTACTGGACACACACTGAATATTCCTTTCATACTTTTGTTTTCCTTCTACATTAACCCTGGAAAGGGAAACAATCACCCAGAGCTTAATGAGGGACACCTTATGCTGTTGTGTTCCAAATGTAGGGGTCTGGTAAATTATAAACCCCTAATAATATTGGCAGGCAAATCCCCAGTGGTATAGGCACCTAAATAGGTCCTAACAGGAGACCTATTTCTTTATTCTGCCCTTGGTGTTCAATATAGTGACCAGTAGATTGTACTGTGTATAAAACCCTTTGTAGCCATGCGCTCAGGGTCCATCTTGTGCTGGCTCTAGCCTGAGCAGACAGGCAGAGATCGAGTGGAACCTAGACACGTCAGGTCTAATAAGGATAGGCTACTCACATTAAGAGGTCACTCTAGGAGAGACAGATAGACAGGCTATTTAGCTGAGCAGCTCAAGGCTCCAACGAGGAGAGTCAGAGGGATTAAGATCCTGGGTACTAATTGCCCAGAAATAGGGACTAAGTGTACAGACTTAGGGATGTAGAGATTCCCTTGGGTTCCATTTAGGGAAAAGGCTGAAAGCTGGGTTTGCCTTCATTGCTGCTGTGTATGTTCTCTTCCCTGTGGGGACTAATACTGACCAAAGGTGCGGTAACTACATACAGGGTGCAAGAATTGGATGCCAATGGTCCCTGTGGGGACTTATACTGACCAAAGGTGCTGTAACTAGATACAGGGTGCAAGAATTGTGTGCCAGTGGTTCTAATAACTTAACAAATAAGCATATTTATTGAACAATGTAATCTTCAATGGAGTTTACATAATCCTGTTTGATTCTTGCACCCTGTATCTAGTTACAGTTACACTACACCCTGCCTCCACACCATTTGCGAGGGCTTACTCCCTAAGATTTAAGGTCTCATCTGGAACACAGTATTAGGAGTGGAGCTCGTAGAAAGAGAATGTTGCACTTATTTTACTATAGCACTACACAAGTAACATAATATCCAGTTACATTTTGATAATCTATGAAGCCTATGATCTATGTTCATGTACAATAGAATATGAAAGCAAATGCTTCTTTTTGGTCTTGCACTCATAAATAAACATCAGTAAAGTCTGATTTAATCACTTGTTAGCTGATGAATTTCATTATTAAGTCTAAAATACAGCTTCCATAAACCTAAGTGAGTTTAATCAGATCAGGAATCAGCTGGGAACATATTTGTTCCACATACGCCATATAGAGTAATGGCTGTTCCTTAGACCTTCTGACTTATTTACTGGCTGTCATGAGGTCACCAGGAAAGATTAAAAAGTTCAACCCTCACAGCTAACACACACATGGCCTACCAATTAATGAATACAATAATCTGGTTTGTGAATTCATGGGTGTAGAGGCTACAGCAGGGGGGCCTGAGGTTGCCCTGGACCCCCTGTCCGACGCTGCAAGGCACACAACCCAAGGGAACCTCGGAGAAAACACATTGTGGATGTAATATTTACAAGGGTCCCTGTGCATGTGGAGACTATACACATAACTAACTTGCTTCTAGTAAACAAGGTGTCTAACACTGTTAATGACACTAGATATCAACCCACTGGAAGTGAAAATACTCTATAATCTATTTTTCCTTTGCACACACTTACGGTGGCATTGTGGGAAAAATTGACATGTGTGCATGGCCAATATTTTGCACTTAGTAAAGAAGCCCTCAAGAGTCTAAAGGTAGCCATACATGATAAGATCTGCTCATTTGGCAAGATCGCCAAACGAGCAGATCTTAATTCGATATGCCCACGAAAGGCAGGGTAATATTGTTAATCTGATTGTTTGGCCCTAGGGCGCCAAAGGGACGAGGACCACATCAACTAGCCGATCCAGTCTTCGGTTGAAAAAAAATAATACCTCCCAATTCGTATCTGCCTGGTTTTTGGTCTATCAAACGGGGGGACCTGTCGGAATGCCCCCTAAATGGACAAATAAGTTGCCAAATTGGTGTAAAGGACCAATATTGGCAGCTTTAATCTGCCCATGTATGACCACCTTAAATCAGGGTGGTCCAACCATAGGCCTCCTAAGAATCATTTTAATGGACTACAGCTAGTGATGGGCGAATTAATTCGCCAGGCGCAAATTCGCCGCCAGAGAATAAATTCGCAAAACGCCCGCGAAAATCCGCCCAAAAAATTCGCCGACTTCAAAAAAAAGTTTCGCCGCGCTGAAGAAAATGGAAACCGGCGTCAAAAACGACTACCAGCGTCAAAAAAACTGGCACCAGCGTCAAAAAAGAGACGTCGTTTCGTGAATTTTTCGCCGTTTCACGAATTTCACACGAAACGGCGCAAATTCATCCATCACTAACTACAGCCATCACAAATAGAGACAATAGAGTTCTGTGTATTACATCTTTTTACATATAAAACAGCCCTCAATCATTATGACAGGCCCATGGCATTGGAATAGTCAAACAGCGCTAATCTAAGTAATCCTGTGATATCACCATTGCAGACTGTATTCACTGTTTACATTCATCACTTGGGAGTTATGGGAGTGGAAGGTGAATGCAAGAGTTGTTTCTTTGTGTAAGGAAATAGAGATTTAGCCTTCCACTGTGGGGATTATTGCCAATAGTACCTAGATAAGAGGCTGCAACATTGGTTGGAAAGATGTTCAGCTACATCCAGGTTAGGCATAGTTGTGGATGGTGGGGAGGTCCCCAGTGATAGAAGGATGTCAGGTGGTTCCAGGCTTCGATTTGTGGCAAGGCCACAAAGGCCTGGGTTTAGGGCAGCACAAATTAAGGAGTGACATGCCACCAAATCTCACGTGAAGTTTGCTTATTTTTGGAGCACTAGGGACAAGGCATGTGGGAAATGTTGCCCATAATTTGAATCTAAGCACCCTGTTCCCTGTGCTCCAAATGTAGGAACAATGCAGGTGCCTTCAGCATAAATCCAGTCCTGGGTAGTTCCCCTAGCTGTAGAGAAGGGCAAGTCTTGGGGAAAGACCCTGTCTGAGGGACTAAATAATGTTAGGCTAGATCCTACATGCTATCACTCTATGAATGAAAGATAGTAAGAGATCATTTCTAGAGAAGTCTGAGACCCTAACATGTAGTTTTAAGGGTTAGTATTCTAGAGGGCTCATTTATGAACACAAGTGCAGTGTGTCTTTTATGATTTTTTCACACATTTACAGCATAAGTTTTTTTAGTAGCAATGGTGCCACTTCTGACAGACACGGCATCATTAATGACATTAGCAATCAATTCAATTTCATTGACCAAAGTCATTTGTGTATGAAGTAACCACCCCCTAAGGTAACCCTGGAATTGCCAACAACAGTAACCCTGGAATTGCCTCAAGGCAGACATTAATTCCTGGGCTCCCTTGCACTACTGGGCCCTGTACTGTGCAGAATTCTTCACAGCAGACTAAACAGCGCCATCTTTTGCTGTGGTTGCTGTTTTTATCATTATACTTTATCATTATTTCATTTTATTCTGAGGATCAGCATGCCAATATACATTGGGGTTCATTGATAAACAATGAGCAAATTTGCACCTGAGTGGTAACTCATGGCAACCAATCAAAGGTTTGCTTTCATTATACAACCTGCAGATGACTAAAAAAGGCCAGCCACTCATTGGTTGCTATGGGTTACTGCCAAGGTGCAATTATGCCCAGTGTTTATAAATGAGCTCAGTTGTGTTCTACGGTCATTATGCCATGGTGGCATAGTTATATCAATAAGATCCATGTTACATATTACTGGGGACATGGGATTCTTGTGGAACAATATCTCTGTTGTACCACTTGAAACTACCCCAGAAGAATGACTGATTTGTATTAGTATAGTGCTTTGTTCAACATGTGCCTTTACAGCATGCAGCACATACCTTAGGAAATGTGTAATTGCCATCAGCAGTGTGTATTACCAGCATAACCCACTGAATTCAATTGGGATGAATTAGGCAGCAAAAAATTTCTGGCCTGAAAATTGGCATAAACTGCTTTATAAAAAGCAGTTGCTTGTGGGAAATGGAGCCTTGGCTAGAGAAGAGCTACATTGTTTCCATGGTATATACAGTTAGAACCAGCAGTGAAGGGAGTAATAAATGACAGACAAACATGGCTTTCAATAATAATTATGCAAACAATTAAAATATAAAAAAAATAAACTAAAATAGCATTTTATAGTTCATGTAAATTGGAAAGTTGCTTCATTTTTACATTTTAATATTTGGTAGATCATATTGGTAATTAGTATTAAAAATGAATGTAGTTGTGTTGAACTCAAACTGAGGAGGTGCTTGAATAATTAAGGAAATGCTTGGTTTGACCCCTTTTTTGGACAGCTTTGACCCTTTCACCTTACGTCATGTCAGTAAAAACAGTTTAGTAGTTCAGAGATCATTGAGGCTGTTCTTCTTGCAGTCAATAGCAGATAGGGGCAGTTTTGGGGGATTCACTATCATTTGAAACATGTTCCTTAAAGTCTGGCCTGTGCCTGACCTGCAACTTGACCCACTCCCGTCACCCAATAAGTTCCTCTACCTGGGGTCGCTACCTGTCCCGGCCCGCAAATAGTTTATTTGCCTTCCGACCCAGGAGCTGTGAAACCAGAAGTGATGTAATTGGAAGGGTGAAGTGACGTCACGCTGGAACCAAAACAGATAAGAACAGGGGAGGACTCAATCCCGCACCTTAACCAGGTACCCAGGTGGGTTACACTCGGAATACCCGCTTGATCAGGAAATCTGAACTTTCTTCCCAAAACCCAATCTCTTTGCAGGCATTCTGCAGGTACCCACCCTGATGTAGGACTCTACTAATAAGTTATTATTGCCTGGGATAGCCAGGGATTTGTATATATGTATGATCTAGAGTCTTCCCTGACTCTCAGTAAGAAGGGTTGTGCAAAAGCTGGACTTGAATTTCAGTTAATGTGTTAACTGAGAAAACACATTTGCCCAATTATATGCTAAAATAAAGATCCTTTATGGCATTCTTTTTAAAATAACTGAGTTAAATGTGAATTGAATGCAAATCTAATTAAATCCGATTGCCTGGTTACGGCAATATTCTTTATAGTTAGTATAACCTACCTGGCTGAGTTAGGCTCTTAATTGATGTTTAAAAATCCACTTCTAGCCGGCAAGTCTATAAGCCCTTTTTTAATGACACTGCGTGCATGTTTTCTTAGACAGCCAAGTGGCCAAAGGTTTTTGCTAAAAGCAACCCCCTAATTGCTCTGTGGTCAATTATAAAGCAACTAATAGATGGCACTTAACAAGCCTGTTATTAGATTACTTGTCTAGTGTGTGTGGTTTGGTCTACATGTGTAGCAGGTGTGGGGTCCTATAGTATTAAAAAAACAGCTGTCTAATCTAACATTAACTTTTTTAAAAGAGCAGTGGTCACAGATGTTAAAGTCATTACGGATTTTGCATGTTAAGTTTGGAACGCACATCATTCACACCATATTCACCACTTTAGTTGCCTGTTAAAGGACAAATCATCTGAACTGGGGCTTTTTTTATTGAACAAAATAAATATATAAAATAGGAATAGGACATCGATGGAATGCCAGAGAATATCAGGGGGACTTTTAATTATTAAGGTATTTCGACCCATTTGGAACTCCAGATTAGGGATGTAGCGAACGTCGGAAAAAAAGTTCGCGAACATATTCGCGAACTTGCGCAAAATTGCGAGCGGTTCGCGAACGGTTCGCGAACCCCATAGACTTCAATGGGAAGGCGAACTTTAACATCTACAAAAGACATTTCTGGCCAGAAAAATGATTTTAAAGTTGTTTAAAGGGTGCAACGACCTGGACAGTGGCATGCCAGAGGGGGATCAAGGGCAAAAATGTATCTGAAAAATCTGCCTGTGTGTGCTTGGAAGAGATAGTGTAGGGGGAGAGCTGTTAGTGATTTCAGGGACAGATGATAGTAAGTTTGCTGGCTAGTAATCTGCTTGATACTGCTCTGTATTGGAACAAAAAAATAAATAAAAGCAGTCCTTACAAGGACTATTGCTATTGCAGCAGTCAGCAGATGAGATCAGAAGCAGGACAGCTGCCCACTGCAGCTACATACAGAGCACTGCAGTAGAAGGTAGATTACTAGCCAGCAAAGCTACCTAAGCTTAAATGTCCCTCAAACCCCTGCAGACTTCTGTCCCTCCAATAACAGAGCAGTATCAAAACGATTACTAGCCAGCAAACTTTCAACTGTCCCTGAAATCACTAACAGGCAGCAGCTCTCTCCCTACACTATCTCTTCAGCACACACAGGCAGAGTGAAAAAAAGCTGCAGGGCTTCGGTTTTTATAGGGAAGGGGAGTGGTCCAAGGGAGAGCTTCCTGATTGGCTGCCATGTACCTGCTGGTCTGGGGTGAGAGGGCAAAAAAAAGCGCCAACAATGGCGAACCCAAAATGGCGAACGTCGCGCGACGTTCGCGAACTTCCGGCGAGCGCGAACACCCGATGTTCGCGCGAACAAGTTCGCCGGCGAACAGTTCGCGACATCTCTACTCCAGATAAAACCACTAGAATAAACCAACAGCCTTTGTGTTTTCTCTTTACATGTTGGTGAGATTACAGCGAAATTGTCAAGAATCCAGACCAGCAGTAGGAAATCTACCCTGGACATAAATCCAACTTCTTATTCTCCCTCTAATGAACATTTTGAAATAAGCAATAATAAAATGTCTCTTTATTGATAGCTTAGGATAAAAGCTAGTCATTCATCTGAGCATTTTAAAGACTCCAGCTTCCAAATGAAAATAAATGACTGCAGATTCCAGTAATAGGTGAGGTAAGAAAATGAAAAACACATTGGCAAGGGAAAAGAAACGTATGATGCACTGTAATGTGTATTGTATGCAGAAATAAAGACAAGCCCAGAGCTTTTGAACATGTCAGGGCTACTTGGCATTATCTGGAAAAATAGAGACAGATTAAATTAAAATATTAGGCTTAAACGCACAACAATAAAGTTGTCTTGTGATGAAAGCTATTTGCCTCCTAATGAACAAATAAACTGGGGGTACACATTTGTGCTGGGGTCAGAGTGTCCGAATCAAACAAAGTTTATGTTGCTATTACGTATTTTCTGATTTAATGTGGAATTTGTGATGACTGCAGACTTTGTTATTCTAAAGCTGGCCATACACGGCCCCATAAAAGAGGCAGATTAGGTCCAATTAGATAAAAAAAAGTCACAATATTTATAGGACAGGTTTGAAGATCCCTTAAAGCGAGGAAAGGATCAGTATGTTCATGTGTTGCTGTAGGCCCCCATTATGATCCAATCATTGTCCAGGGGATAAATAATCTCATTTCTAGATTTGGCCCAACCTGTTGGTGGTCACATCAGCAGTCTTGGACTGGGGGCTGTGGGGTCCATGTAGGTTGCTGCCTCAGAGGTCCCCTCACACCCCACCTCAGCCTCAAAATGCCCTCAAAATTCGCCCCACCTTGCAGCCGGTAAGAGAGGTCAGGGGCAGCAAAAATGGTTAGAGGCCGAGAGCGGGTCTGGGCGAATTTGATGAGTTTGCCAAGAGAGATGATCTTAAGCTCATGTGCAGGTTGGTGGGCCTAAGCCCTTGTGGGCCCTGCTGGCTCAGTCCGACCCTGCACAGAAGATCATTTCTCTTAGCTAAGTCATCAAATGAGCAGATCCAAGTATATGGTCAGTTTAAGAAATCTTGCAGTTGATATTTGCTGCTATTTATTGTAGTTTTTGAATTATTGACACTTTTGTTTTGCAGCTCTCTAGTTTTGTTTTCCAACTGCGGGAGGGGATCAGGCATACTGCCAGGAACCAACTCAGACCTCCAGGGGCCACATATAGTGTAAGGAAAAATCCCCCTAATCTTGTAAGCAATAATAAATGTGTGTCAGCTTTCACTTTGGGCTAGAATGATAATTATCTTTAATTATCTTTATATCTTTAAACAACCCCTTTATTGGAGCTCCCTGTTTGTCTTTAAAATGAAGGGTTGACATCAGGGATGGATTGGGGTGGTGGGGACACCAGGAAAATCCTGATGGACCCCTAACCTTGTGGGCCCGCTCCATTCCCCACATGATCATGACCACAAGAAGAAAATTTCAAGTGCACAATGAGCGTGGGAGGAGAGGATGGTGTCAGATGTCTGGTTTCTTGATGGGGGGTGGGGCTGAGGTGTCAGCCCTAGTAAGCCCTGGACACCCCACTCTGACAGTGGTGGACATGTTCTTTTGGTCCTTGCCAGAAGCACAGTAGGAGGAGTATAGCCAATCACAGCACTGAAGACTTATAAGCACAGGCTTTAGTCCCTATCGTGTCCTTCTAGTTGCTTATTGGATACTATCCTATAGTGTAATATGCTGAGTGCCACTGACACCCCTGCACAACATGGTAAAGGAAACAGTAGAAAGTGGGACAGATGGGTGGGACTAGTGGGGTTTTTGGAAAACCTTTTTTTTAAGCACGTTTCCTCTATTTTCTAAACAGTATAATGCACTGGCCCATTGTTGTTTCTTACACAATATATATATATATATATATATATATATATATATATATATATATGTTAAGGGATAAGAAACATAGAAAGGCAGGAAAGATGCTTGAACACAGAAACCCAATTTATTAAAGGAAAACAATACCCCAAAAATTAAACTATTATTTTTCATTACATTTTCGGTATGAGACTACTGGGGTGACAAACTCTACAGATATCTTCCATGTATATCAGTTGGTTTGTTGATGGGACGTGGTGGAACATTCCATCTGATGATGCATCATATCTGCCAATGTCTGGTGCGTCAGCAGATAAGGAATCATAGAGCAACTGAAGCTCCTCTTCATTTCCTACTGTTCTGGTCATTCAGGCTTCAGCAGAATGGAGCATTAGTAAAGCGTCTATATCTCGTATGGCCACTCAAAAGCCATCTGCCCATTCAAGTATTGGCAAGTGTATGACCACCTTTATCTTTCAGTTGTCAGATATGCCGTAATCCCCAGTGGTCTACAGAAAAACCAGAGAATAACATTAGTTACAGAGCCAGGACATAAGCTCCCCATAGACGCAACGATTCTTCTTGCCGAACGACCGATTTTAGGGAAGCCCGACCAATCCTTAGAAATTATCGTGCGGTTAGTGGGAATCGAACGATCGTACATCTTACGATTTTTCGGCCGACATCTGTCAGGAAATTGATTGGCCAGGTCAAAAAATCTTTGTCGGTCCCAGTGCAATCTATCTATGTTAGCAGGGCCAAGCAGGCAGCTCCCTTTTGTTTTCCTGGAAAATTGGTCTTTTTAGTTGATGGTAAAATCGTACGATCGTATGATCGTTCTGAGAAGATCGTGGTCTCACGATCAGGATCTGATCTTTTAAAAATCTCAACATCTATAGCCAGCTTTACTAAGGTTGGACTGATACAATCAGAAGCAGAGCTTCAAAGGAAACTCATGCCTTGCAATTTCCCTTTTTATTGAATGCGTTGCGTTCTTAACCTGTTCTCCCTTTGCACAGACTAACAGCCAATTCAGGGGACTATGATTGCTATGTGTTATTACAAGTTTCTTTGTTTTTTCTTATGTTCCCAGTGATGGTGGGCTATACTGCTCTCCTTAGGTCAGGTTTGGAGTCGTTCTATTGTCACAGGATTATCCCAGCAGACTTAATATGACCACACCTGGGATGACATTTGGTCAGATATTTGTAAAATGTGGCCACACAGGTGGATAGTAACACGGCACTGACCTACAGTATTTCGTTTGCAAATTACTTTCCTAAGAAATATTTAAGATTATAATCCAATAACTGGTCCTAAATTGCTCAAAATCTATAAAACAATGGAAACAGCTGCAACCAGAGTAGTGCTATTTTATTCTTTTTTTTTAATTAGACAAATACTAAGAAAACCAATTATTAATAAATAAAACAAGTATGGGTATGGATCCAATCACAGACAGTGAATTAGATGACACTTGCCTAAAAAAATATGGCACTGAAGATATTTCTCTCTCTTTTTTGGGACCTGAGGTTTTCCAGATAATGGATATTTCCATAATTTGGATCTTCACACCTTAATTCTATTGGAAAATCATTAAATAAACCCGGCGGTTTTGCCTCCAGTAAGGATTAATTATATCTTAATTTGGATCAAGTACAAGCTACTGTTTTATTATTACAGAGAAAAAGGAAATAATTTTAAAAAGTTTGGATTATTTGGATAAAATAGAATCTATGGGCAACAGCCTTTCAGTAATTTGGAGCTTTCTTGATAACGGTTTTCCGGATAATGTATTCCATACCTGTGATAACAAAACAGTAACTAAGATGTATGAATCCATATTTGGGTTTATTTAATGTTTAAATGATTTTTTTTTTCAGAAGAAAACCCCAGGTCCCAAGCATTCTGTACAACAGATCCTATTTTTTGGCATAAAGATACTTTAGGTTAAGGTGCGTAATTTTAGGGGGCGTGGCTAACCTCGATGGAGAGCGCACACGAAATCCAGGAGCTCCGTGAGGCGAATTAGCAAATCCCCCAGGATTTTAGCTATCAGAAGCATACAACTCTCTCTGGGAGGTAATCGTTGGTGGAACACCTCTGGAAGCCTAAGATGGGTAAAAAGAAGCTCAAGGATCAGCGTGCAACCATGTCGCCATACCTGCGCAAGACAGCAACTGCATGCGGCGTGAAAGACCAAGATGGCGGATCGCTGCCGGAAGACTCTGCGGATCCGAATATATCTGCTTCTTCACCCGACTCTGTCCGGAGTGAGCAGGAGGTTTTGTCGCAATCGCAACCGGATCAGTTGGCCCCCATTGCGCCCGCATCTACGGACCCGGACCCATCTGGTAAGGCTCCGGTGACGCTACAAACATTAATGTCGCAACTGGCGCAGTTACAACAAGACCTCTCCAGAACTTTATCTAAAACTGTCTCTGACGCAGTTGCTGCTGCGATTAGAGAGGTGCACACTGAATTGAGAGAGTTTGGGGACCGTACTGACAAATTAGAGTACATAACTGATGACTTGACTCAGAGGTTTGTTAATTATGAGGAGGAGAATGCTGTGCTTAAGGAAGATATTTCGCACTTGAAGGACCTATGTGAAGATTTGGAGAACAGATCACGCAGGCAAAATTTGTGCATTAGAGGGGTCCCGGAGGAAATACCCCAACAAGATATTGTGCAATATTTACGGGGTCTTTTCCATGGAGTTTGTCCTAAGGTAGGCTTGGATCTTTGGAAATTTGATCGGGCTCATCGCTCTCTAGGCCCCAAACGCCCATTACACAAGCCCCCCAGAGACATTATCGTTTGTTTTCACCATTTTGCACAGAGGGAAGCCATCCTGGCTCAAACCCGGTCGCTACCTGCTCTGGATTATCGGAATCATAAAATCCAGGTATTTGCTGATCTTTCTCCTATTACTTTGGCCAAGCGTCGGGAATTACGACCAACTACTCAGGCACTTAGGGCTCACAAACTGCCCTATCGCTGGGGATACCCCTTTAAGCTTGTGGTCCAACATAAAGGTCAAACTTTTATTCTTCACAAGCAACAAGAGTTCCTGAGAGCCTTAGGGATACAGCCTATTGACCAACGTACCCCATCGCGGACATCACCTCCAAGATCCCCCCTGCAACCACAATGGCAGCAAGCACGGGGCTCCTCTTCAGGGCAGCGACTTGCTTTGACCTCGTCATCAGCTTCAGGATCCCCTGCTTGAATTTGAACCGCCGATTTGGGACTCATTTTTTGTTCCTTGTCTGTATTTGAATATAGACTGGCGACTACCTGATGTTCTACCAACAACTGAGAACTCCTCCGACTCCGTCTCTCCTGGATGTTCAATTTCTACTACCTGTTGTACCTACATCTAGTGACAGGTATTAGGTTTTTCTTCCCCCCGTTGGAAGCTAGGTGAGCTTCTGCTTAGTTCGGTTACTGACTCACTGAACTGGATTTTGATTTCTCCTATACTAATTCGGTGCAATTAACCTGATTTTTTATACCTATAGGTATATATTGTTTTTTTCTGTTTTTTGTTTTGATAGTTTATGTTTTTTCTATTTACTATGTTGTTCTTGAAAACATTTCTGTTGGTAAGACTCACTTTATTGCTGACTGATGTTGGGATTATGACATGTATTGCTGTTACTGTTTATCTCTCCCGTGGAGGATATCTCCGTGTGAGTATGATTGCTACATATGCTGACCTAATTTTAGATCTAACATGGTACTTATAACTTCGCTAAATTGTAAGGGTTTAAATTCCATTACAAAGCGTTTCCTAGCTTTAAAAGAAATGAAGACTCAGAATGCTGATATAGCGATGCTGCAGGAGACCCATTTCTCTAGCCTTAAACCTCATAAGCTTTACTCTAAGTTTTATCCCACTGCATACTATGCTTCCTCTACTGTTAAGAAAGCGGGAGTAGCAATTCTCATCCACAAGAACTGTCCGCTACTAGTTTTACGGACTATTAGTGATCCTCATGGGCGCTATTTAATTTTGGAGGGCACACTGGGAGTACACTCCTTGTTGCTTGTGAACATATATGCCCCCAATAAAGGACAGGTTAAATTTTTTTGGAAAATCTGTACTAAACTTGCTTCTTTTCAGACTAGTTATATAGTGCTTGGAGGAGATTTTAATGTTCCTTTAATACAGATGGAAGACAGGTCGTATCTCTCTCCTGATTCTCAGGCTCGTTCACTCTCTAGGGAACTTAGAAAGGTAGTTAACCAACTCCCACTATATGATATTTGGCGGATTGAACATCCTGCTGGGAGACAGTTTACGTACTACTCAGCAGTACATAAGGTGCACTCCCGTTTAGATTATTTTTTGCTGTCTCAGTCCTGTTTGAGGCTCCCATATAGATCGGATATCCTTCCAATAACCTGGTCAGATCACGCACCCATTCAACTTACTTTAGATTTCACGGCAGCCCCTAAGAGAGAGCCTCATTGGCGACTTAATGAGACTTTGCTTCATGATAAAACATCTTTTGAAGCTATACATAAGGCTTTGCATGAGTTTTTTCAGTTTAATACGGGATCGGTCCAACATCATTCTACACTTTGGGAAGCTCATAAAGCTTCTATAAGAGGTTGTATTATTGCCATAACTGCAGCTAAGAAAAAGGCTGCCAGGCAACAATTTCAAACACTTCTCACCAGGCTGCAGCTTTATGAGAGGGAGTATAATCTGACCAATTCTACTTCTGTTTTAGATAATATTCTCTTGGTGAGAAAAGCTCTCTGTGAGCTGAAATACAAAGAGGCTGAAAAGGCACTGATATGGACCAGACAGTTATTTTACGAGAAGGGCAATAAGCAACATACTTTGCTAGCTAGACGGTTAAAGGAGCAAAAGGCACAAATGACGATCAAGGCCATTAGAAATAGATTAGACCACCTTGTTTATAGCCCGGATGAAATTGCGGAACAGTTCCATTCATACTATACTGAATTATACAATATAGGGCAGGACACGTCATCTCCCCCTATGCCATTTGATGACTTTTTTCGGAAAGCACACTTGCCGAAATTTCAGGAGGAAGACCTCCAATTCCTGAATGCTGACATCACCTTAGCTGAAGTTCTTAGCACGCTTAAAAATCTTCCAAATGGTAAGGCTCCGGGTCCTGACGGCTACCCCTATCAGTATTATAAATTGTATTCTGATATATTGGCCCCTCATTTGGTTGATCTTTTTAATGGATTTATGCGAGGTTTGCCCATACCCTCTTCTATGTTAACCTGTTATCTCTCTCTGATTCCAAAAGAGGGTAAGGATCCTACATTTTGCTCGAATTATAGGCCTATAGCTTTGCTGAATTCGGATCTTAAATTGTATTCTAAAATTTTAGCGAATCGGCTAAAATCGGATTTTACCTGGGCTCATTGATAAAGATCAGGTGGGCTTTATACAGGGTCGACAAGCCGGTGATAATACGCGGAGGCTTATCAATATTATTGATTTAATGGGTAGGGAAGGTCAAGGGATGCTGGTATTGAGCTTAGATGCAGAGAAAGCCTTTGATCGTCTAGACTGGTCATATTTATTTGCCTTGCTCTCGCACCTTAATCTTTCTGGTCCATATCTAGCGGCTTTGAAGGCACTTTACACCACTCCCAGTACTTGTTTGAAGTTACCTGCACAGCTACAATCCCCGATACAGATTCGGAATGGGACAAGATAGGGCTGCCCCTTTCCCCCCTGCTCTATGCCTTGAGCATAGAACCTTTAGCTGCAAATATTAGATCTGATACGAGTATACATGGAGTTGATGTCGGGTCCACATCTTTTAAAGTAGCACTTTATGCTGATGATGTGATTTTGACCCTGATGTCCCCCCAGACTTCTCTCCCAGCACTACAGGAGCTGTTGGAGCAGTATGGGAGGCTGTCGGGCTACAAACTAAACGTCTCCAAAACAGAGGCTCTCCCAATTGGACTCCCTGCTCAGTTACTCCCAGATATGCGCTTGCGCTATAATTATAACTGGAAAACGGATTATATTTCCTATTTGGGGACAAAAATTACCCCTACTTATGGAGGGTTATTTCGGCAAAATTTTGTTCCCTTAGCACAAAAAGTAAAGTCCACTTTGCTTAAATGGAATACTTACCCGATTTCCTGGCTAGGTAGAATTGCCTCTGTTAAAATGAATATCCTGCCCAAATTTTTATATTTATTTGAAACGTTACCGATCCCTATTCCACAGAAATTTTTTAAAGAATTGCAAATGTCAATCCATACTTTTATTTGGGGTAGGAAGAAACATAGATTTAATAAACAGACATTAACTACATCAGTTGCCCAAGGGGGGCTCGGGGTTCCTTTGTTGCACCAGTATTACGAAGCGGCCCAACTTCGGCAGTTGTTGGCATGGTCCACACATGCTCCTGGTTCCCATTGGATGCATATTGAGAACTCACGGTTTCACCCTTATCATCCTAATGCATGGTTTTGGCCTACGGCAGGACTTACATTGCCTAAGGTTTTGATGCTAAATTCTACTGCTCTGACATTGGGTTTATGGAAACGATTAAAAGTTAAATATAAACTGTTCTCACCGTACTCCCCAGTGACTGCAATAGGGGGTAATCCCTCTTTTCCACCGGGTGTCCCTTTTTGGAGGAGTCAATTCTCAGAGTCTAATATGCTATTTAAAATTTCTGATTGGGTGAATGCCTCTTTGACAACCACTCTTACTCTGGATCAATTGCAGGCCAAGGTCCCCGATATAGTTATACCCTGGTACTTGTATTTCCAGGCTAGGCACTACTTGGATCCGTTTCTTAGATCATTTAGGGAGCGGGCCCCCACTCAGTTTGAACTTGTGGCTTTACGAGGCTTGCCTCGTAAGGGCCTGATATCTAAGATTTACAGATTGATAAATGACCCCGCAATTGTACAGGATTTTAAACATAATTATATGAGACAATGGGAGGCTATGCTGGGGTATGACGTCTCTCCGGACGATTGGTCTGCAATTTGGAGTAATGCTAAAGGTTGTGTTACTTGTGTCAAACAAAAGGAAAATATTTATAAAATACTGATGTGCTGGTACCTTACTCCCTCTAGATTACACAAAATTTTCCAGGCAGTTTCACCATTATGCTGGAGAGGCTGTCAGCATACCGGCACACTTTATCACATTTTTTGGGATTGCCCTTCTATTCAGCCGTTCTGGAGGGAGGTTAAGAAATTGTTGGACTGTTTGACACGTGAAGATATACCTTTGGATGTTACAACTTTCTTATTGGGAAAACCCTTTGAGACGCTGTGTAGGCCAACTCAAAAGTTACTCAATCATGTACTCACGGTTATACGCATATCAATAGCTTCTAAATGGAAATCTCCTATTCTTCCCACCTGGTTAGAAATAGACCAAAGGATTGACAGTAATAGAAAGTTTGAGTACAATATTGCACTATTGCAAAATAAAATTCCTCCGTTTCTAAAGATATGGGCGCCTTGGGATCTTCGTCTGCTTTAACTTTAGATAATGGGATTGTAGTTGGCGCTGGTGGAGCTGTGAGGGATATCGGTAACAGTTTTAGTACTTACACCTTATATTCTATTCTGCTATCCAGCGAAACGTGTCATTTCACAGAGTCTAACCTAAGTTTCACTAAGTTTCACTGATTTTTGTTTTTCTTTTTGTTTTTTGGGATTGAAGCTATTATCTCCATCCATGTCTATGCATTTATAGATATATGTAATTGCAAAATACTCTATGTTAAGGCATTATGTGAGATATGTCGGTAAGATGTTTGACTGTGGAGCATTAACGTTGCTTTTGATATAACTTTTGTACTTCATCTTGCCTGTAAATGCATCCTTTATTTTGCTTTTTGAAAATAAAAATTTAAGTTACAAAAAGGTGCGTAATTTTAGTTTCAGTGGACTAAAAGAAAAAACTGTATAATTATAGGTAATAAAGTCTTGCCTAATCATTATTTTGGGCAACACATGTCACAGAGTATTATTTTCCTTTGATATCTCCTTTCAAAAAGAAAGTAAACATTTATAAGGTTATATTTCTGTTGCAGGTTGTCAATCATCCAAAACCCCTGTTTATTTTTATTTTTTTGTCACACATAAAGCTGGTCCCAGGGGGACTGAGGTAACCGTACATACTTATGACCCTATATAGGTTTGGCAGCAATGTTCTCAGGTTTCCATCCATTTCTGGGCATCAAAAATAGTAGCTACCCCCCCTCCCCCATATACTGCAGTGGGTTGTTGCTTTGACAAAGGCATAAGCGATTGCTATTAAATGTTTGTTGAGTCTGCTTATACACAGGCTGACATAAGGGTTCATTTACTAATTTTGCGGTGGGGTGCAAAGTACAGGTATGGGATCCTTTATCCAAAATGCTCAGGACATGGCGTTTTCTGGATAAGTGATCTTTCAGTAATTTGGATCTCAATACCTTAAGTCTGCTTAAAATTTTTTTTTAAACATTAAAGGAGAATGAATGGCCTATTTAATTGGGTTGCCAAAAGTTAGACACCCCTAACCTTGGGACAGTGCACATTTCTGCTGATAGGAGCACCGGCCTGGGGTGTGATGTAAGTATATACAATCACTTGGGGGTGCCTAACTTTTGGCACCCCCAAGTAAATAGAGCATTTCCTTCTCCTTTAAATAAACCCAATAAGATTGTTTTGCCTCCAGTAAGGATTAATTAGTTATTATCAAGTACAAGGTACAGGTATGGGATCTGTTATCCAGAAACCCATTATCCAGAATGCTCTGAATTACAGAAAGGCTGTCTCTCATAGACTCCATTTTCTCCAAATAATACAATTTTTTAAAAAAGATTTCCTTTGTCTCTGTAATAATAAAACAGTACTTGGTCCCAACTAATCAATCCTTATTGAACGCAAAACCAGCCTATTGGCTTTATTTAATGTTTGCATGATTTTCTAGTAGACTTAAGGTATGAAGATCCAAATTGCAGAAAGATCCGTTATCCGGAAAACCCCAGGTCCTGAGCATTATGGATAACAGATCCCATACCTGTAAAAATAAATAGGCTCATAGTGCCAAGTTTTCTGCACGATTGCTCCCTTGCACATATCTTTACAATTTGGCTTTCATTATTGCTCTTCTGTTGGGACATTTGCCTGTTGATCTGTTGTCTGTTATATTGGTCACTTTCTCTGACTTTGGATCCAATTAGTCCATGTATGATCCACAGTGCTACCCTGAGTTATAAATGGATGGAAAATGCAATGGAGTGGGGGCTGCATGGGGCCATGAAGGTGGTCCATGGCTGGTTTGCAACAGCCCAATGGCCAATCAAAAGTTCTACCAGTTTTAGAATTCAATTACGATTAACAAAAAGTCTTAATTGTCAAAAAAGTCCAAAGTGCAAAATTTAACAGCATGGTTCTTTCTGTTGTCATTAGAAATTTAAAGGGGTGCCTCGCTTCAGATTCGGACCAGGCTGGCCAGGCCCCCTAGGCAACCTGGCCGGTCGATGCCGACTGGACGGTTGCCAGCGAGCGTTCATTAGATTGCGCGCATACACGAATAAACGGTTGTGTGCATGTGCGAGTAGATGTTCGTGAACGAGCGTGGATCGATGCGCATTGGTGAAACTGCGCAGAGAGGGGACCGGAGCAGAGAGGGGACCGGAGCAGAGAGGGAACTGGACTAGTAGTAGCAGTAGTAGCAGGCAGAGAAAGCACGTGCCTGGTGTCCCCCAGCTTTGCGATTTAGGCAGGCACCTACTCTGCCTAATCCTAGTTCTGGCCCTGGCTTGCCTTTAAGATATCTTTTAGTATGCTATAGAATGGCTAATTCTTAGTAATATTTCAACTGTCCTTCACTTTTTCTTTTTTTTTTTTTTTTTACAGTTTTTGCATTATTTGCCTTTTTATTCTGACTCTTTCCAACTTTCAAATGGGGGTCGCTGACCCCATCTAAAAACAAATGTTCTGTAAGGCTACAAATGTTCAAATGTTATTGCTACTTCTTATTACTCATCTTTCTATTCAGGCCTCTCCTAGCAACCTGGAACCCAGCCACCAGATTGCTGGAATTGTAAACTGGAGAGCTGCTGAATAAAAGCGAAATATCTCAAAAACCACAAATAACAAAAAACGAAAACCAATTGCAAATTGTCTCTGTATATTATTCTCAACATCATACTAAAAGTTCATTTAAAGGTGAACAACCTTATAGTCCTATGTAAATTTCCTGTTGCTGTTGCTACCACTACACTCCAGTAGATTTGTACGCATATATAATACTTCCCTATACACATACAAATACTATTGAACCAAAAACAAAAGCAAAAATGCATACCTCCCAACTGTCCCTTTTTCGGAGGGACAGTCCCTCTTTTGACAGCTCAACCCGCAGTCCCTCATTTGAACTGGAAAGTCCCTCTTTTCTCTGCACTGAACAGCCAGAAAAAGAATCAAAGTTTCTCACTTAATTGGCTTTTAGCAGAGAGCCCAGAACAGGTGCAAATAAGATACTTTGTAACAATTTTGAGACACAAAAACACAGTTTAGATAAGGAGAAATATTTTCAAACTTTCATAACCTGCCAAATTTTGTAAAACAAACATGGTAATTAGGGGGTGTGGCCACAGAAAGGGGTGTGGTCAAAATTGCTGCGCTACATGCGGAAAAAAAATTTTTCTCCCTCTTTTTACTTTCAAAATGTTGAAAAGTATGAAAATGCAGTTTTTTGGTAAATGGGTGGAACTGAAGCTTGGTATCAAGAGGCACATTTCTCATTTTACAGTAAGCCCTGTCTATATAATACCTAATCATTTGCAATACTAGGTAGGGTAAGGGCCATGCAGGGTTAAGTGCCCTGGACAACTATTGTAATGCAATTTGGTAACATAAGATTAAAAACATTATACAAATTTCAGCTTGCAGTACTGTCCCACAGGCGTCATGGGACTGACAAATATTCCTGGGGGTTTATGGCTGGCCTTGTGTATCCTTTAATTTAAATGTATGAAAATTAAAACAACAACAATCATTAAATTCTGGAGTCAAACCATGAATATTATAGGAGGAATTTAGTCATTTGGATATATTTTATTTTACCTTAAGTCTACTAGAAAATCATGTAATCATTAAATAAACCCAATAGGCTGGTTTTGCTTCCAATAAGGATTAATTATATCTTAGTTTAGAACAAGTACAACTACTGTGTTATTATTACAGAGACAAAGGAAATTTGGATTATTTGGAAAAAAATGGTAGCTGACCTTTCTGTCATTTAGAGCTTTCTGGTTAATGGAATTTCCGGAAAATGGATCCCATATTTGTATGTGTGACTATCATAAAAATAGATGCAAAACTGTAGTTCATTTATGGTAAGAATGTTGTTTTATAGTGGGAAATCAGGCCAACTTTGCATTAAATCAGAGTCATTATACTTTAACGTTCAATGTGCATTGCTAAGAAAATTGCAGAGAGTAAATTCATATATATAAGCATATTCCGATGTTTCAGTCCCCTCATTCTGCTTCTCATTAGACTGGTCAGAATATGAATTATTTCCAAACCTGACCTCATCCCCTTTCACCGTGAGGGCATGATTTGGATATCCTCAGAGGAGCACAGATGGACTGATAAGTATGGGACTAATTCAGGCACATCCAGGAGGATTATTGATTAATCTGGATGGATATTTTCAAAAGAAAAAAAAGAAGTTGTTGGGGGAAGGGGCATCTAACAACAGGTCAAAATAAGTGGGCTACACCTCCTACAATTAACATAAATAGTATATATATGTATATATATATATATATATATATATATATATATATATATATATATATATATACATATACTGTATATATACAGTATATCGTGAAAGCACGTATCATATTGTGACTCCTACATGTCCTGTTGTCAAGTGAAGCAATACAGTGAGACTAATCCAGTTCTCAAGGGGCACTAAGTCAGATTTATAATGATATCTCAGCTGAAGGACTGATAGGGCAGTCAGTCATTTTGATTGACATACTTGGTTATTATTTAAACCAAATGCTCTTGGCAATATTGTTTTTGTATTCCTAGTGGCCCATGTAGCTCTCCATAGTAAATTAAGGGTATACATTAAGGGAAAATCCATCCATGTAACTATTCAACACTAAAAATTAAACAAATAACATATTAATTTAAATAATAATTTATGTACTATAGGTATACTGATTTAAATAGCACTGCCTGTATATGGAACACTGTACATTGAAAGAATACATTAATAAAACCTTTGAGTTATTTGAAAACACAGTGGGGCTCATTTATAAACACTGGGCAGATTTGTACTCGGGCAGTAACCCATGGCAGCCAATCAGATGTTTGTTTTCTGTGCTCAACCTGCAACTCGCAGAAAAAAGCTTATCACTGATTGGTTGCTTTGGGATACTGCCCTGGTGCACATTGCCTGTAAATGAGCCCTAATGAAACATTGACACCGAATTAAACGATAACCAACAGTCTTTGCATATTTATTTATTCATTAGTCATATTTACCCTTGAGGGCTCATTTATCATGGCGGTATGCGATAACAGCATGGTCCGCAATATTTCTAACTTGCACTCTCCATGCATTTGAACCAATCAAATCTATGCTAATATTTGCACATTGTGCAAGTGCACTTCTGGAGCAACATTTAAACCTAAACTGTTACAATACAAATGCAAGAACAAGTGCAAAGTTACATAAATGCAAAAATTGAATCTACATTAAACATACATGGTCACTTGCAGCCTACGTCAAGCGCAATGTGACAGTTCTGACGAATTGCTCACCGCTGTATGCATGGACCCAAGGGAACCCTGGAATTATCAGCAGCCATGATCTGGCAGTCATTTCAGGGTTCCCTTAGTGGCTTTCTACGTGAAACCAATTTAATCAGATGCTATTGTCATTTAGATTGTAAGCTCTCTGGGGCAGAGACCTCCATTCTCTTGTCTCCTTGACACTAAGCTCTTCATCTTTATTGTAACAGTACTTTATATTAATTTGTATTTGTACTTATTTGTATTTATTATTGTAATGACCCCCTGCTCGTTCCATTAATTTATTGTCCTACTGTACAGTGCTTCATTCTCAAGTAGTACTATATAAATACAAATACAGGTAAGGGACCTCTTATCCACAATGCTCGGGACTTGGGGTTTTCCGGATAATGGCTCCTTCCTGTAATTTGGATCTTCATACCTTAAATCTACTAGAAAATCATTAAAACATTAAAGAAATCCAATAAGCTGTTTTTTCTTCCAATAAGGATTAATTATATCTTAGTTTGGATCAAGTACAAGGTACTGTTTTATTATTACAGAGAAAAAGGAAATCATTTTCAATAATTTGGATTATTTGGACAAAATGGAGTCTATGGGGAAAATTCACTAAACTCCGAAGCGCCTAACGCTAGCGTGAATTCGCTAGTGTTACTTTGCACCCTTACGCCTGGTGAATTTGCGCCACGGACGTAACTACGCAAATTCACTATCGCATTGTTCTGAATGCTACCTTTTACACCAGGCTTCCTTCACCACCTCAGACCAGGCGAAGCGCAATAGAGTAGATAGGGATTGCTTCAAAAAAAGTGAAAAATTCCCAGAAAACACTGGCATTTTTTCTTTTTTATAGGTGATAGGCTGAAAAAGATCAAAATTTTTTTGGGGGGTCCCCTCCTTCCCCCTACATTTCCTAACTCATGGCAACTTAACTATACAGTGGGCACATGTGTAGGGCAAAATAAAAATTGTATTTGATGTTTTGAAGGTTTCCCAGGCTTGTGTAGTTCTGCTACAAATACTTCCATTGGAAATTGAATTTGGCGCCGTATGCAAATTAAGCATCACTAGCGTAATAGGCAAATTAACACTAGTGCAACTTCGCAACCATACGCTAACCCTGAGCGCAACTTCGGATTTTAGCGAATTTGCAGAGCGCTGGGCGAAAATACGCCTGGCGAAGTGCGGCGGCGGAGTGTTACAAAAGTAGATAAGGAAGGAGGGGGAATGTGAGGAGAGCAGTGACATCTAGGAAGTGCAGAATGAAAAGTGAAAGTGATTACCTGCCACGCCTCTAAGCCTAAGGCATAGAGGAGGGACAGGCAATAAATGATTGACAGCTGAGATGTTTAAATGCATTTATAACTGTTATAGATGTTCTAATAAAAAAAAAGAATTTGGATTTCATGTTTAATTTGAAAAGGACTTCTATTATACAGCTTTTTACATCTGGGTGACCCCTTTAAAAGCTAATTTCTTATTGGTTGCTATGGGTTAATGCTCTTAAGTAAACCTGGTACCTTTTATTATATATGGGGGCAAGTATATGGCTGGCATTAAATATAGTGTTCTTAAAATCCAAGTATATTGCCAGGGAAGCTGAATTAATGCCATACATGGAATAGGTTATCAAAAGTGATTGGCTGAAATTAAATTAGATGTACAGTCAATAACAGTGAGAAAAAGAAAGGGGATTGATCAATGCACATTCCCTGATCCCCTGTCTCACAAGTAATTCAGTATATATAAGTGCATGTGTTTACAAAAACAGGGGTTTTTAGTTACAAATTTACGATCATAAAATTGATCCCAGTCTCTCTCTCTTAAAGGAGACAGAAAGCTACCGAAGCAGTTTATTGCCAATAAATAAGCCACTATAGTGCAAGCTATAAAACTATATTTATTCTGCAGAATGCTTTACCAGACTGTTGTAAACAGCTCTAGAAGCTTGTCTCTGATTGTTTAGGATAGCAGCTGCCATATTAGCTTGGTGTGACATCACTTCCTGCCTGAGTCTCTCCCTGCTCACTCATAGCTCTGGGCAGTGTTGGACTGGCCCGGTGAGACACTAGGAAAAAAACAGGTGGGCCCCAACCCTCATGGGCCCCAACCCTCATGGGCCCCCGCCGGGCCAGTCCCCTTCTCCCAATATTGGGATTGACTAAGAATACATTTTTTTTCAGCGCACCACCGATTGGCGCCGGCTGCGCATGCGTGCCGAGTGGGGGAGCGGAGGGGGGCCCTGGGACAGCAGTCCCGATGGGCCACGGCCCCCCCAGTCTGACCCTGGCTCTGGGCTCAGATTACAGCAGAGAGGGGAGGAGGAAGGGGGAGAGGGAGAGAGGAGCAAACTGAGCATGCTCAAGCCCCTAGCCCAGGAGGTTTATGCTGAAAGCAGGAAGTCTGATACAAAAGCCCATGTGTATACAATAGAAGGAAAGAAATTGTGTGTTTCTTTTGGTAGAAGACTAAGAGCAACATTACTTTGAGGATTTACTGGTATATTTATGTAGACCTTTCTGATAAAGCTTACTTAGTTTTAGTCTTTCCTTCTCCTTTAAGGGGGAGGATTAAGCCTGCAGAACCAATGTTGTGGTCTAGGTAATCTCTCTCTTTTAAAAGCTAATGGCTTGGGAGAACTAAGCCCTTTGACTGAAAGAAATGACCAGGTCAGGAGACACTTATCTTAAGAAATGCTACAATGCAGGGAGGTGCCAGCCTTTGAATACTATGACTGGAGGTAAATAGTTAGGGACCACCGTGTGGGGTTTCCCTTGGCGTGGTATGGTGGCTTACCAATTTTATCATCATAACTTTGTAACTAAAAAACCCTGTTTTTGTAAATACACGCACTTGCATATAAACTGAATTAATTATGAGACAGTGGACCAGGGAATGTGCATTGATCAATCCCCCTTCTTTTTTTCTATGTTTGTAGTTAATTTGGCCAGATCAGTAGCACTTCCATTGTATTTAAATATGCTTTTACTTAGCCTTGGAGAGCTCCCACAACCCTCCTTTTTTGCACAGTCAATAACAGACAAGCTTTAAAATTTCCTATCTTGCTGGCGTCGTCCATAAATAAGCCAGTGGTCCTCTGCTTCTCCTTCAGATGTACACAAAAGGATCTATCATTAACACTGTATAAGAAAATCAATTTGTAGCAATGGGAAGTGGGCAGCAAATCGTTTTCAAATCAAGGAAAAGTTTCCACTGAACAAACAAAACAAGTGAGCTTCAAACATTGCAGGAATAAGCTAAACATTTCCAAGCAAAGTGAGTAAACATTCTGTACTCCTTATTCCAAAGGAAGCAGGCAAAGGCAATCAGTCCAACCCCCACGTTCTACAGCCCTGGAGGATGTTCCATTGCAAGAAATACAAAATAAATACCGTTATAAACAGTGCAACATGAGTTGTACAACCCATTCCAGTGTTTCAAAAGCATGCTCACTTTTATCCATGTGTCAGGGCTATGGAAAGATTCTCTCCAAATTCTGGGAAAATTGTTTACTACAAGAATAAACATTTACGTTTTAAGTACAGTGCAAGGGCATGATAATTGTACAGTATAAAATATCAAAATACCAACATTTGTACAGGTGTTTGTCATTAACAGGAGCAGGCCCCGACTGCTCACAGGGCAAACATGTAAGCTTTCTAATTAAACAGTATTAATCAATCCATCCATCAATCATTCATTCTACCTGCATTCAGTGCTGTATGAGACAAAAATGTCATTCATGGAGGATAAAGGTAAAAGAGTCACGTAAGCCCCTTCCTATTTGTATATGATGTGATTTGATATAATGTACTCATTAAAAAATTCTTCTGCTGCCCTTAAATAAAAATGCTGTCATTTTTTTAGTCTGTCTACTTGCAATTTAGTAGACTTCCATCGTCATTGTAAATGTTCATTTTTTTTTAGAGAAAGTTTGTCTAATTTAGCATTTCACACTTAAAGATATATCGCCTTTAGTGAATGGTGTACACATTATAGGAATTACAAGAATGAAATGAACTGTATTTTGTTGGAAACCCCATCATTCATTATTCCAAACAGAGACAGTATATTCTGATTATATAACGTCTGTTAGTGTAACAGGTTTTTGGAAATGGGGTGCTCACCAGTACCTTATACTGTAAAATAACTCACCCACGCTAGCCTTAGGGCCATTACAATTCCCTTCAACTCTGGGTGTAGCAGGTGTTACATGGACTCTTCTCACTTAAGTGGGACCTCACTAACTGCTGGAGGAAGGGATAACCACACCGTATATACACTACAAGAGAGATTCTTCAAATAACTTGGCCACCAGTAGTTCTTTAAAAACAAATGAACTTCTTTATTGGACAGATGATACACAATTTAGAATGGTGGGTACTGACTTTGATTACAAGACCAAATCAGTAAATGTTTTGAATACTTTCTCAATTAGTTGTTACTCAATTACACAATTACTGTACAGATATAGGACCTCTCTAACCTTGAGCCTAATCGCTTGAGTCCATATACTGGTAGCATTAACACCACAGGGTACTAACCATTACTAGCTTCCTCATTGATATAGGACCTCTCTAACCTTGAGCCTAATCGCTTGAGTCCATATACTGGTAGCATTAACACCACAGGGTACTAACCATTACTAGCTTCCTCATTGGAGCCTCTGACTGCTCTACTAACTAACCTGATCCTGCCTGTCATTCCTAGATCGCACTAGTACTGCAACTCTAACCTAGAACTAACTTCTCCTACTGGGACCTACCGCCATTCCTATGGAGCACGCCACATCTCCTCCAGTGAGTGGTGTAACCAAAAGACACAGAGCACATGTGTTTCCCTTTTTATAATGTACTGGAAACATGACACCTCTTTCTAGTTAAATAATGCCAAGAAACCTGCTCTCCCCCTCAACTCTAATAAGCTGGCCAGAATCCTCCTGAGAGGCTAAGAAACTGAAGGTTGGCATAACCTTTACCTTCCTGCATTAGAAACGAGAACATTTTTCTTGTCTGATACAGATTAGTGGCAAAATTCACAAATGGCAAAAATATTTGTAAATCTGCACTAGAATTTTGCCATGTATTTTGTTTATGTGAAAACCCCCCATTGACAATGCATTTGACACAACAAAAACTCAATAAAGACCCCAGTTGACTTCAATGCATTTGGCATGAGAATGTGTGGAAAAAACACAGTGGAAAAAAATGCCCATTGACTCTAATGCATTTGGCAACATTTTGGCGAAATTTCACAATTTCACCAAATTTTCCATGGTTTTGCGATTTTACCAGCGAAACAGGGCAGTTTAGCTCATCATTAATGTATTTATAAAATAGTGGAATTGCACTTGATTTTGGTGTACGCATAAATATTTCTTATTTTTATTTTATTGTTTTCTAAAAGTATATGTTATATTGGAATATTAAATGCAAAATGTGTGTGTTACTATTACCATTTTATATTTAAACTAAAAATGTATCATGGGCCCATAGCATACAGAACTTTCCAAATTGACCATGTGTGATTAATTAAATTAGAGAATCTGGCTAAATACTGTACTAAGCACTGTCATCACTTCTTGTATGGGTCATGATGAGAAAACATGTGATCTAAAAACATCTACCATTATGGCTGACACTCTATTAGCATACTCGTTTGATGGACCATTTGTGTGTGATGTATATTCTAGAGATATTCTATTACATGCTTGGAGATTACCGATACTAAAACACAGCCAGAAAGAAGATTGAAAAGGCCCCTGCAATTCAGTCTTAAGGTATTCTCATTTCCTTCTATTAATGTCTATTGTAACTACACATTGCAATGTTGAAATGTTCTCCAACTGAGGCGTACTAATATAATTTGATAGCTCAAATGAGACCTGACCCACATTTTCAGAACTCTTTTTTGAATGTATGCTGTTCCTATTGTTTCCTAATAAAAAAAAAAGTGTTTCTGCTCCCAGTAGATCTGATGCACGTTGGACTCGACTTTATTAGGTGAAATGAAGAAATGCTGATATTTCCTGTGGACAGAGGAACAAGGATCAAAGGCATTTTACAAGGATGATCAGTTCAACTAAACAATTTGCAGTCAAATCACTGAATATAATCTTTAACACGTTTGTAACAAAAAAAAATCCCATGTGATGATTTTTGGCTCGTTTTCTTCATTACTACAGCTGTTTATCCACCTGGTGGATCGTTCACTAAATACCAGACTGCTGTGTTATTCAAGGCAGAGGTCTGAGAAATGAAATCACTGATATTTTTTTAAAATACCATTTTTATAAATGTGCTAAAAAGGCCATTGATTATCCCAATGATATGAAAGTAAACACAACCTGTTGGCGCCCCCAGTGACCTACAGTAAATCGTTAACCTTTGGGTCAAAGACAGTGCATGTCTTGCATAAAAATTGCACTGTCTCTTCCCTTGTGTCAGTACCTTGTCCCTGCCTTGCCGTGTTTCTCTAGCCATGCACTCCCCTGCTTTTTTTCATCCATTTTTGATTTTTCCATATGTGTTTTTAAATGAACTAATAAACATGGATTTTTACTCTTATCTTTACCTATATGGTAATCTCTACCCCTACCGTTGAGCCAGTAAATGCGACTTTGATTGAATAGTTTGCCTTATTTCTCTGCCAGCCCTGCAATGCAGTGTGTATCACACAAACATTTCAAACCATCAGCAAAATTTTTCAACAAAAAAACGCATGATAAAAAAATACACCTCCAATGTATTTTTGATGTGAGAAAAAACATCTGTCCCTTTATAATGCTTTAAGAAAAGGAAGGAGTGAAAGTGAGTAGGGAGGAGTGAACTTTTTGCGCTTTTTACAATTCAAGTGTAAAATTCACCAAAAATGGGTTTGTGCCATGTGCTATGTTTTGCTGAAAAAAAAATTATTTTTGCACTGGAAAAATTGACAAAATTTTTTAGAAAATTTGCCAATGCCATTATTATGCACCCCTCATATTGCACATTAACCAAATTAGATCAGAGGCTGTCTATATAAGAAGCTGTCTTTGGTAAAAATTAGCATCAGGAGACTTTTTCTATGAAGAACAATTGTAGCATAGTGGAAAGGACCAAAGTAGGGTAATTACTGCAGAGCTAAAACACCAATGTAATGTTGTTTTCCCATTGACTTCAATGCATTTGGCAAAATTTCACCATTTCACAAATTTTTCCATGGTTTCACAAATTTTTGGCAAGGAAAATCGATCGCGTCACAAGTCAACATTATTCGGACACCCATTGACTTTAACGCCGTCGTCAAAATTTACGCGAGCATTAAAACTGATGCGTTTTCAGCAAAGCAAAGCAAAATGGGACAAATTTTCCCATCACTAATTAGAACTTTATATGCCACACTATCAGAGTTTTGTTGTTCACAAAGGATCCCTCATTTAGCAAAAAAAAAAAATTTAGTAAAAATGACTACAAACTCAAACCTTCTGTGAATGGTAGTGATAAATAGTTTTTCCTATACTTAATGCTGTGAGACACTGATGAAGTGGGGCAGCAGCTGGGGTCCATTAATCAGGATACTACTGCATTGGAGCTACAGGTCAAATATAGTGGAAGAAGACCAAACAGTTGCTGGCATAGGACTGAGTTGGAGAGATGAACTTATTTGACTTGAGTGAGATAAGTCAGCATTTTTAAATGATTATCTGTGAGTTTTGTTCACCTTTACTTTAGGCACTCCCCATAAGGGTTTTGCCAGCTAATAATTGGATCCCTGGAATTTTGTAGTTGGAAAGGGGAATCAGAATTCCCTAGTATTGAAACCAGGAAGTTGTCATATGTTTGTCTCTTTTTGAACCCCACTTCCTGGAGAGGGTGGTGGGTTCCAAAAAACCCTGACACAGAGGTAGACCTCAGTAGGAGAATTCAGTTTCAAGAAATATCTGTAAGAGCTCATGCTAGGAGTGAGAGGCAGGATCAAGGTAGTTAGTAGAGAAGACAGAAGTTTCAGCGAGAGACCGGGAATCAGGCTCTGGAAAAGGAGGATCCTGGATTAATTGAGTAAGTATCCACTGGAGCTGGGACTAGTTCATCTATGAATTAGACCTCTCTCTGGGTTGTTGCCAACATTATGCTGTGTGTGACATCATCAAGTGGATAAAAATTTCTGAAGTACCAATTACTTAGTATCAACTAAGAGATTGTTTGAGAATCGGCAAACAAAGTTTAACTATTTGCTGCAAAAATGACTGCCTTCCACGGTATTATGAGATCAAGGTCTTTTTGTGTGTAGTGAGTAGATGTAGTTTTCCCTTCCTGTACCAATACATGGAGGGCCCACCTGAGAGAAAGAGTCCCATGTACTGCATGCCATACCTGGAATCCAAGTTGGGTAATAACAAGGCAGGTCCTAGGTATATATATCACATCTCCCAACATTTTGGAAATAAAAAGAGGGACAAAAAAGTTGCTGTGCGTAGCACGATGAAATTTTTTTTGACTACGCCCATCTGGTTGTTCAGTGCAGAGAAAAACTGGACTTTCCAGTCCAAAAGAGCGACTGCAGGTTAAGCTGTCAAAATCTGGACTGTCCCTCTAAAAACTGGACAGTTGAGAGGTATGATATATATATATATACAGTTGGTATCAGAAACAGAGAGGCCACTGGTAGGAATGACTTCAGCCCTTCAAGCAACACATTTATTGTTTCCCAACTTTCTATAAATAATGCAGAACAGCTAATGGAAGTTAGAGAGCACCAATGGAACAAACATGTTCTACACTGACACCTTCCAAAATGAATACAGTGCTGCCAAATAAAGGCAATTCATTTTGCACCCAGTGTCAACATTTTGAAATGAGCCTGAATTACTTTTTTCAAAATAGAGTATGTACTTTGTACTTTGTGCATAACTTTTTTTTGTTGCTGTTATCTTTCCCCATAAACATTTATTAAAGACTGTAACCATAATTGTGTCCTTAAATTGTATCTGCCTCCTGAAATGTTACTCTAATTAGTTGCAGGTAGGGTTGCCACCTTTTAATAAAATGCTCACCGGTTGGTGGTGGGGGCAGGAGCAAATGGGCAGGCCATGATGTAAAAGGGGGTGGGTCATGACATAGAAATGGATGGGTCGTGACATAAAGGGCAAAGCTAGAATGCGCAATTGGCCAGAAGTCAGCAAAAAAAGGGAAATTTTGAGCCGGTTGTGGGCGGGCCAAGGGCTTTTGTTAGGAGTATTACAAATTTACTGGCAGCTACATTGCCGATAGATTTGTAATACTGGCCCTCGGCCTTGGCAGGTGTTTTATCGGCTAAGCCATTAAAATACAGTTGGGTGGCAACCCTAGTTGCAGGGTCAATGAGTGTAAATAACTGGTGCAGAGAGTCCTGGGCATCACAACACTCTTAATTCAACACAGCAACAAAAAATAATCCAGGAGAACTATTCCCAGTGAATACCTGCGGCGAAACTACCTTAAAATCAGCATGCTAAAAGTGACTAATTTGCAAATGTAGCAAAAAAAGTAGCTTGTGCTTGGTATACATATTCAGAAATAAATTATATGAGAAGTATAACATTTAGTATCATGTGCGTGAAGCTTTAATTTGAATGTTATGCTTTTGGAATTGGACATTTTAATCTGCTGCCAAACTCAGAACCCAAAAAAAAATTTGTATGGTTGAGACCACATGGGCACAGTGTGTTGCTTTCATTTAATGACTCTGCTAATTATATTAGCTGAATAGATAGGGTTTTAATCAGAAACATTTATTTTTTTACATTTTAAGTTGCTTACAACTAAGCCCTGAGCGTTGCTTACAATACTAAAACAGAGTGTTTTTATTATAAGGGATTGTGTATATGGAAATGGCTGCTAGAGGGTTGAAATTAGACAATGTGTTTTTTTTATGGGTATTTTATTGGCTCAGTTTATTTTACTTGCAAAGTTTTTTGATTTTATTAAGTTTATGGATTATAAAAAGAAGCATGTTACGCTTAGGAGAATTACAGTGGCTGCATTTCAGTAGGTTAGTAAGAAATCATCATCTCTGGTTGTTGGGAACACAATAAGGCCCCTGCATTTGAGTCTTTCCACCCTGTACCACAGAGTACAAAGTAATGAATTGCATCTTTCCTATGAATACAATTAGTGATGGGCGAATTTATTCGCCAGGCGCAAATTCGCGGCGAATTTGCGCGATTCGCCGTCAGCGAATAAATTTGCGAAATGCCCGCGAAAATTCGCGGAAAAAATTAGCCGGCGTCAAATTTTTTTTTCGAAAAAACGGACATTCGCACATTTTTCAGCGAAGTGAAACGGCGCAAATTCACCCATCACTAAATACAATGCTTCACAGTATTTAGGAGGGGCTCCCTGGGGGCAGAGCTCATTAATCCACGCATACAATCCCTAGCTGGTGCAACATTCAGATGTATACAAGATGGATGCCAACAGTGGTGTAACTAAGGCCCCCTCGGGGGCCCTGAATCCAGAAGGGCCCAGGCAGTGGCACTGGAAGAAATTTATGGCTGTCTATTTTCCAGATTCTCTGCCCCCCCCCCAGGAAGAAGAAGATAGATAGGTAAGACCTCTAGCCTTAACTCTTTCCTTTTTGTCTGCCATTACCTCTGAAAATGTGATGTTTATTTATTTTTTTAAAATGTGCTGAGACTGTTGTACATAAAAATAACTGTTCAGTGGGTATCATTTGTGAATGAGTCAATCCGATAGATGGGTAAAGAAACCAATCAGCGCAGGTGGACTGCTGCAAGGTGCTTTTATTGAATACACGACATGTTTCGAGCTTAAAAGCTCTTTATCAAGTGTAATAAAGAGCTTTTAAGCTCGAAACATGTTGTGTATTCAATAAAAGCACCTTGCAGCAGTACACCTGCGCTGATTGGTTTCTTTACCCATGTACCCGGATTGACTGATTTTTTTGTTTTGGATGGAAACAAGGGTTCGGAGACCAGAAATATACAAGAAGGGTAAATATACCAGTCTATGTGACTTTTATCATTTGTGAATCTGCCTCTGTGCCATCCTGCTATGTATTCTAGGGGGCATTTATACATGTTATTGCAACTGTGCCATCCTACTATGAATTCTGGGGGTATTATACATGGAATTGCCTCGGTGCCATCCTGCTATAAATTTTGGGGGGTATCTGATATTTAATTGTCACTGTGCCACCCTACTATGAATTATGGGGGATATCTCACATGTAATTGCCGCTATGCTATCCTACTATGTATTCTGGTGGTATTATACATAGAATTGCCACTGTGCTATCCTGCTATGAATTCTGGGGGGTATCTGACATATACTCTAATTGCCACTGTGCCATCCTGCTATGTATTCTGGGGGTATTATACATGGACTTACCACTGTGCCATCTTACTATGACTTCTGGGGATATTATACATGCAATTGGCTCTGTGCCATCCTGCAGTGAATTATGGGGGTATTTATACATGGAACTTCCTCTGTGCCATCCTGCTATGAATTCTGGGGGTATTATACATGTAATGGCCACTGTAGCATCCTACTACCTATGCATGATAGGGGATTTTAACTGCCCAATGGATCCCTTATTGGATTGGCTGGGTAGTTGGGACGCCAACCTTGGCTAAATGGGAGTTTAGCATGAGCTTGATTGATTGAGGTTTTCTGAAGTCGCCTGAAGTTGCCTCACGAGGAGGCAACTCGGTGCAGGTTCAGGGCATCTGAGTTCATGGGCACCATCTTCTTCTCTTTGGTAATCTTGTAAATGAGAGTGGTATATAGGTGGATGTGCAGTTGGAGCAATTTTCCGTTTTGCGACAACTGCGCATGCGCCGAAAGTTACGGGAACTACGAAAGTGAAGGAAGAAGACCCAAACATTACTGATGTGCCAGAAGATGGCGCCGGTGAACTCCGATATAATGAATCTGCACCGAGGGGTAAGTAAAGAGTTAAGGGCATTTACCAGGTGTAGCAGCTAGGCTGGAGGGGAGCAGGGAGGGGGTCTATTTAAGGTTGGGGGGTAGGGTTTTTTTAATTAAGAGTTGAATTCTCCTTTAATCACCATATCTCCTGCAAATAATGTTATTGAGGTCTCCTTCTCAAGCTATGATTGTCCAAATATTTTATAAATGACCATGTCGCTGCTTTTTATATCTTTAACTTTTGAGATCTTCTGCACAGTCTTTCAAGGTAAAATACATTACCCATTAACTACCGAAATAAATAGCTTCTATTTAATCAGAGGAAGACTGATGTATGTGAGAGATAAATGAAACAAAGAGATAAACTACTAGTTCACTTGGAGCATTAAATGGACATTAGTCAGAGCTAACTGATACCATGTGGCTTTTTCCAATTAATAGATGAAACAAAAGCACACTAATCAATCAGCTATTATTTTGCCTTCATACATGTAAAGTACGCAGATAGCGATCTAAAGGAAACTACTTTTACTTGGCAGTTTAAACATCTTCCCATAGTAATTCAGCACAGGTGAATTCCATATGGAGTAAGAGGCCTATGTCTGTCCCTAACCCCTACCTTGTCCATCTGAATGATGTGAAGGGAGGCATGGAATACATTGCTTATTAATGTGGAGCTTCCAAATGAAGGCAGTGCTGTATTTTGGGGGGTGGCTGGAGATCCTGTGCTCCAAAACAGAGGAATGAAGTGTGCAAAGGGCAAAATAATAGTGATAGTGCACACTGCCTTTCTAGGGCTCAGTTATTATGCAATGGATTGAAAAGAGTTGAATATTATGTTTGACAGCACTGGTGCATTGGTGGTGGGTGGCAAGAGTGCACCCACTGGAATGCCTTGTAGTCTGTGTTCTATTCAGTGCTGTGACAGTGTTGGTCTCTACTACAGCTGCACAGCCACTTGCTTCAGGCACACTAATGTACATACACTCTAAAGGGTTAAATTTTACACAGCTAGTGCTTTTGTATTTGCACACCGGGCCCTGGTAAAATACCCCAAAAATGACCAAGCCGTAGGAAAAACGTGCTTAAAATGTTTGCTTAATGGTAAATTAAATGGAATGTCCACCTTTGAGTTGACCTTTGGAAGGTTAGTTACTAAAACTACTCAAATTTATAAAAAATTTTATTAAAACAAAGTCAACCAAACTCGCTTCCATGAATTGAACTCATTTATCAATATTTTTTCTCGAAAATGTCAGAGCAAAACAAAGTTGATTTTGCGTCAATTCGCATTGTACAATTGATGACAGAAAACTCAACTTTTTATGATTATTGGACTAAAACCAATGTGGTATAAATACAATGAGGTATGATAAATCTATATTTTTTTTTTCCACAAAAAAATTTAGTTTTTCCCTTTAAAACCTCAACCAGATAAATTCAAGGTTTAATAAATGGGCCCCTTAGTATGATGTAGAGAGTGATGTTTTGAGACAATTTCCAATTGGTTTTCATTTTTTATTATTTGTATTATTTTTTTCCTCTGGTTACTAGGATGCATATTACAATAGCAAGCATGCACTGATTTCAATAAGAGACTGGAACATGAATAGGAGAACTGAATATAAAGAGTGAGAAAAAGTAGCAATACCAATACATTTGTAGCCCGCTTGGAAGCTGGAAAGAGTCAGACAAAGAAGGCAAATAATTAAAAAACCTATAAAATATAAATAATGAAAACCAATTGGAAAGTTGCTTAGAACTGGCCATTCTATAACCTACTAAAAGTTAATTTAAAGGCGACTAAGGTGCTATTAGCAAAGGGACCTGTGCTCACCCATGCACCTTTGACTTTATGCTGAGCAACAATAGCTGTTTAAGCCTGCTCAGATGATTTGTGTTCATTTGCAAGCAAGGTGCGCAAGTAGGGCACACTGACAAAAGGGACCCCTAAAATTGACACCTGCCTCGAGAAGGTATCACTTCTAGGATTCTTTTAGTTGCACCTACTGCTTGTGTGTGTAATAAACACACAACCCACTGTGCACCATCTTAAGGCCTCAAAACTTTCCCTCAATCTCTGTATCTTAAATGTACCCTATACAGCTTCGATCTCTGGTGGTCCAGGCCCACCGCGGCGTGTTAGGGGCCTGCACACACACACACCTAGGCCCCCCTTTCATAACCCCCATGGGCCCACTACCCCAACTACAACCCCTGCCCCCCCTCCACCAGCGCATACCTTGTCTTCTCTCTTTGCGTAATTGGATGGGGGGAGGTCAGGGAGCACACACTCTGAGTCAGCTGTGGGGAACAGGTCTGGGCTGGCAGACTTTTCTCAATATCCTTCCGGCCCATTCTGACCCCAACCCTAAACATGATGGAATGTCAACAAAACTAAATTTCTACTTATTTTGCTCATATTTATGCAGTTGTGTGCTTAAGTTTTGCAATTAATTATGGGTATTCAGTTCCTGTATTGATAAACCCTAGCAAGGCCCTCTACAATCTACAATCTCTTTAAAATGTACTTTGCTTAATTCTGCGATGTGTTTATGGGGTGCTGTGTTACTTAACAATCTGCAAATTATGTGTCTGTCTATTTGTACAGGAGGGTTGGGGAGGTCCTGCCCCACAGTAGTCCTCTATCCAGGGTTTTATCCCCAAAAATGTCCAAGAATAATAGAGATTTGGTTATTTGTTTAAATATTGAAATATTTACCCTTAAATATATAACACAAGTTCATCCGAGAACTCCATTTATGTCTTGAGGGAATATCATAATTTGTGGTATATTTTACTTGTTAAATTCCCTGGATATGGACTGTGCAGATTGCCAAAAGTAACACCATTGTCTAAATGTGCTCTGTGAGAAGCATCCTGTGTCACACACACAGTCTTCTTTGCACAATCAAAACTGGGATACACCATAAAACTTTATAGTTAATCTCAGGGTGAGGATGCAGAAGAAAAAAAAAGGTCTGCTAAACAGTTTATAACAATAAACCATTAAGACATATGGAAAGTTTATAGGCAGTTGTGAGTTGTATTTTTTCTTCTCTCCTCTTTCTCTTGGTCTCTCTCTCTTTTTTTTTTTTTTTACTTTTAAGAATTTGAAGGCATTGAGGCCCATTTCTACAACATGCCCAGGTGCATATGTGTGAGTTTCAAAGAGTATATTGACTTTCTTTATCTGTTATGTGCTTGTGTGAAAATTAAATGCATATGTTACACATAAAGATTTGTGTTTTATTGGCAGCTAGGGAGTCACAATAAAATTAATGCCATTCATGTTATGCATGTTTTCGGATGTGGGTTGCTTGTAACGACGTGGTTTAAAAGAATGATAAAAAATACTATCACACTATTACAGTTACATTTCCCAGTAATTGCACCCACCTCTGCTTTATCCAATCCAGTGAACAGCATCCAGACAACTTGAACACCTTCTACATTGGTGCTTGTGTATCTGCTTCCCGCTCCTGCCTTATTTTCTATTTTTTTCCATTCTATGAAACATAAAAATAAAGCATTGGGCTTTCAGGAAAGCAAGAATTAAATATTTTTGCTTATGTTGCCAATATGGTAGTTTTGCTATTTAGTCATTTAGCGGATTTTTGTGTTGTGAGGAAATGAGGAATAAAGACCCATAATGACTGATCTTTGTATTTCCGAACATTCCTAACATTACTTATGAGCACGGTCCTTTTTAAACCTTTACTGTGGTTAGGGCTATTGAAATGATTTCAAACTGGTGTGTTTTTACTGTTCATGAAGATGCTGGCTGTTTACCTTCTGAGGTTTTGTCCAGTCTTTCATATATAAAATCCTCCTGTTTGGCATTTCATGGTGTATTAAGTATGCCACTTACTTAAACAAGAGGAACAGGTGCAGTGGCTGTAGACACCGTATTCCTTTTATGTTGGGTATGCTGTTATATTTAATGTGTGGGAATGCAGTGATAGGAAAGTTGTAACTTTTAGTCTTCTTAGAAAGAGATGGTCTCAATGCAAATAGAGATGGGTTCTGGAAATAAATAGCTTCCTATATTAGTGAAGGATATTCTGCATGTTACTGCTTGGAGGACCTATTGCAGACTCTATATGACCACCAGTGGTGTCTGATTTATTAGTGATTTTTGGTTGAATTGTGGGAGTTGTCTTTTGGAAATTCTGGTAGTTCTTTGTATGTGTTGCTCCATAATACCACATGTAAGGAATGTGAAGGCGTTAACCTTCCCCTACTGTGTAACTGATCACAAACTCTGACAAAAAAATCTGATACAGACAATGGGGCATGTTTATTAACATAGGAGACAATCATCACTGGTTGCCCATAGCAACCAATCAGCAATTTGAGAAGTCATCTACAAGTTAGGAAACAAAAGCAAAGATCTGATTGGTTGATATGGGCAGCAACACTGATGATGTTTGTCTCCAGTGTTAATAAATACACCACAATGTCTACTGCAACATCATTGATGGAGAGTGATGATCTATTTGGAATTTAACATGAAATGACCTCCCTGGAGGGTGATTATGCCTGTATGTTGCATTCTTACACAGGTTGGCCCAACACATTAGTGATAGTTGGAGAAAGGGACCCTATGAATGAGGCCTTCTAGTTAATGGCAGGGTAGTTCATCTAGCTCACTCTAAAAGTATGAGATAGACAGTGTGATCTAGTAAGAGCAGTTGTTGTGTCCAATATACTACACTATAGTGTGGGTAATTTAACCAGATGAAAACCACCAAACTGTAGGAAATTCAGTATTTGGAGCCCACAGTAGTGTTTGAAATCCATGAGAGACACTGAGAGATTCTGGTATACTGGGGGAAAACACCCGATCATTTCTACCCATGTGAAGGTCCTGGGATATAGTCATCTACAATGAATATTCAGTGTACCAAGTACAGTACTTACTTTCATTTACTGTTCCTGTTTATAAACCACTGGTGACCAAAAATTGAGAAATGAAGTGTAGTTCATAGATCCTCACTGTTATGTTTTGGGTAGCCGAGGATGAGTAGAGTATAACAGTGCTTTAATTGCAGAGACTATTGGAGCCATTACACAACAGTAACTTTCACTTTCACTTTTAAGCTGTCAGAAAGTATGCACAGTATAAGTCTGAGCACAGTGACATCTACAGGCCATCTGCACAAACACCACACTCACCTTGTTTGTTTGTGAGGGCCACACTGGGAAAGAAAGTCACATGTAGCAGACTGGGAGCAAAAATCAACCCTGGAAAAAAAAAGCAGCCCACATATAAATGTGAAAAATCCCCCTCCCCATATAACTAAAAAAACATTGGGATCAGGACCCCCATAAAACTAAAAAAATAATTGGTGGTGAGGGTCCCCCCAAAAAATTAAATAAAACACTGGTGGCCAGCCCCTCCCCCCAAGTTAAAAAACCCCATTGGTGACCGCCCCCCCCCAAGTTAAAAAAAACCCATTGGCATAGGCATTGGTGGCCAACCACTTCCCCGGCCCACTTAACAAGTAATAGAATGGCCTATCAGGCATTTGCCCAAATGGGCAGATTGCCAATCTGGGATTGGTGCTCTACCTAGGAGAACTGCTGGATTACAGTACCTCCTGTATATACAGAGCTTAAAATCTGTGGGTTGTCTACCTTAAAGCCTATAGCACACATAATATTTATTTTCCAAAATATGTCCAGTGGACATATGTAAAAGTGTCCAAAATGTTGCATTTTTCATATTCCCTGTTTCTCATTGAAGAACAGTGAAATTAAAATCACTTTAATTTTGCCCTTGTTCCCACCTTCTTGGTTCTTCAGAATATAATGTACTCTTTCTTATCTGTAAACCGTGCAGTAAAGGTAAAAAAAAGCCACAATCTATTAGTACTTTTAATTTTTATACAACTATAGATATTATAGATATTAAAAAAGACACAATTCTTAAGGTCAGATTTTTAGCCTAAGCAAGTTATACATACTGTAATTTCTAGATGATCCAAAGACAGAAGAGATTCCCATATCTGAAGATGGCTCCTATTTATCTGAGAAAGTAGAAAAACCCTTCCTACCTTCAAAAGTGCCATGGGACCAGTCTCTGGATAAACATTCTACAGAGAGCATTGTTTAAAAAGTAACCCAACCATTTCATGAAATTATCTAAGAAATCTGCTTCAGGGCAAGAATTCCTTCAGTCTTCACTGAAATAAAAAAAATATTAATTTTGGGTGCCTGGGTGTCCTCTAGCATCTCCAATGTAAAGAAATGTATTTGTTCCCAGCTGATATTCATAAGTGAGCTTCCGCACCCTCTATCAGCTTACTAGCTCTTCCCTCTACTGCACATTTTAAATGGCCCTCACTAGTACTCTTCAAGAATGTGTCTTAGATCCAAAGGATGAGTAGCCTGCAGAGTTTGACTAACCTGATACTTTGTGTAATATATGGTATCCCAAAACCCAGAACACATCCCAAGGTCTCGATCTCGTCTCATGCTTCTACCTATAACAACCGCCTTTTGTTTCGGGAGGAGCCCTCCACTTCTCAGATGCTGCCAGGTCTTAAAGTTAGAGGACCAAGGGGGACAAGGGGAACCATAAGGTGCACAGGAAGGATGGGGAATAGGGAGCATAGTTGAGGCTCAGGCCGAGGTCAGTATCAATCAGGCAGTGCAGTACAGAATTGGGAACCAGGAGCATAGCCAGGACACAGGCCGGGATAAAACCAAACAGAAAGAGTGGTACAGAATCAGGATTCAGAAGAATAGTCAGTAATAATGCAAGGTCGGTTCAGGCAGCAAATCAGCAAAGGTCAAGGACAGGCAATGATCCAGAACAGTAAATCAGATTATGAGCACACCCAGGAATTATTTCAGAATAGACCTACATTGGGTAATGAGTCAATGCAAAACAGGATGTTACATAGACAGCTTAATGATTTACACTGATCACCTGTGGCCAGACTAGCAACAGCTGAAACAAGCCAAGCCTACTTGCAATTTCAAGGATAGCAATAGGAGTGAACCAAGAACTTAGATTTCTGCTCGGATAGAGCAGAGGCAATGCAGATGGCTTGGAAACACTAGATAGCTGGCTCAACTCCAGGCAGGATGTTACACTTAGCCACTTTCCAAATTTCCTTATTTTGAGAGTCCCCTGCAAGAATGAAGAATTCTGGGTGCATACTAGATTTCAGCTTCCATGTCATTGGCAAACACTGACACTGTACATTGCTTTCAGTACTCTCGTCCATTAAAGAACAGATTAAACAAAAGTGGGCCAAATACAGAACCCTGGAGAACACTACTTTGAACCAAAGTCCAAAAAGTGGTTTTACCAATGGTAGTTACTTTCTGTACACAATTGTTCAGTCAAATCTTTATCCATTCACAGAATGCACCGCCAAGACCAATAGACCTTAGTTTAGAAAGCAGACAATTGTGTGGCACTGCTTTAAAAGCCATGGCAAAATATAAGCAGACCTCACACACTACGACAGAATTCCTTAGTTGTCACATAACAAAAAGCAAGTGCATTTGTTTGACATGAACTGTCCTTGATAAAATCACGACAAATACTACTTACAGTGTCACTCTCCAAGAGATGATCTTGATTCTTGATCTCTTAACAAACCTTAACGTCCAAATTCATGACAATAAGTCAGATGTCAAACACATTATTCCTCCTGTCCTGTTGTGGCTGGGAAGTAAGATGGGGGGCTCCCCCTGCTGTTCATAAGTATGATTGTTTCCCTGCTCAGCAGTTAGGGACCGTCTGACAATTCCTATCCACAGCAGTAAATGAAGGGAGAATTTCACTGTACACAGTCAGGTTTCTTATAAAAACGGTACATATTTTTAATGAAAGTCTATTGGAGATAGGTTTCTTTTTCATTAAAGAAAGTAAAAATGGGATTTTATTTTTTTGCCTTTACATTCCCTTTAAATAATGATAATGGTTAAATTTGCTTTCCTTTGTTGACTTAGGGGGTTATTTATCAAAGTCCGATTTTATCTCAACATTTTTTGCTACAAAGCTCCGATCAAATCCGCTCTGGTTTTTTACATTTATTTATTATTACAATTTCCCGAAAATTTGCTTTGCGTGAAAAAAATCAGATTTTCGAGGTTTTTTTTTTGGATCTTTCACCCAAAAACCTCCGATTTTTATTGCTCCGGTTTTATTTTTGATTTCTTATGCTTTTTGTCCGAAAACTTCGGGGTATTGCACGAAACCCAGCGCACATCAAAAAATCATTGGGACATCTCCCATTGACTTATATGCAACCTCGACAGGTCTGAGAGGCTGGATTTTCTGATTCTGACTTTACAATCCTCGGGGTTTAATAAATTCAGAAAAATTAATGATTTTTTAAAAGTCTGATTTTATAAAAAAAACAAAAAAAATCACCAATTTTCAGGATTTTTGCATTCGAAGTTTAGTAAATAACCCCCTTAGTGTATCTTAGTAAAATACTTTGGCATCTAAAAGCTTGCAAGTTCTTGTGTCTTTAGCCTTATTACTCATTCTCACTGCAGCTTCCTCCTTTATATTTGTTCCAAGTTATGCAACCGCCACCTTCAATATTCACTGCCCAGTTATGCGACTTATTGTATTGTATACAAATTACATCATTTTGCTCCTCCATTGACATTAACTCCAGGCTGTGTTCATGTATTTTATGTGTATGCATTTGGCTTATTTTGAACAATATATTGCCCCTCTCTTTCTACATTACATGGGAATTTGCTTTCACATTCAGTATCTAAAAATGACATAATTAAATGACTATACGAGATTGCCACAAGCAAAATCTCCAAACAATGAAAATGATACATGCAATTTAAACTTTCACCTATTAAATAGTCTAACTCATCATCTAACTCAAAGCAGTTTTTTTTCTTCTTGTGGAAATTGGCCACATGGTTCAGCTTTTAAGCTCTTTTGAAGTATTTCTATAGGTTTATTTTCCTCCTTGCAGGATCTGTTACAACACCCCAGGCTTCTGCTCTGTAGTGAAATCAATTAGTAAACATATTGCCTTATTTCAACCTCTAGCTTACCTTAAAATCTGTTTTGAAAGGATGTAACATGAATATTAGTTTAGGAATAATAACTGAGATAGATGAGATGGGTTTCTCAAAAGATATGCACAGAACTTGTTGTTGAACCTATCGTTTTCTCTCCAATAACAGTATATGCAATTTAGTAAAAGGTGGCTAATTAATCAACTTCGTCTAAACAGTCAGGGTACATCCTCAATATATTTATTAATGTGTCTGTATACTTAAAATCCTCCAGGCTTAATAGCAATCTTTTTTAAACAACATAAAATCAATAGAAAGAAAGTAATTAAAAAGAGTCCTTATTTCTGGTGAACTATCTGAAAACAACTACATTGAAAAAAGTGTTGAAAGGTGGACAACCCTTTTAAAGCCTATGAATTCAGTTTGAATATATCAATGAAGATATATCAAAACTCACATTTTTGAGCTTTTTCAAATCTTAAAAAACAAAAAAATCTCAAATCTGCACTTATTTAAGAAAAACAGTGCTGGACTGGTTTACCTGGGACCCATCGGAGAACCTCACCCCAGGACCCCACCAAACATATAAGTGCACCCACTGCTGCAGTTATCACCACCACCTTTCACAGCTTCCACCCTCCTGTTGACCCCTGCTATGTAGGGTGGTTAAAAGGAAACCAGCATGGAGGAAGGCAGATGGTGAGTCAATAGGGCTCACTTGAATGGGGTTGCCAGTGTCCAGCACAGCAGTGGGAGGTCAGTGGGGTCCAGCAGAATGGTGGGGCAGTCCTATCCTTAGGGAAAAAAAAAATCTAAATTTGACCCGTTAAAAATGTGAAAAAAATGTGAACACAGTGAAATCACATTCTATATTTAATTTTAAGTAAGTCTGACAAATTGTGATTTGAAAACTCGAATTGAAAAATAGCTTGGATTTTGAAAATACAACTCAGACATGAGTCTCCAGCTTTTAGGAACCACTTTTTCTTAAATTGAGTTCTCAATTTTTTTGCACTTAATGAATCTTCAATATACTAGTTTCGGAAACTCGAATCTGAATTCACAATTTTTTGCATGAAAAATTTGAACTGCAGGAAAATTTGAATCTTGACACGTATGGCGCTCAGGCTTCAGCTCAATCAAAATCGTACAAAAAGTGCAAGGATTTTGGTGTATCCAAAAAGAATTGTGAATGAATTTGAAAAAAATAATATCTGCTTTGTTTGTGAGCATTCCTGCATTGATATATAACACAATGTGGTTTGCTACAAACCCTGGCACCATTAAAGCACCATTAACGATAGCCTTAATTCTGCTACTACCTGACTACTTACAAATGAGGAGGCCAAACACAGAACCTACCCAAACCAGATTTACAGTGTTTACTGTATAATATAACTTAGAATACATTAATAAAAGCATACATAGGTACATAAAGTATATGCATGGTTTCATGGGGATAAAGCATTATACTTTAATATCATGCTTGTGCATATATATGATGCTTAAAATTCATGCAAACCATGACATTATTTTGGAACAATAACAAATGTGTTTCTTCAATTTGCCAGAATAATTTCAAGTACTTGCTGTTTTCTGTAACAGGACAATTTAAGTTGGATATTTTATTTCAGTTTTGCTGTACTGTATAACTTTCTTTCCTGTAAGGATCTGTTTATTTTTCTCCCTTACCACATATTTAAAACCATATCATTTTTCAGAAAAATTCCACTCTTTTGTATATAAAACATTTTAAGGGAAATAAACTCAACCAGCCTTGTGTGAACTTTTGCCATTAGGTGACCTTCACAGACAACATTTATTCTTCTTCCTTATTCATCTGTGTCTTGTTTTTGTTAGACGCGCCGGGAGATTCTCTGTCCCCTACCTCCCGGTGTCTCTCTACGCTTGCAGGAGCGCACTTCCGGTTGTAGGGCCAAAGTGATGGTGGTGCTTGACGCAAAGCATCATGAAGCTCATCACATCACAAATTGGCACAGAATTTGAATTCTTGCCGCCAAATCATCTTTAAAAGCCCAGTCCTCCATTTTGAGAATGCCCAAGTTGGCTTTAGTTTACTGATCCCACCAAAGCGTTATTATCTTTGACTTCTGCCTGACTCTTTGACTTCAATTCCTGCCTCCTTCCTAGATCCCTTTGCCTGACCTTCGACTACGCTTTTGCCTTATCCTTGCCGGTACCTTGCTTTGGACTTGTTACTATTTTGCACTATCCCTTGTTTGGTTCCGCAGCAGAAAGCCCAGGGCCCCAAAAGGGTGTCAGTGAACACCGGAACCCACAGGGGTGCCCTGGGCATTTGTGTGTACCCGCAGTCACCAAAGGTTCCAATTAATTAGTAAATTACAGTTTTATTGAGAAACACGTTTGATGATATTAAACAGTACTTAGGGTCCACTAAACACCATCAGGCTGATGTAATAAAAGGCACTAACATAGCCCAGGTGCAGTTACTTATAGCAACCAATCAGCAGGTAGCATTTACTGATCACCTGTTTAAACGTAACTATTGTAATGTTTGCTATGGGTTACTTACTGCTCCTGGGCAAACTAAAGCTAGCCTTACAAAAGATTCTTCCTTTTGAGGTGTGAGATCTCAAGTGGCCCAAACAATCAGATCACATTGAGGGGATGCAGGACATTGGGGCAAGGACCACCACGCCCCAACAGGCAACTTTCACATGGCTTTCATTTTTTTCCCCTACTGACCCCATATAAAAAGCAAATGCACTGTAAGGATACAAATGTATTGATGATGTTACTTTACATTACATACCTTTCTACTCCGAACCTCAGCCTCTCCCAGCCATACACCAGTTTTATTTCCCTGAAATTTTTAGAGGGTTTTTGAATGTTTTTGAATTTTGTTTGAGGTTTTAGCGGTATTTGGATGTTTTAGCACATTATTTATTCAGATCTTTTAATAAATTCCATGACACACTTAGGGGCATATTTATCAAGGGTCGAATTTTGAATTTGAAAAACTTCGAAATTCGAATTCAAAAAGACCAACTGAAATTAAGTCTAAGTTTTTTTTTGCCCGAATAGGTCCGTTTTCGATTGAATAGGTTTGTATTGAAGTAATAGCGCATTTGATTGAATTCGAATCAAAGTTTTTCCCAAAAAAACGTTGATATTTCCCAGTCCACCAATTGACTCCATTGGGTTCTAGGAGGTCCCCCTTAGGCTAAAACAGCAATTCGGCAGGTTTTAGATGGTGAATGGTCGAAGTCAAATTTTTAAAGAGACAGTACATGATAAAGTTCAACATTTGAATGTTCTAATTTTTTTCAAATAGATTTTGGACTATTCCCTAGTCGAAGTACACAAAAAATAGCTTGAAATTTGAATTTTTTGAATTCGAAAATTCATCTTGACCTTTGATAAATCTGTCCCTTAGTTGTAGAGATTTATCTTGACCTTTGATAAATCTGTCCCTTAGTTGTAGAGATTTAGCGTTTAGAGTTAAGTTGTAATGAAATTTGATAAATCAGCCTCCACATACATTTTATTAAAAGTTTATTTAAACTACCCTTTTCATCTGTATACTATTCATTGTTCCTGCATGGGAGATCTGTAGCTTATTCATCTCTACCCATATGCACATGTACAGTACATCTTTTTGGAGCTTGGAAACCAAACTTACCCAGTTACCCAACAGACATTTCTGAAATGGTTCTTTCCTGAAATTATTTATATTAGTAGAACTTTTATTTGGAATATTATGGGGGTTTATTTACTAACATTCACATTTTAATTCTTTTATTTTTTTTTCTCAAAAAATGTGTTTTTATTTTTTTTGATTCTCTAAAATGCAAATAAATCGATTTATCAAGTGTTAATAAGTTCTATTGACGATTTGCAGAATTTTCCGACACTTGTGTAAACACAAATTTAAAAATACACTCATCTCTACAAGTATCACTAAATGAAAGCAATAATATTTGAGTTTTCTGGACCTCCTACATGGCTATTTCTGTAAAAGAAAAAAAAATCTAACTCTAGAAAATCACATCTTACATATTACTAATCAAATATCATAACAGTTGGAAGCCGTGTTTATTTTCAAATGAACTTGGTTATAATAAGGACAAACTAGCACCCAACAAAACTCCCTTTGTGTATAAGTAAACATCTATCTTCTGGGGATTTAGCTGCAAAAAATTTGATTCTGCAATGGAGAGTTATAACACTGACTGTGTAGCTATACTTATATATGTGTAAAATTAAGTTGTCATACTGCATCAGCATTTTGCAGAGTATGGAGTTAAACTTCAGTCATTGTGAAAAAGTACCCCATGGAGATCCAAGCGTCGGGAAAGTGGTAGAATGATTAAGTTAACCAAGCCATTATTTATTCACTTCTCACACTTGAAATAAGCCTTGCTTTACTTATCAGTAAAAGGGGTCATTTGCTTAACCCCCAGGACGCAAGTGCTAGTGCATTAAGGGTGCAGGTGCGTGCCCCTAAGTGCTCACTTAAAGGGCATGTAAAGTCTAAAATAGAATAAGGCTGGAAATGCTGTATTTTGTATACTAAATATAAACATGAACTTACTGCACCACAAGCCTAATCAAACAAATAATTTATGCTTTCAAAGTTGGCTACAGGGGGTCACCATCTTGTAACTTTGTTAAACATCTTTGCAAGACTAAGACTGTGCACATGCTCAGTGTGGTCTGGGCTGCTTAGGGATCATCATAAACAAAGCTGCTTGAGTTCTGCATGGCTGGGAAGTAAGGCGGGGGCTCCCCCTGCTGTTCATAAGTATGATTGTTTCCCTGCTCAGCAGTTAGGGACCATCTGACAATTCCTATCCACAGCAGTAAATGAAGGGAGAATTTCACTGCATACAGTCAGGTTTCTTATAAAAACGGTACACATTTTTTAATTGAAGTATATTGGAGATAGGTTTCTTTTTCATTAAAGAAAGTAAAAATGGGATTTTATTTTTTTGCTTTTACATGCCCTTTAAGAAGTGTAGCAGAGTACAACATCAGGAGTCTCACTTAGCCCTGTCTGTAAGGACAGCCAGTAAGGACAGGGCCCATGAGGCTCTCGTTGCTCGCTAGCTAGTTAGGGGTCAATTGATGAGATGCCTAAGTGCCTCCTCTTCCTGATCTTTTTGGATTGATTCAAGGGGAACTTAGCCAAAGCAGGACACAGTGTGCAAATGGCTGATTGCGGCCTTTTTGTGCTTTGCACACTGTGTCCTGCATTATATATGATCCCTAATATATTTATGGAACAATTGTTCTTAGAGTTTATATTCAATCAGTACTGTATGAGGTATGGAAACTGTTATCCAGAATACTCTGGATCTGGGGTTTTCTGGATAACGGATCTTTCCATAATTTGGATCTTCGTACCTTAAGTCTACTAGAAAATCATGTAAACATCAAATAAACCCAATAGGCTGATTTTGCCTCCAATAAAGATTCATTATATTTGAGTTTGGATCAAGTACAGGGTTAAGCAGCAAGAATTAAATACTATTAATGATTTCCAGTGACTGGGGAATAAAATCAGATTATTAACAGACATTGCATTTAATATTATTATGAGATAAAAGCAGCATCTGCATATTGTGTGCAAATATTTTCTCCCGCCTCGATGCTTCTATCTGATTCAGTGCGTTCTTCTTAACATATACTTTCAGTGTCACATCTGTGTGTATTTCATTTATACAGATTTATTACATATGGATGCCTATATACGTTATTCTATGGCTGGACTTCCTGTTTAGAGATTCAGAGCAGTCGGAGCCTGCAGGCGCTCTACTGTATATGTGTCAGCTTAGTCCCATTGCAGCTTGCCATCTGCAGAATAGAAAGGAGAGTTTTGCTGTTTGAGTGATTTCAAAGTTGGTGGATAGGCTGCACAATGTTCAGAATTGCTCCACCATTTTTTCACCTAATAATTTGATGAGGACATAAAAAAATAGGTTATTTTTAGCCAAATTTGAAGGGTTATATATGTTACTGAAGCTTTCAGTAAGAACTGACTCATACAGCCAGACTGACTTTGGAATTTCAGGTACCTCAAGGTCATGGAGGCACAAATACAAATCTCGAGCTATTTTTTGTGTACTTTGACTAGGGAATAGTCCAAATTAGATTCTAATTTGAAAAAAATGTGAAATGTCTTTTTAAAAAATCGACTTCGACCGTGACCATCTAAAACCTGCCGATTTGCTGTTTTAGCCTATGGGGGACCTCCTAGAACCTATTTGGAGTCAATTTAAGTTTTTTTGGGAAAAACTTTTAATTGAATTCGATTGAATGTGCTATTCCTTTGATTCGAATTCGGCTGAATACGGACCTATTTGATCGAAAACGCACCTATTCAACCCCAAAAACTTCAACTTCATTTCGGTTGGTCTTTTTGAATTCGAATTTTGAAGTTTTTTCAATTCGAAATTCGACCCTTGATAAATATGCCCCTTATTAAACATAAAATAAATATACAAATGTACACAGAAGTTAAATTGAAAATACATTTATTTCACCAGGTTTCAGCAGAGCTGGAGCTAGGGATAGGTAGAACAAGCATGTGTGGAGCGGGTTGTGCAGGAGTGTTGTTGGTAAGCGAGTCGGGGGTGGATACGTAGGCCCGCATACTTGGGCGCCTGTACTTTCTGGGCCAGATCTGATTTAGAAAACTTTGGGCATCTCAACACAACTCAGCACCCCTTATATTTTGGTGGGTCAAAACTATAAAGAATTGGTAATTATAGCTTGTACATAAAGAGGCCAATACCAACCTTGAATACTGTTCATTTATTGTCGGAATGGGTTAGGGTACAGGGGTCAAAATGATGGGTCAGCTAGCCCACGCATTTGATGCTACACTGCTCAGATCTGACTATGTGTGGCAAATGTTTAATTAGGATCCCTAATGCTTTGCTGAAGGCTCATGACATTTAGAAGTTAGCTGTTGGCTAGAAATGCAGGTATGGGACCTGTTATCCAGAATGTTCGGGACCTGGGGTTTTCTGGATAATGGATAACCCAATAGGCTGGTTTTGCTTCCAATAAGGATTCATTTTATCTTGGTATCTCAAGTACAAGCTACTGTTTTATTATTACAGGTATGGGACCTGTTATCCAGAATGCTCGGGACCTGGGGTTTTCCGGATAACGGATCTTTCCGTAATTTGGGTCTTCATGCCTTAAGTCTACTAGAAATTTATTTAAACATGAAATAAACCCAATAGGCTGGTTTTGCTTCCAATAAGGATTAATTATATCTAAGTTGGGATCAAGTACAAGCTACTGCTTTATTATTACAGAGAAAAAGGAAATCATTTTTAAAAATTTGGATTATTTGGATAAAATGGACAGAGCCATTCCTTAATTCGGAGCTTTCTGGATATCGGGTTTCTGGATAAGGGATCCTATACCTGTACAGAGAAAAATGAAATCATTTTTTAAAAATTTGGATTATTTGATTACAATCGAGTCTATGGGAGACAGCCATTCCGTAATTTGGAGCTTTCTGGATAATGGGTTTCCAGATAACAGATCCCATACCTGTATTTGGACACCAGTCTGTGGTCTTCTCTTGGGGACCTTTAATCTAGGATATAAATACATACAGTATGCAGTGCATGGTTTTAGAATTTATATATGGTTCCTCCCAATGGGAACTCTATCTAGATTCCTTTACTCATTCATCTCAATGATATGGCAGTGACAATTATTATTCTATTACTGATATATATGAGTTAATTTAGTAGGAAAATGTTGAAAGGTACAGATTTAGCATGGCTCAAACTAAGGGGCTAAGGGTAGTGCCTAGGGTGCAACAGAAGGGGGCACCAGGCATGTAACCCTTCTACTTGCCTCTAGTGCAGACTTCTATTATTTTAGCCTCCTGCCAGTGATCATTAAACTTATCACAAATTAATCAACCTACGATCCCCTTATTCCCCACCTCTTTGGGGTTACTATAGAGGGCAGTGGCCTAAGATGTGACCCAGCTCTGAAAACTAACAAGAACTAACAACAATCTGAGATGTATTTAACTCGAAATACAGTGTTGTTTCTCAGAATTCCAGACATTGCAAGGTGTAGAATGTTCTGCAATCTGCATGTGATCAACCAATTAGGGATGGGCGAATTTTTTCACCTTGTTTCACTGCGGAAAATGATGCGCGTCATTTTTTGACACCCATAGGGGCAAATTCACTAACATTCGTAGTTTCGCCAGGCGCAACTTCGCCGCGCTTCCCCGCACTTCGCCAGGCGTAGTTTCGCCAGCGCTCCGCAAATTCACTAAAATCCGAAGTTGCGCACAGGGGTAGCGTAATATTGCGAAGTTGCGCTAGCGTTGATTCGCTAAGTGAAGCAAAGTTACGCTAGCGAAATTTGCATACGGCGCCAAATTCAAATTTCAATGGAGGAATACGTATCAGACCTACAAATGGCTAGAAAACCTTCAAAACATCAAATAAAAATTTTATTTTGCCCTACACATGTGCCCACTGTATAGGTAAGTTGCCATGAGTCAGGAAATGTAGAGGGGAAGGAGGGGGGCCCCAAAAATTTTTTCGATCTTTTTCAGCCTATCACCCATAATGTAGAAAACACGCCAGCGTTTTTTGTGACTTAGAAAAAATTTTGACTTTTTTTGAAGCAATCCCTATCTACTCTATTGCGCTTCGCCTGGTCTGAGGTGGCGAAGGAAGTCTAGCGTAAAAGGTAGCGTTCAGTACACTGCGCGTGTTAGTGAATTTGCGTAGTTACGTCGCTAGCAAAACTTCGCCAGGCGTAAGGTGCAAAGTAACACTAGCGAAACTACGCCAGCGTTCGTTAGTGAATTTGCGCAGTAACGAAAATGCCAAATGCTAGTGAATTAACGCTAGCGTTCGGCGCTTCGGCGCTTAGTGAATTTGCCCCATAGACTTTAATGGGCGTTGGCGATTTTTCACCGGCGCTGAATTTTTGCCGAAGTGAAACGGGTCAAATTCGACAAATATCCCTGGTACCAATGCCATTTCCATCTGCATTTGTATCTAAGCGCATCAATGAATGTGAACTGCATTTTATTGATTGTGTTAATGGCATTAGAATGCAATTCGTAAGGTGCAAGTCAGTTTCATGTATAGGTACAACACACACAAAGGGAGCCCCTTTTTTTCTAGATTAAAGGAAAATAAAAATAAAGAAGAATGAATAAATATATATTTTTTTTGCATAATTAAAGCAGAAATTGTTGCCTCATATTAACTTTCTATACCTTTACTAAGGCTTATTGAACCAACCTAAGCCTACATTAAAATGGGCAAGTTCACTGTAGCCTAAATAGGCCAGAATAGGTTCATAGAGATATGTATATGAACGCATATGAACATAGCGTAGAATTCTACAAGAGGCAGATCATGAATAATGATCACACGGGGTAACCAAATGAAATATAACTGCATTGCCTCAACCTCTGTCATGTGAAAGAGCTAGGAGTGGAATAGAGACAGAGAGAAAGGGAACTGTTGTATTATTGAATTGTTGACTAAATATAAAGTTTAACACAACGCAACATGCAGTTATGTAACATTACAAACACTGATTTTCTTATTACCATTGTTTTCAGGTAATGTTTGTCACACTGTGAATGGAACACATTACTTTCTAAAAGCTTCTTTTTTTCTCAGACAGTGTTTTCATGATGAGATTCAGGCCTGTGAGCTCAGAATACCCTGAACTGTTAACTAGCTGTTTTATTGGGGCATTGAGACACTCAGATTACTCCCTCTAGGCAGGTAACAGGAGAAAGATCTGGAGGAAGAAAGCTTCTATTCATTTTGCTATGTGAACATCTGAACTGTGGGGAGTCCAAGTTCCCTCAGTCAATGAGCTGTTGTGTGATAAGGATATATCTTTCAGTACGAGATGATTACGGGATATGCACTGATGTTTGCATTGGATTTCATAATAACAACAACTAAAATCAGCTTAAAAGGAAATCTAATATTTTTCTATATATTCAAATCCAATCCAAATCCAAAAGCAAGTAGTGTTATTACTTGCTGGATTTATTACATTTCTTAAAAAGATTGCAAAAAAATGATTTTGGGTCATTTTAACTGTGAATGTAGCGTGTTTTAGGGAAATGCGTTTGACCACCAGTAAGGATGAGTTCATTTTTTTTTTTGCCTGATTTGAGGCGAAATTCACGACTTAACGGGCGGCTAAATTTGTCAGGAATCTACTTTTCGCTGCAAAAAAGAATCACGTTTTTTCATGGGGAAAGAAATGCCCCATTGCATTTGGAAAAATAAAATAACATCCATTGACTCCAATGCATTTGGCACGTGAAAAAATGTGACAAAAATACCCTTGACTTTAATGCATCCTGTGTAATTAGGGCAAAATGTTGCCTTTCACAAATTGTTCGATGGTTTTGCTAATTTTTTGGCAAAGTGGGGGAGTCATCACCATACAGCAGCCTTTATTTGTGCTTGAGCTAGGTATGTATCTACAGTATGTGATCAGCTTAACTGACAGCACTGCCCACTATTTGTTATTAGGGACCTTTATTAATCTGGTTATTATTTTATTATAATATTTATTATAATTCTATATTATCAGAGGGACAAATAAAAGATAAATGTTATTTTTTAATTGTATTGTAGAAATCTTTAAATAATTATCTTTACTTTTATTTTCAGAGATCCCTGTTGTCCAGAAGACACAAGACCTTATCAGCAGGGTCAGACTGGGGTGTGCGAGGCCCACCCAGCTACTACCGCAGGGGCCCCACAACCCCTTTGGGGACCCCACCATCCACCGCAAGTTCCTATTCCCCCCGCTGTGCATACCTTACACTGAATTTTGCTGCAATCAGAGGTGGGCACTTAGGGCAAGGATCGGATTGGCCCATGAGAGCCAGGGCCTACTGAGCTTTTTCCCAGCTTCCCACTGGCCCAGACTGACCCTGCTTATCAGTGCCCAAGCATTCAGAGCAGTATTTTCTCTTTACGTGCACATTATTATAAAAATAATAACAAACATACTGAGATCAGTATAGTATTCAAATGTGCCTCATTCTTTAAATACTGAATTATTTGGTACAAGCAATGGATTAAACGGTTGGCTGTTTCACCAACAGCGAATAAATTCACAATTTTGACGCCGGCGTCAAAGTTTTTTTGACGCCAGTGACGGTTTTCAGCGCCAATTTAGGCGATAAACGGACACACATTAATGGGCTTTAATGGGCGCAGGCACCTATTTTGATTGCGGCAAATTGTCGCCGGCGTCAAAATACCTGTTTCACAATTGTTTCACCAGTTTCGTGAATTTTGTGGGAAATTCGCTAAATTCATGGCGAAGCGAAACGGGACAAATTTGCCCATCACTGGTTGGAGCCTTATATTCATTCCTATCAATGGATGAAAGTTGGGGTTCACCATTTGATAAATACTCATCTAAAAATCCCATAGCAATGAATAGAAAGCCCCTGCTCGTTTACATGGACATTTGCAGTTTTGAAAATAAAATTAAATGGAATTTGTTTCTGAAAAATACATATTTATTGCAAAGTAATAGTGGAAAGGTTGCAAAATAACTGCATACGGGATTCACAATGTAAAATATGCATTTTCAGTACTTATATTTATTATCAGTCACAGAATATTAATTTTACAGCATATGCAAATTCACTCAACAACTTCATAGAGTAAATAACCCCCTATGGAGCCTCTGAGCTCTATAAGAAATAATTTAGCATGGGCCTGTACAGTGTCTCCCTTGATAATATACTGTGTTGACACAGGGTGGGCAATGGAAAATTTATCTTTGGTGGGGCATAAAAACTGATTCTCAGGGTTAATTTCAGCTCAAGTAAGTGGGCTGTAAATCCTATAAGCAGTTTCACAAGAGATCAGAGGAGATCTCTCAAAAGTTTAACATACATTTGCAGCATGAGAAAGTAATTAGAGTGCTAAAGACACAAAAGGGGTTTAATTCTATTTGTGAGCAAGGCTTGTGGGGCACCTTTAGGAGGGACTTTATTTAATTTTTACCCATAATTCCACTGGGTGTTGCTTCAGCATCTGTGATTCCTTGTGCTATAAGGGTGGCAGCAGGGTTTTCTTTTAATAATGAACAAGGCAAGAACACAGGGCAGAAAGTCTTGTATTTAATAGGGATGCACCAAATCCACTATTTGGGATTCGGCCAAATCCCCGAATCCTTGGTGAAAGATTCGGCCGAATACTGAACCGAATCCGAATCCTAATTTGCATATGCAAATTAGGATTCGTGCATCCCTAGTATTTAATTCCTTCTTCTGGGTAAATGTTCATTACAAGACACCCTATGGATCAGCAGTGCAGCTAGGGCAATGAATATGAAATGCCTACCTCTTTTTATCTTTCCACCATATTCCATTATACATTCTTAGGACACAACTTTGCTGGTTTCCTCACATCAGTTACGTGAAGACTTTAGTCCTGACTGCACCCAACAATGATAAATTGCCTTTTAGAGGGTTATTTATCAAAGTCTGAATTTATCTCAATATTTTCTGAAAAAACTCCGACCAAATCTGCACAGGTTTTTTTCTGATAATTTATTAACACACTTTCCCGAAATTTTGTCTGCAGGAAAAAATCCTTATAAATTAAATTTTTCTGAATTTCCATCTGAAATCTCAGATCTTTCCATGCATGAAACCCAGCGCAGATCAAATAATATTTGGGACTTTTCCCACTGACTTATATTAAACTTCGGCCGGTCTGAGATGCCAGATTTTCAGATTATGACTTTTCCATCCTCGGGGTATAATAAATTCTGAGAAATTTGTGATTTTTTTTCACTAAAAATTTGAATTTTATACTAAAAAAACACAAATTTTCGGGTTTTTGGCATTTGGATGTTTTCTTACAATATTTCTTGACATCTTCCCAGCACTGGAATGAGTGAATTGAAACATCTGTACCCCTGCAAATATGTTTTGCTGATGCTTAAGTGTTAAGGTTTGTGATAAGCTAAACAAGTCTCCAAGAACTTTGCATTAAAGGATTTGCATTGCATTTCAGTTACTTAACATTGAAGTCTATTATGTTGCCTTATCAGAACGGTAGACGCTTGACAAAAGCCTAATGCAGTCATTTTTTTTACTTGGTGGTGATATTATTAGAACTTAAAAACAGACGTTTGGTTGCTCAATGAAGAACACATTTAGATTACTAAGGCAAAGCCTGATAAAAAATAATATTCCAAGTCAAGACAGCTCTGGAATTTTGAATGCAAATTCTCAAAAAAGATAAGGAATAAGCTGTGTTCTGACACGAAATTGGTCAGTATAAAATAAAAAAGCCAGTTAAATGGGTTGTTCACCTTTAATATGTATAATGTAGATATTGTGTGATATTCTGAGACAATTTGCATTGATTTGGATTTTTTATTATTTATGGTTTTTGGAGATATTTAGCTTTTTTTTTTTTTTAATCAAAATATTTTTATTACACATTTTCAAAGAATATACAAACAAAAAAGAGAAATACAAAAACAAAAAGAAGGGGAAAAAGAAGAAAAAAAAAAAAAAAAAGGGGGGGTTCTCTGTCCTATTCAGCGGCTGGGCGTAAACACCTTTATACATGCAAAGATGGAGATAATAATGCATCGTTCTCATATAGTAGCCAGGGCATCCAGATTTTGTCATATGTCTCCATGTTATTCTGTAACTTATAGTTCAATTTCTCATTAGTTGCTATATATATTATTCTAGTTTTCAAAAGCTCCGAAGATATATAAGGTTTCTTACAATTACTGGCAATCACCAATCTGGCTGCCATTAAAATAAATTGGCTCAATTTATATGATGTTTTAGGGAGATAATCAGGTTTCCTCCCCAACAGCATCACTGTCGGATCTTTTTCAAGGTTGACTCCCAAGACTCCCGAAATGTAGTTCCCTACAAAATCCCAATACCTCGATACTATAGTGCAATCCCACCAAATGTGGGCCATAGTCCCCTTTTCTTTACAACCCCTAAAGCAATATGGGTCACTTGAGGGATATAACTTTTGCAGTCTGGCTGGGACTAAGTATGCTCTATGCAATATTTTTAAAGAGGTCTCATTAAATGTGGTGCTGATATTACCCCGATTCGCCGCCATACTACATTGGTACCACTGTTGTATCGACAATGTGAAATTAAGCTCCTTTTCCCACTTATACATGTATCGTTGTTTTTCTTTACCCAAAACTGGCTTATTCAAACTTTTATATACCGAGCCCAGTGTACCTGCCCCAAGCGGGGATTTGCTACATATTAATTCAAAACTCGAAATCGTGAAAATCTTATGCTCACAACGTGATGCTTGTTTAACAATAAAGTGCAATAACTGTAAAGTTCTAAAAGTTTCCTGTGGTGGAGGTTGATAAATTTCCCTAACTTGTGAAAGTGTAAGTGGTCGTCTTCGCTGCGTTAAAGACATTATAGTAGTAATTCCCTTGTCTATCCACCATCTAAAAATATTTCCTGATAAACCCGGTGGAAAATCATAATTATATATTAAAGGACCTAATAGTGAAGGGGAAGACTTAAGCCCAAATTTCCTTGCTAGCAATTGCCAAAGCTTTAACATTTCAATTGTTACTTGTGATGCATCTTTAAAGTGATTATAAGGTATTTTAGATAACCATAGAACTTGGTGCATTAAAAAAGGATGTAGCAGATCATTTTCGATCTGAACCCAAAGGGGGGCCTGTAGTCCGGAATGGACAGGAGCCCATTGGGCTATCCTAGCCGCCTGATAATATTTTGTGATATTCGGGACAGAAAGGCCCCCATTTGTCTTGTGTAGGTTCATGACTTGTGCAGATATTCGTGGATGCTTATTATGCCCTATAAAATTATTTATGCCCGACTGGAAATTCCGTATGTCCCTTAATGGGACTAATATGGGTAAAGTTCGGAAAAAATACAAAATTTTCGGTAGCAAGGTCATTTTAACACAATGGATCCTACCCAACAGTGATACTGAATATTTATCCCATTGCTGTAACTTCTGTATAAGTACTTTAAACATAGGTAGGAAATTAACCTTGTATAGTGAAGCTGGGGAAGAAGTGAGTTTTACCCCCAGGTATTGTAGATATTCTGATTGTACTCTAAATCCAAAATTTAATTCTATCAATTTAACTATATGTTGTGGGATATTGCAGGGCAGCATTTCAGACTTTTCCGCATTAATATTGAGTCCTGATATCTTTGCAAACATCCTCAAAGTCTGCATAAGGTTGGGCAGTGATGTCATTGGGTTTATCAGATGTACTAAAAGATCATCTGCGAACAGCGACAATTTATACTCTTTACCCTTCACTTTTAAACCTTCAATGTCCACATTATCCCTAATTGCTCTCGCCAGGGGTTCCATCGCCAGAGCGAAGAGGGCAGGAGACAGGGGGCATCCCTGTCTTGTTCCCCGTTCGATCTTGATAACCTCTGAGGGGGCTGTAACGGGAAGGTTAAGTCTAGCTGTTGGTTGCTTATAATATACTTTGAGCGTATTAATAAGAGAATCGCCACAATTGACCGCTTCTAAGGTTTTAAACAAGTATTGCCAATCCAAAGTATCGAATGCCTTCTCAATATCCAATGCCAGCAAACATAACGGCGTTTTAGTTTTGTTTGCACAAGTCACTAAATTTATGATCTTCCTGATATTATCCGGTGCTTGCCTGGTAGAGATAAAGCCAATCTGGTCCTTGTGTATGATAGTATTTAACATTTTATTCAGCCTAGATGCTAATATAGAGGCCAGGATTTTAATGTCAATATTAAGCAAAGAGATCGGCCTATAGTTTTTAGGGGTCAACATATCTCTATTCGGCTTCAGAATTACCAATATTTTGGCTTCCGTCATCTCTGCTGGGATAGAATTACCTGCCGTGATATGTTGATAAAGTCTAGATAAATGAGGAATTAACTTGCTCTGAAATTTCTTATAAAATAATGACGAGAAGCCATCCGGTTCTGGGACTTTACCCGCTTTTAAACCCTTAATAGTATCTTTTATTTCTTCCTGGGAGATCCCTAGATCTAACATCTCTCTCATTTCCTCAGTAAGTGGTCTCGGGGCAAACTTTCCCAAAAATGCATCTATTTTTCCCTGCTTCTTCTTTTCTCCGACTGCGTACAGATGTTGGTAATATTTTACGAACACTCTAGCTACCTTATCAGGATTAGCTGAAACTTGCCCATCTTTCATTCTGATTTTACTAATCAAATTCCTGCGCTGACCAGCCCTCAAGAGGCCCGCTAACATTCTGCCGGGTTTATTAGCCCAACTATAAAAACCAAAATTTGTTCTCCGCATAGCGTACTCGGCTCCTACTATCTGAACAGCCCTTAATTTCTGCCTTACCTCCTCAATGAGCTTTCTTCCTCTCTTAGTGAAATTTTGCCTATTATTCTGCTCTAGATCTGCGAGTTCCTTCTCCAGTCTCTCCTGTATTTGGTTTCTCTCTTTCTTCTTTCTAATCGCATACTTAATTAGACATCCTCTAATGAAGGCCTTATAGGCTACCCAGATCCACTCAGGTGTTACTTCTGATTTAGTATTTTCTTCAAAAAATAACTCAGTCTCCTGGTCTAGAAAACGTACACACTCTGGGTCTGCTAATAGACTCTCATTAAGTTTCCAAGTTGGACGCACAAGGCCAGGAGATTGTAAATCTAAAGTTAAAAGCACAATATCATGATCCGACCAGGTACAGTTTAGTAGTCTGAGTCTCGAATAGATTCTGCGGTATTAATCAAAATATAATCAATCCTCGAATAGCTCTTATGAGGATGCGAGTAAAATGAGTAATCTCTTTTATTGCCATTCATTTCTCTCCAAGAATCCAATAAGTTAAAATCCTGTAAAAGCTTATTGATCTTTTGTGTATTATTTTTATGGTAGGTTGTACCTCCAGCTGAGGATCTATCTAGTTGATGATTAAAGGCAAGATTAAAATCTCCTGCCCAAATTATTCTAGCTGTACTGGGGTATGAAATAAATCTACTCATTGACTCAAAAAAACGTAAAGGCGAGACTACTGGAGCATAGGTAGATAAAATAACATACTCCTGATCTAGCAGCTTTCCTACAATTACTATGTACTGACCGTTATCATCCACTTTAGTCTTTGTTACCGAAAAAGGGAAGTTTCTCTTAAAACATATTGCTACACCTCTATATTTCTTATCTGCAGAAGCCAAAAAACAAGTGGTATAATTCTTGTGAAAAAATTTAGGGAAAGAGCGTTTCGTGAAATGAGTCTCTTGGAGACATAAAATATCAGGGGAAAGTCGGTGGTACATCTGAAAAGCTGCCCTGCACTTAATATGGGAGTTCAACCCCTGTACATTGTGTGAAATTACTTTAATAGACATTCAAAAAAAAATATATTGTCATATTGCCGTCTATGACTTAATGGAAGGCAACCCGAGCTTCTTTTTCGTACCTCCTCCATTGACCCAGCCGCTGTAGAAAAGAAAAGAACCGGAGGGGCGGAGCCAACGCTCGATGCGACAGGAGGCAACCTAAAGAGCTCCGTGCAGGGGGATTTTAAAAGAGCAGGTTTAAGCGCTATTTGCTACCACACACAGCCAGTGACCCATCGATACCTGTCCGCTGACCATGGGGAAGCTCCGGAAGAAACCTTCGCCGCAAAAAATGACGGCATTTTACCCCAAATCGGGCACGCAGCTGGAAGCAGGCCTGTCCTTCCAAGATGGCGGCGGCTATGGGGAAGGCAGCCCCACGCGCACAGATGACGAGGCAAGTACAATAGTACAAGCGCAGACGAGCGCTAGTTCCCCACAAGCCATAACGCTTCCCATTCTTAAAGGTCTACTTACCACGCTACGCACTGACCTCCAGGCAGACTTGAGAGGGGCGATTGCAGAGCTCCACAGGGAGGTCCAGCAGATAGGTGACCGCATTAACCACCTAGAAAATAAAATGGCGGAGCTAGTGAGCTCACACAATGAACTTATAGACTCAAATACAGCATTAGAGTCAGAGATGCAACAGATAAGTGACAAAATGGCGGATATAGAGGACAGGAATAGGAGGAATAATCTCAGGCTGAGAGGGATATCTGAGCAAGTAAAAATGGAGGAACTACATCAATATCTTCATCACATGCTCCAAGAAATCTTCCCAGAAGAAAACATTGATCTCCTCCTCATTGACAGAGCCCATAGACTGCCAAAAAACAGAAATGCCCCTCCCAACACTCCCAGGGAGGTGATACTGAGAATGCATTTCTTCCATATTAAAGAACTTACACTAAAGGCATTCCGGGACAAGCAAGCAATTCCCGAAAAATACTCCATGCTACAATGCTATCCTGACCTCTCGGCACATACTATGAAGAAGCGCAAAGAATTCCATGTCACAACGGCAGCCCTGAGAGAAGCAGGAATCTCATACAGGTGGCTGTTCCCAGTAAAACTAAGAATCTTATACAAGGACACTCCTTATGTCCTGCATACACCACAACAGGGTATACAGCTGCTGAAACAATGGCAACTATTGCCCCAACAAGACTTGCCACAACCAACAGCCTCTAAACCAGCCAAAATACCGCAGGAGTGGCTGGTGAACAAACCCAGCCACCGCAGGACCACCGACAGGCACAAGCTTCAAACCGACTATGATACGGAAATAACCGAAAATACCTGAAATGCAACTGCAAGTCTCACCCAGTGAGTCTGTTAAACAGTCAACCTCAACTTTTTAAACCTGACTGTAAAACCACCGAGTATCAATCACCCCCCCTGCCGACCACTCTTATGGACAGTACTACCCCCCCACCCATGGCTTCATTTGTGGAGATGCCTAACATTATAAAATGTACCACCCTACCAGCCAGGAAGAACTTTCTCACACAGAGTAAAGCCACCCTAGGCAATGCTACGTGTTGCATTGCTGTAAATATGTTGATATGTTCAAATGTTTTAAATTGGATGTTTATAACTCTACCTTTCCTCTCTAATTTTCACACCTCTTCTTTCCCCACTACCGTTCCCCCTCTCCCTAACAGGGTACCAAATGCTGCTGCTTTGTCTACTCCGATGCACTGCAGGAGAAACAGCAACAGATCAACAAGGAGGACAGCCCTGCCACAGCAACGACTAACCTCTACCGGATCACGAACTGTGAGTACTACAAGACAGCACCACACCCCCTGCAATTCACAATGGCAGTCTCAATAACAACTGTAAATGTTAATGGGCTTAATAGCCCAAACAAAAGGTCACAATTACTGACTTGGGCCAGACAAGAGAAAATTACAATTCTCTGCCTGCAGGAAACACATCTTAAAGCAGGACAACCCACTAAGCTTGACTGCAAACAGTACCCACTACAAATATTTGCAAGCAGTAACACTAAAAAAAGAGGTGTTGCTATCTGGTTCCACTCCACAATTTCCCCTAGAATAATAAAACAACAAACTGATCCGCAGGGCAGATATGCTATAGCTATACTGGAAATGCAAGGCCATACCTACACCATTGCCTCGGTTTATGCACCAACGGCAAAACAATCCTCCTTCTATCGCACCTTTTTTAGAACCTTAAACAAAATCAAACAAGGTAACGTTATCGTAACGTTATCGTAACGGGAGACTTTAATGTACCGCTGTCGCAGGACTGGGACACCAAAGCAGAGAAAATCCAAAAACCTAGACAAGAGACTCTCACCCACGCAACTAATCTGAAAAACCTTCTAAATTATCATAACCTATTTGATGCCTGGAGAGCTTATCACCCCGCAGAAAGAGATTTCACCCATTATTCACATCCCCATGCAAAATACTCCAGAATAGACTACATATTTACGGATAAAGACTCTCTCCAAAACATAACGCAGGCGCAGATTGGAGTAATAACATGGTCTGACCATGCCCCAGTCACCATCAAGTGCAAAATGAACGACACTGCTTTACCCCCCACACACTGGAGGCTTAACGAATCTTTGCTCCTCAACAATGAAGTAATCCATCAGTGTACCCAAACACTGCAGGAGTACTTCGCTCTCAATGCCACTACTGAAATCTCAGAAACCACTCTTTGGTGTGCACATAAACCAGTAATTCGGGGCTGCCTAATAAAATATGGATCCAGGATCAAAAGACTAAGGGAAAACAATAGACAAGAACTGCTCCAACGGCTGCTAGACTTAGAAACACGAAACAAAATTCATCCTACTAAACAAATAACTAAAACAATCAGAGAAACTAGAAATAAACTGCACGAACTGGATCTAATTAAACTTAACTATCATTTGCAACGACTAAAACTCTCCCACTACACGAAAGGAAACAAAGCATCTAAGCTACTAGCTAACACCCTGAAACGGAAACAACAGAACCAAACTATAGATCACATACTGGATGAAGACAACAATAAAATAACTAACCCTAAAGATATCGCTGATAAATTTGCAGAATTCTATGCATCCCTGTACAATCTAGCACGGGACAAAGACACCCCACAACCATCTCAGCAAAGTATCACTGCATTCTTAACAAAAGCTAGACTCCCACAAATAACACCAGAACAATTACATTTACTGAACTCACCTATTAGGGCACAAGAAATACAAGAGGCAATAAACACAACCCCACCAGGAAAAGCACCGGGACCAGACGGACTCACAATTGCTTATTACAAACGGTTCCAGGCAATACTGGTCCCTCAGCTAACCCAACTGTTTAACCATATTCACAGCCAAGGTACACTGCCAGAAGAAATGCTGACGGCTACCATATCTACCATTCCCAAGCCAGGCAAACCTACAAATCAATGTGCCAACTTCCGACCGATCTCACTACTCAATGGCGACACAAAGTTGTATGCAAAGGTGTTAGCAAACCGGCTCAAAGTCATACTACCACATATAATCCACAATGATCAGTCGGGGTTCACGTCAGGACGACAAGGTACAGACAACACCAGGAAAATCCTATCCCTCATAGAAAAAGTCACACTCCAAAAAACACCAACCTTGCTATTAGCATTAGATGCAGAAAAAGCCTTCGACAGGGTGCATTGGTTATACATGGAACAAACACTTCAAGCATTCGGCTTTCAAGGGCATATTCTACACGCAATACTAGCACTGTACTCAAAACCGTCGGCTCAAGTCAGCAACATGGGATTTCTATCGCAACGCCTTTATATCACAAATGGCACTAGACAGGGCTGTCCATTATCCCCACTGATCTTCAACCTAATTTTGGAACCTCTAGCTAAAACGATTAGAGACCTACCAGACATCACAGGAATTATTATTGGGAAAGTGGAGTACAAACTAGCATTATTTGCAGATGACATCTTCTTAACGCTCACAAACCCAGAGACATCACTTCAACATTTGACTCAAATTCTATCACTTTACAGCCAAGTCTCTTACTACAAACTAAATATAACCAAAACACAAGCATTGGCGCTGAACATCCCAAAAAGCGTTAAGGAACCACTACGAGAAACTTACCCTTTCCAATGGCGGAAAGACACAATCACCTACTTGGGAACGGAACTAGGCACCTCCATAGCAAAAACTTACTCCAACAACTTCCCAAAAACTCTAAGAGAAATCCAAATACAGCTGGACAAATGGAAGCCACTATACCTATCTTGGATGGGACGAATAGCCACAGTTAAAATGATGTCACTGCCCAAACTACTATACCTCTTCCGAACCCTCCCAATAGAAATCCCTAAATCCTTCCTCCAACAAGCCCAAAGGACACTAGACTCATTTATATGGGGGGGAAAGAAACCGAGGATCAAACGGTGCCTAATGCAACTCAGTCAACAAGAAGGAGGTTTCGTAGTTCCAAGTATAGAATACTATTATAAGGCGTCAATATTGGAACAACTCACACTTTGGAACCTCCCCCCAAACCACAAACAGTGGCTAGAAATAGAACAACAACAAATATACCCATATACACTTCAGCAATTAGTATGGACCAAAACAATGCCGCAAATAACGAAATCCAGCACCCTATACCATACAACAAAAACAGCACTGAACATATGGAACCAAGCAAAAACCAGTAGACATATCCATGCATTCCCGGCAAGAAACTCTCCCATTAAAATATTGGAAACCGAAATTGAAAACCTCTCCCTAAAGACCTGGGAAGCATCAGGAATTACAAAAATATCACATCTTCTCGCCAATAATATTTTAAAATCATTTACTGAACTGCAGATGGAATTTAGCTTGCCCAAACAAGACTTCTACAAATACCTGCAATTAAGACACTACCTAAATCCATACATAAGTAGCCTATCGAGACCACAAACACGCTTTGAGCAACTGTGCTTTCTCAGAGCAGGAAAAAAGAAAGCCCTCTCCAGTGTCTACAAAATGATTTTACCAGACTTGGGTGAAACAAAACCACTACACATCCAACATTGGGAAAGGGACCTCCATCTCGAACTCACAACGACACAATGGACCAGCTTAACGAATATAGCTTCTAAGTATACCAAGTGTACAAACCATATAGAAAACAACAAGAAAATAATCTACAGATGGTATAAAACGCCGTCGGTACTCGGCAAAATGTTCCCAAATGTTTCAGACAGATGTTGGCGCTGTAACACAGCCAAAGGGGACATGCTACACATATGGTGGGCATGCCACACATTAAAACCTTTCTGGCAGGAAGTAAATCGACTACTATCGGAAGTCTTCGACACAACAACACACTTAAAACCAGAAATGGCACTGCTGAATCATGGATTGGATAACATAGCACCGCCGAGTAGAAAACTGGTCTTCCACATACTAACAGCAGCTCGCCTATTGATACCGAGACATTGGAAATCCACAGTAATTCCGAACAAGACACATCTAATTAATCTAATTGACTCTAATCTTGTATACGAAAGATTCGCCGCGACAACCTCTAAACAAGTGTTCACAGACCAAATCACCCATGAACTCTGGAAACAATGGAAGCTGAAATTTCAGATCCGCTAAGGCTTAGATACCGAAGACCCTCAAAAACAACTCTAAATCAGCATACAGTAATAACCTTCAGCAGTTCAAAATCCCTCCCTACGGATGACAACTAACGGTACCCTTCCCTCTTCCCCCCCCCTTTTTTCCTTCCCCTCTAATCACTACTCACCTTCTGAGACTCACCACTCCTCTTTTCTATCTTCTCTCTTTCTCTTGAATGTTATCTGAAAAACAATAAAAATTGTCAAATTGAAAAAAAAAAAAAAAAAGAAAAGAAAAGAACCTCATAAAAAAAAAAAAAAAAAACAAGAAACAAAAAAAAAACAGCAAAAGACACCAAAGCATGGTTGACACCCATTTCTGAGTACGCCTAGATTGTAGTTATCCGTCACACTGACAGATGTACTCTAACTAAGGCAGCAAAATCCCAGTACTACTAAAAGAAAAAAAAAAAAATATACAAATATCAGACCCTTTAAACTCATGAGCTTATAGTCTGCTTTTGGGGGTAAGTGTCCTCAGTCTTTTTGCAGAGTATGGGGTCGGGTTCATATCCTGCTCTCATGTCCCAACTAGCCAGCCCTTTTTCCCCCACCAAAACACCCCCCAAAGCATCCTGACTCAAGATAGATTTTATCCGGCCGATTCTATACAGTGTTTCCAAGGATTATATTTCAATCGTGGCTAGCTGCCCGCCTTCTATATTAATCCTTGGTCGAGGTAGTCTTTGATCCTTGGAGGGGGAATGAGGGGCAGGACGCTTCATTTGTTTAGACGAAGCCACTTGCTTCCATTCCTGATCTGGGCGTAAAGCACATAATTCTTCTCCTTTCTCACAAAAGCCTGGTGCTTTAATGCCTTCCAGGAATAGTAAACCTTCCGCTTGTGTGCTTAAAGAATATTGCCGGCCCTCCCAACTGAACTGCAATGCAAACGGGAATCCCCATTTATACTTCACATTTCTTTTTATCAATTCGAAAGTGACTGGCTTCATCAGCCGTCATTCTGTAGAGTTATTGGGGCCAAGTCTGCATATAATTGCATCTTATGAGGTAATAATGTCTCTACTTACAGACCGTGTTGCTCGTAGGGCCTGGTCTCTGGTTTCCACGTAGTGTAATTTAAGTAGAATATCTCTGGGCTGATTAGGGTCTCTCGGTCGTCCCAACGCCGGTGGATTCTCTCTATGCGTAGCTGTTCCTCTGGAAGGTCTGGTAATAACTGATGTAGCGCTCCCCTCATCAGCTGAGACAAATCCACCTCTGATTCCGGCACTCCTTTCACTCTCAAATTCCCCCTCCTTGCTCTGTTCTCCAGCTCCTCCGTCTTGCTCTCTAGCTGGGAAATCCGATCTTGATGGAGGGCTAATTGCTTTTGATCCTCTCGCAGAGCTATAGCAAATGTATCAGAACGCCGTTCCAAATGGTCCACTCGGTCCCCCAAGTCTTTAATTTGGCGAGCAAAATCAGCCACCGCTGCCGCCAGTTCAGTTTTGAACATTTCTTGCACCACGCGGAGGGCTGCCTGCACACCCTCTCCTGCCGACTGTGGCTCACCGCTCAGCTCCCGTCCCTCTTGTGCCGGTAAAGATGGCGGCGTTTTACCTTCCTGGGCGCGTCGCTGGAACATTGGTGGATTACGCTGGCTTTTGTTTGTAGAAGGTGGGGGAGCCATATCTCCACTTAGTCAGGTACTTGCAGCTCGCAGTTACGTCAACTTGGGGTTTCTCAACAATAAAAGTTCAGCTGCAATTATAGCTTACATTTAGTAGTACGGGAGAGGAGCCTCTCACAGACACATCCTGTGTGGTTGGCTGCGCATGCGCCATCAGATATTCAGCTTTTTATTCAGCAGATCTCCAGTTTGCAATTGCAATAATCTGATTGATAGGGTCCAAATTCCCCTAGCAACCATGCATTGATTTGAATAAGAGACTGGAATAAGAATAGGAGAGGGTCTGAATGGAGAGATGAGTAATAAAAAGTAGCAATGACAATACATTTGTAGCCTTACACAGCATTTGTTTTTAGATGGGGTTAGTGCCCCCCATTTGACAGCTGGAAAGAGTCAGAAGAAAAAGGCAAATAATTAAAAAAACTATTAAAAAAGAAAGAATAAAAGTCAATTGAAAAGTTGCTACAATTAGTGATTCTGTAACATACCAAAAGTTAACTTAAAGGTGAACAACCCCTTTAATGAAATACAACTGCCTACTATGTACTTTAGTTTTAAATGTTCTCTATTTTTTTGGTTAAATGACATAATTTCAAGATCATATCTTTATTTCTTTTTGTATATTTTTTTTCTTTTTGCTTTGGTTCCCTGAACCTATGAAGTTGTTGTTAACTCAGCTTGCAAACTTTGTCTTACCTAAGCATTTGTCTCAGATATGCAATAACCTTCAATATCACCTCCTAATAGCCCCCCTGTAATGTCATAATCACATTATAAGAAGCCAACAGGGGTTTGACCTGACATCATTGGGGCATGGCCAGCTAAAAGTGACAGTAATGGAAAAAGTAAGGTATCCCAAACACAAGTACTAAGTACCGATTTCTTCAGATATTTCACCCGAAACCTCCTAATTCTTATGTTTTTTACCCGAAAACTCTGAAAACTTCGAGGTAATGAAACCCAGCGCACATCAAAAAATCATTGGGACTTCTCCCATTGACTTATATGCAACCTCCACAGGTCTGAGAGGCCGGATTTTCAGATTCAGATTTTTTAATAAATTTCGAATTAAGAAAATATTGAATTTTGAGCTATTTTTGTGTACCTCGACTAGGGAATAGTCCCCATTTAAAATCTGCCAAATTGCTGTTTTAGCCTATGGGGGACCTCCTAGAACCATAACTGGATTCAATTGGTGGATTCGAAAAATCAAAGTTTTTTTGGGGAAAACTTAGATTATAATCAATCCAATTTTGGCTGAATACAAATCCATTCAATTGAAAACTGACCTAATCGGCCAAAAAATTTCAATTTAATTTCGGTTGGTCTTTTTGAATCTTGAAGTTTTAAGATTCGACCCTTGATAAATATGCCCCCAAACTTAACTCCATTTTTAAAATGTCGAGAGAAAATGTCATTTAAAATGTAATTTTTGCGCCATTTTTATGTCAAATTCATAAAAGTGTCTATAAACTGTTTTTATTTCACTAAATAATGAAAAGTGCCGGTTGAGTCAGAATTTAGGCGGATTTCTGTTTGTGAATATGGAGAAAGTATTTTACACCAGTTTACCACCACTTTTACTCCAATAATGGGCTTCTCTCCACTTTTGTGAATTCCCCCATTGGCTTATCATTCTAAAGGAAGCACATTAATAAGCCTTATAGTTTTGTAATTTTTCACTACCACAAGCAATAAACATGTTTTCCGGTGCAACTGCTGGAACACAGAACACTTTCTGGCCCTTGTAGTTCACAATTTGCATTTTTGCATGTTCCATACTCCTGGGGATGCCCATTAACTATAATAACTATAATCAAAAGTGGTCTGTGACAAGTCACATTTTTTTATTTTCCTGAGAAAGGTCAAGGCAGTAACACCATGTGTGACATCAACTTTACTGGGTCGTTTACTTTTTTGAAAGTTACCATTGTTATCTGTTCTATGTAAATATAAGAGATGCCAGACACAAGTCCGCAGCACTGATTGTGAGAAAAGCAGAATAATGTAAACTCATAATGATATTTTGCCAGTTAGGGAATAGATTTGTAATGAAAATTATAATGAAGGCAATCTTTTATTTGATTAAATTGTGAAATGCCATTTCATTCAGTAGGAAAGAAGACGAGAATGAATATTTGTCTTCACAACAAGCAGAATAAACAGGTACTTGACTCAGCCAAATTTGTGACTATAATGTATTAATGTAAAATAGTTTGATGGATTTTAAGAATTTGCCCTAAAAAAAAAGTGGAGAGAGCCCATTATTGGAGTTAAGTTTTGCAAATTTATTTGTCTGCGACGAAACACGGAAATTAGCAGAGAATTCAGGCTATTCAAAAACTTACTTAAAGGGGACCCGTCACCCAAAAAAAATTATTTCAAATCCTATTTTATCATGTTAGTTGAGCAAAATGAACACTGTCTAAGTTATTTGAATCTTGTTTCCATCAGTCTGGGAACTCATAATTAAAGCGAGCAGGCAGGAGCCATTTTGTGGACACTTATTAAAGCAAGCCATCCATCATCTCAGAATCTTGTTTGTGCACCAGAATGGGGGAGCTGATGTCCATCTCCATGCACTGACTACACAATTAAATGAGTGAAGAAAACTGGGGGAATGTGGGGAGAGCAGTGACATATAGGAAATACTGAATGGAAAGTGAAAGTAATTGCTTGCCCCACCTCTTTGTCTAAGGCATAGAGGAGGGGCAGGCAATATTTGATTGACAGCTGAGATTTGTAAATGCGTTTACAACAGCTATGAATGTTTTTATAAAAATAAAATTAGATTTCATGTTTAATCTGAAAAGGACTTTTATTATGCAACTTTTTATGTCTGGGTGACAGGTCCACTGTAAGTAGTGCAGATATATTGACATTGAAAAACAAGGTTCATTTTTAATTATGAAGCATCACAGTAAACTGCTAAAAAGGAAAGTGGTTTGTTTCCTAATAGGATAAGAATTCAACAGCTTGCACAATTTGAGCAACACTGACATAGGTAATGACCCTGGATACATGTGCAGTTTCTTGTAGAACATGCCTGTATTTTCCTCAAACATCCATCTCATGCAGAAGCTTGATTATGTTGTTTAATAAAACAGAATTCAAATCTGAAAAATAACAAGTACCCAGGTACACTAATTGCTTTACTGACGAGTCCCCAATGGCCTGGCAACCCCGACATGCCAAACCCTACTAAATCACCCTCTGTTTAATTAAATTGTAAAAGGATTAATATTTTAATAAACTACAATTACAGCACAGTAAACTCAATAAGGTGGATATGCAAGCTGTTCAAGAACTTACTTATGCAGTTCATAGTTAATGAGCCAGGGGAGGTTCCAGTGTGTTGTAGTACATGCCAGAAGTTTCCTTAACCATCCGTCTCATCCAGGGGACCTACTATGTTGTTTAATAAAGCAAAATATCTAAAATAAGTGCCTAGGTGCTCTATTTCCTTGTCCAATTAGCTTCCCTCCAGAGACAGATACTGGTATTGTGATATCTGATAATGCTGTAACCTCTGTGATTTTACATCAACTGTTGAAATATGTCTAAATACCAAAATAAAATATGTTAGTTGTCAACAAAAAATCATTTAAACATTAAATAAACCCAATATGATTGTTTAGCCATCAATTAGGATTTATGATATTTTAGTTGGGATTAGGTACAGGTATGGGATCCATTATCTGGAAACCCATTATCCAAAAAGCTCCGAATTATGGCGTGGCCGTCTCCCATAGACTCCATTTTATCCAAATAATCCAAAATTATTAAATTGATTAAACTGATGTCAGCAAAATGACACATGGAGCAAACTTGAGGCCCACTGATACACAGCTGAACTACCAACGCTCAGGCCATCTATAGTAGAGAATGAAAAAATGACAGTCCAAATTTGTGATTAATTTAAATCCCCAGTCATCAAAGGCCTGAATTCCAACTACTATTTCATTCTCTCTCTAAGCTTTAAAAGCACTGTAAATACCTGTTATGTTAGCTGCATGTCGAACTACACAATGCCCCGGGTAATACGTAGGGAGGACAGAACAATACCGACAATACTTTACACATGACATCAATAAAATTTCATGTGTCAAGTACAGTAGGTTTAGTAATCAAATGACAAGGGGATATTGATTCTTGTCTGGGCACCTGGAGATAATCCTATACACATTCACCCATTTCTTGACAATTTTTTTATCAAGTTATTCTAAGTACTATTGTGTAGATAAAATTGCCACACAATAGCTTTATTTCAGCATTTCTCCTTTGTATGCTTAGATAGACAGTTTATTTATACTGTTGTCAAAGTTCATCTCTCACACTTCCTCAGCAGGCATTATCTTGTTCTTCTAAATCAACGTGAGCATTTATCTTAAAGACTGCACAGGTTGATGATAAAGGAACTGAGTTAAAAGGGTAATGCTTAGTTTATTTTGGTACAGAAGAAACAATAAAATACATACATACTTGATGTGCTGAAAAAACAATTTCAAAATGTGAATTCATTTAGGGGTTATTTATTAACCTTGATCTTTTTCTGGTTGAGGTTTTTTGGGCAATAACTCAAATTTTTAGAGGAAAAAACCCTCAAATTTTTCATGTATAAGTCAATGGCAGATGTCCCTTTTACAATTTACAGATATTGTGATCTGAGCTGGGTTTCATGTAATAATACAAGAAAAATCAGGGTTTATGGTAGACAACCTGAAAAAAGCGAATAATTCACGCATCAAATCTGAAAAATTAGTACAATTTGAGTTTTCTCAATCCGATTTTTTCTAGTTTTTTTTATTGATAAATAAAACAAAACTGTGAACGTGAGTTTGGGCAGGATTGGTTTAGTAAAAAAATGAGATAAACTTGAGTTTTAGTAGGACCTAGCAAAAAAAAACCCTCTAAAAGTTCAATTTGATTTAAGCGAATCCAAAACGATCATCATTGCTTCCACTGACTTCTATAGGACCTCAACAACTTTTACCTGGCGAAGCTTTGGTTTAGTGGTTTTCGTGGCTTTTACACTTAGGGGCAGATTTATCAAGGGTAGAAGTGAATTCAAGGGAATTTTCGTTGTAAAAAAATCGAAATTCAAAGTATTTTTTTGGATACTTCGACCATCAAATAGGATACTACAATTTGGACTTCCAATTTGATTCAAAGTAAAATCATTTGAATATTCGACCATTCAATAATCAAAGTACTGTCTCTTTTAAAAAAAAAACTTAGACTTAGGGATTTATTCAAATTTGATTCAAGTTTTTTTTTTTAAAAAAATAAATTAGATTTTTGAGATTTATCATACGCTGGCCCTTTAAGAATTTGAATTTTACCTAAAACCTGCCGAATTGCTGTTTAAGTCAATGGGAGAGGTCCAGGGATTAATTCTGAGTTGTTTGCAGTCTTCCTGAGAGTTGAGTTTTTTCTTGGGTCGATTCCATTCATCTGAGTTTTAAAAATTCGATTTTTTTTAATAAATTTTGATTGGTCGTATATAGAATTTTTTGGAGTTTATGGGAGTTTTAAAAACTCACATGAATTCGAAATTCGACCCTTGATAAATTTTCCTCTAAGTGGAAAGTTGAAGCAGAGCATTCTATAAGGATGGATTTAAAAAAGTCTGGAGTGTTTATTAGCTTAGGTGTGTTCCAGTCAGGGGCGTATTAATATTAAGGCACCAGAGGGCCTGTGCCTAGGGCAGCAGCCCTTGTGTGCCTATAAATGTATTTTTTAATTTAAAAAAAAAAAATCACCCAGCCTCTTCCATGGATTTCCATAGGAAATCCACTGAAAGAGCTGGGGGGGTGAGGGGTATGGGGCCAGGTTGGTTGGTGGAAGTGAAGCGATGTCCATGCTTCACAGCGTGCTGACTTCACGCGCGTTATGTAGGGGGTGTGTTTAGGTCCGGTACCTGGTTCCAGTACCAGAATTAGTACAGATGACTAAGAAAATTAAGCTCATTTATTTTCTCACTATGGAGAACAAAATGTCCAGGGAAACCCCTCTGGCAATCCAACATGTTAGTTCTATGTTTCTATTAATCTCTGAGAAAAGATGATAGTGTCAGGCTTCCTGCTTTTCCTTAAATATAATATCAAGACTTCTGGAAACTATTTGGATAATTAGTAAAAACAAAGCAAATGTTTAGTGTGTTCTTTCAGAACACATGACACATTTCTACTTCACATTCACTTTGGAAACAATCAATCTTAAATGTGGTGTTATTTTTACTTGAAGTAAGGTTCTCTGTATGCGTGAGTCATGTGTCTAAAACAGAAGTGACATGGGGTGGGCGGGAAGACCAAGAGGCTGTCTGTTCTTGTACAAAATACAGCCAATTGACAATGTGCAGTGCCTTATTCCAGAGTTTACATGAATTTGATCCAGATCTGTAGTCTAAGATGCCTCACCAAGGTGCAAGTTTTCATGTCAAATTTCCTTACTACATTACTAAGAGGTTGATTTATTCGAAATTCGAGATTGTGTTTTTCTATAATCTGTGTTCATTGCATCAAAAAAACTTATTTATGAATTTGAGTTTTCCAGATTTAAGTTTCATAAGATATATTCAATGAAAAAAAAAGTGAAAACTCACTCAATTGGCATGTAAAGGTTAGTGCATTTCTGTAGAATTCAGTGGACTGTTAAAATTTTAAAATTTTTGATTTGGGAAAACAAATTAGGTTTTGTAAACACATTGGAATGTGATATTTATTTAATTGAGTTGTTTCACACAATTTAACATGGTCAAGATTTTGAGATATTTCAGAAATAAGGTAGCAATCAAGGAATTCATTTTTTGTAGGTCTTTTTTTAATATTTTTTTAATACTCAAAGGGGCAAATTGATCAAAATTAAAGATCTTTATTCTGCATTTCGAATTACAAAATATTTCTTAAAAAATCAGCAACTAAAACCTATTGAGCGTCTATAAAAATCAGTGAGAAGTGTATATTTCACATTCAAGCAATTCTGTTTTTTTTAATAGTCACATTTTTAATCAAATTATAAAATCAACAAATCAGCCTCCCTGGGAACAATTTTTCACAGTGTAGACAAACTTGAAAAGGTAAAGATTCACAATAGATTGTTTTCATACAAAGGGCCAGATTTAACTCCACAAGAAAACCTTATTTCTGGTTTATTAAGTGAACTTAAATAAACATATGGGTGAGATGCAGTTTGAGAAGAAAATACCTTTCTCCTAATTCAGTTCCATCTTTTCCCCATAGACTTCAACAGAGCTCAACAGTGGGATCAATTTTTGTTATTGAATTGCATTTGTGGGAAAATCTGGAAGTGAATTTGGAGATAAGCTTTTCTCATCAATTTGAATCTGGCTCAAAGTATTTAATGGTCCACTGTGTTTTTTATTTCTCTGTGAAAGTTGGGATATATGGACACCCAAGGACAGATTTATCATTTGAATTTGACTTTTTACCGCAATTCGAGTCTTTTTGCATCATTAAATCATGAATTTTAATTGAAGTTTACTCAAATTTTAGAGATTAATTGAATGCAAAAACTAGAATATATATGGAATCTAAAAGCTAATGAGTGCATGTAGAAGTCAATGGGAGTTGTATTAGCAAAGTTCAAGCTATTTTTTAATTCAATCTTTAGGGATTCATTTAAAATTTGGCAGACTCAAAGTAGAATGTGATTTCACTGTTTTTCATTTAGTTTTTCATGTTTGTATGCTCAGGTTTTTGAAATTGTATTTTTCCCCTTTGTGGCATATTTATCAAATTTGGGCCTGATTCAACTTAGTGAGATAAAGTCTTATGGTTTATCACGTGAAAACTCATGGACGAGATTCATTTAGAGGAGGAAAAAAAACCTTTCTTCTAATTCACTTCCAGTTTTTCCCATAGACAATTGGTTTTCATGTGATAACCCATGAGATTTTCTCAAGGTTTTTCTGAATTGAATTGCATCTCAAATTGAATCATCACGTGAGTTTTCACGTGATACAAGTCCACAGCTCTGTTAACTTTCATAGGATTGCTATATGATAGATATACCCTCTATATGAGTAAGACCCACCTTTCATATCTGAGGTTCATAAAAGCATTTTTTGTTGCTGTCTTTGTTTTTTTTTCATGTCCATAATGCCTTTGTATTTCACATAACCTCATCACTGCACAATAATGTCATCACACTTTTCCAGCAACATCAGGCTACTTGGTTATATGAGGTGTATGGTAAGATCCCAGAGAAAATAATTTGATTCTGGCCTCTAAGAAACAGTATGAGTTATTTTTCTATTTTCAGTATAGGGCATTCCCAGTATGTAGGATCTGTGCAGGTGTTTTGGTAGCAGTTACTACCTGATGTCACCAACATTTCCATTCTGCCTCCAACCCAGATACAAATGTGCATATTTCACATGCTTACACAAACCAGTTTTAAAAATGTTTGGTTAGCGTAATGCATAAGCTAAGAGATAATACATAAAATGGTTTTCCTAAGCAGTAAGTCAACATATATCTACAGGTATACCAAGAGGAGCATGAACAATTATGAGCAAAATGCTCCAGATGTAAAAATCCTGGTCTGCTTGTGTATTAAAACATAGATCATAACCCCCCTCCCACCCCTATGCTTTCTGGCTTTCACTGAGTTTTATTGCTTTTATTCTATATGACTTCCGTTCCATGGAATGCGGTTAGAATAAATGAGAGTTTATTCAGACTTCAGTATTCACTTTTGATTCTCTTGCTGTCTGGCCACAGTACACTGGAATGTCAAGAGCATTTAGAGGAGGTTAATGTTTTGAGAAAATTCTCATTTTCCATTGATATTCTCCTTACCCAATCTGTGTGGTATTGTAAATCTTTTTTAGCATGGACAATGTGACACATTCATAGGAGTTATAAACTGACGTACTACTGTATGCTTTTCAACTGAGAAATGAGTTATGTCATGGAAACCCTACGAAAGTCTAAGCTGAGCAAGAATTATGTTCAGTGATTCGTAAAACAAAAAAGCAGGCTCAGCCACCGGATACACAATAACTGCAGGAAAACAACTCGCAACATGCAACATGAGGTCTGCTTCCTGTTACACTCCCACCTCAACTGCAATTCAAGGCATATCCTCATGGGTGACAGCTTTTGCACTGTAGGAGTTGTGGTTCAGATGAAACAGGTATGGCATCTGTTACAGAACCTACCAACACCTATCCTCTCATTCTAGGAGTTGCTCAAATTGTCTGGTACACATGTCACCCACAACCCCCCTAAAGCTTTCTTTGGAAGGAAACGTTGATCCTGTTCCACTTAGATTTTGTTTTTCCACAGTTGGAGATGTTGTAAAAAGTTCCCTACATAAAGTTATGAGGTGGCGGACTGGCGGTGATTAAAAAGTAATAAACCGATGTCTCATCTATGCAGAAGTCACAATAAAATTGCTGCAACAGGTGTACATTGACATTATTTATCTGAATTACTTGCATCCAAACATGCACCATGTACTTCTGTATAGCTACATCAAGCACCATTCGCTTCACCCTGTTGCTTCTGCAGAATTATACAGAAAATGAGCTACCACCTCCCAGAACATTGCATTCATTGTTCACAAAATGTTTTGCACACAGTCTCACAGAGATTTGCATCATTAATTCCCCTCAAAGAATCAGGTAGATTAAACAAAAATTACTCAATCCCCAGCCGAACAGTTTTGGTTGCAACATAACCCAAATTTTGTAAAAATGCACACTCATTTCATTCTTTATCATGCATTGGGTGATTGAGCTGGAATTGTAGGTAAAATACTAAGTTCTGGGTAAAAAAAACATGGCAATGGGCTGTAAGAGTGGATGAGAGAGTGGCCAGTGGAAGCCCCTGAGTGGCAACAGCCCCAGTAGGTTTCAGACACCCAGTCTCAGTCTGAGCCCCTCAAATCTGCTGCTACATTACCTTAAAACAGGACAAGTAGTTCTATCACTGTTCCAGCCTTCCTAACTTTACAGATCATTGAGGAATCCTGCCCCAGTTCTTGACCTCAAACATTTTATTTGAAATTTTGGCACTGATTATTTATTTGTGCCATCTATCTATAGAGGCAACCAGAGTGTACGGAAAGTAAAGAAAAACTGATGTGCATAATCCTTAAAAAATGCAATTAAATCCAGAAAAGAGGAAAGAAAAGGTCATCATTAAATAGTTTCCATTCCACGCTTTAATCTCTTTTAGTCCACAGATATCTTTCCCAATTATTGTTTTGTAATACTGCAATGTGCAGCTTCTTTTAATCTTTAAGCAAATGTAATAGGAGTGAATGCTTTGTTCAATATGCATTCTGCTAACAATGTAAGGAACACATGCTTCAAGTTAATTTTGTAGTATACTAATAAAACTTGTCTTTTCTTAACAAAAAAACTAAACTGACCACCTGGAATTTCCAATATTTTAGTTGTTAACATGTCAGCATATTCCATTCCATCATTTTTCACAAATCTGGGCTACACACTGCAACATTTAACAATGTCATCAGTGCTGTCAGGCTGGAGGTTTGCAACAATTACCGTTTATTTAAGAACATGCCAAGAATGCATACCATTATTCCCCTGGCACTGCTCATCTGAAGGATTTTTTATCATTAGTTACACCTTTTGAAAGGCAAGGTCTTAATAAGTTTGATCAAGTATCATCTGCAATGAAAGCATAAGGAGCAAAGACAGAGTTTGTAATATACAAACTGCTCCATTAACATTCAGTGAACACAAGTATTATAACTGTGGTGTTTTTATGCCTTATTTTTGTATCTCTTAAAGGCATGAAAAAGAAGAACAAAAAAATCCCTTTTAGTGTAACTGTACGGTGTTGGCTCCCTGATCGCCTTTTTGGTACTTACACAATGGCAGACATGACCACCATGTCTTCCGGGCATAGAGTTGCCACCTGGCCGGTATTTTACCGGCCTAGCCGGTAAAACACCTGCCAGGGCGGGGGCCGGTATTACAAATTTACCGGCAATGTAGCTGCCGGTAATTTGTAATACCCTTTACAACAGTCCTTGTCCTCCAGTAAAAACTTACATTTCCTTTGGCTTCTGAGATGTGGCCCTGGCCCTTTCGCAACGCTACCCTGTGGCTCCGCCCCTTTTTACAGCGCTGACTGCCTACCCCGCCCCCTTTTGCATCACGGCCCGCCCTTTATCACCCGCCCCCACCACTGGCCAGTATTTTTTTTTTTAAAAGATGGCAACCCTACCCGGGCACCTTCTCTTATTTTAAGGACAGATCTATGTTACTATAGATTTCCATTGCTTCCATTTGTCGTATGTGTATAAAACACCAGAGAAGGGCCCTTAAAGGCTAACTTATCAAGAATCACATTTTTAAGCACTTTCATTTATTAAACCTCTATTTTTTTTGGTTCAGGTTTATAGTGGAAAACCCAAATTTTTCTTGGAAAAATAAAAACTTAAATTTTTTGAGATTTATTATACACCAAAGCTGCTAAAAATCAGAATACAAAAATACGTCATCATAAACCTGTCAAGGTCATGTAGAAGTCAATGGCAGATGTCCCTGAAGTTGTTTCTTGACATCGTGATCTGTGTTTTCATAATCTGTAAAAGTCTGGGTTTTCGTTTGTTTTCCAACCGAAAATTTGATATAGTCGTGTTTTCGGGAACGTCAGTCGTACAATACGAATTGATGCTCAAATTTGAATGTTGATCATTAATCAGAATAATTCTACATTGTTTTACTTATTGGAAAAGATGCCATTGTTTTCTCGTTGTTTTGCACTTTGCACATAAAATAGATTTATGTTTTTTTTAATTTATGCAGGTCTCTGCACTCCATTTCAAAAACTCGCAACCACTCCCTATCAATACAACACTAAGGGGTATATTTATCAAAGAGTGAAGTTAATGGTGAAGTTCCGTCATTAGAGTGAAATTCCGCCACTTCCTATTCATTTCTATGGGGTTTTTAAAGGCGTATTTATCAAAGAAATGAATGGAGAGCTGAGGAATTTCACTCTAGTGGCGGAACTTCACTCTTTGATAAATTTACCCCCATCTGTGTTAATCCTTGGGAAGGAATGAGGCATATAGGCAACCCAACTTTCACCTCCTACCCACCCTCTTACTTAGTAGACAGTAAGCATGCCTGCTAATCATTATGGTGTCCTCTGATTTGTGCACCAGACTTTCAGTCCAACACTAGGGGGGTTATTTACTAAAATCCGAATTTATCTCATTATTTTTAAGAAAAAAACACGACCAAACTCCCATGCCCGATATTGCCTTATTTATTAATAAAATAACTTGAATAAATCATACTGGAGAGAAAAAACAGATAAAATCAAGTGAAAACCTGAATTAAACAAATTTTTTGGGCTTTTCTTCAGTGTTTTCCCAAAAACCCTAGAAAAGTCAGATTTTTGGGCTCAACCCACCGAAGATCCCGATAACATAAATTTAGGATAAGTGTCTCTCCCATTGACTTTTAACAGACCTAGGCAGGTCTGAGATGGTGGATTTTCAGATTCAGGCTTTTAGCAGCATCGGGGTATAATAAATCTAAATTTTTTTTCGATATTTTACTATTCAGACTTTAATAAATAGCCCCATAGGTACAGAGCACAGCATTCCCCAGGGAGTAAGTGTTAGATGAGTACTCTTTCATCCCTTAGTGGTCTAGCACCTGCGTCCCAGTGCATTCATTCTCCAGTCTCTTATTCAAATCAAATCAACCCATGGTTGGTAGGGTAATTTAGATCCTAGCAACCAGATTGCTGAAATTGCAAACTGGAGAGCTGCTGAAGAAAAATCCAAATAATAGATAATAAAAAATGAAAACCAATTGCAAATTGTCTCCAAATATCACTCTCTATATCATACTAAAAGTTCATTCAAATATGAACAACCTCTTTAAAGGAAAGTGATATTTGTAATTTTCTCTACGTTAATATTCAATAAACTAGAACAGAATGACAAAAAAACTTGAGAAATGTGACCCTACTGTAATTGTGAAGACAAAATATGTTTGTCTTGCAGCGCACAAATCTAGTTTAGAAGTCTTTTAGCTTTCCCGAATTCCTTGGCAGCATATAGCCAATGTTATTTATTATGTTTTGGCATACAGATACATACCTTGGCTGCAGCCCCTTCCAGATAGCAAGAGTGAACTCCTTAATAAGAGTTAAAATAGATGATCTGGAAATAAGAAAGTATGCGGTGCAGCTGCCAGCAATCTTTGGGAAAAGAAGCCTTTCCTCGAATTTATCCTGCTCATTTATCATACTTACTGTGTGTTATTATTATAATACATCACTGCACGTTGGATTAAGGTAATCTCAGTTTTAATTAGCATCTTTCTTACCTTATCACATTTATGTGCTCTTTCCTCAAAGCTGTCACAGGGAAATGGCAAAACTAGAGTTACATGGCAAAATCCTAGCACAGATTCATGAAATTTCTTGCTACTCCAGAAAAAATGGATTTTCCCAGAATTCTGTAACAGGCAAAAAAAATATTGCTCATTATTATGGTTTACTTCTGTAGCACCCAGGTATTTGTGATTTTTTTTTTCATGTGCACCCACCTCAGGGGCAAATTTACCTCAAGGTCGAGTTGTGCTTTCCCAAAAAAATTCAAGTTTTTCGAGAAATTTTCGAGATTTATTATGTCGCAAACTGGCTTCATGTAAAAGTCAATGGCAGAGGTCCCTTGAACAATTTGAAGGAGTTTGAAGGAGCTTTCATGATTTTCCACTTTTTTCAATGGTTTGCACTCATAACACTCAGATTTTTTTCCGCCTATAACTGGAACAATTTGAACATTCAAGTTTTTCCCAACTGTATTGATTTGAGTTTTTCACGTTCGAGTTTTTTAGTTAATAAGCAAACATTTGAGTTGTGAGTTTATTTGAGGTGGAAAAAGCCTCAGAAACGAGACCATTTATAAATAAACCCCTAAATATACATATACTATATACTATATTCATGGAAATTTTCATGTGCTTTGATTTGCTGTGGCAAAAAAAAAGCACTTTTCCATGTGGGAGAAAAACCACCCGTTGACTACAATACTGTACATCTGGCACGAGAAAAAACGTGGCTAAAATGCATCCATTGTCTCCATTTAGCCAATTTTTCCCCAGTTCCTAAATTTTCCAGTGAATCATAAGCTCCCCACTAATACATATTAATATTTTTCGAATTTACCACTGAATTCTTTTTCCTGACAATATACCTGTAACACCAGCAGCGCGCCAGCGCATAAACGCTGGAGCGCGTCAACTTAGGCGCCGGCGCATAAACACTGGTGCACACCAAAATGGATGCTCCCACCAAAACACTGAGGAGCTATGACATCTAAATTGGGCGCCTGGCTTCCTATTGGTCCCTGATCTGTCTGTCTTCCTCAGCCTGCTCCTGATTGGTTCCTGTCCCCTTAAATACCTTTCCTCTTCCTCCTCACATTGCCCAAGCTGGCTTCTGTTTCCACAGTTCCTGCTCAAGCCCCGTTTGCCTGCTTTCCTGTTTATTCGACCCTTGGCCTGTTTATTCAACCTTGTACCTTCGCTGCCTGGACCGACCACTGCTTGAACTTGACGACGCTTTTGCCTTATCCCTTGGTACTTCGCTTCTCTGCTTCCTGAAACCGACCACTGCCTGTAATTGACTACGCCTTTGCCTGATCCCTGGATACTTCGCTTTTGGCTAACACGCTTGGCTCCTTTGCTGACTCCGCCGCAGAAAGTCCGGGGCCCCAAAAGGGCGTCGGTGAAGACCGGAGCTGTAGAGGAATTCCAGTTGCCATTTGTCTGCATAGGACCAGCTGTCCTCCTCCGGGATCCCAGGTAACAGATCGTTACAGTTAGCTTGGGCCATTTAAAATGGATCCTTCCCAAGCCGCTGGTCGACCTTCCTCTCTGGAGACTGTTTTGGAGGCTCTCATGAAGCGTCTTGAGGATTCTGAGACCCAGCAGTTGCATCTCGCTCAGAGTATTCAACATCTGTCCAGTCGCCTAGATGTCCTGCAGGCCTCCCAGACCCCATTGCCTCCTGTTTCTGTGGCACCGCCTGCTCCAGTTCTGGTCTCGGCTCATTTACCCAGTGGGGAGAGTTTTTGCTGGAGACCCAAGATTTCTGCACCCCTTCGTTACTCCGGGGACCCCGAGACCTGTCGAGGTTTTTTGAACCAGTGCAAGATCCACTTCGAGCTTTCACAGTTTCCTAATGAAAAGTCCAAAGTGGCCTATGTCTTGACTTTGCTTTATGGAAAGGCCCTGGCCTGGGCTTCCCCTCTCTGGGAACGGGACGATCCTCTGGTTCACAACTCCACGGCCTTCCTATCCACTTTCCGTGAGATTTTTGATGCTCCTGGCAGGAAGGAGAATGCCTCGACTCGTCTCTTAAAGATCTCCCAGGGGTCACTCTCTGCAGCCGAGTACGCCATTGATTTCCGTACCATTGCCGCGGAAGTATCCTGGAATAACGAGGCCCTTGTGGCAGCTTTTTGGAACGGTCTCAATGAGTCCCTAAAAGACGAGTTGGCTGCCCGAGATCTTCCTCCGCAGTTTGAAGACCTGGTCTCTTTGGTCATCCGAATTGATGTTCGACTGAAGGAGAGGCTTTCGGCCAAATCATGTGCTCACAGACTGCTCCTCGACTCCAACATTCCTTCTCCAGCTAATTCTCTTCCTGTGCCGGAGGAACCCATGCAGCTGGGGGCTACTAGACTTACCCCCGAGGAGAGGTCTCGTCGTCGTACGGCAGGTCTGTGCCTTTACTGTGGCCTGAAGGGTCATTTTGTCAAAACTTGTCCTAACAAGTCTCAATCTCGGCCGCAGGGAAACTCCAAAGCCTAGGTCGGCCGGTGGAGACCGTCCTGGGCACTGCCGCTTCTTCTCCACCAAGAAATTACTCTCGCCTATTGGTTCCATGTCTTATTAAGCACTCCTCCAAAACCATTCCTTGCCAGGCTTTCATCGACTCCGGTGCTGCTGGGAACTTCATTGACCTCTCTTTTGCCCGAGCCTCTTCCTTGCCCCTTGTTCCTCTTCAAGTGCCTCTGGCGGCTCAAGCAATTGATGGACATCCCGTCTCTCCTGGACTGATTACTCACTCCACTTGCCCTCTGCACTTGCAAGTTGGTTCTTTCCATAAAGAGAAGATTTCGTTTTTGGCCATCTCCTGTCCTTCCACTCCGGTCATCCTAGGGTTGCCTTGGCTGCAACTGCATAACCCTGCTATTGACTGGTCTGCTGGAGAACTGTCTGCTTGGAATTCCTGCTGTTCTTCCAATTGTTTGCGCTCTTCTTCTTCTTCTCCAGTCTCCGTTTGTTCCTTATCCACCCTCGAGTCTCTTCCTGCCTGTTATAGAGACTTTTCTGATGTCTTTGAGAAGAAAAGCGCTGAAGTCCTTCCCCCACATAGACCCTATGACTGTCCCATTGACCTGATCCCTGGAACCGTCCCTCCTAGGGGAAGAACTTACCCTTTATCCATACCTGAAACTCAGGCTATGAAGGACTACATCCAGGACAATTTATCTAGGGGGTTCATCAGGAAGTCTAATTCACCTGCTGGTGCCGGATTTTTCTTCGTTCAGAAGAAGGATGGGGGTCTTCGGCCATGCATCGATTATCGTGGTCTCAACAAGATAACTATCAAAAACAGATATCCTCTCTCTCTCATTCCTGAACTTTTTGATAAGCTCAAGGGCGCCAAAATTTTTTCTAAATTAGACCTCAGGGGAGCCTACAATCTTATCCGTATAAGGCAAGGAGATGAGTGGAAGACAGCCTTCAACACACGAGACGGCCATTATGAGTACCTGGTCATGCCTTTCGGCCTCTGCAACGCCCCCGCTGTCTTTCAAGACTTCATGAACGATATTTTCCGAGACCTCCTCTACTCCTTTGTTGTCATCTATCTGGATGACATTTTGATTTTCTCCCCTTGTGAATCTCTTCATGTTTCTCATCTGAGACAGGTCCTTCAACGCCTCAGAGAGAATAATTTGTTTGCCAAGATTGACAAATGCGAATTTCATCAGCCCAAGATTTCCTTTCTTGGTTACATCATTTCTGCCTCTGGTTTTGAGATGGATCCAGCAAAAGTCTCTGCGGTCCACAAATGGGTCCCTCCTTCTAATCTGAAAGCAGTCCAACGGTTCCTGGGCTTCGCCAACTTCTATAGGAAGTTCATTAGAAATTTTTCCGGCATCGTCCTTCCCATCACTGCCCTTACTAGGAAGGGTACAAGGTTTGTCTGGACCCCTGAAGCACAGAGAGCTTTTGATGACCTGAAACAAGCCTTTTCTTCTGCTCCTGTTTTGATTCATCCAGATGTTTCTCGTCCTTTTGTTTTGGAGGTGGATGCTTCTGATTCCGGAGTTGGGGCCATCCTCTCACAACGGTCTGACTTTCATGGCCCGTTACATCCCTGTGCCTTCTTTTCACGGAAATTTTCCTCTGCTGAGAGAAACTATGACGTGGGCAACAGAGAACTTTTAGCAGTTAAATTGGCCCTAGAGGAATGGCGTCATTTACTGGAGGGTTCGGCTGAACCTATCACCATTCTTACGGATCATAAAAATCTTGAATACATCTCTTCTGCCAAGAGACTGAATCCCCGCCAAGCACGTTGGGCTCTCTTTTTCTCCAGATTTAATTTCATAATTTCTTTTCGCCCTGGTTCAAAAAACTCCAAGGCTGATGCCCTGTCCAGATCATTTTCGTCGGATGAAGCCCCTGTTCTCTCTCCTACTCCAATTATCCCTCCTGAATTCATTGTGGCTCCTGTTTCTGTCTCTCCTCCAGAATGTCCTCCTGGGAAGACCTTTGTGCCTGCCTACTCTGTCCCTCAAGTCCTGTCCTGGGCTCATTCCTCCAAGTTGGCTGGGCATCCTGGTGTCAACAAGACCATCGATTTGTTATCCAGGTACTTTTGGTGGCCCTCCTTGAAACAAGATGTCTCTTTATTTGTGTCTTCCTGTGTCACCTGTGCTCAACAGAAGACTCCTCGTTCCCTTCCTTGTGGCCTTCTTCAACCTTTACCCACTCCCTCCCAACCCTGGGTGGACATTGCAATGGACTTTGTGGTGGATTTACCCAAGTCTTCGGGGATGACTACCATTTGGGTCGTCGTGGATAGATTCTCGAAGATGGCACACTTTGTTCCCCTCAAGAAGCTGCCCACAGCCTCCACTCTCGCTCAGCTTTTCGTCAAAGAGGTTTTTCGTCTGCATGGCATTCCTTCCTCCATTGTCTCTGATCGTGGCGTTCAGTTTGTTTCAAGATTCTGGAGGGCTTTTTGTAAACTTCTGAACATTCATCTGAACTTTTCCACGGCTTACCATCCTCAGAGTAATGGGCAGACTGAAAGGACGAACCAATCTTTGGAGCAGTTTCTCCGATGTTTCATCTCACAAAATCAGGATAACTGGTCTGATCTTCTTCCTTGGGCTGAGTTTGCACATAATAATCTCAAACATAGCTCTTTGAACTGCTCTCCCTTTTTCTGTGTCTATGGTCTCTCTCCCTCAGCTCTTCCTCCAACTGCTGTCAAAGTGGACGTTCCTGCAGCTGACTCCTTGTTTCGGAACTTTCAGAAGATCTGGACAGATGCTCATTCCGCCCTTGCCAAGGCTTCTTCGCGCCAGAAGGTGGCTGCCGATAAACATCGTCGCCCTGCTCCCGGGTTCAAGGTAGGGGACTCTGTCTGGCTCTCTTCTAGGAATATCAAGCTCAAGCAGTCCTGTCCTAAGCTGGGTCCCCGATTCATCGGTCCTTTTAAAGTAAAGGAAATCATTAATCCGGTGTCTGTGAGGTTGGACCTTCCTCCCAACATGAACATTTCCAGCTCTTTCCACGTTTCATTGCTCAAACCTGTTGTCCAGAATGCATTTTCTTCTCTGGAATCACCTCCTCCTCCTGTTTTCGTGAATGGCCATCAGGAATTTGAGGTACAAGATATTATTGACTCTCGTAGGTCCAGAAGAGGAGTCCAGTACCTGGTCCACTGGAGAGGCTTTGGTCCTGAGGAGAGATCGTGGGTGAGTGCTGCCAATACCCATGCCCCCAGATTATTGAGGACCTTCCATAGGAGGTTTCCCGACAAGCCCTGGGAGCCCCCGGAGGGGTCTCCTGAAGGGGGGGGTACTGTAACACCAGCAGCGCGCCAGCGCATAAACGCTGGAGCGCGTCAACTTAGGCGCCGGCGCATAAACACTGGTGCACACCAAAATGGATGCTCCCACCAAAACACTGAGGAGCTATGACATCTAAATTGGGCGCCTGGCTTCCTATTGGTCCCTGATCTGTCTGTCTTCCTCAGCCTGCTCCTGATTGGTTCCTGTCCCCTTAAATACCTTTCCTCTTCCTCCTCACATTGCCCAAGCTGGCTTCTGTTTCCACAGTTCCTGCTCAAACCCCGTTTGCCTGCTTTCCTGTTTATTCGACCCTTGGCCTGTTTATTCAACCTTGTACCTTCGCTGCCTGGACCGACCACTGCTTGAACTTGACGACGCTTTTGCCTTATCCCTTGGTACTTCGCTTCTCTGCTTCCTGAAACCGACCACTGCCTGTAATTGACTACGCCTTTGCCTGATCCCTGGATACTTCGCTTTTGGCTAACACGCTTGGCTCCTTTGCTGACTCCGCCGCAGAAAGTCCGGGGCCCCAAAAGGGCGTCGGTGAAGACCGGAGCTGTAGAGGAATTCCAGTTGCCATTTGTCTGCATAGGACCAGCTGTCCTCCTCCGGGATCCCAGGTAACAGATCGTTACAATACCGATACATTCTAAAAGGTTTAACTAATAACATTTTTATTTTACTAAAATCTGCTGATTTAAAATTGCTCCCTCTATAACAAGTGAAAGTGGAAATACGCTTTATTGATTCATAGCTTTATGAAGTACTTTGAAGTGCTTAATGAACTCTCCAGTTCTGTTCTAGAACTTCAGTGATGCTAAAACGGCTCCTGATTGATAGTGGAACTACAGATACTTCACATAATAAAATAACTGACGTGACCTACTTTATTACCACTTTCCTCTTCAGCAAGCAAGGTATTAATCAGTAAATGTTTAAGACGTAATCGTTTTGTTCTGTTTAACATTGTTCCATGTATTTAAATCACTGTTCTTGGTCTACAATAGTCAGAGAAATATATGCAGCGCTTAGTCATTAAACCTCTGCTAGAAGAATAAAACATATTCATGACTGCTTTCTTAATGATCATGTTAACATCTTTCATTAATAACTGAATAAATATCTACAATATATATAATTGCCCATTTTGATTTCTGCCAACGGCCCCAAATCATTTGCTAAGTTTCTTTTCCATATAACAAAGTATAGTGGTGTGGTTTTATCAACGTCATATGTGCACCTGTACATCTGTAGCTTTTGTAGTTTTCGTTGGATAGGGAGTTGTTCATTAAAGAGTTGTTTAAATATGCAAATGTGATGATGATGGCATGAAAGTGATGAAACTGCTAAATTAAGAAGACTTTAAGGTGCTTATATGTCAAAGTTTATTGTCCTGTTCTACTTCAAATAAGTTGCGCTATTGTACATATACAGTATACGGTATGAATGTGAATGTTTATTGACATTACTGTTGGGTTATATGATTATATCAGTTAAATCAGGCAAACATCCATGAACAATGTAGTTAACCTCGGTATTTCTCTTATTACACATATGGATACTGCAAGTTAATACAGTCAGCATTGGAAAAAGTCAATACAGAGGTAAATACTGTCCTCACGACAGTAAGACAATTTCTATGTATAATTAACATAAATATAAGGGGGGGTATTTACTAAAACATAACTTTTTCTCACTCTAATATGAAAAAAATTTGACCAAGCTCCCAAACTCAAATCCCTTTAATTTACCAATAATTCTTCTTAAAAAGGTCTGTGCAAAAAAAGTCACAACAAAATTGTGCACCAATTGGAATCGTGTGACTTTTTTAAATTGAAACTTCGACTTTATCGAATCGCCATATCGACAACTCTAATTTATTGGATTATGGGATGAAAACCAGGGCAGATCACATGTCAAAAAACATCTTCAGGGCCATTAACTTCTACATGACCTCAACAGGTTTCAGCTGGAGTATATTTGAATTCAGATTTTTAGCAGCTTTGGTGGTGTAATAAATCTCTTCATTAAAAATCTTACTCTAAAAATTTCAGTTTTCCCATTTAAAAACTCGTCCATAAACATTTGAGGTTTAATAAATATTCCCCTAAATATAGAAATTGACAACATTGCTATGGCCATTATTGGTTCATTTTACCATATGCTGAGCCCAAAAGACCATTGTCTCTAGCAGATCAGTCAAACTTTCCAGGTGTACATCTAAGCAACTGCGGATTTCTGACAATTCCTGCTGATTTCCTGACTTCTTTACAACCTATACTAAATCTTTTTAAGTTTAGTCAGAGAGGGTGAGACAACTGTTGACACTCTATAACGTGACCCAGAATTCCTTTTCCTGAAGTGCATACAATAGTAGAGGGTTGGATAATAATGAATAAGCTTGGAGAGATGTAGGAAAATTATCCTGTTTTTCATTACCAATTCACATCTCTTGTTTGAGGTATTCATAGGGCTTAGGTGGCAAGGGATACACCATGTTTTATATACAGTACACCTTCCATGTAATGTGATGTTTTACCTTCATAGAATAGAGCTGCCCTGCTTCAGTTGTCACTGCAATCTGCACATCATGCGGGATTTTTTTCCCGGTGTGGGATGTAAAGAACAGCCAGACCCAGGACATAAGTGCTCACTGAATAAGTACTGAAGAGCACACCCCTTAGTGGTCTTGTACTTGTGTCAAGGGTTTTAGTAAATGCAGGCCCGATTTGCCAGCTGGGCTCACCAAGACTGAGGACACCTTGGACGGTGTTGATTTAGGGGATTAGGAGATTTAAGCAGCAATAACATCTGCTTGCCCAATTTGCTTTAAAAATGTGGAAGCAGCTGGGTGACATGCCGCCCCTTAATTTGTGCTGCCCTAGACCTTCCCACGTCCTTCCCACAAATCTGGGCCTAAATATGTGAGTACCTGAACCCATACATGTTTCAAGCATAGGGCCAGATTCAATTCAGTGAGAAAAAGTTATCTTATGGTTTATCACTAGTGATGGGCGAATTTGCGCCGTTTCGCTGAAAAATGTTTGACGCTGGGGTCCGTTTTGCTTCGCTGAAAAAATTTTGAAGCTGGCATCCGTTTTTTCGAAAAAAAATTTTTGACGCCAACTAATTTTTGAATTTATTCACGGGTGGCGAATCGCGCAAATTCGCCGCAAATTCGCGCCTGGCGAATAAATTCGCCCATCACTATTTATCACATAAAAAGGGGGATTCAGTTTGAGGGGGAAAAAACTTTTCTCCAAATTCAGTTCCTGTTTTTTTCTATAGACTTCAATAGTCATGAGGTAAGTTTTTCTGAATTGAATTGCATCTCAACTTGAATCTTGTCCATTTCACGTGATAGACCCTTTTCTTACTGAATAGAATCTAGCCCATTGTGCCAAGCCTTGATAAAGGGCAGCTGTGCTTGAAACATGTAGAAACTCATTTACCTAAAATGTGTGTCTGGAGCAATGACCTCTGCACATTATTGTGTCAGATTGGGACAAGGCAGCCCTATATTTAATGCAGTAAGTACAGGGCTCTGTATCACCTTACACCAATTGAATGATGTACAAGCTAGGGTGTGTCCAAGGAGAGGACTAAATACCAACCCAGTCTGATCCTCAAGAATACACCTCTACCAAATGTCGTCAGAGCTGTATTAATAAATGTTATCAAAGCAACAAGCTGCGTTGTCATTGTCTGGCTTTCATTTGCTTTCTAAACCTACTTAAATTACTTGTGGCTACTGATTTTAACAGGACAATATCTGGTATTCTGAATATAGTTTGGATTAGAATGATAAAACTTAAAATGAAACATTTTAAAAAATGTCAAATAAAGACAAATAATGGTCAGAGTGCGCCATGTCTCTTTGCAGATAGAATAGGCCAGATTCAATTCAGTGAGAAAAAGGTTTATCTCGTAAAAAGTGATGGATGAGATTTAATTTGAGATTCAGTGAACAGTGACATACATTTTTCTGATTGAATTGTATCTCAAATTGAATCTGATCCATCACATTTTATGTGATAAAACTTTTTCTCACTGAATTGAATCTGGTCTATTCTATCTGCAAAGAGACATGGCACACTCTGACCACACTCTGACCATTATGTGATAAATTAATTGATATGGGAAAAAATGGAACTGAATTAGGAGAAAAGTTTTTTCTTCTCAAATTGAATCTCCTCAGTATGTTTTCACGTGATAAACCATGAGATAACTTTTTCTCACTGAATTGAATCTAGCCCAATATCTGATATATGCATAGCTACTATTGTGTGATGGATTTTTTGAATAATATTTCTGAAACATTTTCTTAATCTAAAAATTCACAGTTTTTTGTAATTTTGCCACATACTGTGATATTCGATAACTTTTGAGTACAATTTTTTGTATTTATACATAATAAGAGGTATTCGTGAGAGCTCAATAGGCATGGTTCTCAGTATAAAAAAACAAATTGCATTCTGGAATTCTTTACCCAGCTACACCAAAGCTACACCAAAGCTATCAATGTAAATATATAAACAATTTGCCCTTGTTATCTGCAACAGAATTCTTTAATGAATGAATACATTTGAAAAATTATGCTTTTATCTCCACAGTATCACCTTCTAGGTCACATGCTTTCCATTTATAGAAGATGGCTACTGATAAAAATGATTGGTCTGTTTTTGCCTTAATTCTCACTTATTTTCATTCCACTGTACAATATGGAATAGTTCTGACAATAGAAAGTTAACGCCACCTATGATTATGAATTATGAAAAATATTTTTGGTGCATTTTAATTTGTTTTGTTAAAGTTAAATCAAATGTGGCGTTTTAATTTCACTGTTGTTTCTAGAATCTATCTGTTTTCAGAATTCAAAAAATAGTGGATGCATAAAATGATATTATTTAAAAAATTAATGGTATTTTGGGAGAAAAAAGTTGACAAAAAAAAACCTCCACCCACAGACCCCAATGTATTATGCACAAAAAAAGTTGCCATAGAAGAACACCCATGAATGTTTCACCAAAACAGGACAGATTTTTTGCTATTGCTTATCAATGACCTAGAGGTGGTCACTGTAAGTAGTCTCTATTTTTGCTGATGATAATAAATTGTGCAAAACTGTAAGTCCCATATGGTTTGCTGCCACTTTGTAGAGTGATTTGACTAATTTTGAGAACTGTCAAATGAGAATGTCAATGTTGATAAGTAAAAAGTTATGCATGAATGTGAGTTAGACACTACATATAGTTTATTGAGGGAATGTCACGGATTTGGCGATTTTTGCAGATGTCATGTTATGTATTTCTAGGCAGTGTTACTCAATTACCGTATATACCCGAGTTTTTCAGCATCCAAAATGTGCTGAAAAAGTCTACCTCGGCTTATACTTGGGTCAGCGGTACCCAGATTGCAGTCACTTTTAATCATTCCTATACCAACAGTACACTTGGGGAGAGACTGCAATATCCCATAATGCCCTCTGTTGGTTATATGAAAGAATAACAGTGCGCCCTCTGTTGGTTATATGAAAGAATAACAGTGACTGCAATATCACACAGCGCCATCTGTTGGTTATATGGAAGAATAACAGTGACTGCAATATCACACAGCGCCATCTGTTGGTTATATGGAAGAATAACAGTGACTGCAATATCACACAGCGCCATCTGTTGGTTGTATGAAAGAATAACAGTGCGCCCTCTGTTGGTTATATGAAAGATTAACAGTGACTGCAATATCACACAGCACCCTCTGTTGGTTATATTAAAGAATAACAGTGACTGCAATATCACACAGCACTCTGTTGGTTATATGAAAGAATAATAGTGTGCCCTCTGTTGGTTATATGAAAGAATAACAGTGACTGCAATATCACACAGCACCCTCTGTTGGTTATATGAAAGAATAACAGTGACTGCAATATCACACAGCGCCATCTGTTGGTTATATGGAAGAATAACAGTGACTGCAATATTACACAGTGCCCTCTGTTGGTTATATGAAAGAATAACAGTGACTGCAATATCACACAGCACCCTCTGTTGGTTATACGAAAGATTAACAGTGATGGCAATATCAAACAGCACCCTCTGCACATGGTAGTGGGACAGTGGGACAATGTACACAGTAATCCGTTTGGCAATTCTCTGTCACCATCAACTTTGCAAAGAAGTCCGGTTGATCGCTGGGGGGGTCGCTCTGGCAGAATGTGCGCTGCTGGGAGACAGGGCTGTAGTTGTGTCTAGGCTTATACTAGAGTCAATAAGTTTTCCCAGTTTTCGTAGGTAAAATTAGGTACCTCGGCTTATACTCGGGTCGGCTTATACTCGAGTATATACGGTACTACTAAAGAAAAAGTATGAACAAAGACTACCGAGGTTTAAAAATGGTGCTTGCAAGGGGACGTGATTATTATTTACAAGTACCTTAGAGGACATTATAGACAGATAGCAGTGAGCTTATTGATAGGTCTGTTTAGATATATGATACATGTACACTGGGGCTCATTTCAGGCTGTTGAATTTGATGGACTTTTATCTTTTTTCTACCCAAGTTGACTATGTAACAAGTGACCACAATGCTTAAAGAAGCCATGATATTCTTTTCACATGGTTTGATCCCATCTGCCTTTAGGAAAAAGTTGTTAGTTTTAGCCTTAGAAATTTGTTGTTAAATATGTGAAAAAAAGACTGAACAGCTGTAAGTCCAGATGGATTTCCCAGTTCAATCTGTAATAGATATACCCCTTGTCATTACATGGTCTGCATTTTAAGCAATTGCTAGTGATGGGCAAATTTATTCACCAGGCGCAAATTTCCATGATTCGCCACTGGCAAATAAATTCGTGAAACCGCCGCGAAAATTCGCCAGTGAAAATTTGCCTGCATCAAAAAAAATTGGACGCCGGTGTCCGTTTTTTTGACGCCGGCCAATGTGCCCCATAAAAATGGATGCCGGCATCAAAAAAACGGACGCCGGCATCAAAAACGAGACGCGGGTGCCGTTTCGCAAATTCGTGAATTTTTCAGCAAAGCGAAACGGCCCAAATCCGCCCATCACTAGCAATTCCATCCAATTCCTAAAAACGCACATGCTTAATAGAAAGCTTTTTAGTGCATATGATGCAATTACAGGGGGCACAAATCTGCCCACACTACAGTTACACTGGAGTAATGGGAAAAATGTACTTTGGCACTGCACTTGTGGTCTTGAATGACCTCTATTGTGTTTTTCTGATGATAGTCAACAATTTTTCACAAATAAAGAGACTTATAAAGATTAAAATATCTTGTTTAAGGTATATTCTATAAGCACAGATTAATATTATGTCTATTAAATTTTGGGAACTGTACAATTTCTGGCAGATTCCTTACTTAAAGGTCATGTAAAGTCTAAAATAGAATAAGGCTAGAAATGCTGTATTTTGTATACTAAATATAAACATGAACTTACTGCACCACAAGCCTAATCAAACAAATAATTTATGCTTTCAAAGTTGGCTACAGGGGTCAACATCTTTGCAAGACTAAGACTGTGCACATGCTCAGTGTGGTCTGCGCTGCTTAGGGATCATCATAAACAAAGCTGCTTGAGTTCTGCATGGCTGGGAAATAAGGCGGGGGCTCCCCCTGCTGTTCATAAGTATGATTGTTTCCCTGCTCAGCAGTTAGGGACCATCTGACAATTCCTATCCACAGCAGTAAATGAAGGGAGAATTTCACTGCATACAGTCAGGTTTCTTATAAAAACGGTACACATTTTTAATTAAAGTATAACGGAGATAGGTTTCTTTTTCATTAAAGAAAGTAAAAATTGCCCTTTAAAGTGAAAACACAAGTGTTATACTGTAGCAAACCAGTAGAACTTCTACAGAAGAAGCTGCTCTCCCATCTGGAATCTGGAAGATTCATTACTTAAAGCGAAAACACAAGTGTTTAACTGTAGAAAACCAGAATGAAGAGAACAGGGCACTCTAAAATAAAGAGCAAAAAATATTTTATTCCATATCATAAAAATAAGTACAGCATCTAGTAGAGTTAAATCTACAGCAATTGGACTTTCTGCGTGTTTTTGAAAACGTTTCACCACTCATACAAGCAGCTTTTTCAAGCAGCTTGGATGAGCAGTGAAACTATTTAAGAAACCCCAGAAAGTCCAGTTACTTTAGAATTAACTCTACTAGATACTGTATATCGTGACCTGGATGAATGAGAATATCCATAGACATAAGTTCAACATATTTCACCTCCCATATAGAAGGGTCTTCATCAAGGGTCAATGCAAGAAAAATGCAGTCCATGTTGCTCCCACATCCAATAAATTGCAATTGAAGCTGTTAACTTTTCATTTGTATGGTTCATTTCATATGGTTCATTGCATTTCTGTACAAACCAAATATTCATCAGGCAGAGGTTTTCAATGCAAAAGAGTAAATAGACAAATGATCAGCATACAAACTTGCAGTGTTTTTTGAGTGCTTATAGAAATAGAGTCACATTAACACTGTTCTTTAATTTATTAGTCAAAGGGCTCATTTCAAGTATTGCTAAATGCTAGCCTAATGTAATTATAACGGACTAACAATAAGATACTTTGAAGGCAGTGATAAATATCTTAGAAATTAAATGTCACAGATGATGTTTGAATTGGTTCATCTGCAGTAAGCTCTGGGATGCTAAAATGAAAAGCATATGTCTTATTCTTTCATGTAATTCCAAGTGTCACATTCTTGTGTCTCCTAAAGTACACATGCCCTCGAAACCTTACTGTTCTTACATGACACAATTGAAAAATGAATGATCATCACACTCCTAAATGTGGTGTGAATCACGCTGTCTGTTTATTACACATTTTAAGAAGAAGTGATTTATTTGTGTGTTATGTGCCAAAAACAACTGTTAGTTGCTCTCCTTCAGACATCTTTCATTTTATTGTGTTAGCTATCAACAGCAAGCTTTTATACATGTAACATATTGTTTTAAACATATCTTACACTAATAAGGTCAGACAATGTTCTGATATTATATTCCCTGGAAAAGCAAGTTGATACAGCTTTTGCCTCTCCGGGTTTGGATTGCATCGAAAATATTTTAAAGTTCTAGAAAATGAGGACTGAAGTTTTATTGAAATCAATTTTGTATTTAAAGATAATCTATGGCATTTTCTTCAGTTTATAGGAATGTTCTCTGATGCAAACGGGAAAGCAACAGATACTTAGCGCAGGTGAGATAGCACAACAAGGGGCAGATTTATCAAGGGTCGAATTTCAAAGTGCAAAAAACTTTGAAATTCGACCATCTAATTGGTTAGTTCGACATTCGAAGTCGAAAGATTTTTATCGTATGATCATACTCCGATCGTACTCTGATCATACTCTGATGTACTTTGAATCGAACAATTCGAACAATTTAATCGTATGATCATACTTCAGAGTTTTTTAAAGAGACAGTACTTAGATTATCGAATGGTCGAATAGTCAAAGCATTTTCACTTTGAATCGAAGTCGAATTTAGGCCTATTCGATGGTCGAAGTACCCAAAAAATTGTTTGAAATTCGAAGTTTTTAACTTAGAAAATTCACTTCGACCCTTAGTAAATCTGCCCCCAAATGTTATAAAATACCTCTAACCTCAACAACTCCTTTTAAAGCTATGAATTTTTAAGAGGCAGCAATTACAAAGAAAAATATACTGTTTCCAGATAAATTGTACTGCCTTGAGAACAGAAAGTGCTCTCTTACCTTTCGGTGTACCAGGTTCTTCTGCGTAGGCATGCACTGTAACTTCCTTGTGCAGCCAAATATGTGGGTGCACATGCACAGAGTGCATGATGTGTGACATCACTATTGGTGCCAAAATTTTATAATAAAAACCTTCTCTGAGCCCTCTTCCTTGCCTTTGCTGGCTTTGGTTGTACAGTTTCTGCCTAAGCATCCCCTTGCTATTTTGATCTCTGGTAACTGACTCTGTGCCTGTCCTTGACTCTGTTATTCACTGTCAGCACTAACTCCCTGCTCGGTTTCTGACTACACCTTTGGTTAACCCTTGCCTGTACTACAATTTGTTTGGACTCAGGCCAACATTCCTTAATTTAACCAGTAACCTTCTGTGTGGCACTGTATGAAATGCTGTAGCAAAGTAGATTACACCCACTGCCACCCCAGAGTTGAGCTCTCTGCTCACCTTCTCATAAAAAGAAATTCAATATGTGTGGCAAAATCTATTACAAAAAAAACCATGCTGGTGCAAACTCATAATCGTATTATTTGCAATGAAGTCAAGACTTTTATCCCTTAATACAAAGCTTTCCTACCACTGACATCAGACTTAATGGCCTATAATTTTGAGGCAGAGAATGGTATCCCTTTTTGAATAATGGCACCACAGTTTGCCAGTCTCTCTCCATCATGACAGACCTCAATGAATCGTGAAAAATTAATTAAAAAGCAGTCACACTGCTAAGCTCCTTTAGAACCATGGATGAATACCATCCAGTCCTGGATCTTTGTTTATCTTTACATGTTCTAGTCTCGTGCGTGAACCATGCATCATTAGTTGTATTAGTAGAACTGGGACTATTAAGAAGGAACCCTTCATTAAATGATTCCTCAATAACCTGTTCAGAATCTCTGCTTTTTCTCTGTTCTCATCAACCAACTGACTCCCCTCTGATATTAAGGGTCCCATCCTTTCCTGCTTAATTTTAATTTTACATATTTAAAAAAAATTGGATTATTTTTACTCCTTTCTGCCATACCCTTTTCCATCTCAATTTTAGCTTGCATGATTTATTGGCCTCCTTGTACCTGATAAAATATTTGGCTGTCCCAGCTATCCTGAATGGCACCTGCTTTGAGACCACTGACAGCAACATCCGAGCTGTTGGTGAGCAACATGATTCTCACGAGCTACTGGTTGGGGATCACTGATCTATATCGTAGGGATCCAAAATGAAGCTATATGAGTAGAATATGCATCCTGAAACAAGGCAGTCTCCTGAGACCAAGAAAAAACCTTGGCAACAGCAGCCTAAATAAACAAAGGCAAAGATAGATTTTAGGGCTGTCAAACCTTTCAAGGACCCTCTTGAATTACAAAAAATAATGTCTAAATCAAGTGGTTTCAGACCAGAGTATATAAATCATATATTTGTTCTCCACAGAATGTTGAGTATCAGTACAAAATAATTGCATAGTAATTTTCTGAAATCTTTCAGGCAATGGGTGAAAAGGAAGGAAAAGGTTTAAACCCCATCTGAGTAGGGGTATCAAATAAGAAGGAGAATATGAGTCATCCCATGAAAGTAAGTTTTTATTTTTAGGGCTCAAAATTAGATGAACATTAAAGTAACAGCTATAGTGTATTCTGAAACATGAAGAGAACTTTCAAACTGTTATTTCTGTAGATCAGGTGTGCCCAATCTTTTTTTTACCAATAAGCTACATTTAAATATAAAAAAGTCAGGGAGTAACACATGCATGAAAAAAGTTCCAAGGGGTGCCCAATAAGGGCTGTAATTGGTTATGTGGCAATCCCTTTATGAACTGGCAGACTACAGGTGGGTCTGTTTGGCAGTACGCATGGTCTTTATGCCTCCAAAAATGAGCACCTGCTTTGAGGCTACTGTGAGCAACATTAGAGGGCTTGGTGTGCAATATGTTGATTATGAGCCAGTGGTCGGTGATCCATGCTGTAGATAAACATGTCTTTACACACGTGTTGACAGAGGATCAGGTTTTAAAGAGGCACATAGTCAAATGCAGATGTATTGAAATGGAGTGGCAAATTTGGATTGGGTTAAGGGGATCAGAATGAAATGTTAGCCATATGGGGCTGATATTCAGGGTCGGACTGGGGGGGACTGGGGTACACCAGGGCTCTTGTCCCAGGGCCCCCCTCCAGCCCCCCCATGCTGCGCCAGTGCTGCGAGTTTGTGCGCATTTATGTATGCTCCAGTGCGCAATGTTATTCTGGCATTATCAAGGCTTCTTATCGCAGATGTGGGTGCAGATCTGGGTCAGCGGGGCCCACCAGGTTTTTTTCCTGGTGTCCCGCTGGCCCAGTCTGACCTTGCTGATATTTACAGGTTAAGGAGATTGGTGAACTAGACCCTCCCAAATGTGTCTGATGTAATAAGAGTATAGCTACCAGTCTTATAGATTAGATCACCAATGGTAAGAAGCCAAAGGAAAAATCTGTGAAATCCCACTGAGTTTTGAATGCATTTACAAGTAATGTAAGCCAATTTTTGTATAGTTCCCAGAATTTGTCTTTGACCTTGGAGGCAATGAACATGGCATGCAACAACTGTTGCTATGTGATACATCTTGAAGACATTTTTGCTGCCCTCTCTCTATGGGTAAATGTTCTCCACATAACTATGACAGTTACTGTCATTATTTTAAACATACTTGGCCCATGATTTTTTAAGGATTGCACAGAACCATGTGTTTCTGTTGAGCCTGGTGCACATCGCATCTTGCCACGTCTTAAAACCACTTGTAAGTCTACAAGCATAAGGGCAGAGACACACGCTCAAATTCGGGGAGATTAGTCGCCCAGTGACAAATCTCCTCTTCTTCGGGATGACTAATCTCTCCGAACTGTCTCCCTAAGGTGCCTGAAGTTGCCTCACGAGGAAACTTTGGACGACTTCGGAAAAAGAAGTGATCTGAGTACCATCCCGCCGGCGATTTACATTCTAGCCTGCGGGATGCAGTTTGAGGAGCTTAGTCATCCTGAAAAAGAGGCGATTTATCGCTGGGAGACCAAATCTCACTGAATCTGAACGTGTGTCTCTGCCCTAAGGGTGTGATTTTATTGCAGGGGTTTTGAGTTCATTTTAGCTTAAGTTTTAGAGTTAGTTTTGAGTGTGTATACAACAAAGCTTCAACATTTATATCTGAATATTGTAATTTAAATGTCAAAACTAGAAATAAAATGGACATACTATAAATAAAGAAAGCTTTGATAAACAAATCTTGTTTGCACCGCCTTGGGACTGATATAGAGAACAAATACAATTTTAGATTGTTTTTAGTTATAAGAGGTGATTCAGAACAGGTCCTACACACATGAGTTATGTGCTTTACCTTATTAAAGACACTTGCACACAAAAAAAGAGACAGGAGGTTATAGATTACATCAGAGAGGTATCTCTGGTTTCAATACTTTTATCAGCTATGGCGATTACTTCTAAGGTAGTGGCAAGATGGACCTTATAACTTACAGATGTCATGCACATTGTTTCCCTCCATTGGCTGTATTAGCCTTACATCAATTACATCGATATTTTACTGGAACAGTTCTGGGCTTTACCTCTACAATCAAAAACAGACTGTCATCCTTAATTCTCTAAGGAGTATATCAATGATAAACTGGGGTGTATGGTTTCAAAATTCTTAGGCGTATGTTACATTTCATCACAGAAAACTGAACTATGATTAGATGAGGGAAGAAATTAAAACAACTTTGGTCAGAAACCAGGACAAAAGTTTAGAGTACAAATCATATATAGGATTTAAATAGACATATGTGGTATAATAAAGTACACAGTCTTCTGGACAAAACAGGGCATTTTCTGATAAATAATTTCTGGGCAACTGATAAATAATTTCTGGGCAACAGCACAGCCTATCTGCAGGATTTAATAACGGTCCTTCTTTGTATGTACTAGATTAAGGTTAATCTCTGAATGCATGAAAAGTTGGGCGTTGTCCTGGTACATGCTATTAGGTATCACCCCCTTTTGAAAAACAGTTGCTGAGTTTTAATCGGCTTTAGGAGGAAATTCTATGTTTCCTGGGAGGTCAGGCACCTGGTTCAGATCCTGTTTCTTTGTGAATGTGTGTCTTCCCAGCAAAATGAATAATACACTGTTAAAAGACAAGTCTTAACCAGGCACAAAAAATGTTGCCCCTTTAATGATTAATGAACGTATTATTATTAGTGAGATGACTTTCATACTGTCATGGGGCTTCTGTAGAAGACATTGACTAGTGGCTTTTTAAGAGAAGAAATTAAAGCCAGGATTTCTTGGCCAATTCACTGTGTAGCAGAAAGAGGATTAAAGATGTGCCACTCAGTAAATAGACATCATGTTGAGCAGCTGTGGATTTAGAAAACAATATCTGTTTATTATTTATTTTGGCTAGTTAGAAGGATGATTAAATAAAACGTTATTACTTGGTGAATCCAAGAAAATATTCTTCCATCGTTTATACACATTAGGCCACTTGATGTTCTGTAAGTGTTTCTCTTATTTATTTATTTTTGGATTTCTTTATAAGGGCAATCATGGCTACTCTTATTAATGAGCACAATTGTGCATAACTTCTTGTGCCTTTATGGCTTACTAAATGTTATTTTAAAAAAATATATAGTGGATATAAGGAATTCACCATCCCAACTGTGAGAAAGTATGCCTATGCCCTGGAGAAAAGACTTATTACAATAGGCCCAGGGGTGATTTCGTGATTGTAGTTACTGTTTGCCAATCTATAAGTGAAGTGTACACATGATTCTGTGTTGGATTCCACTCTAGAAGGGGGAAAGCTGAGATCCTGAAGAAGAAAGCCTCAGCAAGAAAATTAAACCAAGTAACCAAGACCGTAGTTAAGTCAGAGACGTATTTAGAGATGCATCTAAAAAAAACATATTTTATCAGTAAATAGGCCCCATACTCTCACAAATCCCCAATTATTACACAATACTTTGTAGCAAGTACAGTACTGAACCCCAAAAAGAAACATTGTTCCAATCAATAAACCCAGTACCAGTGTTCATGGTCAAACTGGTCTTGCAGGACACAAGGATAAAACCCAGCCGACCAAGACCTGATCCCCTGCAAGAACTTTTGGAGCTTCACCCCCAGCTGATTGTGGTAGCAAGCAGGTAAAAAATACACAGTGCGTGACCCCAGACATCCCAGTCTAACACTGGTAAAGTTGCTATAGAGAAAAAGACTTATTAGGCCACATTATTGCTGATCTTGTGGTCATCATTCTGGGAAACCTAGTCTAGTTTTCCAACACCAGTACTGTACAGTACTGTATGGTGTGATTTTGATTAAAAATGCAGGCACCGCTATGATCTTTCTTTCCATTTCACTCTGCCTATTGAGGGCCCCTACTAAACTATCACAAATTTGCATCTTTAAATCTTTCCTTTTATCTCAAAAAGAATTCAAAGGGTTGAGGAAGTGGATTGGAATATTTAAAAACACTCAGCATGCTTATCTGAAATAGCAGGAGAGAAACAGATAAAAGTGATATCAAATGGAAAACAGGGGGCAAAAGAACAAGCTAAGCGTTCTCCAGTGAATTCCTTGAACCCAGTGTATTTCCATTGACTGTGCTCAGCTCTATTGGTCTATTCTGAGGGATACATGATGATGAATAAGAAACAGAACAGCTATTAGAGATAATCTAATTAAATGATCTGACTTCAGATCTGGCCCCATTTTAGAGGCCGCTATCTCTCTTTACTGTTGAACTGTTGAGACCTGTAATCGGGGGATATTTTCTGATGTAAATCTATTTCGATCCATCTTTGATCCTAATTTTCAGATGACTGTAGTTTCAGTATGTGAGTACGCAGAAACAGATATGCTCCAAAGATGCTGTACACAATCAATGCCACATTCGTTTTCTGTATTTACAGATTTAGAATTTGCATGGGGAACTTTGTTAGTATTAACTTCTAGTATAATGTACCGTAGATACTAATGTTAAAAAGGTCTTTCTAAAGGTTTTTATATTATTTTGCCTTTTTTCTAAATTAAAAAGTAAAATTATATGTGTGAGTAAATTTGAACAGAAATGTTCCCTGCATCTTACAGAGGAATCATGTATGGAGGAATCTACCTTTCTGAAACGTGTGCTGAATTTTGTGTATAGTTCAGCAATTTTTTGATGCACTTGTGTTACTAAATGAGTCCTATGCTCCTTTGCTTTTGCTTTTAATCTGATTTTCTATGTTTTTTTTTGAAAATGGAGGTCCTAGAGTCAATTAAGCATTAACTGGATTTTTTTTCTGGGAATTTCAGTTCAGCTACCCTATGTATAGTGTAGAATGGAGCAAAATAATTTTTTAAGGACCTAGTTTATTTCTTACATCTTATATCTCATGAGTCAAATAAAAAGGCAAAACATTAATATTAAAAAGCGAACATAAATAGTAAGGGGCAGATTTATTTACTGAAAATTTGAATTCAAATTTTTTAATTTTTTTATGGTTAAAACTCTCAAATTCAGAATTGTGAATTATCCAAACTCGATTCAAGTTTTAATTCGAATTTGAATTTTGAGATTTATCATACTCTGGCCCTTTAAGAACTCAAATTTGACTATTCGCCAAGTACTGTAAAACCTGCTGAGTTCATGTATAAGTCAATGGGACCAATTTGGACATGTTACGAGCTTTCCTGACAGCCGAGTTTTTTTCAGGGGAAAAAACTCAAATCAAGTTTAGGTGAATTTGATTCGTATTTGATTCGAGTTGGTAAAAGTCGTCCAAGTTTTAGATATTCAATTTTTTTTGACAAATAACCCCACAGTTGAATTTTGATTATATTCAAATTTAATAGAGTTTTAAAAAAACTCACATGAATTTGAAAATTCGTCCTTTAATAAATGCGCCTCCCCATGTTTGCTGTGTATACTTCCTGCAAGAAGTAAAATACAACCCATCTTTGACAGGGTTGGCAGGATCCTTAAATTAATGTTAAAATGTTAAAATGATGACGATCTAGTAAATCTACAATGATTAATTTTTGCTTAGTACTTTAAAAATTGTGCAGCATGAAATAATCAAAAATATCAAGGGAATGTTTGGGTAATATTTCTACCTGTGTAAAGTATGGTAGCTCTTCAGAGGAACAGAATTTGTTTGAAGAAATAAGATTTACAATTAGTTATGGGCGAATTTATCTGCCAGGCGCAAATTCGAGGCAAATTCACGCGAATAAATTTGCAAAACCTCTGTGTCTCTCTATCTGGGAGAGAGAGACAGCATTTCATTACTTATGCCTAATAACTACCCATTATCTAGCAGGTCGAAAAAGAGGTTGCAGTTAAGGTAAGGGAAAACTCATTAAACTCAATATATAAACATCTTTATCACTTTTTGCTGACCATATACATTTTGAGATTGGTTGCCAACCTCACAAATTCAAGACAATCCACAAGTGTGTCTTTGTGCAAGAATGCCACAAGACTGGATGGATATCTTTCTTCCACAGAAAAATGCTGAAGAACACTTATTCAAGGTTTCCTTCCACAGAGTATACTGTGCTGATCTTCTATTGAACTAAGCATTTGTCACTGCTCTTAACTTCCATCTGGGCTACGATCTGTGCTCATATCTGAAACTTTTCATAAGCAGACATTGTTAAGCATTATTCATATTTGTTTGAATAGGTGAAATAATCAAACCAGTGAATGTACCAGGAATCTTTAAATAACATCTTACATAAGATATCATTAAAGCAGCTATTCCAGTTGTTAAAATTAAATTAATTTAATGTGTATGTTCTTCTTGAACAATTCTCATTTTCAATAAGTAAGTATTTTCAATTCCACTAATAAAAAGAAACTTTTTTTTCAATATGTGACACTGCTTTTAAATGCAATATTGTGAATGTCCTGACTGAAGAAGATCATCTTTTAAAGAAATTTGGATTGTTTTGCATTGAACTTTAATACTAGCCTGGAGTCTGAAATATAAATCATGTTACTGATTAGCTACTAAATGGAGGAGCTCTTTGCACACTGAGAGTCATTGGCAGGGTGTATTGGTAACAGATGATTACATGTGCTATATTTTAAGAGAAGAATGTTTGAGCTGCTGGAAATAATTCATATTTTGAGAGGTATTACCCTATAAAAAAAAGGGAGACAGATAAAGACAAAGAGACATGCACAAACCTCTGTAGATTCTGGCACAGAGAAATAAAAAGGAAGGTGGCTTTTGGTGGTTATGAAGACGTATATCCCCTACTCTAACCTTAGAGGAAACAATCAATTCCAACATGAATATCTTGATCAACCAATAACATTACAGATACAATTCTACCAGAGATGATTAAATGCAGCTTTCCTTAAATACAAAATTCAGTACTGCATTTGCCCAGGTTCTGAGCAGTTACATAGTAACAAAGTAAGTTAGGTTGAAAAAAGACAAACATCCATCAAGTTCAACCTTAAGTCTGTATATATCCTGCCTAACTGCTAGTTGATCCAGTAATTGCTAACTTCACGGACAATGTCAGGGCCATATAAGAATGGAGATTACCTGATACTATACAGACACATATTTTAGTTGCCCTGTAAGCTTGCCTAATTTAAAATTATCAAGAATTTTTTTTTTTACGATATTTGTATATTCTGCGGACTTTCACATGGTCCTTAATTCATTGTGACACCCATTAATGCAGTAAAAATTGTAGGCAGAAAATATAAAGGAACAAACAAAGTTGAAACATTGAACGCAAACTCTATCATGAGTCATGAACACTTTTAGATCAGAAATCGTATGGGTAATTGTCTGGTGCTTGTTTAATTTAGCATGAGTGCAGCAGCCTATTAGAAATTATAACATTAAATCAAATCTCATTGATTTGGGCAACTGCATGTATGCAACAGCATCTAAACCAATGAATTAGCCTCTAAAAGGAACGAGGTGCTGTGGAGCTGATTTATTGATTGATTCAAGGAATTAGAATAATCAAAAACAAAAACAAACAAAAACAAAGACATGTAAGAATGGGGAGAGTATATTACTTGCATTACTTTAAGATCTCTCTAAGGCCTCACTTCTAAGCTTAGAAGTATACAAACAACTTCTTGAGATAAATTGTTTCTGTTTGACTGAATCGGTTTAGAAAAAAAGGCAACATGAGACAATAGCAGACATGTAAGTAAAGTAAGTTTGAATGTAAACAATAAAATAGGAGAAAAAATTGTGAGGTGTCCCTCTGTTCCAAAGTATCATAATATTCCCAACCTTCAATTAAAAACATGTCTGGTGGATGTCTGTAGGGATGTAGCGAACGTCGGAAAAAAAGTTCGCGAACATATTCGCGAACTTGCGCAAAAATGCGAGCGGTTCGCGAACGGTTCGCGAACCCCATAGACTTCAATGGGAAGGCGAACTTTAACATCTAAAAAAGACATTTCTGGCCAGAAAAATGATTTTAAAGTTGTTTAAAGGGTGCAACGACCTGGACAGTGGCATGCCAGAGGGGGATCAAGGGCAAAAATGTATCTGAAAAATCTGCCTGTGTGTGCTTGGAAGAGATAGTGTAGGGGGAGAGCTGTTAGTGATGCTAGATGGCAGTTGGTTGAATAACACACTGGGCAAAAAATGCCTACAGGGCAAATAATGCCTAAAAGGTCAACTTATACACTACTACAGCGGTAGTAAAATAAAAAAAAGTAAAATAAAAAAAAAATGAATATTAAAAAAAAAAAAATTAAAGTTGGTGCTGCTGAACTACTAGGAGCAGCAGATTAGCACACCAGTCCCACTCCCCAACACTGCTAGACTAATAGCACTGGGCTCTTATAGTAGTAGTAGTAGTAGTAGTAAAACAACAAAAAAATAAATAAAAGCAGTCCTTACAAGGACTACTGTTATTGCAGCAGTCAGCAGATGAGATCAGAAGCAGGACAGCTGCCCACTGCAGCTACATACAGAGCACTGCAGTAGAAGGTAGATTACTAGCCAGCAAAGCTACCTAAGCTTAAATGTCCCTCAAACCCCTGCAGACTTCTGTCCCTCCAATAACAGAGCAGTATCAACACGATTACTAGCCAGCAAACTTTCAACTGTCCCTGAAATCACTAACAGGCAGCAGCTCTCTCCCTACACTATCTCTTCAGCACACACAGGCAGAGTGAAAAAAACGCTGCAGGGCTTCGGTTTTTATAGGGAAGGGGAGTGGTCCAGGGGAGAGCTTCCTGATTGGCTGCCATGTACCTGCTGGTCTGGGGTGAGAGGGCAAAAAAAAGCGCCAACAATGGCGAACCCAAAATGGCGAACGTCGCGCGATGTTCGCGAACTTCCGGCGAGCGCGAACACCCGATGTTCGCGCGAACAAGTTCGCCGGCGAACAGTTCGCGCCATCTCTAGATGTCTGGTGCAACATTGTCATTCCTCTAAGTGAGAAGCATCATGTGACAAGACCCAAGTTTCCAATGCTTGACTTTGTGCAAGAATTGGGTTCTAATTATTCCAAAATGCTTACACAAAATAATGGTTTGTAATGCTGAAGAAACAGGGAAGGAATTGTGTAGCCTGTAAGTAAATGCTCCCTTTCTAAAGCCTTGATAACTAGACAAATTACTAAAATAGGAAAGAGCCCGGCAATTACCTAACTAAAGGCAATTACCTACATACAGTAGATAAAGTCAGTGCTGGGTCACCATATATTTAGTATTGTTTTGTATGCTTTAATCTGAAGCACTAAATAAATATGGAATCTTAAAAATGAACATTGGTTGGTTGAAACCAGTGACATAAGTCACTTTAAAATCCATTGAGGGCCAAATTTTCCCCAAAACTCAAGGAAGATTATGTGATTTCCATGCATATATTGAAACTGTACATTAATTAAAAGCTTAAATAATCTGATGCCCCACAGCTATCTCTTATGTTATATTTCAAGGATAACTGGGCCTCCGAAGGATTTTGCACTTTTTGGGTGGAGGCCCCATTTATATAATTATCATTTGCTAATGCATTGTGGGTGTAAATCTTTCATATATTTACTCATTCTGTAAAAAACATTACAGAGTGTGTGAATTCTACCAGACTGGATATATATACAGTTACTTGCACCTTTCCTTGGGTTTTCAAATTCTAACCAAAATGATATTATGTTCACTTAAACACATATGTCCTTACAAAACTGTTACATTATACCTATTGCTTAGTGCAGTGCTAATCAACAAGGAATGCTAAGGTGATGTAATTGTGATAAAATATCAAAGCATGTAACTGTTAAGCTTTCTAGGTCATTTACCTAAAACAAACACATCTGATGAGAATAGACAGCTAACCAACACACTGTGGCACTTGCGCTTTGGTGGTAATACAAACAACATCAAAAGGCAGTCAATCCCCCCAAAAAAGGTTATCTGGAAATAAATAACATGCATTTGAACAAAACTGATGCTATTGCAACCTGACTAGAATATGATGATGTAATTGATTAGATATACTAAAAATACAACTTTTCCTGTAACTTTTAAAGCATTTTCACACTTAAAAATGTCAAAAATGAAAAAAAAAATGTCAAAATGAAAAAACTAGCATATCTAATCTGTTTAATGAGCTGTTATGAGCCATTTAAAAAAATATTTTATTGTATAGTAGCATTTACCTGTGGGTGACTGGAGAGTGACAGCATATAAAATATTACAAGGACATTATTGTGAAAAGTATATATGTATTATGTGGCCAAAAGTATCTGGACAACCATCTGTCCAACATCTCATACCCAAACAAACATGGGGCATAAATATATAATATATATACTCTCCTCTACTCTTTAGAAATTTGCTGCCTGGATTTGATTCAATCAGCCACAAAGTTGGGTACTGAGATTGGGTAGCCAACCAAATACAATAACTTAACTATCAGGAATGACAATGTGTTAAGAGCATAAAAAAAATCACTGAATTGTGGCAAAATGTAATGTTCTTTAAAGGCTAACACTATTTTTCTGCTAAAAAACAAAGATCATAAAAGGTTCTTCTGCTCTAAGCTCAGTTTATCAAATACAGGTACTATATTTGAGGTTAGATTACCTCTGTGAAAATGATCTGTAAAAGTTGGACTGAGACACTAAAGAAAGCTAATTGTTGTTAACCAGGAAAATAAATTATAAATGGAATGAATGAATGCTTACTAAGCATAAAGATCTACAGATTTATTTATATGTAAATAAGTGTATTGTTCTTCAAGATAAAATGGTACAGAAGCACATTGTATTTCATTTTTAAAGGGCAGTGGAGCTTTCCCTTTTATATTTTCAATTGTATTGGCAAAAAAATCCACTTATCCTTTTTCCTTCCTTTTGTTATTGATTTTGTAATCCAAAATATGTGCAGAAAAGTATTTAAATTTTGACTTTAAAATAAGATAATGAAATAAGTAAAATGCTGATGGTCCTCATTTTGAGCAGTAACTATTTCCCCTGTACATGACTGTCATCAGAAATCTCGGGGATCTCTACAGATAAATGGTTGATGCTTGCCCATCACTAGGGAACTAAGGGTTTTGTAAGTTCAACTGGGGTGCTAATAGTGTTTGACTGCCCAGGAGCAGGGCTAGGACTGAATTAAAAAAAGAATGAGAGAATTGTTGTCTGTGAGACCCTAGGCATAAAATTCCCCCTCCCCCTATGGTAGATCTAGCTGCCCCCCAATATGACAGCCCTGCAACATTAAGCTTTAATTTTATGTATGTTAGTCCCCATTCTTTATTATTGTTTTTGAAGGCCCTTTTTTTCTATTCTATAAAAAAATATCTGATTCTATTATGAACTGAGGTATTGTTCCTTGCAAAGCTCCACTACAAGAACTTATTGTATATCACAAGAAAGCTTACTTACATCAGTATCCCCTGTGTATTCCTCCCTAGACATGGATTTAAGCCTGAGCTCTGTAATCAAGATCAGGTTAGATTGGCAGGGATTAACTAAGTCTTCAGGGCTCATCTAGTTTCAACTGATTACCTCTGAAGGCATCCAAAGTGGATCAATCAAGGCACAGGCTGAAAATGTGAAATTTGCCATTTTTCTCCCACAAGAATGTCACAGTGGCAATATTAAGCAGTTTTGTAATTTCAACCATAGAGCTGTAACTACAAAGGTAATGAGGCGAAGACCTACTCTGATGACTTTTTAAGATTAGCATCATAGAAATAGATTTATATTTTAGTAGGTGCCAGTGTGCTATGGTACTCGTCCATTGTTTGCAATTTTTCTACAGTTTAGCATTGCATCATGTGCTATTTTCTTTTCTATATGAAATATAAACATTTAAGCAACTAAGCATATACATTTTCTATATATAGATAGGCATGCCTGGATAAAAGCCATACCATTCTAGTTTTACAATTAGAATTTTGTAAAGATACAATATAAAAAATATTAATCACTGACTTGGCAATAGTTCAAGCTGTCTTACAATTTTTCATTTCTAACCAGAAGGCTAGATTTGTATTGAATCTCATAATGTCATTGTTAGATGCCATGAAACAAATGACAGCACATGCCAAGGGCAATATTCTGCATGGATTATACTGTGAATATTTATAGCAACAGAACAAAACTATATCAGGCTGAAGGAAATATTGCCATACCTGTTTCAACTAAAGCTTCAGTCATTTGAACCAGGATCTTACTTAATATAACTAAAATGTGAATTTTAGTCCTGCACTTAAGTTTAAAGACTTGCCTTAGATTAGAGTTTGTAAAGAATCCTAGCTAGGCAACACTAGAAAAAGGGAGAAAAGGTATAAATGAACATAATAAAAAAATGTCCCTATTTCTGTGAGGTCAGAAATGACTATGACCCAGAATTAGTTAGAAGCCTTAAAGATTATATATATTATATAACAGCATTATACAAAAAGTTTATATTGATGAAGATGGGAGCATTATTATTTTATCATAATGTACAAACCCATGTTGACTTTGTAGTACATTTGTGTCCAGTTTTTATAGACTGAACACCAAGAAAATTGCACTGCACAGAAAATATACATTTGCATAAATATATATCTCGGATTTGTTGATTTTGTGGTATTACATCAACACATTTAAATAGATTTAATTTGGACTTTGTCCCTTATCTGTGGGGATGCATATGCATCAAAATGTGAATTTTAAAGTTTTTAGTCGTTTAAGTAGAAATTAAACTCCCTAAATTCAATTTGTACTTAATTATTCAAAAATCTGATTAAAAAACTCACAAATCATCAAAATCATAATTATATGTTCAAAAAACGTAAAACTCGAATTTCCTAGGACAATACTCACTGACTTCTACATGAACTTGCCAGCTTTTAGATTACGAAATGTAACATTAATGTTTCTTGAGTTTTTGCTCTTCATCAATCTCAATCATTCAAGTTTATGAAACTCTAATTTAAAGTTCATGAGTTTTAGTGCAACAAAAAACCTTAAACTACAGTAAAAAATAAAAGTTGGACATTGATAGATCTACCCAAATTTTTTACATCTAAATGATTGTAAAAGTATTTCTGCCTTTGCTGCAAAAATTTGAAAATAATTTCTGGTGCAAACAAATGCCTTCAAAAGTTACATTATAGTTAAATAAAATCCACCTGTGTGCAATAAAAGTGTCACACGATTGCAATATTAATACTGTACACTTGTCTCTCGAGGCCCAATGTTTGTTAGGAAATGCATCTAAACAAATAGCTCAATGAAGTTGCTACCAAATTGTCGACATAAAAAGCTGTATGATAAAAGTCCTTTTCGAATTAAATACGAAATCCAAATTCTTTTTTTTATCAAAGCATTCATAGTTGTAAATTCATTAAAAAATCTCAGCGAAACCTTCCCTTAAATCCTACCCTTCCCTGTTTTGCTCCTTTCCCTCTCCCTGTATAAGTACAAGTTCTTGTTAAGATAAAAGCAGAAATTACACAATACAGAACAAAAATACTGAGAATGTATATCAGAAATGTTTTTTATTTCATGTATAGACAGAAAAAGGAAATAAACAGAAAGTAAAAAAAAAATGTCAGCAGTCAAATCAAATATTGCCTGCCCCTCCTCTATGCCTTAGGAATAAAAAGATCTGAATGCATTGTTAAATCATTCTTGCTTATTTTCATTTTTTCTAACTCTACTAGCAATTTAAGCTTTGCATAGCCATAGCTGGCACTGGTGAGGGTGTAGAATCCCTGTGGGTAGAGATTTTGACTGGGCAAAAAGTTACAAAGAGAATTATCATTGGTGTATGCTATAAACCACCTTGTATAAGCCCAGCTACTCTTGCAGATACAAGCGGCTTCACAGCTGGGTCAAGTTGTTGCTATGGGTGACTTCAATTATCCAGACATTGACTGGGGTAATGGGGTTGCCAAGACAGAAAAATATAGTAGGTTTGTAAATATGCTGAATGACAATTTTTTATTCCAGCTCGTTCAAGAACCTACTAGGAATAACTCACTTTTGGACCTTGACAGTATAAAGGCATCTCTGCAACATATTAAGTGGGAAATGTTTTTCACAGGGTTAAACACAGAACAAAAATGGGAAATCTTTAAAATGCTGCTTAATAAATATACATGTCAGTATATTCCCCTTGTAAGCATGGAATGTCGCTGCAAAGCCTTTGTGGTTCAATAGAAGTGTTGGTGTTAAGGTGGGTAAGAAAAGACATGCTTTTTTAGGCTTTCAAGTTAGCTGGGACAGCCAAATCATTTATAAGGTACAAGAAGGCCAATAAATCATGCAAAGAAGCTATAAGGCAGGCTAAAATTGATATGGAAAAGGATATTGCAGCAAGCAGTAAATAGAATCCAAAATTATTTTTTAAATATGTTAATAGTAAAAAAATGAACCAGGAAGGGTTGGGACCTTTAGTTTCAGAGGGGGGTCAACTGGTTGATGAAAACAAAATAAAAGCGCAGATTCTGAACTCTTTTTCGTCTGTCTACACAAATGAGGTACCAGTTAATGAAGGTTTCCTTCTTAATAGTCCCAATTCTAGTAATACAACTAATGATGCATGGTTCACACATGAGGAAATTCAAAAGAGACTAAAACATGTTAAAATTAACAAAGGTTCGGGCCAGAGGTATTCATCCCAGGGTACTTAGCGAGCTTAGCTCTGTGATTGTCAAACCTCTTTACTTAATTTTTCAGGATTCATTGAGGTCTGGCATAGTGCCGAGAGATTGGCGAACTGTTAATGTGTTGCTTCTATTCAAAAAAGGATTCCGTTCTCGACCTCAAAACTATAGGCCAGTTAGTCTGACGTCAGTGGTAGGAAAGCTTTAGAAGGGTTAATAAAGGATAAGATACTGGACTTTATAGCAAATAATAATACTATGAATGTGTGCCAGCATGGTTTTATGCGAAATAGATCTTGCCAGACTAACTTAATTTATATTTATGAGAAGGTAAGCAGGGACCTAGATTCTTGGATGGTAGTGGATGTGATTTACTTAGACTTTGTTAAAGCATTTTATACAGTGCCACACAAAAGGTTACTGGTTAAATTAATGAATGTTGGCCTGGAACATAGTATTTGTACCTGGATAGATAACTGGCTAAAAGATAGACTACAAAGAGAGGTGGTAATTGGACCAGTGTTGTTAGTGGAGTACCGCAGAGCTCTGTACTAAGGGGTCAGTTTACTAAAGTGCGTTAAAAATATTTGCACATTTTATAGACAGAATTTTCGCCAAATATGTTATCGCCAGTTTACTAACCTGCGGTAAATATAAATTTGCGAATTTTCTTGAGCAAGAATAATTGTTCGCCAGTTATCGCATTCTCTGAAAATAACGCTACGTACACATTAATGCTTGGTTTATTAAACAGCGAAATGTGCTATAGACAAAATTAATGCCAGAATATTCGCAAACTTTTACCGCCACCTATGTAGTGGCGTAAAAGTATTTTTTTCACAAGAAAATTCTCAAGGGGCAGGAAATATCCCATAATACTGTTTTTTTTACCCATCATTCTTTACTGACAAAAGAGAGGTCTGTAGCTATTGCTGACAGGATGTTTTGGCTTCTGCTTCTATCTGGTGCAACAGCAGCAGTTTCAGCTCAGAGGTGTATTATTGGCAGCGGGCATCAAAGTCTAAGGATTCGTCAGCCTCTACGCTTTTTTGGTTTCATTGTGATTGGCTACATTAAACTGTGCATTTCTATGAAGCAAAGAGATTGACTGGTATGATTTCTTGTTCCTATGATTCTATTGGCAGAAGGGTTTATATGATGCATACATGTTTGATTGGTGTTACTCTGGTAATGTTACTGGATGGTATAATCATCAGTCAATAAAGTTTATAAGTTTTGAAGATGCATTTCTGGCCATAAGTGTCACAGTAAAAAATTGCCGTAATAACCGCCATAAAACAAGACTATTTTATAGCATAAATATTCGCAAAAACCTAATTTTTCGCCAGAAAATTTGCTAAAATTACCGCTAACGTAAGCTGGTTCCTTAACGTAGTTACCGCAAGTGATCGCAATGACTTCTGAGCGTATCGCTGTTTAGTAAACTTAGTCGCTGCGAATATTCTGCCGTAAAAATATTCTCAGCGATAACATGTGGAAACTTAAAGTCAGATTTATCGCACTTTAGTAAACGGACCTCTAAGTCCCTAGATTCAGTTAATGCCTTTAAGAATGGCTTGGATGATTTTTTGGACAGACATAATATGAAAAGCTATTGTGATACTAAACGCTATAGTTAGTATAGATATGGGTATATATAATTTATTTGAACGTATGGAGGGGTGTGTGTATGGATGCTGGGTTTTCGTTTGAAGGGGTTGAACTTGATGGACTTTGTCTTTTTTCAACCCGATTTAACTATGTAACTAACTAACTATGTAACTATATGGCTCGTTGATGCTATGTATTTTAGCAGGTGGAGAAGTGCTTGATACCACCTCCAGGTTATAGTGGTCAAAGATACATGAAAATATATGATAGTAATCAAAAAATGCATAGCAGCAGCAGGTTCTCTCTTAAAGGGGTTATTCACCTTTGAGCCAATTTGCAATTGGTTTTCATTTTTATTATTTGTAGTTTTTCAGCTATTTAGCTTTTTATTTATCAGCTCTTCAGTTTGCAATTTCAGCAATCTGGTTGCTATGGTGAAAGTTATCTTAGCAGCTATGCATTGATTTGAATAAGAGACTGGAATATGAAAAGGAGAGGCCTGAATAGAATGATGAGTAATAAAGAATAGCAATAACAATACATTTGTAGCCTTATAGAACCTCTGTTTGCTGCTCTTTTCAACTTGTCGCACAATAATTACAACTTTTTCATATTGTCGCACAAAAGCCAGTCAACAAAAACCCGAAAACCTCTAAAACCACAAATTGAATTCTACATGATTTCAACAAGTTTCAACTGGAGTCTTTTCGGATTCAGAATTATTCAAGTTTTGTCACTAAATAAAAAAGTCCAACCCCAAAAAGCCACAGTTTAAGAAATTGGCCCCTAAATGTTTGGTCATTGCCAGGTGATTGCCAAATATATGGAAAACCTGGGCCCTGAATGGACTGATCAACTGAGATGCTCATTCGGAATTGGTACTAATCATGCTCAGTATTTGGTATGTTTTGCAAACACCCAAGAACTAAGAATACCATAAATCAGTGGTCAGCTATTATATTACAGCTCCAGAATCCCTAAAAATTAAACGTATTTATTCGAAGGAAAATCTGAGAAATAATTAGGGATTTTGGGTAATATGCAGTCAACCACCATGGTGCGTTTACTTTAAAACAAATCGTTTCTATTAAAGAAAAACTGTAAATTATTTGTGTTGTAAGCATTTTATACATATAAGGAATATATTGCAACGTGCACAATGAAATGAATATCAATTAATGTTAAGTAGTAAGTAAAATATGATACTTATACTTTTCTTGCTTTCCCTGGGGCAAATATTTTCCTTTACTATTTTAATTAAGCCCAGTGAGGATTAATGTTTCTTTTTAACTAGGCATGTCATACATTTTTATAAATATTGCAAATAGGGGCTTTATTCTTTACAGTTAATACTGGGATAGCAATGTTGCTTTTATTGAAGATTCCGTATTTTAAAAATTGCATCAAAGAGAATTGGGTATCAGCTATATGCTTGATTTTATCTTACGGTATTAACAATTGTATCACTTAATGGAATTATTATAAGAAACAATCTAAAGGAAAAGAACATGGAAAATTTCCTGCTCATAAATACCAGATCCGACAATTGGGAATTACTTGAAGAATTTCAGATTGATTGACAAAGTGGTTTAAGGGCAGAAAAACCTACTGAAAATATGGTTTCATTTGACCCAAATACTGTGAGAGATGAAAATGTAGATTCCCTAGAAATAATTTGTGAGTTTCCTCTGAAAGGCTTGATTACTTTCCCACACTCCACAAACCTACTGGTAGGTCCATCGGCTCATGATAAAACTGACTCTAATGTGTGTAACTGTAACTAGGAGCAGTGACTCATGGGATTTTACTACAATTTCTGTTAATTGTTGTATATGCTGGCATAGGTATGGGATCTGTTATATCAAACACCTGTTATCCAGAAAGCTTTGAATTATGGGAAGGCCACCTCCCATAGATTTCATTTTATCCAAATACTTCAAATTTTTCAAAATGATTCCTTTTTCTCTGTAATAATAAAACAGTACCCTGTACTTGATCGCAACTAAAATATTATTACTGTATATACTCGAGTATAAACCGTCCCGAGTATAAGCCGAGGTACCTAATTTTACCTCCAAAAACTGGGAAAGCTTATGGACTCGAGTATAAGCCGAGGGTTTCTGCTCCCATTGGAGGTGCTGGCGTCTCATTTTTGGATGCCGGCGACCATTCTTGGACACCGGAGAATATTCTTGGAGTCTATTCTTGGACGCCGGCGCCTATTCTTAGGCGCCGGCGACTATTCTTAGACGTCGGCGCCTATTCTTAGGCGCCGGCGACTATTCTTAGATGCCGGCGACTATTCTTAGACGCCGGCGACCGTTTTTGCGCGTGACCTGAGTATAAGCCGAGGTAGAGTTTTTCAGCATATTTTGGGGGCTGAAAAACTCGGCTTATACTCGAGTGTATACGGTAATTCTTATTGGAGGCAAAACAATCCTATTAAGTTTATAAAATGTTTAAATGATTTTGTAGTATATTTAAAGGGATACTGTCATGGGAAAAAAGATTTTTCAAAATGAATCAGTTAATAGTGCTGGTCCAGCAGAATTCTGCACTGAAATCCATTTCTCAAAAGAGCAAACAGATTTTTTTATATTCAATTTTGAAATCTGACATGGGGCTAGACATTTTGACAATTTCCCAGCTGCCCCTGGTCATGTGACTTGTGCCTGCACTTTAGGAGAGAAATGCTTTCTAGCAGGCTGCTGTTTTTCCTTCTCAATGTATGTGAATGTGTCTCAGTGGGACATGGATTTTTACTATTGAGTGCTGTTCTTAGATCTACCAGGCAGCTGTTATCTCGTGTTAGGGAGCTGTTATCTGGTTACCTTCCCACTGTTCTTTTGTCTGGCTGCTGGGGGGGAAAAGGGAGGGGTAATATCACTCCAACTTGCAGTACAGCAGTAAAGAGTGATTGAAGTTTATCAGAGCACAAGTCACATGACTTGGGGCAGCTGGGAAATTGACAATATGTTTAGCCCCATGTCAGATTTCAAAATTGAATATAAAAAAATCTGTTTGCTCTTTTGAGAAATGGATTTCAGTGCAGAATTCTGCTGGAGCACCACTATTAACTGATTCATTTTGAAAAAAAATGTATTTTCCCATGACAGTATCCAAATTATGGGAAGGCTACTTCCCAAAGATTCAATTTTTTCCAAATAATCCAATTTTTTTTAAAATGAGTTCCTTATTCTCTGTAATAAAAAAACAGTACCTTGTACTTGATCCAAACTAAGATATAATTGATCATTATTGGAAGCAAAACCAGCCATCAGGTTTATTTAATGTTTAAATGATTTTCTAGTAGACTTAAGGTAAGATGATCGAAAATTGTTAAAACATTCGTAAAAGTCCCACACATTCTGAATAACAGGTCCTATACCTGTACTATATAAATAAAGGCTATTAATAGAAAAAGCTATAGCAAATCATCATATTTTACTGAAATATACAACAAAATAACTTATTTTCAACAAGAAAGGCTTTGTGAAAATTGTTCTCAATGTAAAATCTGGCTTCAAAGGATGCCCACTTCTGGCCCAGAATGGAGGTAATTGACCCCATTAGCTAATGTCTTGATCTTCAAGAACGATAAAGGTGTCCAACAGGGATGGGCGAATTTGTCACAGACGCCCATTAAAGTCTATGGGCGTCAAAAAATATTTGTCGCGCAGCGAAATTATTTTGTTGCGCGTCTTTTTTTTTTTGACGCACGTCTCCATACAAGTCTATGGGCGTCATTTTTTCAGCGAAACGAGGCAAAAAAATTCGCCCATCCCTAGTGTCCAACGGATGCTGTCGCAAGCCACGTGCAATGCATTGATTTAGTAGTGTAAACAGGGTCTGTGTGAGAGGATGTTTTTAAAGACAATCACATAAATGACATTACACGCCAGATATATGTTCCAGACTTCTTCTTATAATTAAATCATCAGCTTTATTCACATGTCTAAAAGCATATAACATGTTTCCCACATTCATCTAAATAAATAATCTTTACAAGCTTAAGCAGTGGAATAACTCTTCAAAAAGGCCCCCCTTGTCTTTGTACTTGGCTACCATCCCAGATAAATAGAACACACCATATTTTCAATGCAATAGGGATATATTCCACATCTTTTCAACAGGACTTCACAAACAACTATGTCAGGGTAGCATTACAAAGTGAGACAGTAATTTGTATCATATTACCTGCTGCTGTGGATGCCACATCCCTTCTAGACATGGCCTCTAGGATCATTCATAATAATATGACAATTATGGCTGTCATTAAGTGCTCAGTGAACTTAGGACGGATATAGGGGTGGATTAAAAGTCATTAATGAAGAAATATGCTCAATGTGAACATGTTTTCCTTTGTGCAAGCAGATTAACCTTTGTGTGAATTTAATATATGCTTTTTGAACCATATTTCAAGGTAAACCCCACATGGTGGTCCCTAAATTGTTTACCTCTGGTCATAGTATAAAATGTCTTGTACCTCTCTGCATAGTAGCACCACCTGGAGTTAATGTACCCTGAACCTTGGGGCTAGATCCTCCCCCACCACTAGCTTGGCCAAACGAATGCCCATTTTTTTAAATAAACAATGAAATAATTTAAAAACAATAGTGAAGGCAAAGTAAAGTTGTATGTATAGCTACACACTTGGAAAGTGTGTATTTATGTGTGTGGGTATAGGTGCATTGATTAATTGGCCAAGTCAGTAGCACTTCCATTATACCTTAATACAGTTTTACTGAGTGATCCCACAACCCATTTTTTTTGTATCTATGGAGCATTTGACATGGTAGCTGGGACCATATGGCTAGTATAAAAATATGGCAGGTGGAACATAGAAACGTATCTAAAAACTTGATGTTTAAAAGATATTATGGATTTACTAGATCAAAAACATGAGACAGTATAAACATATAATCCTAAATAAAAGAAATACTGTGGGCTGCAGTAAATATGGATTTGCTTGGTTTCCCAGAGCTTTTTTATGAGGTACCACATAAATAATATATGGAGATGTAAAATTGAAGTTGGCCTGTGCAGAATATGTGTCATTGGCTGACCAGTATCAGGAACCACTGGCTCTGGGGAGGGCTTGGTCTGTATATTTTATAAATGTATTTGTGTTTGTGTGTAGAATGCGCTTTGTGTAAGTGATAATTCTGATCTTTTGCATAGGGATGTGATCCGTTATCCAGAAAGCTCTGAATTATGGGAAGGCCATGTATCATGAACTCCAGTTTTCATTTTTATCAAATATTTTACATTTTTAAAGTTAATTATTTTTTTCTCTGTAATAAGAAAATGGTCATTTGAATCCTAACTAAGATATAATGAGTCCTCCAATCCTATCATTTTTTTGAATGCATAAATGATTTTTTTATAAGACAAAGGGGCAGATTTATGAAGGGTTGAATTTCGAGTTTATGGGAGTTGCTAAAAACTCCCATAAACTTGAAATTTGAAAAGGAAATGACCAATCGAAATTCAATTTTTTTAAATTCAGGTGAATAGGATTGACCTGCAAATTTGTAAGGCAAGTTACTGTAAGGCAAGTGCCATATGCAAAGCACAAACATACATGCAAATGGTTCTCTTTTGATTACCCACAATACAGTGTTTCCCCCCGAATTACTGAATGGAAGGGAGTGGCACAACTATGCATGCGAGGTACTGATTTGTTTAAGCTTTAGTAAATAGCTCACAAGATACAGGTAAAATGTTCCTTAAAGTGGTTGTTCACTTTTGAGTCAACTTTTAATATGATGAAGAGAGAGATATCCTGAGACAATTTGTAATTGATTTTCATTTTTTATTATTTAAGGTTCTTGATTTATTTAGATTTTTATTCAGCAGCTCTTCAATTTGCATTTTAAGCAATCTGGTAACTAGGGTACAAGTTACCCTAGCAACCATGCACTGATTTGAATAAGAGACTGGAATATGAATTAGGAGAAGACCTTATTAGAAAGATGAGAAATAAAAAGTAGCAATAACAATACATTTGTAGTGACACGAATTTGTAGGGAATTTCTGTGTTTTGCCACAATTAATTTAATGCATTTGGACCAAATACCGTATATACTCGAGTATAAGCTGACCCGAGTATAAGCCTACAAAAACTGGGAAAACTTATTGACTCTAGTATAAGCCTAGACACAACTACAGCCCTGTCTCCCAGCATTCTGCCAAAGCGACCCCCCCAGCGATCAACCGGACTTCTTTGCAAACTTGATGGTGACAGAGAATTGCCAGATTACTGTGTGCATTGTCCCACTGTCCCACTACCATGTGCAGAGGGTGCTGTTTGATATTGCAGTCACTGTTATTCTTTCATATAACCAACAGAGGGTGCTGCATGATATTGCAGTCACTGTTATTCTATAATATAAACAACAGAGGGTGCTGTGTGATATTGCACTCACTGTTATTCTTTCATATAACCAACAGAGGGTGCTGTGTGATATTGCAGTCACTGTTATTCTTTCATATAACTAACAGAGGGTGCTGTGTGATATTGCAGTCACTGTTATTCTTTCATATCACCAACAGAGGGCTCACTGTTATTCTTTCATATAACCAACAGAGGGTGCTGTGTGATATTGCAGTCACTGCGAAAAATTCTCAAAACGCATTGATGTCAATGGGCATCAAAATAATTTTGACGCGTGTCAATTTAGACACAAGCAAAATTTTCTATATGTGCGACTATTTGGTGAAAATGTATTAAAGTCAATAGGTGTCCAAATAATTCTGTCGCCCGTCAATTTTGACACAAGCGACAAATGTTATACGTGCGACTACTTGGTCCAAATACATTAAAGTCAATGGGCGTCCAAATAAGTTTCAGGCACAGCAATTTTATGCGTGCGACTATTTTGACGCACGTCAATTTTTTTTTTCTGCATATTCATTTGCTTGCGGTGAAACTCGAAAAATTCACCGCAAATTCTTGTCTGGCAAATTTATTCGCCCATCACTACTTTAATATCTATATTAATTAAGTAGTTCATTATTGATTCATCCCCTCCTACCTTTCAGCCTGTGAAACAGGTTTACTCTCTCTCTTCTTGACTTTAAAGAGATACTGACTCCAGAAAATAACCTTTTTATATCAATCATAACATTATCTTTGAATGCTGTTTATAATTTTGCCATAAAAGTATTTGCCTGATGCTTTTACATTAACTATCTTACTCCCTGTGATCGCCTATGAGGGGGCTGCCATATTTGTGCAGCAGGAGTCCGTTAGCATTAGAAACTCTAACTGACAAGTTGAGAAGGGACAGTCAGGATGGCAAAACAGTCAGGTTTAGGAACTTCAAGTAATAATTATTACAAAAGCAGAACAACTGGCAAAAAACGATCAATGTGACCTATAGGTAACTTTTAGGGGCAGATTTATCAAAGGTCGAGGTGAATTTTGAGCTATTTTTTGGGTACTTCGACTAGGGAATATTAGAATTTTAAAAAAATTTAAAAAATTGGAATTTTGAAATTTATCATGTACTGTCTCTGTAAAAATTAGACTTTGACCATTCGCCATCTAAAACCTGCCGAATTGCTGTTTTAGCCTATGGGGGTCCTCCTAGAGTTTTTGGAGTCAAATTGGAGTCAATTGGTGGACTTTGAAAAATCAAAGTTTTTTTGGGGGAATTCGATCGAATGCGATATTCCCTCGATTCGTACGATTTGAATTTGGCTGAATTGGGACCTATTCGATCGAAAACTGGCCTATTCGACCAAAAAAACTTTGACTTAATTTCGGTTGGTCTTTTTGAATTCGAATTTCGACGTTTTTTCAATTAGAAATTCAACCCTTGATAAATATGCCCCCAAATGTAGAATAATAGTTTAAAAAGAACATTTTTAGTGTCAGTATCACTTTAAGTCTTTGCAGTCATTGACATATCACTTTTAAAATTTGCTGCCCTGGTCTGGCATACCCAACGTTGATGTCACATAACAGGCTATCCTTGGGGACAGGCTGAAAGTAGCAGCAGTGGTGGGGGGAGTTAAAAGAGTGGGGTGGCAACATGCCAAATAGTGGCACTTGGGAGCAGTAGGGGCCACACTAGAATGTATCAATTGAAGGCATGCACAGCACTAATATCAGTGTTATGGAACTGAAACTAAAAACATAGTAAATCAGCAAACCAAGGCAGGAGGAGGAATAGAGACTATAATAATATCACAAACATTCTCTAGAACTATCCAAGTCTCTATGGATTATTGGCCTAAGAGTAAGAACAAAAAAAAAAGAAAATATATATTTTTTGTGAGCGCAAGGTAAAAAGAAAAGGTAGGCAGTAGGCAGCTACTGAACCACAACCAAATTTCTCTCTTCTTTCATTTCATGTCATCACTATTTCATCACATATATTAAAGCAGTTGGAAGGATTTTCCCCATTCTGGCTAATGTTACTTCCAGTGCTTACTGAGCTGTGACTTTTTTTTAACAAGCAAATCAAATGTTGTCAACCTGCTCTAGGTAACAATGTTAATCTTATGAATAGTGTATTCACATCTAGGCAAAAAGGAGTAATATAATACATCTATAGACCTGAGATGGATGAGACTTTTTGAAACTGACAATTAAAAAAACAAAAGTTTAATACATTATTTTTAAAATGGATATTGATTTCCTTTTGAACAGCTATTTTTTATTACACCCTTAATTCTTGCAAACTATTATAATTATTGCTAAATTTTTTATAATACACCAACATACAGTATATGTACATAATCCCTGCAGTCATGTTCTTCTGGATTTACTTACCAATGCCACCAACCACAAGTGAATAACACTTATGGGAAAATTCGCAATTTAAATAAATGTTCACATTGCAAACAGTTTTGCCTTTTTGAAAATGTAATGACCATTTTGCAAACCCTTTGCCCCTTTCCCAACAGTAGGATAGCGATTGTAAATGTTATCATTTGTTATAGTGTGCAGGGTATGTAATAAAACTTCTTAGTGAAAAAGTTGTTTGCCAAAAAAGTTTACACCTTCACCTTCAAGCACGTGAAGATCTAAGCAAGATCAGCATTGCAATTAAAGTCTAACAATGAATATTACATTGGGACATACAAATTGTTATACTTATTTCTGCGAAAATGTATTCTCTTTGCGAATTTCATTACATTTACCAATTAAATTGTTAAATTGCACAGTACTTCCTAGAGCAATGGTACCCAACCAGTGGCTTGTACACAAAATGTTGCTCACCAACCCCTCAGATTTGTGGCCTCCAAACAGGTGCTTATTTTTGAACTCCTGGCTTGGAGGCAAGTTTTGGTTACATAAAAACCAGATGGTACATGTTACTTTGAAGTTCATGATTGACTTCATGCACTTGCTGGAAGCCTCCCGGCTACCTAACACAGTATCTGTATGTACTACAAATGCACAATTTATTTTATATTGCTGCATAGTTACATATTTACATAGTTAATTTGGGTTTGGAAAAACCATAGTCCATGAAGATCAACTCTTCCAACACAACATTTTTGCAAAAGAGCATTCCATAACCTTACTCCCCTCACCCTGAAGAACTATTTGTGTTGACTGAAGTGGAGATTCTGTTTTTTAGTTCTAAACTAGTGATCCCTTGCTTTTCTATGGGATATAAGATCCACATATACCAGTTTAGTTAAACATCTCTACACTCTCTCCAACGCATTAATTTCCATCTGGAGCCCAAATCTGCTCTGCATGCTCAAGGTGAGGTCTTACCAGGGATATTTAAAGAGGGACAATTATCATGTCAACCCTCAAGTAAATGCCTTTTTTTATGCAAGAAGTGTTTTATTTAATTAATCGGTCCTATATGCTTGCTTTGGATTTGCTTTTTTTCAAGAATCATATTTATGCATGTTTTTTTTTTATTTCTCTAAAACTCTATATGTAATAAAATGCACTAAGTTTGCCCAGGAGCAGTAACCCAAAGCAATTAATGAGATGTTTGCTTTTAAACAGGTGAACAGTAAATGCTACCCACTGATTGGTTGCTATGAGGTACTGCTAGTAGCAAACTTTTTTTGCCTTTTATGGCATAACCCCCTACAAATTTGAGTGTTATTAAGGGGCCCATTAGAATTTCGAATGTTTTTTTTGGCTACCTCGACCATCGAATGGGGTACTTTGATCTTCGACCTTCGACTACGACTTCGAATTGAACGATTCAAACTAAAAATCGTTCTGCTATTCAATCATTCGATAGTCAAAGTACTGTCTCTTTTTAAAAAAACTTCGACCCCTTAGTTCACCACCTAAAACCTACCGAGGCCAATGTTAGCCTATGGGGAAGGTCCCCATAGGCTTCCTAACTATTTTCTGATCGAAGGATAATCGTTCCATCGATGGATTAAAATCCTTCGATCGTTCCATCGAACGAATTGCGCTAAATCCTTCGACTTCGATATTCGAAGTCGAAGGATTTAAATTCGGCAGTCGAAAATAGAGGGTTAATTAACCCTTGATATTCGACCCTAGGTAAATTTGCTCCTGAGTGTAAAAACCATGAAAAACTCATACAAGACTTTTCCAAGTAACAACAGTCGAGGTCCCATAGACATCAACGGGAGCTGTACTGATTCTATTGGACCTCTTTTTAACCATTCAGGCCTTTAGAGGTTTTGGGATTTCTTTTGCTTGTAATTTTCCAAAAAACTCAACATTTTCGAGGTTTTAGAGATATTCATATTTCTTTGGATCATTCGATACTTTTTCCGTTCATACTTTTTATAATAAGGCCTTTTAATAATTTTCATGACATAGTTTTCAAGAAAATTAGTTTAATCGTGGTCATTAAAATTCAATCTTTTAAAATGGGCCTCCCAAAGTCACTGACTGACAATGGAAAAGCCCCAAATTCTTCTCAAGTATTTTCAAAGGAGGACACCCAACACACTTCCATTTAGTGTATGGATGTAGAATATATGTTATGTTAATTCATTCTGGAAATTTGTTGGTTATTGCAGTATAATAGTATTATAGTTCTGTGGCATTACAAATTCTCTGCAGCATTAAAAATTACTGTCCGTTCAATTATCTGAATAATTCATACTGGTATAAGGGATACCGTCTTACTATACAAATTCTATTATTTCCCTGAGATTCAGATCAAGAACCATGAAAATATATTGATAATAGTCTTTATGTTGGTTTCACAAACATGGATGGGGGCAGCTAGACATAGTCTATTTCTTGATACAAAATGAGACTATATATGCAGTTGTATTGATGTGTGAAATTCACTCCAGCCTGTTTACTTAAAGGATTCTGTCATACAATATGGGCCACACGTTAAGACCTTTGAAAGAAAGGTTGAGGGAACAACCTGATGACCTTCCAAACAATGATAGTGTCAATAAAAAAGAATGGAACTATTGTCAAACTTATTACAGAATTGCACCATGGAAAATGTTTGTATGTCACATTCCAAGGGATGTAAAAAAAAGTCAGTATGGATGTCAGAGAAGGTGACTCTTTACAAAGAAGTACAAAGAAGTCTTCTGGATTCTTTTAATTTAGAACAGGACACCCTGAAGGTTTAGCATTTTGACTCAAAGATTCAATGTTTTCAATTACTTTTTCCTTTGAATTTTAATTTAGCATCTTTTAAATTGCTAATATTAAAGAAGGTTAATTTTTAGTGAATTAACTGTAGGGCTATCAGACCTACATATACATATACTGCATAAATATATATATATCTATATATCTATATATATATATATATATATATTTATATATATATATATATACGCAGTATATACTGTATATATACAACAAAATAGATTTGTGCACAACCATGTGACTCGATCAGAACTTCTGCAGTGCCACTTATATATCAAATCCATGTTAAGCAGCGGACACCAGATTTAAAATAATTACTTCTTTATTGTTCAATAAATGAAATTAAAAACATAGTCAAAAGGATCAACATTTCGGTCCTGATTTAAGACTGTTATCAAGATAACGGTCTTAGATCAGGACTGAAACATCGAGATATATATGATGTTGTATATGATATTCAACTCATTACACCCTTTTATTGAGCAACACTGACTATACAAATCAAGTATGAATTGTATGGGCAGATTTACCATTTGCATTTATTAAACAATCAATTGTATGATTCATGGGGCTCATCACCAAAGTGATAGATCCTTAATTAAAATTGATTGATTTGTTATGTAGCATTTGAATTTTAACGATTTTTAGGAAAAAAGTGGAGTAAAGTAAAGTAAAATAAAGTAAAGTAAAGTAGGAGTAAAATAAAAGAAAGTAAAGTAGGAGTAAAATAATCTACACACTTTTATAATTATATCCTAATGTATGCACCATGCCTGGAAATACCTCTACGTACATGCCTGTCATAGTTCAGATCCATCTCTCATCTATTTGAAAAATCACTATGATAGTATAATTATCTTTACAGGTATCTACAAAAACATTTTTTTGCTACTGTGATATTCAGCTTGGAAAGGCTACAATAACTTAACAATGTCAAACATATATTTTGAGTCTATAAGTAAAAAAGGGAAAAGAGTAAAAAAGTATTTTCATGTATGAACCAATATATTAATGTTTTACAAAGAAGACAAGGCCAAGGGAAATGGGAAGTAGGTAAATGTGGGGTAAATGGTTGACATTATTATCATCATATAGTAGTTCAACATTATCCAAGAACCTTAACAGTTTGATTAAATTATGTTGACAGTCAATCCCTGGCTAGCTGCAGTATGTTAACGTGACTTGGATATAGGGCAAATAAGTAGTGCCTGGTTTATCTTGGTTCCAAATTATATATTTCTCATTTTTTTTAATTCTATAATGTAGTAATGACTCAAACCATTTTATTTACTATGTAATCAAATAAATAATTTATTGTAAAAGAGAGTAATGGTAGAACTATAAATAGTCATTCTCATATCTTCCTTTCTGGTTTAGAATAACATGAGGGGCTTAGAATGTCAAGAACTTCAACCCAACACATCTGATTGACAGTCATTTTTATAATGGGAAAAGCTAGATTTCTGGGAAACTTATCCAAATGTGGTCGTTAAATAACCTAAAGGAAATAATTCAGATGGCCCCTTTTCCTATTTCCCATTCTTATTTGTTAAAAAAATAATATTATTTACACCACAATATATGTTTTGCAAAACAAACTCATCACCCACAAAATGCATCTGTGTTTTGTTTATTCGACTAATTCCACTTAATTCCATTTATTTCCATTTATTTTAAATTACAAACTACACAAAATAGCAAAATGTAAACCTGCACATTTTAAGAACAATTAATAGAAAGAATGGTCATTAGAGCAAAAATTCTATCCATTAGAATGATTTCTAGAAATATAGTTAGTAAGTCTGGCTAATTAGTGAATAAGTTCATCCTTTCACAAAACCCTTTTGTGGATTCAGAGGAAGAAAAATAAAACACACCTGTAGACCTGGTGAGTTTTGCCTCAAGTGGGGATTAAAGCATTGTCTATTTTTAAATAGCTAGAAAGGAAAGGAGCAGAACATTTTGACAATTCCTAGCAAATTGTCTTCATCCATTGTACAGTATTTAAAGTATAATTACACAGTTGCTGCCTTCCTGGAATTCGAAACACAGATGTAATGACTAATTTCCTGGAGTCATCTGTCAAAAGTAGCTAAAAATCTATCATTTTTATATTGGTCTAAAACTAGCTGCAGCATCATAAAATTATAGCATCCAAGTGACATTTCAATAGAAAATGAACTGCGGGAGAAAATTACTCTACCTCTGGAACTGGTTATGTAAGAAGAATCTACAGAGGAAAGAAATAGCAATATTTGTACATACATATAATCTATTTCTAACAATGAAATCTAAACATACATAGCTATACATGATTATGTACATTTAGGGGCAGATTTTTCAAAGGTCGACGTGAATTTTCAAATGAAAAAAAAATCAAATTTCAAGCTATCTTTTGTGTACTTCGACTAGGGAATAGTCCAAATTCAATTCGAATTTGAAAAAAATAAACAAATTAGAATATCGAAATTTATCATGCAATGTCTCTCTAAAAATTCAACTTTGACCATTCGCTATCTAAAACCTGCCTAATTGCTGTTTTAGCCTATGGGGGACCTCCTAGAACTGATTTGGAGTCAATTGATGAACTGTGAAAAATCAAAGCTTTTTTTAAGAAAACTTTGAATTGAATTTGATCGAATGCACTATTCCTTCGATTTGTATTAATCAAATTCGGCCGAATACAGACCTACTCAATCAAAAATTGACCTATTCGACCAAAAAAAGGACTTAATTTTGGTTGGTCTATTTGAATTTGAATTTCAAAGTTTTTTCAATTCGAAATTCAACCCTTGATAAATATGCCCCTAGAAGAATGCATGGCAGAATAAAATCCAAGATTATCTGCATTATTTTTTCCATGTGGTTTGGAAAATATTATTTTTTATGACATGGTTGTTAGACTTTCACTGCCTTTCAAGTCCAAAACTAAATTACCTTTAAATTGGGATCCCAGTTGGCCCCACCAGCACCACAGTTGGAAAAACACTACTCTATGGGATAGTGTCATCACTGCATCCTTGTCAGGTTAAACTACTTTCATGCCCTTTAATTTGTACCAAAAAGTTACACCTCTTTGGTCATATCTACTACTTTAAGGGGCACATTTACTCGAGGGTTAATTAACCCTAGATATTCGACCATCGAAGTAAAATCCTTCCTCTTCGAATATAGGAAAAATCATTCGATCGAGCAATTAAATCCTTTGAATCGAACGATTCGAAGGATTTTAATCCATCGATTGAACGATTTTCCTTCGATCAATCAATCAAAGTATTTGCAGTAAATCCTTCAACTTCGATATTCGAAGTCGAAGGATTTTACTTCGATGCTTAGAAACCTTATGGGGAAGGTCCCCATAGGCTAACATTGGTGCTCGGTAGGTTTAAAGTGGAGAAGTATGTAAGTTTTTTTAGACTACATACTACATAGACTACATAGACAGTACTTCGACTATCGAATGGTTGAATAATAGAACGATTTTTAGTTTGAATCGTTCAATTCAAAGTCGAAGTCGTAGTAGCCTATTCGATGGTCGAAGTACCCAAAAAAAACCTTCAAAATTCGAAGTTTTTCCACTTCGAATCCTTCACTCGAGCTTAGTAAATGTGCCCCTAAATATGCAGAGGTTCATTTACAACTATTACAGGCTCAAGTACTTTAGCAAAATTGTTAAAATTTGCAAAATTGCTTGCACATGATCAAAGAAGTTGAATGTAATTAAAAATTGCAAGCAATGTTTAAAACTGTGTTTTTGTGAGTGTTTAGCGATGCTTGCAATGTAAAATCATTCACTAGGGAATATTATATCTCTAAGCAAAGGTCAGTTTTAACACCTGCTCTGGAGTTTCATTAAATACACCTTGCAATTGAGAATTGTTTTTACATACACTGCAAATGTTTGCAAAAGCTATTCGGTCGCAAACGTTGCGAGGAATCATTGAGGTCTGTAATCAGTCAAAAGGACACAAACATAGTAGCTAACATTCGCAATGGTCGTTCTGAACGTTTTTTGCACAAACATAATACATTCCCCCATTAGTATCTTTACTACATCTTATCTTTGAACTTCTCTATAGTAGAAGTAATAGCTCTGCACTACTCAGTCCATTCTGCCTTCCATTCGAATCAGGTGCTGCTGCTCCTATTGTCGCAGGGGAACCCTGGATCTACCATTTTCACAAATTGGATGCAATTCCACCAGACACAGTACAAATTTGTTGGATTCAGTGCCCCTTTATGACTGCAATGACACTGGAATTCTGGGAAAAATGCTGCATGGTAGATAAAGTTCTATATTTCAGCACAAGTTGCACTGGCAATGGAATGGGTGGGACATGGGCGTCCGCCTAGACATTCCTTGCTTGTAATGTATTTAGTAGGTGCAGGAGAAAATTGGTATAAAACTAAATAAATATGTTGTTCAGTTATATATTTGGCCTTATGAAAGGAAAAGATATTCAAAGAGGTGAAAGTAGCAATGATTTCTTGAAAAATCTGATGTCGGTGGGAGGTATGTCTATTAGCAGTAAATAAAGTAAAGAAATGTTTAAAAAAATAACCTAGATTGAGTGAATGGGTGTGTGCAGTGTACAACTTGCCTTCCTTAGGGATGTTTCCTGGCCAGCTCTGGATTAGGCTGGCACTAGACTTTGTATAGCATCTGATACTTCTTATTCTGCAGACATGGCCAAACACATGCTAACTGCGACGCAGCCACAAAAATGTAAAACAAATAAGAGTCTAGTTCATCTCTGGTTCCATATCCTCAAGAAATCTGCACTAATCTCTCTGTGTCTGGCTGTGTCTTGCTAAATCCTTTTTTAATCATGTTTAAAATAACAGAAATTTAGATGCATAATGTAATATTCTGACCAACAACAATTAACAGTCATGGTCAATAGTCATTAGTGCCATAGCACAGTATTATTATAGCATTTTCTATTGTACTATGGGACCTGTTATCCAGAATGCTCGGGACCTGGGGTTTTCCGGATAACGGATATTTCTGTAATTTGGGTCTTCATGCCTTTAGTCTACTAGAAATTAATTTAAACATTAAATAAACCCAATAGGCTGGTTTTTCTTCCAATACGGATTAATTATATCTTAGTTGGGATCAAATACAAGCTACTGTTTTATTATTACAGAAAAAAAGGAAATAATTTTAAAAAATTTGGATTATTTTGATAAAATGGAGTCTATGGGAGACAGCCATTCCGTAATTCAGAGCATTCTGGATATCGGCTTTCTGGATAAGGGATCCTATACCTGTACTATTGATTTAAATAGTAATTGTTCAGTTTAGGCAGAGGCCCTTATCATACTACTCACTCTGCTGTTTAATAGAGAGTCTCTACCTGTAGAACCAAGCTTTAGAAAACAACAAAAAGACATATAGTTTGGTAGTAAGATAGGTAAGTGTGGTAATATGGTGAATAAGCTTCACATTAGCCAGAGTAGATAGGGACAATATAAATATAATACCAGCACTGGTATTACTGTCCAATATCCAGAGCAGTTTCTTTATGAACTATTTTGTAGCAAATTGGCTTTACTTACTTAACACTAATGAAATTTGGTATTGTTTTTTTTATATTATTGGGACACTATCCTTCCTCACACCAGCTCAACAAATTACACGTTGTAGGCCTCTACCTAGATCCAGAGCTGCCATCAGAAATCACAGGGCCCTGTACAACATTTTCTGGGCCCCCTAGTCCCTGCCCACTACCCCAGACCCCACACACACCCACACTACAGTAAAAAAGCCATCCAAACATGGGAGCTAAAAGATGAATCATGAACACCTATTGGTGGTCAGGACCCCCCTACAAATTAAAAAATTCATTTGTGGCCAGGATCCCTCCTACAAGTTAGAAGAAAACTATTGGTCAGGGCCCCCCCATAAAAGTTAACAAAATCTTCATTGGTGACCAGGCCCCCCTTCAAGTTAAAAAAAAAAAACATTTGTTGTTCAGGGCAACCCATAAAAGTAAAAAAAAAACCATGGTGGTAAGGGGCCCCGTAGAAGATAAAAAAACACTTTGGTGGCCAAGGGCCCATTGGGGATACAAATAAAATATTGGTGGCCAGGGGTTTAATTAGAACACATTGGTGTTCAAAGGAACTTACCTTAGGCTCTTCTTCCTTGTCCTCGATGGCAGCTTCTTCAGTTTTGTTCAGCAGCTTCAGCTCCTTTCATGACTTCGGATCTTTTCACAGCTTCAGCTCTGTTCACAGTTTCGGGTCTTTGCGGACATCCTGCACATGCTTAAAGAGGGCCTAACTAATTCAAAAACTGCAGCACAGTCAGGCCCCTTTTCAACTTAAATTCTGCCGGGCCCGGGATGACTGTCCCCCTGTGTCCCCTGATGGCGGCCATGGCTACATCAGTTGGGCAACAGTGGAAAACGTAATTGTTCTCCACTGTGACATAAGTATAAAACAAATTGAGTATTTATATAGTTTAATTACGTGATAATTAACACCATACAATGGTCACTGAATATATCCATTATAAAGCAGTTATCATGATATTTTAAAATGCTTTTATTTTGTTATTGATTGCTGCACTTAAGCTAAAATCAAATGCATTATTTTGTACCACCTCAAGACCTGGCAAATCCCATTGTCTCCAGGGTAATTTAATAATGCCTAGATAAAATTGCAATGAGCCTTAAGAATGTTAAATGACAACTCTAAAGATGGCCATAGATGCACAGATTTTCAGACCATCTTCCGGCTCAGAATAATCTTTCTGTTATTTTTGTACGATGAAAATCGTCGTTTAGACAGGTTAGAAAATTTTGGGTAGCGATAATAACTTGATGCAAATTACAGTCCAGTTAAGGGGGTTAGGTAAAGGCACTGGCCTAGCCGCTTGCCAGTAATATAATCAGGAAAAAAAGAGAGCCGATACCTTGACTGCTACAAACGGGGGAATCCAAAACTTTATTCCATGGTGCTCATGACACTTCACGGTGATCAAACTTTTCGGGATCACATGGCCCTTCCTCAGTGAGTCACAGATTTTCATAGAGGGAGACAAGGTCACTTTGTTTTATTATACTGTAATGCACAGTGCAGGGTGCTAATATAAGGTAGTTTTTGCCAGTTTTTGCACGTTGCCCTGAACCTGCATTTTGTAAATAAGGTACCTCCCCAATCTAATAAAGAAAGCATTTGGCTAACTTCTGATCCACACTTTCCTAGCAAGCTTATGTCTAATGGTCCTAAGTAAGATTTTTGTTCGTCCAATGTATATTATACCCTTTAAAGTTAGTGGTGCATATAATACAAAAAGCATGCAATTTTTTCAGTGGGCTATTGTTATGGCTGGGTGTGCCAGACAGTTTAATCATACAGGAAAAAATACTGCTGCAGTGCCTCTTTGTTGCAAAAAGTGAAAACTTGAATTTATTAGGTCAAACAACCAGGCAACGTTTCGGGGGTTACTCTTGTCCTTTCTCAAGCCTTGAGGCTTGAGAAAGGGCAAGAGTAAGCCTGAAATGTTGCCTGGTTGTTTGACTTAATAAATTCTAGTTTTCAAATATGTGCTGCAGCAGTATTTTTCCCTGTATGTCTATGCAAACCCCTGGCGAGGGTTTCTAGACTGCTTTGCACCCAACCTACAAGGTTAAATAAGGTGGTTGAAGCATACACAATATTGTCTATTTTGAAGACAGTTTAATCAAACTTGTTTGCATCAGTTCACTCAGGCAGGTTAATGGGTAGATACGGGCTGGCTAAACCATTTTGCAGAAATAACCCACCGTAACAAAAGGTTGAACTCTGTTTGTATGACCACACTTATGCTTTACACTTTATCAATGAAAATAGTGTGATCCTTTTTAATGATTTTATTTTCTGTTGATCACATGCTGTATTTTAACATTTGAAAAGAGAAGAAGGAACCGAGAAATGAATAGAATATGCCTTTAAGAATGAAAAGTTCAGGGCACGCTTCCTAAAATCAAAGTCTTCAAGAATGCAAAATGGCAGGATAAAGAGAGTTTAGACTATGTATTAATCTGAGATCAAAGAACCATCAGAAACGGTACTCGCTGACATTTAATTAGATTGAATCCTTATGAAAACATTGACCTGTTAAATCTGACCCAGGGTAATCAGGAAAAATACAGAATAACACTGAAACAAAAGTTAGACATTCTAGTGAGTTTAGTGAACTAGTTTTAAGCAGCTAATGTTACCGTATTCAACTGATGTCATATATAATTCTTAAATAGTACACTTGATAAAGTCAGAATGTATGTCACGCAAAGGAATTTAGCAGGCTTGAATGCTTGCAATGTTATTTGAGTTCTGTTCTTTGGGAATGTTCATAGCTTTGCGTCTGTTAAATATGTTGTGACAACTAAAGCAATGCATGGAAATCCTTCAGGAAAACATTAGTACCTATAAGCAGATGTAATTGACAAATCACAATGTTAAATCCATTGAATTTCTTCCCCCCTACTATGGCCAATACACAGCAATTTAACATATTCAGTGTTTCAAATTGCTTTGAATGCCCCCTCGCTGGTGCACTTACAAGTAATTCATTTTGCTCCACGTTTTTTTACGTCATTTATTTTGACATGTCACTAACAAGTCACAATTGCCTCCATGTATAAAACTTGTCATGACAAATTCCGAAACAGAGTTAGAGAGTTGTAGTCTACAATTAGACATATCAGTTTTAGCTTGTTCTTTCAAAGCCATGGCATGGCCAATTGGTTGCTTGAAAGAAAATATTGGGTGGCAGTAATCAAAAGGGATGGTCAATGTTTACCAACAGTACAGCATTTATTCCTACAATCCAAGCGTCATTTTGGTCGACAGGGTGAGTTTCACCTGGTACAATTGCAGTTAAGTTTGACGTAATATCTGGTGTTCATCATATCAGCAGCATGTGCACCCTATTCTTTTGGCACAACTGTGGCATGATGATTGACACAGGTTGCTGTGGAAACCCTGGAGACACTGACTGGCATAGAATGGTGGTAACTCAAAGGGTTACTTGTGTTAACTGATGAAACTGCATCAAATTCAGAACAAAAGGCAGGAAGGACTTAGCAATAAGGACATTACAGATCATAGTAACTAAGTAACTTAGGTAACTGAGCTCAATCTTTTATGTCTAAGTGAAACCTGCCTAACTTCTAGATTACTGATCACCAATCAGTGGCTTGTGAGCAACATATTGTTCACAACTACTTGGATGTTACTCCCCACAGCCTCAAAGCAGGTGCTTGTTTTTGAATTCCAGGCTTGGGGGAAGTTTTGGTTGCGTAAAAAACAGGTGTATTGCCAAATAGAGCCTCCACTAGGCTGCCGGTCCACAAAGGGCCTACTGATCAATCACAGTACATAATTGACATCTCCAAGGACTTATTTCATGCTTGTGTTACTCTCCAACTTTTATTTACTTATGAATGTGGCTCATGGGCGAAAAAGTTTCAGACACCTGTTCTAAGATAGCCTCTACAATTTGCCTAAGAGGGGTAAAAAAATTCCTTTCTGACACCAAGAAGGAAGAAGTGATGGTGAAAAATGAGGGGACTGAAGCCTTATGGGCTGAACTTTTCCCAGATTATAAAGAATCCTGTAAATAAATTATAGGGGGAAGGTTTTTAACTCCCTAGATAGTGAAGAGGAAGATGCTTAGCTCTTGTTGGGCAAGTTATGATAATGGGAGATCTAATCTAATCTTTGCATATTGCACTGAAACAAAGTGTCAGCCCTGTACATTAAATATGATATTTGTATGCAGAAATCTTATATGAACTATTCCAAGAAATGCACAATAAAATTTCATGTGTTACATACAAAAATTCAGAATGCAGGCGTCTGACTTCTTTGGTGGCAAATGATAAATAGAAGGCATGAACCTCTTTATTCAACTACCAATACTGAAATAATAGAAAAATACAATTTAGCTCTCAAAGGAAATATTTCTTAATATTATACATTTTACCAGATCGTTTTTGGCAGGTATGCACAAAAAGTAAAGCCAAATCAAATTCCACTAGCATACAAATTCAGCTGAAACAAAAGTTATTATTCTGCTTAAAGGCCTCAATAAAATGCTCAGCTAACAATTAAATATTATATCTGGATATACGTTTTACAAAAGCCCTTACAATTCTGCAGGGCCATGCAAATATTGTAGAGAATTGAGGATAACAATACAGAAAAAATAACCAAAGTCGAGCCTTTAATTAATAAATAATATTAATTAAATCAACTTAACATTTTCATTCCACATGTATGCAGATAGTTATAAAAAATTTGGGATGATTGAAACATTATCCCATTAATTTTCTTAAATAGTGAAGATAAGCTTCTTATTGACTTCTATGGCATTTTAGGTAGCTCAATTTAAATTTTTAATCTTTTGGGTTTTTAGGAAAAACATGTGAATTGCAATTTTGCAATCTTTGCACCTTTTATTACATCCCCAATAGTGCATCTCTAAAATATATCCAAGTATGGGACCTGTTATTTAGAATGCTGGGGTTTCTGGATAAGACATCATTCTGTAATTTAGATCACCATTCCTTAAGTGTGCTAAACATCATTTAAACATGAATTAAACTCAATAAGATTATTTAGCTTCCGATAAGGATTAATTATAACTTAGTTGGGATCAAGTTCAATGTACTGTTTTATTATTGCAAAGAAAAAGACAATATATTTAAAAAAAAAATTTATAAAAATTATTCGCCAGGCGCAAATTCGCGGTGAATTCCTGCGATTCGGTGCCGGCGATTAAATTAGCGAAACCACAGCAAAAATTCGCTGGCATCAAAAAAATGGATGCTGGAGTCCATTTTTTAGGACGCCGGTGCATTTTCGCCAGCGAATTTGCGTCGGCATCCATAAAATGTGAATTTTGCGAATTTTTCGGCTAAGCGAAACCCCAAATTCGTCCATCACTATCCAGAATGCTCGGGATCTGGGGGTTTTCAGAAAATTGATCTTTCCATAATTTGGATCTTCATACCTTAAGTCTACTAGAAAATTATGTAAACGTGGTTGAGCTCTTCTTACTGCTCTCCCTGCCCAAAACCTTACAAATACCGGCTTTCGCGCTTGCCCGGCCCCTTTTGTGACATAATTGGCGGGGCGGGTCGTGATGGGTCTATAAAAGGAACCTGAAAGTCGGGCTCGGGCAGGCACGGGTGGAGGGCAGATGCGGGAAAAGACTGACCCGCACATCACTAGTACAGATATATATTATTAGGGTAGAAATCTGGCCCTTCTACTTTTTACTTTGTATTGGAACCCTTTTTTTCCAGTTTCTTTTAACATTCGAATATATTATCACATAAAACTAGAAAAAAAAGAATAGAGACAAGGTGAACAATTCATGTGGAAAATGTGTAAATGAGAAGATAAGGTTATGACCAGCTGACTTTTGGCTGACATCTTAAGACAGCACATTAATATGAATGCAAAGTTAGGTTTGCTTGATTGCACCACATCACAGGGAAGGTTTTAATCTTTTCAGTCGACGCTCCGTGTTTTTGCTTTTATTCAGCTATGAACACAAAGTCCCATAAGGAACATTTTATATAAAGAAAGTATATATCAATTTTTAAATACGTTCTTGGGAACCTTGTCATCACATTTCATACCTTCTTTATAAATCTACATTAGAGAAAAGGTAAAAGACACTGAGGGTAAGTTCAAAACAGTGCAGCACTTTTTGCTGTCCCTCTTCTTTAAAGAAGGGTTAATCACTGGGAGGTGCCAAACGTTAGGCACCCCCCAGTTATTGTATCCACTTACCTGTTAGCAGAAAGCTACACCAGTCTAGGATACTACTGTAGAAGCTGAGTTGCCAAAATGTATGCACAATCATACACAGTAGGGTAGTGATGGGCGAATTTCGCGAAACGGGCGACAAATTCACGAAATGGGACTTTTGACGCTGGCAACAATTTGCTGCCGTCAAAAATTGATGACGACATTTGACGCACATTAAAATCAATGAGTGTCCATTTAATTGTCACCGGCAATTTTTTAACCTTGTTGGAAATGTATGGAACAAAGTTTTTTGCAGTATAAAAGTTGCACATTTTGTCGTGTTTTCACATAGTTTGTTTTCCTGATCTAAACAATTGATAAATCAGCCCATAATTTTCCTGCAATTCAATTTTTTTTGTGTTAAAAATCATGAATAGGGATGGCGCGAACTGTTCGCCGGCGAACTTGTTCGCGCGAACATCGGGTGTTCGCGCTCGCCGGAAGTTCGCGAACGTCGCGCGACGTTCGCCATTTTGGGTTCGCCATTGTTGGCGCTTTTTTTTGCCCTCTCACCCCAGACCAGCAGGTACATGGCAGCCAATCAGGAAGCTCTCCCCTGGACCACTCCCCTTCCCTATAAAAACCGAAGCCCTGCAGCGTTTTTTCACTCTGCCTGTGTGTGCTGAAGAGATAGTGTAGGGAGAGAGCTGCTGCCTGTTAGTGATTTCAGGGACAGTTGAAAGTTTGCTGGCTAGTAATCGTTTTGATACTGCTCTGTTATTGGAGGGACAGAAGTCTGCAGGGGTTTGAGGGACATTTAAGCTTAGGTAGCTTTGCTGGCTAGTAATCTACCTTCTACTGCAGTGCTCTGTATGTAGCTGCAGTGGGCAGCTGTCCTGCTTCTGATCTCATCTGCTGACTGCTGCAATAACAGTAGTCCTTGTAAGGACTGGTTTTATTTATTTTTTTGTTCCAATACAGAGCAGTATCAAGCAGATTACTAGCCAGCAAACTTACTATCATCTGTCCCTGAAATCACTAACAGCTCTCCCCCTACACTATCTCTTCCAAGCACACACAGGCAGATTTTTCAGATACATTTTTGCCCTTGATCCCCCTCTGGCATGCCACTGTCCAGGTCGTTGCACCCTTTAAACAACTTTAAAATCATTTTTCTGGCCAGAAATGTCTTTTTTAGATGTTAAAGTTCGCCTTCCCATTGAAGTCTATGGGGTTCGCGAACCGTTCGCGAACCGCTCGCATTTTTGCGCAAGTTCGCGAATATGTTCGCGAACTTTTTTTCCGACGTTCGCTACATCCCTAATCATGAATGTGAATAATGGTTTAAAAAAACCACACATTTAAAACAATTAGGGGCAGATTTATCAAGGGTCAAATTTTGAAGTAAAAAATACTTCGAAATTCGACCATCGAATTTTATTGTGTTAAAAATCATGAATGGGAATAATGGTTTAAAAAAACCACACATTTAAAACAATTAGGGGCACATTTATTAAGGGTTGAATTTCGAAGTAAAAAATACTTCGAAATTCGATCAAATTAAAATATTTTGAATTCGAATATCGAATTCGAACTTTTTTCATAGAATTTGGGTATTCTGTGGTCGAAGTAAAATCGTAACTATTTTATCGTACGTTAAAACGATTTTACTTTGACTTAAAAAAACTTAGAAAAATGCTGTAGAAGGTCCCCATAGGCTAACATAGCACTTCAGCAGGTTTATGTATTGAAGTCGAAGTTTTTTCAAAGAGACAGTAGTTCGATTATCAAATATTCGAATATTCAAACTATTTTACTTCAAATCGAATTCGAAGTCGTAGTATCCTATTCGATGGTATCCAAAAAATTACTTTGAAATTTTTGATAAATCTGCCCCTTATTACGTGAAAAGCACAAAAAACCCAAATGTAAAACTTTCATAAAGCTTGAAAGGTCTCGTAGAAGTCAATGGGAGCTGTCCTAGCCAAAATGTAAAGTATTTATGCAATTCAAGGTTTTCTGAGTTTTTCAATTTTTATGAGCATAAAAACAAACTAGTCCACAAATTTAGGCTATTCAATTTTTTTCCATGATATTATTCATTCAAGTTTTTTTACATCTGGATTTTTGTAAGAAATAAGGTAACAATTGTAGTTTTTAAAATTGTGAGTTTATTTGAAGCAGAAAAAACAAATCTGAATTTTGATAAATTGCCCTCCCCCTGCAATAAGAGCTTTGAATTTAAAACAGCATTCAATATCATGTTTCAATAATGCTCCATGTATTCATTGCAACCGACTTCAATATAGATGCTAGGGAGGCCTATGTAAAGTAGGTTAGACTCAATGGCAGTCTTAATGGCACATTTACTAAACATGTGTGGAACTTTATCAGTGAAGTCACTGTCAACAACCAGTCAGCATTTAACTTTGATTGGTCTAATGGACTCCATAAATCTTATTCGATGACATGAGCTATTGCTTTTGTGTCTTTACTAGTAAATGGCTGTCAGACTTTTAGTTGATGTGCCCATATAGGAACTACTATCACTAAACAAAATGTTCTGTAAATATTTCCACGTACTGATGCAACCCAAGCATTTGTGTTTTACATAACCACATATCAAGACTAGTAAATCTGAGTGTTTTAGCATTTTATCTAGGTTCCCAGATAGAACCATAATAGCTCTAGAAATGTAATGTTCCCAGTATAATGGATCCATCATATGTTTCTTTTAAATTACATGCATAGAAACTGTCTATAAAATGTTGAACAGATGGTAAATAGTTGATGTTTAATGCAAAAGAAACCATATGTTTTTGGCTCTTGCACAACCACATTATGCCATTGCACAGTATAATACCCAAATGTCAACACTGTGAACAAAGTGTCATCCTCCTTATATGATATTTGTATAACCTTTGACTTTAACATTTAAGCAAATTTCCCAAAGGTCAGCACTCTTCCACTGTAAGCAAGGGAATAACGTTAATAAAGGTGACCTTTATTTCGGACCATCAAAAAAAAAGAAAGAAAATAAATTGAGTTCTAAACAAATATAAGTATGTGTTAAATTACGGCATCAGTTTGACATTTCTTTGTGGTGTAGATGTATCTGATTTTGTTTTGTCACTGTCTACACTGTAGGGATGATTTATGTAATGCCTTAATGTCTCACTATCTTTATGGGGGGAAATTTACTAAAGGGCAAAGTGGCTAACGCTGGCGAAAATTTGCCAGCGTGACATCATTTTGCCACTTCGCCAATTTACAAAGTGTCCCTGGTGAAAATTCGCTAGCGAAGTAGATAGACTCTTGCGCTACTTCACTCCCTAAAACCAGGCAAAGTTGCACTCTGGTGAAGGGACTTTACGCAAATTTACTATGTTTTTTTTTTCTGAACGTTACCTCTTTCACCAGAGTTTACTTCGCCAGCCGAAGTACAATACAGTAGAGTTTGTCGAAAAAAAGAAAATTGGCACTTTTTACTGACTGAAAAAGATTTTTTTTGGGGTACCCTCCTTCCACCTTATATTTGCCACCTAAACTATACAGTGGGCACATGTGTAGGGCAATATAACACCTCTATTTAATTTTATTAAGTTTCCCTGGCCTTGTGTAGTGTAATGTAGTTGCTGCAGCATACACATCCATTGCACGCCGTATGCTAATTAGGCATGGCTAGCGTAACTTCGCTGCTTATCGTAATATCGCTAGCGCAACTTCGTAAGCATTCGGTAACCTGTGCGCAACTTTGGATCTTCGTGAATTTGCGAAGTCAGGCCGAATCTACGCCTGGCGAAGTGTTGCGGATGTGAGCAAAGCCAGTGCTGGTGGATCTTCGGAGGTAAGTAAATTTGCCCCTAAAATATAAATATATATATATATATATATATATATATATATATATATATATATATATATATATATAGCAAATCCATATTGTCACGATACTGGCACACTCAACAAAACAATTAATGTGCCTGGGTGAGGAGTCATCAAATAATCTCTATCCATTTCCAAGAATCCACACTTGTTTATATATATCCTATATATTCATTTCCAAGAACCGCACTCACAGGACTTAAAATTGAAAAAGTGCTTTATTGCAGAACTGCAGACTAACGATTCGGCCCAACCAAGGCCTTTATCAAAGTGAAAAAGGCCTTGGTTGGGCCGAAACGTTAGTCTGTTGTTCTGCAATAAAGCACTTTTTTAAATTTCAAGTCCTGTGAGTGCGATTCTTGGAAATGAATATATAGGATATATAAACAAGTGAAAGTTGTATTTCTCTCTCTCTCTCTATATATATATATCTGTAGTAGAAAATAATATACAATATTTACGATGGTATATATAAAATATTTTTGTCTATAAACTATAAAACTATAAAAGAAAAACTTTTGGAACAATATGGGTTTCCAAAGGTAACACTATAGAAGTGCCCAAACGTAATAACACAATTGTTCACCTCTCAAAATGATAAACAGTCCACAAAGTGTGGACTATGTATTAAATAGGTACATAGGTATATTTTATACATAGTTGTAATGACAAGGTAAGCAAAATCAAAATGTGGCAATAAGAAAGAGTCTGTTAAAAGTGTGGTTCATCTTGAAGTTAATGCCATGTAATTTAGTAAAAGATCAGAATATAAAATCTACAAATGAAAAAAAACTTCCACATCAAAAACTTCTAGAAATTCGAGTTTTTGGACAATTGCTAGTGAAAAGAAGTCTGAATGGTTAAAAAAAAAGTTCCAATAGGATCAGTGCAACTCCTATTCACTTCAGTGTTATCCAGTATGTTTGGGACTAAGATTTTTCAGAAGTTTTTAAGACTTTTCAGGGTCCAGTTTGTTAAACTTTAAATTTATCTGGTCGATAATTTTATGATATGAATTGACTTTTTTGAGAAAAATGATTGGTAAATAAGTTCAATTAGTGGACAGGAGTTTGGTCAACTTTGTTTTAATAAAAATTTTGATTAATTTGAGTTTTAGTAAAAACCCTCTTAATATACCCAATAAAATAGTCCCTTGTACTTGATGGTAACTAACATGCATGAATCCATATTGGCAGCAAAATAATCCTATTGAGTTTTGGTTTTTGAAACCACAACTAAACTCACTTTCTTTAAAATCACAAATGTCATTAAAAATTAAAAAATCTGAACTGAGAAAGCACCAATGGGAAAAGTCTCATAAAAGTCACAAAAACTGCGACTTTTTTTGTATTGTATTGCTGCACAAAAGCCAGCATAAAAAAATATACAAAAACCTCTAAAACTACAAATCAAAGATCTTCCCGTTGTAAGAGGGACATCTGACAATGATGTTTACATGATTTTGACAGGTTTTAGCTGGAGTATTTTTGAATTTGGAATTGTCACAGATCTTTTTGCATAATAAATCCAGAAAACCTTGTGACTTTTTCAGGTCAAAAAGAGATTTTTTTTTTTTAGCAGACTTAAGGTACGGTGAATCAAATTACAGGAAGGGTGAACATTCTGGATAATATATCTTATACCTGTACAAACATAAGGATTATATAAGGATTTTTTTTAAATAGGAATCTGGATAATGGGTTTCCATATTTCACTCTGGTATAAACATAACAATTTCTTGAATTGACTGCAACATATAACTGGTTAATCTCTACAAAAAATTTGGACAGCTTTCCATCTCTAAAGTTATTATTACCTATAGGTTGCACAGGAACTCTCAGACATTCTTCTACTTCTACGTATAAATGTACAGAGATGCCAGTAAAGAGAGAGCAGTTGTAATGCTGGACCCCCTTAAAGTGCTAATAATTATATGCAGTTCTCTACATACACTATGGAAGGTTTCAGCCAGTAAATCTATGTCCTGGAATGTGTATAATCTATATTTGATGCCTAAGGTGCAGAGTGCAGACCTTAGGATCAGAGGTTAAGCCATTGGCATCTCTGAGCCAGAGTCCTATGTCTGCCATTCACCAGTTCTTTTCTTTCTTATGGGCTGAGTCATTTTTATCTATAAACAGAGTAATTGAATTTTAAACTTCATATTTCTGCTACACTAGTACAAGTTTTGTAATTTTGCAATAAAAAAAAAGACCTGCATCACACTGACTGTCAGCATAATTTGGAACTTCCTGGCTATCATTCCAATTATATTATTACTTTTCATACGGTAACTGTGACAATAAGTTACCCTTGTTGTCTAGTGGCTTACTCTGTGGCCGGCGGGGGCACCACATGCGTCCTGTTCCCTTCAACGCCAGTTCTCCTATGGCACGTGCAGCTGTGTGCTTCCGGGTTTATGCGCCGGTGTGATGATGTCATCGCACAATGCCGCGAAATTCAAAGTATTTATAGGGGCTTTGAATGAAAACTTATTGCCTTTTGTTAGATTCTATTAGCTAATTCCTGGGTGTGTATTTCTACGTGAATCCTGCTGGATCTTTTGTTATTTGACCCTTGTCTGTTTACCTGACTATTCTGAACTCTGTATCCTGAACCTAGCCTGCTTGATTATCCTGAACTCTCTTTGCCTGTCTGATGACTATTCTACGCTCTCCAATCCTGATCCTAGCCTGCCTGACCATTCCTTGAACTCTACCTGCACCAACCCAGCCTGTCTGACTATTCTCTACTCTGCTTGTGCTGGACCGGCCTGCAAGTCCACGTTATATTGTCTGGCCTGTCTTCCTGGCTGTGTTGTCTTCCATCCAGTATCCTTGGTGAAACGATCGTGCCCCTTTACTCATCCACAATCTTTAGCTTTGCTCCTCTCTTAGTAAGACCTGGTGGCATCCAATTAGCTGTGGGCTCCTCCGGAGGTGAAAGGCAGCTGTCAAAGGCAGAAGCAAGAGCTGAGACCAGGGAGCCTAGCACTGGTTCTGGATTTAGGGTGTCGAACGTGACAGTAACACTTTTGCTACAATAAAAATTTGGCTCTACTCACCAGTGAAAAGTCAATGGCTGCATGATTATCATATTTGTATATGTGGTGGTGAAAGTTCATCCATGTATGTTATTTACAGTAATTTAAAAAATTGGAGGCAAAATTTAATTTAATGTTTTAATGATTTTTTAGCAGACTTAAGGTGCGGTAATACAAATGAAGGAAAGATCCGTTATTCAGAAACCCCCAGGTCCCGAGCATTGTGGATAAAAGTTTTGCCTAAGAGTAAATATTTTTATTTGCTTTATTTCAGAAGCACATATTCACAGACACACAATTAGGTATTGTGAAGGTATAAATTAGTGCTCGAAGGTTTTCTGGCATTAGAAAACCTCATTTGAGTTAAAGTAATTTGTTAGAAAAAATCATGTGTTACTCACTATGACTGAATATTGAATTATTTGATAATTTTTATCTCAAAAAGCTGAAGTTGAAGGTTTCTATTGAATTTATTGCTCTTTTTAATGAGCAATGTAATAGAACTGTGCAAATGTTTTAAACATGGCAGCAGTAAATAACTTTAAGTATTCTGTAAATCAAGAGGACATCCCACCTGCAGCTAATTCACAAAGCATAGTTTTAGGAAAAACTCACACATGGCATAAAAAAGAAAAGATGCGGAACCAACCCCAATGCACCACGTCCAATTTCTTCTCACTTGGAGGTCTACTCAGTTTCTTTGCATATAAAGTAGTAGGATAGTTACTGTACTAAACACTATTTACCCTCTGAAAGAAATGAGACTGTGGTACACACAAGGGAAAGATGTGCAAAATAGATAACAGGTTTCTAATTGCATGCTAAATGTTGTTTTTTGAAATACTCATGCAGTAGAGAATTGCTAATTGCAGTTGTGTATTAATCTCATATTCTATTCCAGTTGTGAACACTGAATAGCATTTCACCATATTAGAAGTAGTGTAATAATTAAAACCACAATCCAAAACACATATGCACAACACAATCAGGTTTAAAACAAATTGATTAACAAATACAGGTATGGGATCTTTTATTCAGAATGCTCTGGGGTTTTCCGGATGACAGATCATTCCGTAAATTGGATCCTCATTCCAAATTCTTGTAAGCATTAAATAAACCCAATAGGCTGGTTTTGCTTTCAATAAGGATTAATTATATCTTAGTTGGGCTCACAGTACAAACTACTGTTTTATTGTTACAGAGAAAAAGAAAAAATAATCTAGATTATTTGAATAAAATGGAGTCTATGGGAGATAACTTAGAGCTTTGTGGATAACAGTTTTCTGGATAGCAGATTCCATACCTGTACCTTATTATTATATGTTATTTATAAGAAGCCAACACATAGAGGCAGATTTATCAAGGGTCAATTTTGAGGTGATGGGAGTTTTTATGAACTCCCATCAACTCAAAATTCTAATAAAAAAGATAAACCGAAATGTATTTAAAAAAATCTAATTTTTTAACTTCGAGTGAATAGGCTATATTCAATCGTTCAAATCGAATTAGGATCGTATTCGATCAAATTCGATTCAAAGTATTTTCAAAAAAACTTTGATTTTTCAAAGTCCACCAAATGACTCCAAACAGGCTCTAGGAGGTCCCACATAGGCTAAAACATTAATTTGGCAGGTTTTAGATGGCGAATAGTCAAAGTTGAATTTTTAAAGAGACAGTACATGATAAATTTCGATATTATCAAATCGAATTTGGACTATTTCCTAGTTGAAGTACATTAAAATTAGCTCAACATTCCAATTTAAAATTTAAATTTTTCAATCTGACCCTTGATACACAATGCTTTACAGAGATAATACTCATTCATCAGTCGCTGCCCCCGCGGAGCTTACAATTTCAGACCCCGATCATACAAACAAAGTAGGGTCAATTTTATCAGGACCCAACCCATGCAGACTCGGGTAGAACATACAAACTCCTTGCCCCATGCTGCTACCACAAAACCATATTTCATTACATTTACAGATTCAGTGTGGAGTTATGGTTAATTCTGTGGAATTTGTAAATTTACAAGAAGTGAGTTAATAAATGAAATTCAGATTTGCTTGACAGTCATAACATTATGTTGTACCTAAAAGAAAATGTGTCTTTCATTCCCCTAGCCTATACATAATAATTTATTTTACGCCTGTAGTCGATGCATTTCTGAATCAGGAGAGGACCCTATATATTTCCGAAACATGTCATCCTAATGTTATACAACTTTGGTACTATCCTGTATTTGATCAGAAATCAATTAAATTAAAAATGGTGGCATTTGTGGCTAGCTTTACTTACAACAACCTGGGCAGCACAAATGCTCCTCAGGCATCAGGGATGGAGATAACTAAGATTAAAAATATGAAAAGCTACATTAGACATCAACAAAGGCATCGAGCACACGATAGTCTTGTATAATGTCTGTTCCTCAAGGCTGGTGCACCAGGTGCATCATTTCTTCTCCATTTGTCGAGTTTTAGTTTCTTTGAGCTCAGTTATCAATGAAAAATGCAAAAACCCTCACAAACCCTCAGTGGATATGTACTGGCAGAGGATACCAATAGTGATGGGCAAATAAATTCAGCAGGTGACAATTAGCTGAGAATTTCCGTGGTTCGTCGGCGTAAAATATTTTGTCATGCATCCAAAAAGTTGATCACGACAAACCGTCATGTGTCAACACTATCCGGATGCCAATTGACTTTAATGCCGGTGTCAAAATTTACACAAATCTCAAATTTGCCGCGGGCGTCAATTTTCATGTTTTGATAATTCTTTGCTGTTTCGCAAGTTTTGCAGGAAATTTTGCTAATTTTTCAGCAAAGTGAAACTGGAGATATGCGCCCATCACTAGATGCCAAGTGAGAAGACATAAAGGGTTACGTTGTGCCTGTGTGAGGGGCACTCATTGGTGTAGCAGAATTCTGAGTTTATTGGTGAAAGGACCTACAAAGCGAGGTACAATTTTTCAAGTTTAAAAAATAAGTCATGCTTATAAGTAGACATACAACACTGAATATCTTTATAACTTTGTGGAAAAGGTAACAAAACAAATGACTATTATTCTAGGTGAATGGCCTTCTGTGGCCATAAATTATTACAGAGTAGGTAACAAGAAAATGTGCGCTGCATGTGTGTCATGGGGGGTGTTCATCAAATGCTCCATTTTATTTAATGGGAAATGAATAGCATTTGTACTTACAGCATTCTGTGAAGTTAATCCTCAACTATTTCTATGCTTCATAAATAATCTCTTCAAAATAACCAGAAACAGGTCAAAGCTGTCTCATCTGATAAAAACCAGCACTTTGATTAACACTGCCTTTTTTATATCATGTCAATGATATCCATCGACAACAAAGATTTCAATCTGGTTTTGGAAATGTGAGGGTCACTCCTAAATATATTTTGCAATAATCAGATTTCCTCCTTCTCTGTCTTTCAGTCACGGATTTAGGCGGAATATGAGATTTTTATTTTAATCTTAGGGAAATGATATGCACTAGAACATTAAGTGCGAAATGTTTGCTGCGGCATAATAGTGCCATAAAAAGTTAGCAGTATTATTCTCCGTTAAATTGCACTATAACTGTGCGGAGTATGGCTGTAAATGTAGATTAATGGTTACACTTAAAAAAAGTAAAAGTTTCTTCTTATGCTTTGCATAATATTTTATGAAAGTCATCCTGTAAAATGAGTCACATATTTCCTGAGAAAATTACCCTAAATGCTCTTTACAAAGTGTTGTAAACATATATAATCCGTAAATGTAAGATTTGCATAATTGTATAGAGATAATGTAGAATATTATAGATCTCTAGAATGCAATAGGTACATAGAAAATATAGTTTTTTTAATGTATGCTTATAAGGGCTTCTTAGGCCAAGATTAGCAGAATGTATTCCTGCACACAAGCTGCCAGAGTACCCTCTAACAAATTCCTGGAAGGGCACCAGCCTTGATTCAGTATAGCAGAGGATGAAGAGATGCACACACTGCAAAAAGGGAAAGTTGTGCTCAAATTTTAAACCAATAAGCGCAATGAGGCTGTGACCACAAAATACATACAAACACAAGAGGTCCTCTGCACTCAAACAATTATCCATATAATAAGGAGACATTTTGACATACTGAGACATTTTGTTAGAATGTTAGAAAGTATCTAGGCAATTAATTTTTTTTATGCACTAAGTAACTAAAAATGCCCTCCTCTTTAGCCAAAACAGGGATTGTTTGTCAATATATTGCAATAGACATTCAAGCTGGCCAACTATGTCAAAATCATCCCTGGTCTGGCCAGTCCTACACTCAACTTTCATCTGATTCATTAAGAATTCTACCGTTTCCTTCTACATTGGGTCTAATTTTTCTGCAACTTGCTTGTTTTCAAAGTTAAACTCCCAAATGGTTACCCTTTTATTGTCCACCACTGAGATCATCTGACTGTAGCCGGGAATGATGGTAACTACAACATGGAGCAGCCACTGCTCCTGTATAAACTATAGCAAAAAAAAGGGAATATTGTGTTCACCACTAAAATTTTAAATCATTAGGTGGGGTTGCAATGAGACAAAATTCATACAGACAAACATCACAGCGCTGTGTAATATGTTGGTGCTCTAAAAATGCATGTTAATAATTATTATTAGTAGAATTCTTAATGAATATTATGGAAGTGAGTGTAGGACTGGCTAAACCAGGAATGACTTTGACATAGTTGGCCAGCTGGAATACATTGACAAACAATCCCTGTTTTCCCGAAAGGTCAGGGCAAACAGGTCCTCAGGCCCGAAAGGCCAGGGCAAACAGTACAAAAACTGGTTCAGGAAGAAGCAGTCGTCTGGGAGCTGGCATGGGAACGGAGTCATCTAGGCCTAAAATTAGTTTGACCCCTTCAGAAGTCCACTCCACAATGGTGAAATGAATGCATAGCACTCTGGGTATGAAACATAGCCAAGTGCCAGTTAGCACACATCATGAAGATGGAAATATGGACTCAAGGGGACATGTTTATTAAAGAGTCAACCTAGAGCCACAGTCTGCCACAGGAAGGAGCATACCTTTATTTAGTAAATGGTGGATATGAACATTCACCCTTATTATGCATCTGTAACGTTCACAGCGGGGAACCACTGTAACCGAGGATAGCCACGCCAAGGGGAGTGGATATGGTGGGAGCCCAGGGGTGTAGCCATAGGTGATTGGAGGCAATGACATGATGATGATGAAAGTAATAGGTTTATTGGCAGTCAGAACACAGAAACCAAAAGGCAGGAACAGGCAAAAAGGCTAATCAAGGTATCCAGATGGTGAGGGAAAAATGGGGAACACAGGAACAAAAGATACTCACTCAGGAAACAAGGTAACAAGGTTTTCAGGAACAAGGCATACAAGGTTTTCAAGGTTCAGGTTCAGATTGGCAGGTCAGGAACAAACAGAATACATTCAATGACTCAGCCCTGAGCAAAGCTCAGGGCGGGGTTTATAAAGGGAAGGTGATTAGGAAATGGGAGACACATAAGGGTAAACGAGGTGGGTGGAAAACACTGTGAACAGGCAGATAACAGAAACATTAAACACAAGAGTTCAGAACCAGGTCCTCAGGCCCGGAGGCCAGGGCAAACTGGTCCTCAGGCCCGGAGGCCAGGGCAAACTGGTCCTCAGGCCCGGAGGCCAGGGCAAACAGGTCCTCAGGCCCGGAGGCCATTGCAAACAGGTCCTCAGGCCCGAAAGGCCAGGGCAAACAGGTCCTCAGGCCCAGAGGCCAGGGCAAACAGGTCCTCAGGCCCAGAGGCCAGGGCAAACAGGTCCTCAGGCCCGGAGGCCAGGGCAAACAGTACAGAAACTGGCTCAGGAAGAAGCAGTCACCTGGGAGCTGGCATGGGAACGGAGTCTGGCTGAGCTGCAGGCACGGACGCTGGAACCGGCTGGGCTGCAGGCACGGATGCTGGAACCGGCTGGGCTGCAGGCACGGACGCTGGAACCGGCTGGGCTGCAGGCACGGACACTGGAACCGGCTGGGCTGCAGGCACGGACACTGGAACCGGCTGGGCTGCAGGCACGGACGCTGGAACTGGCTGGGCTGCAGGCACGGACGCTGGAACTGGCTGGGCTGCAGGCACCGAGGCTGGAACCGGCTGGGCTGCAGGCACCGAGGCGGGAACCGGCTGGGCTGCAGGCACAGAGGCTGGAACCGGCTGGGCTGCAGATACAGAGGCTGGAACCTGAATGGTAACGGGCACAGGCAGCTTTCGGGGAGCCGGCACAGGCAGCTTTCGGGGAGCCGGCACAGGAGCGAGGACTGGCTGGGAAGCCGGCACAGGAGCGAGGACTGGCTGGGAAGCCGGCACAGGAGCGAGGACTGGCTGGGAAGCCGGCACAGGAGCGAGGACTGGCTGGGAAGCCGGCACCAAAGCTGGAGAGCCGGCACCAAAGCTGGAGACTGAAGAGCCGCTACCAAAGCTGGAGAGCCGGCACCAAAGCTCGAGACTGGAGAGCCGGCACAGGAGCAGGTGACTGAAGAGTAGGGATGTAGCGAACTGTTCGCCGGCGAACTAGTTCGCGCGAACTTCGACTGTTCGCGTCCGCCAAATGTTCGCGAACGTCGCGCGACGTTCGCCAATACGAGTTCGCGTTCGATTCGAACAAAAATCGTTCGACCATTCGATTCTTTCGACCGCTAAAATCGAAGGATTTTCGTTCGAATCGAACGATCGAAGCCATGCGATCGAATGAAATCATTCGATCGAATGGCTTCAATCGTTCGATTCGAACGAAAATCCTTCGATCGAACGATTAAAATCCTTCGATCGTTCGAATCGAACGATTTTGCGGATGTTCGAAGTTCGCGAACTGTTCGCATTTTTGCCGGTGTTCGCGAACGGCGTTCGCGAACACATAAACGGCAGTTCGCTACATCCCTACTGAAGAGCCGGCACAGGAGCAGGTGACTGAAGAGCCGGCACAGGAGCAGGTGACTGAAGAGCTGGCACAGGAGCAGGTGACTGAAGAGCCGGCACAGGAGCAGGTGACTGAAGAGCCGGCACAGGAGCAGGTGACTGAAGAGCCGGCACAGGAGCAGGTGACTGAAGAGCTGGCACAGGAGCAGGTGACTGAAGAGCTGGCACAGGAGCAGGTGACTGAAGAGCCGGCACAGGAGCAGGTGACTGAAGAGCCGGCACAGGAGCAGGAGACTGAAGAGGGTTCTGGGAAACCATAGAAAAACTAATAAACTGGGGTTCAGGTCTGAGAGAAAAAGAGGGTGACCTGGGGTTGGCAGCTGCCACAGGAGCAGAAGGTTGTGGAGGAGACAAGGGCCCAAAAACTGGAAATGGCCGATCTGACACAGGCCAGATAGCAGTTTGTAGTTCATCTTCATCCGAGTCTAGGTCGTCCCAGTCCTCATCGAAGACTGAATCCTCCCAGTCATCATCAGAGACAAAATCCTGCCAGACATCATCAGTGAAATGGATGGCGTCTTCTGCCTTATCCTCTCCATCCCAAGGGAGTTGCAGAAGTCAGAGTCAGAAGGCATGGAGGGCTTTCCCAAAGGCTTCCTGCAGTTAGGCTGAGTCATTCTGTAACGTTCACAGCGGGGAACCGCTGTAACCGAGGATAGCCACTCCAAGGGGAGTGGATATGGTGGGAGCCCAGGGGTGTAGCCATAGGTGATTGGAGGCAAAGACATGATGATGATGAAAGTAATAGGTTTATTGGCAGTCAGAACACAGAAACCAAAAGGCAGGAACAGGCAAAAAGGCTAATCAAGGTATCCAGATGGTGAGGGAAAAATGGGGAACACAGGAACAAAAGATACTCACTCAGGAAACAAGGTAACAAGGTTTTCAGAACAAGGCATACAAGGTTTTCAAGGTTCAGGTTCAGGTTCAGGTTCAGGTTGGCAGGTCAGGAACAAACAGAATACATTCAATGACTCAGCCCTGAGCAAAGCTCAGGGCGGGGTTTATAAAGGGAAGGTGATTACGAAATGGGAGACACATGAGGGTAAACGAGGTGGGTGGAAAACACTGTGAACAGGCAGATAACATAAACATTAAACACAAGAGTTCAGAACCAGTCCCGAGAGCCCCCAGTGGCTCATGAGGGAAGAGCTGCAAATGACCAGAACAGCACCACCAGAGTTCAAGTCCCGGGCTGATCCTGACATTATCTAGATATTATTTATTTTCTGGTTATAAACATAATGTATATGATGGGTTGAGATTGATGGGCTATAGGATGTATGGCACCTTCTTAGATTCTCTGTGGTAAATTTATCAAAGAGTGAAGTTCCGCCACTAGAGTGAAATTCCGCAGCTCTCAATTCATTTCTATGGGATTTTGAAAGGCGTATTTATCAATGGGTGAAAGTGAAAGTTCACCCTTTGATAAATACGCCTATAAAAATCCCATAGAAATGAATGGAGAGTGGCGGAATTTCACTCTAGTGGCGGAACTTCACTATTAACTTCACTCTTTGATAAATATACCCCCTCTGTTTCTTCAGCCTGTGTGCTGATTGGTCAGAGAGCATAGCTAATTGGATTGTGTTTGGCTGCCTTAAAAAGCAGGAAAATTGGATAGTGAGACACCCGCAGCTGAAATACAGATCCTGGAAACAGTTTTGTACGATTTTGTTTATGTGTGCACTTCACTCATACACTATGTAAATAAAATATATTTTTGTATATTTTGTATATATTTTGTATATTGGGTTTGTCTACTGCTTTATATAGTATTTCATAGGCAGTGCTATGCCAGTAAACTATTACTGCTAAATTCTATTTATTTTTTATGTTATGAAAACCACAAACACCAGGATCTGTGGGGACTCCCCCCAACTTGTTATGCTCACTATAAGCAACGGCATACTGTAGCCGTGAGTGACTCATTTTTGAGTAGCCCAAACACACTGCACCAAAGCACCTGAAACATCCCCCATTGTCTTTCAAGTGTCCAGAATCACATTATCTGCCATTGCTCTATGGGGTAAATTCATTATTATATTGAAAGATACTTTTCCAAAATATTTTTCCAGTGTTGTTGCAGTTCAGATGTAGGTAAACCAACCCCTCTATGTGTAATTGATCTGATTAACGTTGAAGCATTTATTAACCTTTTTACCTTTAATAATAAAAAGGCGGCTTATCATCCCAGCAATTCAAAACTGATAGAACTTGTACATGAAAAAATTCACACAGGACAATTGTGAATTATGTTATCCAAGTTTCCCATTAACTAATGTTCATGTTTTCCTTATTATTACTTCTTTAAATAATGAAAAAATTGTAATGTACTAACAGTAAAAACCATGCAAAACACTAATACAAAACTTTGCCATCTAAAAGCTGCTGAGGTCATGTAAAAGTCAATGGAAGCTGTTCTTTTTTCAGTTGTGAAATCTTTCTTTACTTCATGGTATTATGTTTTTGAAATTTTTGACGCTTGTAATCGCATGAAAATTCTGACAAAAACAAGGATTCTGAGATTTCGTCTTCTTATTTGTATTTATATTCTTTCAGGTTTTTCTCAGTTGTGCTTTTTATATTAAAATCTTTTAATAAATTACTTGACATTCAGGGGTTTTAGTGCAAATTTATTTTTTTGTGGTTTCAAAAATCTCTAAAACCACACAAATAAGAATTTTGGTAAATGGGCCTTCAGGTGTTTGTAGGACCATGGAGGGGGACAAATTACTTAAAATCACTCCCACTCACTGTAAATGGGAATAGTTTGCAAACACCTGAGGTTGTTAATAGGAATGAGTGAATTTACGAGGCCACGTGTACATACTGAAGTGTAGCGAGCAAAGTGCAGCTTTGAGCACAACCACCATGTTTTTCCCCACAATGTAGAGTTTTTCCCAGAATTCCAGCATTATTGCTGAATTCTGCATTGCTCTGGTGCCTGCTATAATTGTGTCCAATTTGCCAAAATTAATGCAACTGCATGTGTGCTTCCTCTAAATTTGGGTGCAGTTGCGACTTGTATCATTTTGTGAAGAAACCCTGGAGTTACCGCCTTATCCAAAGGTGGCAGTAGCTCCTGGCTTCCCATGTGTCAATAGATGCAATAGTGCTTGATTCACAACTGAGGGCAAGAAAGACTAAGCATCGCTAAGTGCAACCATAAAGAGGTGCAAGGAGCACATTTTGATTTACGTGGTGTTATGCACAAAGGACTGCAGGGAAAGTATGGGAACAGCAACTGCACTCATATAGAGATTTGTGGCGCATTTTTGCAAAATTGTGCGAGAATGCATTTTGTTTCACTTGAAAAAATGTGAGAAAGAATGCCCATTGATGCAGGGGGGGGGGGGAGATTTGGGGGGAGAAAAAAATGCCCACTGACTCCAGTGCATCTGGCACAAGACAATTGGCCACTGACTCAAATGCATTTAGTGAAATTCTTTAAATTTTTCAGCAGTTTCATGAATTTGGCACAGCTTTGTTAAGTGACTGATCATATAAAAAAACTCCTGCACCAGGTGCTTGCAGGGGCTTCTCATAAAAAAGTAATTAACGGTTGGTTTTTAGCATTTTGCACCCAAGTGAAAGGAGCTTATCATTCGAAAAATGCCATGTTTGGAAATTCAGTGGTCCGGCCTTGTTTATGAAATCCTTCTGCACATCAAATGGTTTGCAGGCACATGCAGTGGGCTTTAAAGGTGTTGTTTTGCGTATGAAACCGTCTTTTTTCACTTGAGCGTAATCTGTTTGAAGCAATCAGTTGTTAAAAATATAGAGATTCAAGTTGTGTACGGAACTGGTCTCTTATTCTGGAAGTTGGATTCAAGTACAATGTTTAAGTTGCCACTCAATGAGAAATAGAGCTAACTTCAACAAGTATGTTTGCAATTATACATTTGTTGATAAAAATAAAAGTTGTTTTATAGTTTTGCACACATAAAAAGGCTTTTCACACATGAAATCTAGTGTGATTCATAGCTTTTTTCCCTAGTGAAACTGCCTTATCAGCATTTGCACATGTTCCATATTTCTCTATAGAATAAGTGTCATGCCATATGTAAAGGGGAGCAGACTACACTGCATGCTACACCATTTTTACTTTGGAAAAAATTTTTTACAGCTCTTTGTACGAATGTTTTCCATTACACTTCATATGTTTTAAAATATAAAACAATTTAGAAACCCTACATAACCAAGGCCCCAAGTGGGGGCACATTCATTTTTCACATGTGTAATACTTACCTTATAATAGTGCAAGAATCTTCAGGAATCTTCGTATCCCATGCTGCCTTAGGGAAATGATATTGGGGGATCAATATCTCTATCCTTTTGATGGGGATGAGGGCAGGTTATGAATGCAGGGGTCATACATTTATCTTGAGTGATGTGTGAGGAACAGTGTCGGAGTGGGATACCAGAGGCCCACCACAAAACCTCAGGTTGAGGGCCCACCTTCCAAACTATTATACCTCCTCTCGTCACTCACCCTCTTTATTCTCCTAGTCTCTTTTCTCTACATACTATTCTCTATTCTTTGATTATTAAGCCTCTTTATTCCCATAAAGAAATAGAGAATGACCATAAAATAGGCCAAAAGGTTAGAAGCAGGAGGGCCCACCGGGAGTTTTCTGGTATCCCGGTGGGCCAGTCCGACACTGGGGAGGAAAGTACCTGGTGGACTAGTGGGGTGCAACCGGGATGCTTGTTGCACACACGGCGTGTCTTCTTTCTTGCATGCTGATACACGCTCCAACGCGTCTCTGAAGGGAATGTCGTGTTTTCTGTCACTTCCGGGTGTATGTGACGCTGTGCGTAACATCATTGCGCAATTCCAATATTTAAAGGGGCCTTGGGCAAATACTGCTAAAGTAATGTCTGCTTTCAATAGTTCCTGGGTGCAATCTCTCGTGTTACTGTTCTGTTCCTGACCCTGCCTGACTTGTTTGCTGCCTGTCCTGACCTTTGCCTGTGTTCTGACTATTCTCTTGGATCCTGTTTTGATACTGTGATATTGGTGTATTGTGACCTCGACTATGCTCTCATCTCCTGATTGTCTACTGTGCTGCCTGTTTGGTATTGACTCGGCCTGTCCATTGACTCCTTTCCTTGTTCTCCTTGTTTTCGCTTTTGGATTTACATCCATTTTTAAATGAGTCTTTGCATTGAATAGGTATTTATACATTTTCGAATTCAAATTCTGTATAAAGGGAATTAATTGGATTAATTGTATTGTTTCAGAAAACAGAACTTGCTATGAAAATCATTTTTACAACTGTTTAAAAAACAGTTTGAATGCTGAAAATACCCGCCAGGTTTTTGAGATTATTTTTGATAATCTTGAAAATGTAATTCTTAAAAGTCAAATTCAAAAAAAAATCATTGTGATTTCCTCAAATCGTGGAAAAATTGCAATGTTAAATTTGAATATATAGTGTGATCTTTTGTGTCAGAGGGCTGTTCAAGTTTTTAGCGATTTTTACCAACAAAAGTTTCTATTAAAGCAGATGATTTTGACAGCAACTGATTTGTATGTACTATGCATTTCCTCATTACTGCAAGAAGATGTTTAGCTCCCATGCCAAAAGAAAAGTATTACATATTGCTGAGATTAAGCACAACTTTGGATTCTTTTTTTTTTATTATTTTTACAAATGTATGTCCAGGATTTTTGGGTTTGGTCAAAGACTGATTGATACCAGTGAAATAAAATATGTGATCAAAGGAAGTCTGCCCTGTGGAGCCTGGAGTAGGAAGAAAGGAAATCTACTGTTTTTATATAATATGATTTTACTTGGCAAACATTCAGCCACAAAAAACAGCCCAATCATTACAAACATATTATATAAACACTTTATATTAGTTAATACAATTTACATGAGACATTTATAAAGCTAAATTATAAACAACATTATACAAATGATTAAAGCAAAGCCATTGATTAGAACCCACAGTAAAATTAATAAATCAATGAATGCTTACAAATTGTTAAGAGTCCCTGAATATTGTCCCACTTGCATTTTTCCCTTCACAAATAAAACATGAGGGATCTGATTCACACTATTAAAGTACGTCCCAATTGCCAGGTTCACATTTTTGTTCAGCGTTATTCTCCCTGGCATGTGATTGCATGCATGCTCTTGTTGTGATCCTGCTGGAACCATTCTTACATTCCGGGGGTGTGTATGCTCTGTAAAACATTGGAGAAAAACATCATGATGTTGCCCATAGCAACCAATCAGCAATTAGATTTCAACAGTCACCTACAAGTTAATAATGAAAATCAAAATTTTCTCCATTGTTTTACACAGCATGATAAATAGGCCCCAAAATGTTGAATCTGTTCTGGTTACACCATGGATCTTCCTGACCACATTTCTTTTCAGCCCTGGATTCCTGTATAACCTCATGGTGTCAGCATATGCTGCTTGTGGGTCATTATTTCCACTTGATTCAAAAGCCTTTTTTTTTAAAAAAAGCTTTAAAAAATGTAGATTTATTAAGGGTAAAAACTAAGAAAAACACTGCCATGTAAAAGTTGTCGTGGTCCTATAGAAGTCAGTGAAAGCTGCACTGATCTATTGTACCGTTTTAAATCAATACTTTTTTTAGAGGTTTTCGTATATATTTTTTTCACTAGGAATTGTCAGAAAAACTTGATTTTTAAAGGGATACTGTTATGGGAATTTTCCCCCCAAAATAATCAGTTAATAGGGCTGCTCCAGCAGAATTCTGAACTGAAATCAGTTCCTTAAAAGAGCAAACAGCTTTTTTTACATTTAATTTTGAAATCTGACATGGGACTAGACATATTGTCAGTTTCCCAGCTGCCCCCAGTCATGAGACTTGTGCTCTGGTAAACTTCAGTGACTCTTTACTGCTGTATTGCAAATTGTAGTGATATCATCCCCTCCCTTTCCCCCCCCCCAGCAGCCTAACAACAGAACAATTGGAAGGTAACCAGATAGAAGCTCCCTAACACAGTATAACAGCTGTTTGATAGATCTAAGAACAGTAGTTATTAGTAAAATCCAGGTCCCACTGTGACACATTCAGAAAGCAGTTCCATCCTAAAGTGCTGGCTTTTTCTGAAAGCACATGACCAGGCAAACTGACCTGAGATGGCTGCCTACACACCAATATTACAACTTAAAAAAAATACACTTGCTGGTTTAGGAATTACATTTTACATGGTAGAGTGAATTATTTCCAGTGTAAACAGTGTAATTTAGAAATAAAAACGACATCATAAAAATCATGACAGAATCCCTTTAAAAGGTTTTCAAGGTATTTGTATTTTTTAACACATCGTTCAGCATAATTTTTCATTCATACATTAATAAATGTCATGACATTCATAGTTCATAATTCAAGAATTATAGAGAACTATATATAATTCATAGAGAAATTGAGTTTAGTTGTAGTTTCAAAAACCCCTAAAACCATTAAATTCTGACCTTTCATAAATAGGCCTCTACAGTATGGGGCAAATTCACTAAGATGCGAAGTTGCGCCAGGCGCAACTTCGCCGCACTTCTCCGCACTTCGCCACACTTCGCCAGGCGTATTTTCGCCAGCGCTCTGCAAATTCACTAAAATCTGAAGTTGCGCACAGGGGTAGCGTAAGGTTGCGAAGTTGCGCTAGCGTTGATTCGCTATATAAAGCGAAGTTGCGCTAGCGAAGGCTAATTTGCATACGGCACGAAATTCAAATTTCAATGGAGGAACACGTATCAGCACTACAAATGCCTAGAAAACCTTCAAATCAGCAAATAAAAATTTTATTTTGCCCTACACATGTGCCCACTGTCTAGGTAAGTTGCCATGAGTCAGGAAATGTAGGGGGGAGGGAGGGGAGCCCCAAAGTTTTTTTCGATCTTTTTCAGCCTATCACCCATCATGTAGAAAACACGCCAGCGTTTTTTTGGACTTAGAAAAAAATTTGACTTTTTTGGAAACAATCCCTATCTACTCTATTGCGCTTCGCCAGGCATGAGGTGGCGAAGGAATTATAGCGTAAAAGGTAGCGTTCAGTACACTGCGCAAGTGTGAAGTGAATTTGCGATTTGCGTAGTTACATCGCTAGCAAAAATTCGTCTGGCGTAAGGATGCGAAGTAACACTAGCGAAAATAGGCCAGCGTTCGTTAGTGAATTTGCGCATATGTGTTCATCTATTTGGCTTCTGAGCTCCTGACATTTTGATGAAGTGAAAACAGGTCACTTTCTTCTGAATCTCTCTTAATACTAAGTTCCTGCATTGCTTCAGGACTCCTCGATGTTCCTTCAGAGTGCTCAGTGTAGCAGCTCACTAGGCCAAAGATCTTAAATCAGAAAGGCCAACAAGTTCCACAGATTCCAGTGTAGACTCTGGTCAATATACTTAACTAGAATATACCATCAGATAGCCCTATGTTATGTTGCATCATGCAGGACCTTACACTTTTCTAAAACTATATGAGATGTTAAAAATCACACAGAATAGGAGAATATAAATTGTTTTATGTTTACATCAATACTATTCATTCATGAAATATTCTCTATTATTGATCTAAAACTATCATACTCTCAGATAGAGTGGAGAAATAAACAGAAGTGTGAGTAAATTGAAATAACAAAGGAGAGTAGAGATTTTCAGAAAAAATGGTGGTGAAGACTGTTGGGAGGAGTAGATAAAACCACAATGTACTTTAATAGAAATATGAAATATGTGTACGTTTAGGGGCTGCTTTATCATAAATTGAGTTGGCGTTTCTTTCTTGATTAGAGAAAAATATGGATGCAAAAAAAACCTTTTAATATTTTACAAAAGTCAGAGTTTATTGCAGAAAAGCCCTGAAAAGTCAACAGAAAATAGATATAATGGTATAGAAGGCAATGGGAATATTACCTAATAACATTATCTATTTTCCCAGTTTATTAAAACATTCGAATGTTTCAGCCTCATTGAAATGAGTGGAATAATGTGATACCTGTTGGCATGTGACTTTTTTTCCAAGAAAACATACAAAGGAATATTTTGTTGTGTTTTTACTTAAATAAGTAAGCATTCCAGAACAACAAAAAGTTGTACAAGTTTTTTTTTCAGCATCAGTGTTTTTTTTCCCCAGAAACTCGCATTTTGATTAATCAGCACCTTACAGTTTATTAGAAAATCAGGACAATTTTATCCAGAATTTGAGCAGTCCCTTCAAAACAAACACTTGCCCAACACAATTTCAAAAATAAAGTAGATGCCAATTTTCTGCCTCCCAAGCGGGAGTCATAGTCACCATAGCAAGCAATGATTATTGGACTGCACCACGTTATGATATATTTTCTTAATTGCCCTGCAAAAGTTTGCAAAAGCAAAATTTTTAGAATAATGCATTTCAAATTTCCTAAATAACTACATAAACTGAAGGGCGGGAATTAGGCACCTAGAAGAAGCTACCAAATAATTTATGGTACCCATAGGTAGAGACCTGGCCAGCTATTTACACTTCTACTTTACTAAATTCAAAAATCCTGTTAGAAATGTTATAGAGGAAGACAAACATTTTGGGGTTATTTATCAAAGTCCAAATTTATCCCAATATTTCCTGAAAAAAACTCAGACCAAATCTGCACAGAATTTCCACCCGAAAACTCCCATTTTTTTTCGATTTTTGCCCGAAAACCCCAAAAACTTTGGATTATTGTACTAAACCCAGCACAAATCAAAAAATCTTTGGGACTTCTCCCATTGGCTTATACGCAACTTTGGCAGGTCTGAAATGCCGGATTTTCGGATTCTGACTTTTTCTATCCTCAGGGTATAATAAATTCTGAAAAATTTGTGTTTTTTTTTAAATCCCGATTTTTATACTAAAAAAACCACACATTTTTTGGATTTTCAACATTCTGAGTTTAGTAAATAACCCCCTTTATATATGAGTATGATTTTTCCATAACAACATAGGAAGGCACATGCTGTTAAGTAACTGCAGGTTTTGCATGCCATTCCCATTAGAATCTGTATCCTTCCAATTTATCCTTCCAATTTACACGGTGGCCATTTAATGTGTGGCATGATGCCCTTGCACAGATTCCAATTCATCCTTTTAAACAAAGTGCCCAGGCTTAAGAATATAGATATTAGGCTATGAAAAATGTAATTGGTCTCCAGGCAGGCATGCAAGCTAAACACTCACAGATGATGGGCATGAGTTATTTAAAACTATTTTGATTTACATTCCACCAATAACAGCTAAACTGGCCACAGGCTGGTATTAGGTAGATTAATGGATTTCTTTATCCTACATACCCTAAAATACAGTTAATAGTAAGTACCTGTCCTGTCTGTGCCCCTGTTCTGCATTGTCATTGGTTCTCACTAAAGCCTTTATGGACCAGCGGCCCAGGCTTCCAGGTTATTAAAGCCAGGGAAGTTAATCCATATGAAAAACATTTCAAGCAAAAAGAGCATCTCATTATTTGTATGCAAAGCAGAGAAAAGCCATTGCCAATAGTAAATAACTATAAAATCCAAATAATTTTCTTTGTTGGGGTCAAGTTCTCATAAACATAACCCTAAAAGTATGTAGGAATGGTAACAATTGGTAACAGAGCTTCAGTCATAGGTTTCTGGAGTTCATAGCCAAATGTGTTTAGGCTCGTCAACAGTGCTATACATTATCATGTATATTCGTGGCCTATTCCCATAATCCTCTTGAATATTTAGAAGCAGATTAAAACATGAATATTTAAAGCACACTGCATACAGCACAGTTATTCGCTGCTAATTAAATTAGTTATAATGTAAATGCCCTGAGCTGCCGGAACACAGGGTATATTAATATGAGATTGTGCTTAAATTTTGATCACTTCTGCTTCCCTTTAAAGATCACACTGGTCAAAATGTTATGTCTGCCATAACTGGAAAAAAAGGCTGATAGTACGGTATGTGTTGTCAATGGCTTAATATCATCTGTCTTTCGCACGGTTTCAGTTTAATTCAAGCATATCTGTCTCAGCAGGTGTTTTTTAAAGCCTAATGGTAGGCAGAGGTAGTAAAAGATAACATTAAACTGCAGGACTTCGCTATTTACAGCTGTAGAATTCTGTCAGAAGCACATGGGAAATAATTCACCTTGTAATGACTCTTTTGAGATACTCATTGTTAGAATGTTTTACACACAGAGACATTCCTGCCTGATACAACAAGAGAAAACAATTAATGGGACTTTGATATTATGCCAAAAATCTGAATCTCTAACATGGGCCTATTTACTAAAGTTATTTTTTCATATTTTTTTTATGAAAACAAAGTCGAACTAATTCGAAACCATGAATTGCCTTAAGTTACTAAAAAATCAGATCAAAAAAAGTAAGTGCAGGAAAAGTTGTGAAACAAATTTGAATTGTGCGACTTTTTAAAATTGTCGCTTGAAAACCAAAATTTTTTTGAATTCTCGGATGAAAACCAGCGTCAAACATCTCAAACCCCTCAAAAATCAAAAAGCATTGCGGAACATCTTCCAGGGATCAAAAATCTGAAGGCAGACTTCTTAAGCCAAAACTGTATCTCAAGCCACGAGTGGGTTGAACCAGGAGGTATTTCAGGTACTGGTGATGAGATGGGGTCTTCCAGAGATCAACCTTCTAGCCTCTCACCTCAATACAAAGCTTCAGTATTCTTCTCAAGAAAACTTTGCATGTCAGCAATGGGGTCAGATTCGCTACTACAAACTTGGTCCTTCAGGCTAGCCTATGACTTTCCTCCATCCCCCTCATCCAGAAGGTTCTTCTGAAGCTCATCCAGGACAAGAGCGAATTGATCCTGATTGTCCCAAACTGACCACACAGGCTATGGTACCCCTTGCTCCTCAAACTTTCGATAGCCCCCTCCATGGCCTCTCCATAGGAGAAGGGATTTGTTGAGTCAGGGCCCTTTTCTTCATCCAAACCCAGCTGTCCTGTCTCTACAGGCATGGAGTTTGAGTGCAGTAAACTGGCAAGTTTAGGTTTGCCCAAAAAAGTGATAGATACCCTACTTAGGGCAAGAAAACCTTCCATCTCTTCTACCTACTACAGAGTTTGAGAAAGGTTCAAGGACTGGTGATCTCAAAATGGCTCTGCCCTAGAGAAAGCCACCCTTCCCCAGGTTTTAGGTTTCCTTCAGCCAGACCTAGATAAGGGTCTACAGTATAGAACCCTTAAGGTCCACGTCTCTGCCCTATCAGCACTTTTAGGAAATTCTTGGTCCACGGACTTGACGGTGAAGAGATTCCTTAGAGCAGCTCTCAAGGTCCGCCCTCCAGTGACTAAAGTTATTCCAGCTTGGAGTCTCCCATTGGTGTTAAAATCCTTGTCCCTGACTCCTTCTGAACCCCTGGAGTCTATTTCTCTCTGACACTTCACTCTCAAGACTTTGTTCCTGTTGGCCGTAACATCGGCATGCTGATTTGGTGAACTACAGGCCCTCTCCAGTGCCCAGGACTGCATCTCCTTTCTGCATGAGTTATTTTAAAACCAGTAAAATCCTTACCTAAGGTGGTCTCTACCTCCCATTTAAAGAAAGAGATCACTCTTCCTATTTTCTCAGAAGACATGCAAAATACGGAGGAAATGGAAAAGATTGATCCAGTACACTGTCTAAAATGTTATTTGGAAGTGACACATCCATTCAGGAAGTCTGACAGGCTGTTTATCATTCCAGGGGGCAGCAAAAAGGGTCAGGCTGCTGCCACTTCCACCATCAGTAGATGGATAACCTTGTGTATAACCAAGGCTTATCATGCTCAAGGCAAGCTAGCTCCAGAGTGTTTAAAGGCCCACTCCACAATGGTTGTTTCGTCTTCATGGGCAGCGCTGGTGGATGTCCCGACTCCACAGATATGCAAAGTAGCCTCTTGGTCTTCAGCTTGAACCTTCATCAAGCACTAACAGTTGTTTATGCGGTTGTAATGCTGATATGGAGTGGCCAGGAAATAGGAGGATTCTTTCAACAGTAATTCTCTTTACCTGGCCACTCTCCATATCAGCATTTTCCACCCCAATTGGGACAGTTGCTTTATATTCAGCGAAGTAAGTGTGCTCAGGGGGTGGCTTTAAAGTTTTAGAGGGGGAGGGACGTTCTGGTCTGCGGGCGGGGATGGGAGATAGAAATGAAAGAAATGAAAGAATTCTCCTATTTTTTTTCGGCTCGGATTATTCCGATTTTTCCCTTAAAAACTTTACCAGAAAAAAAATCAAGGTTTAATAAATAGGCCCTGAGTTTTCACATGGGTTGTCTTTATCTTCATTAAACAGGGGTTAACCCATGTGTATGTTTTTGGGCAATAAAGGTCGGTGCAGGGCAAAGAGTGGCATTTCCATTAATGTCAGATGGAAACAAGCCAAAGTCTTCTGGACAGTAATGCATTACTAGTGATTTCCCAACTGTATTAATTGTGCAAATGACATAAGGGCAGATTAATCAAGGGTCAAATTTAGAGTTTATGGGAGTTTTTGGAAAACTCCCATAAACTCCCATGAATTCGAAATCCAACTAAAATTCGACCAACTGCAATATATTATAAAATTTAAATTTTTCAAACTCGCATGGAATGGGATCAACTCGCAAACTCAAATCAAATTCGATTGGATTTTTTTCTCATAAAAAACTTGATTTTTAGGAAGACTGCTTACAAATCCAAATTGATCCGGGACATCCATAGGCTAAAACAGCAATTTGACAGGTTTAAGGTGGCAAATAGAAGAAATTGAATTCTTAAAGGGGCAGTATATGATACATTTCAAAATTCAAATTTTTTAAAAACTTGAATTGAATTTTAACAATTCCCTAGTTGAATTTGACAGTTTTGGCCATAAACAAACTTTGAAAGTCAAATTTTCACTATGACTCTTGATAAATATGCCCCATAATGTAAGCGGTAGGGATGAGCAAAATATTTTGCCATGTATCACCAAGAAAAAACACCCACAGACTCTAATGTTGCACAGTTTGAAAAACTCCCATTTACTTCAATGCATTTTTTCACAAATTCTTGTTGGTCCGATTTGCCCATCACTAGTGGCAATCCTAAAAGCTGTGTCATTTACCTTAATTGTAATAATGGAAACAAAAGTAAGTTTTGTTTTTCACTGTAATAAAAAAATTGCAAAGTGAAGAAGAAATGAGAAGAAATACTATCCACACATAATACCTATGACCAGTTGCTGATAAAACTATTCTTTTCAAGTGGGTCTCAGCGTATACATTAACAGGCAACATAATGAATGGAATGGAGCTCATCTATAAATGTGGACACATATGAATTAGTGATGTACGGTTTGACTCAAAATATACAGCTAGCTTGGACTGAACAACTCCCTCTGCAGTTGGGTTCTGGACTTCCTGACTGACAGAACTCAGTCAGTCAGGATTGGAAACATCATCTCCGGAACCACCACACTGAGCACCGGAGCCCCTCAAGGCTGTGTTCATAGTCCTCTACTGTTCACTCTGCTGACGCATGACTGTGCAGCCATGCACCGCACAAATCACATCATAGAGTTCGCTGATGACACAACCATGGTGGGTCTCATCAGCAATAATGACGAGTCTCCATACAGAGAGGGGGTGCAGCGGTTAACAGACTGGTGCAGAGCCAACAACCTGTCTCTCAATGTAGATAAAACAAAGGAGATGTTTGTTGACTTTAGGAAGACTAGGAGTGACCACCTGCCACTGTACATCGATGGCTCTAATGTGGAGATTGTCAAAAGCACCAAATTCCCTGGTGTCCACCTGGCAGAGAACCTCACCTGGTCCCACAACACCAGCTACTTAGCCAAGAAAGCCCAACAGCGCCTCTGCTTCCTGCACAAGCTGAGGAAATCCCTTCTCCCACCATCCATACTCAAAACCTTCTACAGAGGGACTTTCGAGAGCATCCTGAGCAGCTGTATCACTGTCTTTGCTGGGAACTGCACTTTCATGGAATGCAAGACCCTACAGAGGATAGTGAAGACAGCAGAGAAGATCATAGGTGTCACTCTACCTTCCATCATGGACATTTACACCACTCGCTAAATCTGTAAAGCCACCAGCATTGTGGCTGATCAAACACACCTCTCACACTCGCTGTTCACACTCCTGCCATCTGGAAAAAGGTACTGAAGCATCAGGGGCCCTCACTACCAGACTGTGTTACAGTTTCTTCCAACAAGCCATAAGGCTCCTGAACACTCAGGGAACGGACAGATCTCTCTCACACTCCATCCGACCTTATTGTATAAATAAATAGCCATTGGATACAATTGTTCTCTATGAGCACATCTACACTTTATCATGTTCTTTATCATGTTCTTACTACTATCACATCACAATGATACACCCATCATGACTGATGTTTAGCATTAGTTACTTAACATATTACATCTACTGAGTGCACTTATACTGAATCAATGAAGGGTAGGAATGGGCACACAAGCCACAGTCTCAGCTGCAAATCTTTTATTTAAGATGACATGTTTCTGAAAGCATGGATGCATTTACAAGTGCCACTTGAAAAAGGATCCATGCGGTCTGAAATATGTTGTGTTAAATAAATGGGTTGAAACCATCTTTCCAAAGGCTAGATTGCAAATGCAAACAGCTCTCCAGTCTATGGGAGGATCACACAGACTCCTGTCCAGCTCCTCTGATGTAATTGGAATGGACCCCTAAGCCACGTCAGAGCATTGGCTGAAGTAAGATTTAATGGGCTTGGAAGGACTGGGCAAAAAGATAACGATGTCTCAGCTTTTCTAGTAACACTGGCATGTTCCTACGGATTTTCATAAGACTATCAATAATCAATAATACTATCAAATTCAATAAAAACACTTCAATGGTATTGTATAACTAGAATATTGGCAGATTTATTTGTGTTATTAAATTTTACTCTGTCCTTTTCTTGATTCACTTACTGTTCTCAACTTTTTTATTTTAAACAAAACCTTAAAATTCAGAACAATGAGAGATATGTTTCAGGGGAAATCTATTGTATATATTTGCCAAGTATTTAAAATAATCCATTATGGAAAAGAACTAGTCCTCAAACATTAACATGTCAGAGCTAATTCTAAGAGGCAGCTAAGTTCCAGCCATCTTTTATGGTATGAATATTTTAGAGTGTTTAGACTGGGAGGTGATTTTCAAATTGATCTGTCTGCTAGGTTGCATATAATTGTATGGGAATGCTACTTTGGCATTCAGCAGTAGTTTAGTTGCCATGTATTGTATAATAAATAAAAAAAAATACTGCCTTTTCCCCCAAAATGTTGTCTTAAATCTTGTTTTTTCCAAGTGAAATCTACAGTAGATTAGGAATATATTTATGAATAATAACAGGGCAAGTAAACCTAAAATAAATATATTGCTATTTTACTATGGCACTTCCTACAACTAGTACAGCTTTGCAAACTGTGATTCCTCTCGGATAATTTTTCTCCTCCAAGTATTCCAGGTGAATTCTAATTCTACTACGGGCCACCACCAAGTGTACATTACTTGTGCACACCAGCATGAATAACTTTGAAGGCAGAGAAACACATTATGGTACAGGTATTGGACCTATTATCCAGAATGCTCAGGACTTGGTGTTTTCTGGATAAGAGATTTTTTCTATAATTTGGATCCTAGTACTTGTCTACTAAAAATCATGTAAGCATTAAAAAAAACAATAGGATTGTTTTGCATCCTAACAAAGATTCATGCAGCTTAGTTAGACTCAAGTACAATGTGGTGTTTTATTTATACAGAGAAAAGTGACTTGATGGTGATTCAACACAGTTTCAGCATACAATTCCCATAGTGCAGGTCTAGAATGTTCAAAGACAAATTGTTTAGTCTGTGAATTCCCAAAAGTGATTAGTAACAAGCTAGACTAGATGCTTTGGTTTCTTTTCTTCTGCATCTGAAGGTTTCCTCCTAGGTAGGGATCCTAACGAAAGACCCTGAAAATATAGTCATTCTTTACTTGTCTTACCCACAGACGTCAGTGAATAAAAGTATTAGCGGGGAGGAGTATTCGGTACAGTTTACTTCAGTAGCCATGGGGCTCTAGTGCCAAAGCAGACATTATGTCCCCTTTCCTTCTCCTTCCTATAGAGGCAAATGCTAATTATCTGCTGAAAAGCATGTTTGAAGGAAGATACCTAAAGAAAGATTTTGATCATTGCCTCCCCTATTACTAGCACTTGAGCCAAATGTAATAGTCACATGTTCCTACAGATTAAGTAGTTCACAGATCCTACACTGATACCCTATACAGATGCAGTCGATGGCTATGGCCCCATGTCCACAGGAAGGAATGGAGCAGGTATGCCAATTGGTCTATGCAGGACCTAATTTCAGGAAGACAAGTTACTTTTCTGATTATCATGGGTATTCCAGGCCATGAAAGAGTTGTTGGACATTCTCTTGCAGTTGTAGCATTGTTGAGGTGACTAGCGCTAAATTGACTTGATTATAATATCTGTTTTAGAACAATAAGGGGCAGATTTATTAAGGTCGAATAGCAAATTCAAGTTTCCAACTTTTTTCTATGTCAAAATTCACACATTCAAATGAATGTAAATTCAAATGTGAGATTTATCACATTTCGACCAAAGAAACCGTTCTTATTTGAATAATCGCCACCTAAAACCTGTTGAGTTAATTTACAAGTCAATGGCAGAGGTCCATTGAACCATTTGAATATGTTAATTGCCTTCCTGACATTCAAGTTTTTTCAGAGGGAAAATTTGATTCGAATATGATTAAACATTTTTGGACTATTTGATTGAATATTAGATATTCAATTTTTTTTTCATCAATAATCTCCCATTCAAGTTTTTAAGTATATTCAAAATTATTAGAGTAAAACAATTCACATAAATTCAAGATTTGACCTTTGATAAATCTGCCCATTAATGCTCTGCAGAACTTAAAGAGGAGGAGGTTAGTCATCACTGTACAGAGTATCTATGGAGACTGGGACACCAGCCTTAAAGAAAGTGTAAACATTTAAAATACATTCATGTAAAATTGATTTGAGTGCAATTCTGAGCACTTTTTCCATTTGCAAAGAATTTTTTTAAGATTGCAAGATATGAAAAACTATATATATTATGCTAATACATTGTATTACAAATTGTGTAAGAACAGCACCACCTGCTGGACAGTTTTCCAGTGGGGGAGAATGTGACAGGAGAAGAATAGAGTCTTCTGATGTTGCTCTGCTAAGGTAAGACATAAGAAACTGCAGGTTTCCATGGATAAGGAAATTTGCCTAAACAGACACAATTCAATATTATTTTGCTTCTACTGGAATGGATGATGCTCTTGCAAATACCCAGGCAGCTGTACACCACTGCGTAACCATTTATTTGACAATGCAGTTCATACATTTATGAACGTTTTACAATATACAGTATTTCCTATTTTCTACTGTGTGAACCTACTGAACCAATATGTTCACTTAGACTTTTCTAAATGTTGTCCTCAAACAATAGAATTTCCAGTTAAACTGTTCTTGGAGAGACTAAGAATGCTTGTGGCATCTTGCCCTTAGAGCCAGATGCCAAACCATAAAGATAAACACTAATCTTCTGATTATATACACCTTTTTGCTGTCTTTTTCCAAGATTATGGTAACAAGTAAAAGAGTACCTTAGGATGGACAGTGCTGAAAAACTGATTCTGGACTTGGCTGGAAACAAACCATTTTTGGAAAGATTTTGTGAAATTCTAACGTTTCTGCCAAACCAAATCCAGACATTTAAGTTGCAAAATAAAAATAAAAAAATAGCATTCATTGTAAATAGTGATGAGAATTGAGGCAAAATTTTACCGCAAATAATTGTGTGGGGAAAAACATGCAAGAAAATGCATCAAAACACCTGTTGGCTTCAATACTTTTTGGGGCAGATTTACATAGGGTCGAATTCAATGTATATGCGCAAAAAAGCAGAGAAAAAATGCCCATTATCTTCAGTTATTTTTGCCCAGAAAACATGACCATTGGCTTCAATGCATTTCAAACATTTTTGTGATTTGCTCGTCAATAATTGTGAACAAAACAAATGTAACATTCAATTATTTAGAGATGTAAAGCTAGGTGATTCAGATTCAGTTTGGCTGAACATTTGCCAATAGTGGAATTCTTGGCAAATCAAAAAAACACTGCCACCACCCATAATTCAACAAACACATTTTGTACATTTTTCTGAAGCTGTGTAAAATATTTAATGCCATACAATACTTATAAGGTGATGAAAAAATTGTTTTTTTTGTATGGAAGGCTCTTAGCAGCTTTTAAACATGGAATTTTAACCTGATTTTACAGCATGTGAATGTTTGACATATGGATATTTATTAAAACCGATGACGAATTAGTAATTTAGTCATTATTTCCCTTCACTTAAATGTTTAGCACTGTTTGATTGTAGTAGATATATAATATTTATTTTTTTATTTTTAAAAAAGTAATTGCAAACCACAACTGTTCCATACCAAACCACTTAGTCTTCGGATTTGTGGCAAAGAGCCTTTTTTCTGCACAGATTCCATGATGAATGAGTGCAGAAAAAGAAGACTTCTCCTTTTTTTTTGCTGCAGATTTGCTTGCTTGGGTGTTTTGATGAAGGTCGCTGAAGTCCTTTGTGTCTAGTTTCCTGCAAGAGAAGAAATATTTGTTCTTGAAGTTAACATAATTAAGCTGTAAAGAGAAAAGTCAGTTGAATTCAACCCATCTCAAATTACCCTACTATTGATTTAGAAGAAGGCTAAAAAGAATCCCATTGAACACACTTCCAACTTTTCTTCAAAAGAGAAACAAATCCTGAGCTCAAAAATGTCAGTTAGGAATCGTCTAAATTCTTCCAGTGTTTAAAATAATTCTAATTCTATTATGTTTTGTTTACAAAATGAATAACGCTCTTCTGTGAAAACAGCACATGTATCAGGTTAAAAAGAATGGTGGTACAAAAATCTGACTGCATTTGATTACTTATCCTCTAATTAATGTTCATGAACATTTCCAATTTTTAGATATTTTGTCTAAACTAAAAAGATAAGGCATCCGAGAACATGTGAGTGGGTTTTGTTACAGCTGCTCCAGTTGTTCAGTGAAAACAAGGTAATACTAAATAAGAATGAGGAGTGTTGATGGCATAATTGTGACTTAATAAGGAACAGAACACATCTCTAGTTACCTTGCCTAATTACTATTGCAGATGTTAAAGTTTGCCATGATAATGCTTGTTTTGGCGGACACATTTTTCCCATTCCTCCTATTTAACAGGAAAAGAATTTCATTCAGTCAAAGAATGCATTTCTAGATGAAACTAATTATGGCTAGGGATGCTGTAAAGCAAGTCCATTTCAATAGATGGGCAGTATAATGTTCTTTGCCCTGTACACTTAGAACATTTCATTTGAAACACAATGTATTATTTTTTCCCCATGGCTACTTAAAATAACGACAATAATAAATTAATAACATGATCCCAATGTATCATGTTACATGTCTGTGTTCCTCAACGGGGTTAGTTCATTCAATATTTCAAAATTAGACTGTTCCATATCCATTGTATGTGTGTAGGGATGGAGCAGTGTTTATTCACACAGTCGCACACTTTACCTTATTAAATGCGAGGGTTAGGGTATCTAAAATTGCACGGCATGTACAGCAAAGCAATTACTTATTTTCCAATTGCTTTCTATTCCTACAGTTTTTTCTAGTGATATGCAAATTCATAAAATGCATTAGAACCATTTTTGAGTAATTGCATTGGATTAAACAGGCTTTCCAAAAACTCTTTGAAATCAGTGGGCATTGTTTTGTGGCATCATTTTGAAGCGGTTTTTAGAAAACATTTTTTTGCAAAAAAAAAAAATATATATATATATTAAGGTGAACTACTATACACCTTTAACACAATCCACATCCAAAAACTACTGGGGTATAATTGATGATAAATATGTACTTAAATTTACAACCTTTAAGCCTATTTTATTTCAGTCAGAGATCAATGGATGATTTTGCCAAAATATCTTTCCCATTAACGCTCCATAATAGTGGCACTACTTAGTGGGTTCTTGTCATGACACAGGAGTTCTGAGAAAAAAGAATTCTGCACTATGGGAAAAAAACCCTCAATTCCATCTAAAAGTTTACGTTTGCAGTTGCATTATAAATGAGTCCTGCATAATTTGTGCATACATAAAATAATGCCACCACCTGTGTAAATGACAATATATAAAACACTTTGTATTATTTATGCCCTGCACTTTGGGATTATAAAATGGTTTATGTGCAGCTCTTTGGGGGGAAATTCACTAACCGGCGAAAATTGCCAGCGCTGGCTTTGCGCACATCGCAACACTTCGCCAGGCCTAAATTCGCCTGGACAGCGCTAATTCAAGAAGATCCAAAGTTGCGCATGGGGTACTGAACGCTGGCGAAATTAGCATATGGCATGCAGTTAAAGTACAATGGCCGTATATGCTGCAGCAAATACATTACACTACACAAGGCCAGGGAACCTTAATAAAATTATATAGAGGCGTTATATTGCCCTACACATGTGCCCACAGTATAGTTTAGGTGCTATATGTTAGCAAATGTAGGGGGGAAGGAGGGTACCCCCAAACAATTTTTACGATCTTTTCAGTCTATCACCCTTTAAATAGGAAAAAAACCCAGTGTTTTTTGGGACTTAGAAAAATTTTCATCTTTTTTTGAGGAACTCCTGTCTACTCTATTGCACTTCACCTGGTCTGAGGTGGCGAAGGCAAGTCTGGCGCAAGAGATAACGGTCAATAAAATCAAAAACTTAGTGAATTTGCGTAGTAACGATCTTTCGCCAGACTGAAAATTTGCCTGGCTTTAGAGTGCGAAGTTGCGCTAGAGTCTATCTCCTTGGCGAAATGACGCCAGCTACCGTTAGTAAATCGGCGTTGTGCCGAAATGACTTCACTTCGCCCTTTAGTAAATTTCCCCCTTGGAATTTAGTTTGCTGTCTGGACCCCCACATTTTTTGTGAAAAAATAAGGACTTTGCCCATGTATGTTGGGTGAACTTGACTGCTGTTGCATCTGCTCAATATATGCTAGTAATACACAAATTGTAAATTGTGAATACAAGGTTAAAAATAAGATGTCACCACCTCTAACAACAATTGCAGTTACACAACACAGGATCCTGTAGAAAAGTTCAGGACACTGCACAACCCCATGATTTCAGCTCAACAAAGGTCCATGCTGACTGTTTGTCTTATTCAACAATAATAAGTATAAAACATGTAGATACATTTTTATTGTGCTTAATAAGTCCATAATGTATTATTTTGTATTATCAACAATCAGGAAAATTACTTAATCACAGAAGAAGTAGCTTAGGCAGAAAAAAAGATCTTGTTACAAAGGCATGAAAGGGGAAATTACAAATACCTTATATTATTTATGTTGGAAATAGGAAAGCAGTACTGTAATTACTGATATAATTTATATTGACTGTTCCTCTCCCTTTCTCTATTTTTCCTTTAAGTATAATCCAAATTCATCTTCATCATCTTTTGAAACATCTCATTGCTGTGGTGTCTTGAACTGAATTTCAAAGGAATTTGTTGATTCATTCAAACACAACAGGATTAAGGAATTTGCAGGAGTTCTATTTTTCCTCTGCCCATTTGGCTTTTATGTGCATATTTGTCATTTGAAGGGAATATCAATGTCTGACACTACATATTTTCCCTAAATCAACTCACAAGCCAATAAACGGAGAGAGGGGGAGCATACTAATTCAGTTTACAGAAATGTAGTTAAATGGTAGGAAATTTAAACGAGCTTCAGAAACAATTTTTTTCAATTGGTTACATATGGAGCATAATCTCTCTTGTCTTTCACACGTTGCCTCCAAAAACAAACTTCTCTCAGATGTAATTCATTCTGAAATAGCGAATGTCAAAACAAAAAAATGTTAATAAAAAGTGTCACTTTGACCCCAAAATCTAGAATTTAAATTTATGGTAAACACCACCACCATTTTGGCCTGTATATTACATATGGCAAGTTAATTTTTGTGAAGCAATATTTTATTTTTGCTACATTTGCAGTCTTTAAGATTTGGCTCAAGTTAGAATTGCTGCACGGTCATGTGGCATCAATTTAACTACTTTTATTGACGGTATGTAGAATATACAGTTCCAAATTTTTGGTCATATAAGAATTTTAACACATTTGAAAATGGATTTTGCCAGAAATATATATTAAATAACACAAAACTATTAAATCAAAATATACTATAGTTAACCTTATGCGGTGCGCTGGAGTTTATACATTAATGAAGATATTGACCTCTATCAGTTACTAATAAAGCTGATGCCTGTGTGTTAAAGGCAATTGTATTTATTAACCTCTTTTGCCAAAATATAAGAGCAAGGTTTCATCCTTTGCTTAAGGAACTTTGTAGATTATCAGCTCTCTTAAACAACGCCCTGCCCCTTTTGTATCTTAACAAAATGAAAAGTAACTGTGCATCTTTTCTGGTGAAATGTTTGTCTGTTTACGGAAATGGTTTTGTTTTGTACCCTTACCCTGTAAAGCTTTGCAGACACAATGGTGCTCTATATGTCAGGAGCGCTCCACTTCAGCTCCAAGACGTAGGCAACCATGGCAGCTAGTCATCAGGCCGCACCACAATAAAAGGATGCCAGAGACCTGGGTTTAATACTTGAAACTTTAATTCTTTATTGATAAAGTTCCTGGGTGCTAAGAAATTGCTATTTTGTCTTAATCCATCTGTTCCTGGCAGACGACCTTTTGACTTTGCTACTAGCTGCCTGCCCTAATCTTTTGCCTGGATAAAACTATGAAATTTCATTACCCATTGGATACCGTGTATTGGACTTTTCTGTATAGAGCTTCATCCTTTTCCCATCACCCTACTAGAGCTGCTAAGCCCTGACAATATATAATAATGAAAAAATTACAGTTTAATCTTGAAATCAAAAACTTGGCTTCTATTAACCATAAATACAAAAAGATTTTCTCCAAGGCATGCTAATTAGTAAAAAAATGTATTTTATTCACATCAATAATTAAAAGACATAAAGAGTATACCCTCTAACGCCTAACGCGTTTCATGCTTACCCAGCACTTAGTCATAGGCATAAGTGCTGGGTAAGCATGAAACGCGTTAGGCGTTAGAGGGTATACTCTTTATGTCTTTTAATTATTGATGTGAATACAATAAATTTTTTTACTAATTAGCATGCCTTGGAGAAAATTTTTTTGTATTTGCAGTTTTACCTCTGTTTGGTCACTAGAGGTCATCGGTATGCGTCTTCATAGCATTTACTGAGTCTGCTCCAAATTTGATCTTTATAGTCTTCTATTAACCATAGACAGTATGTAATTTCCAGGATTTTTCTTGAGAATTCCTACTCTAGACATGGAAACTCAATTATTTTTGTCAGACTCCAGAAGACAACATGCTCAACATACTGCTCTATTTTCTGGTACCGATGATCTCCTGAGCAGGGCTGGAATTAGGGGTAGGCAGAAGAGGCACCTGTCTAGGGCACTGGGCAGGTACCTGTTAAAGGGTCTTCTGCCTACCCCTAGTTGCTCCCCTCTGCCACTCTCCCCTCCCTCCTCTCTATAATTTTTCTTTGTCTTCCCTCACCTCTGTCACTCTCCTCTCCCTACCTCGCCTCCCCTCTGGCGCTCTCCCATCCCTCCTCTCCCCTCTGTCACTCCCCCTCCTTCTTCTCTGCCACTCTTCCCTCCCTCCCCTTTGCCCCTCTCTGCCACTCTCAAGCGTGCAATCGTGTTACTGAGACATGCCTATTTTGTGCCACTCCTGATGCTAGGCGGTGACCCACAATATATTCAATAATAGGTTTGCTTGAACCTCATGATATAGTAATTAAAGTACCCCCTATTTTAAAATATAAGGCTATTATAAATCACTGAGGAGTTTCATGGCATTAGGCTGAAGTACATTAATATGGGTCTTGGAACTCCAAGGTGACATCTAATAGCCATTCCTCATATTTTACAAAAGGGGGAACAATATTAATTATAATACTTACGTTTCATTGAGTCGTGGCAGAAATTACATCACTATTATAACAGATGATATCAATGAGCACCCTTTATAAGGATATAAGGATTTACAGGCTATTCAGGATTCTTGTGTACTATAATAATATAATACAATATAATTATTATAATACCTACATGAAATCAGACATCCCCTATGCATTCTTATAATAAACTCACAGAGTTATCACTTTTGTCTCACCCATCCCACCTTCTAACTTGCACATCTTTCTAATGAACAAGTTAGGGAGCACTGGTGTGCATAGTGTAAAGCAACCCCAGGGCTGGCATTAAGCACATACTAGTGCTGTGAGCACATACTAGCGCTGCCCCAGATGCAAATAATTGGGGTTTGTCCCTCTTAGTGCTCTTGTGTCAGCGGCACTAGTAAATTACCCATTTCAAATATATAGTGCATCAAATTCTGCTTATTCTATCCCCTTATTAATTTGTTCTTTTATCTGCAAAATATTTTGAACAAAACATCTCCCAGCAATGGCCTAGCACTCATTTTAACCCCAATTCCTTTAGGTATTCTTGTCTGTGTTCATTAAATATAGATTCAATGTCTTAATCCTTACATAGTCAAATGTATTCCATTAAAATGTCTTGAGTTATATTTAATTTACGTCAAAAGTTATACTCAATTTGCTTAACGGAAATGTTTTTTTGTTACTCAAATTCAAATATGCAAACATAGCATGCACTATGAACTGAAAGCTTTATCAGCTAATGAGATAAATGGTGTATCCTAGCACAGCTAAGCACATTAGTCACACAATAGATCAAGCTTATATGCATAATTCTTACATCTGAAGAAAAAGTAACAGCAAAGATTTCAAATATTAATAAACTTCTCCTTTACAGCTCCAAAAAGAAAGAGAATATTATATAACAATGGTTTTTTGCTCCTATGGTAGTTTAAAGTTAACAGAGGAGATTTACAGAAAATACTGTTAATTAGCTGTTATTAATTTTGAAGTTACAATATTTTAATCAAATCAATGTCAGGAAAAATCAAATAGAAATTTAAAAGATTCATTATTATTCAATATACTTTTTACCCTGATGTCTTTTCTGCATGTGTAATATTGCCTTTCAGATCATAAATATTACATTCAAATACATTTTGGATAGTATTGCATTTTGACTTGACTATTTAGTGACACTAATTGATAAGAATGCACTGTGTGACTGGAAAAGCAAATAATCTCAAGATAAGAACACAGGATTTTGACATTTGATTTAAAATGGGTAACTTCATATTTTTCAAAAACAACTACCACACTAACTTTTTTTCCAGACTTCCAGAAAAAGAAAAGGCAAATTAGGCATGAGAAATGTCAAAGGGTTTCTGTAGACTCTTAGGGGCATATGTATTATGCTGTGTAAACCAAAATTTTGTGACGAAAAACAGTATAAAAAGCTGTGCAAAATATCACATGGTGTGTGTAATTTTACACAATGCAAATGCCAGATTTGTGCAGTTATTTTACTTTGCAGTAAATGTAAAAATGTACACTTTTTTATGCCATTTTACATGCTGAAACCTAGCGATGTTTTTAAACAGCATAAAGAGAATATGCCCCTTACGTTTCTTTTTCCCATGTACAGCAGCTTTATGTAGCTGTATGCATTTATATCTCTGGCTAGCATCAATACAAGAGCAAGTCAGTTGCATCCATAGACTCACTAGGGGTCCTGCCAGGTTCATGTTGGAGGATGTTTCAGGTTTCTCTATGGTCCATGCACATTATGACACAATTCATCAATTAATATCACTAGAAATGAGCAAATTATTGTACCTGATACCGATTCAAGGTGAAATTTGCCAAAACATATTGTGAATCTATGGCAGAATTTCACTCTGTTTTGTGTTACAGGTATGGGATCGATTATCCAGAAACCCATTATCCAGAAAGTGCCAACTTATGTAGGGCCATCTCTGATAGACTCCATTTTGTCCAAATTATTAAAAATTTTTAAAAGTATTTTCTTTTTCTCTATAATAATAAAACAGTGCCTTGTACTTGACCCCAACTAAGATAAAATTAATCATAATCAGTGGCAAAACCAGGCTCTTGGCTTTATTTAATGTTTCAATCATTTTTAGCAGACTTATGAATAGGTATGAAGATGCAAATTATGGAAAGATACCTTATACAGAAAACCCAAGGTCCCAAGGTATTTTTCTCTATAATAATAAAACAGTGCCTTGTACTTGACCCTAACTAAGATAAACTTAATCATAATCAGTGGCAAATTCTTATTAATGTACAAGATATAGTCATTAAAAAACAAACAAAAAATGTGCTTTACTTTACAAAGACCACCAAATAAAATGCTTGTTCTTGTTTATTCTTGTTCTAAAATGACCTGCAAAGTATTAAACTATTCAGCGTGGGTTAGACCGAGCACTGGTGATTTTTTTCTGTGTTTCTTGAACAATTCTTTAGTTGGCTGATTCACGGAACATATTTTTCTACCATTATCTATCATTTATATAAATTTATATTGAATCAACATTTAGTTTAAGCATCCATTAAAATATATAATAACCACAAGTGCCTTGCTCATTAGCTCCAATGCCAGCATTTCTCTTTTCATAACAGTTGGGTGTTGTAAAAAATATTTAGAAAAATATAATATATATAGAGTAATAGCAACTTGGCAGTCAAATTCTTCTTCCTGAAAAGTGTGGTTTTGAGCACCTAAGGAATAATCCATATAGAAAACAGCCAAGAAGGAGAAGACTTGCATAAGAAAGCCAAATAATTTGGAAAAGGCTTCCATGTGTTTAAAAATAAAAAATGGTGAAAAATGGTGTTTAGATTACATGCATAAAAATAATGACTGGGATTTAAAATGTGCATTGTGTGAAGTATAAAAAATAACTAAGATGATAAAAGGTATAGAAAATCTCAGTTATGAGGAGAGGCCGGCCAAGTTGGAGTTTGCTAGCGTTACCGATCCCCGCAGGGACATCAGCAACAGACACAGGCATCACTTCACTAGCGAAAGAGATAGGCGCTAGCGGTCATTCGCAATCACCAGGCGACAATCCGCTCTGGCTAATGGACGTTACTCCACAAATTCATTGAAATTGCGGACTTTACTGAACATTACCTCTTTCGCCAAACTCGCCAGCTCAGACCAGGTGAAGTGCACTGGAGTGCATAGATCTTCCTCAATCTTCTGTTACTTACATCATATTTTTTAGTGGAAAAACCTTCCAAAAAACGCTGGCGTCTTTTCCTTTTTTCATATGGAACATAATGTATGTAATGTATTTGCTGCAACATATACGTCCGCTCAACTTTAGATTTCCCACCGTATGCAAATTAACCTAAGCGCGAGCCCTCTGGCGAATTTGCGCTAGGCAGAAATGAACGCTAGAGCATCTTTGCTTTCAATCGCTCGTATTGCCGAAGTAACACTAGCGAAACGTCGCCAGCATTAGACGCCCACAACACAACATTCCAGTGAATTAGCGTAGTCTAAGTGAATCTGAGGCAAATTGAAGAGGTTTTCAAATGGGGTTTTTGCCATCCTGTGGATCAACTAGCAGTTAAAGGAAAACTATACCCCCAAAATAAATAATTAAGCAACAGATAGTTTATATCAAATTGAATGACATATTAAAGAATCTTACCAAACTGGAATATATATTTACATAAATATTGCCCTTTTACATCTCTTGCCTTGAGCCACCATTTCGTGACTCTATCTGTGCTGCCTCAGAGATTGTAGGTTTGTATGTGTAAAAAGAAAGACTTACACTCGCACACCCTGGCCGTCCAGACTTCAGCGACTCCCAGGTGCTCGATGTCAGAGGGAATAGGCAACCTCAAAAACAGCGTAAAAACAGGACACACCGGCACAGCATGGGTAAGTTCAGCAGGTTAAACCTTGCTCGTTTATTGCGGATGCAACGTTTCGGGGCGTGACCCCTTTCTCAAGCATGCTTGAGAAAGGGGTCACGCCCCGAAACGTTGCATCCGCAATAAACGAGCAAGGTTTAACCTGCTGAACTTACCCATGCTGTGCCGGTGTGTCCTGTTTTTAGGTTTGTATGTGTGCACAGTGAATCTTACAATCTCAGGGGACGGCCCTTATTTTTTAAAATGGCAATTTTCTATTTATGATTACCCAATGGCACATACTACTAGAAAAGTATATTATTATGATAATGGTTAATTTACATGAAGCAGGGTTTTACACATGAGCTGTTTTACTTAGTATATTTTTATAGAGACATTGTTTGGGGGGTATAGTTTTCCTTTAAGCAGGTTTTATTTATATATATATATATATATATATATATATATATATATATATATATGTATATATGTATATATATATATATATATATATATATATATATACTTAAAACTTGATGGACGTGTGGCTTTTTTCAGCCTAACTTACTATGACTATGACTACTATGAGGGGGGATTTTAATGTTATAGAACAAAATGACCCTTCAGTCTGGGCCCCTTATTCCTTGGGCCTCCCTTGCGACCCTGCTTCCTCTATAGTTACTAATATGCCTTGATAGCATTCACATATAGGGGGTCACATACATAGTCCCTGAAGTTCAAGAGCATAATCCTGCAAGGAATTTCTTTTGTTTTTGACATTTTTTTCAGAAATCTTTTCCCAAGCAGATATTTTTATACCATCTAATAATTCTGGTCCATAAAATGGCACTGATTTGCATGCATGTGCACAGACCTAACAAGACTATCTATAAAAATTACAGGAAAGTACACAGAAATATTCCTTAACATGAACAAAAGCTGTTATTTTGGAGGAAGATTCAAGTGAGCATTTTCTATTGAACATTTCTGTTTTGCAGTTCAAGTGTTGGTTTTTCATGTGAATAGTATTTTCCTGCAAAACAAATGCTCTTGCATAATTCAAAAGTGTCTTCATTTCTAGTTACCGTCACGCGGTTTCTCTGTTTTGACAAGCTCTGACAGATACAGCTGCAGGTGTGAGTGACTGGTGGATGACTGTCTAACACGGGTGGTCTTTTATGTCTCATCACTAAGCAGGTTTCAAAGAGCTTCATTCCTAAGATTTCCTGCCATTTCAATGCAAATAATTGCACAATGATTTGTATGTTTCTTTCTAAACAAGGAAAATCTCTTTTTCTTATTCAGACCTATTTTAACGTATTTACTTATTTGTAAATAGCTCACAGTAACACTGCCCCTATAGTACACTTATGCTGAAAATAATAATCACATCTGTTAAATTAAAAATACAGTATATAGGTAATTTACTTAGACCCTGGGCAGAAGTGCGAGAGCAGTAGAGTCAGTGACACACATAGGGGCACATTTACCTAGGGTCGAATATTCGACCGTCAAAGTAAAATCGAAGTCGAAGGATTTTGCGCTATTCCTACGATCAAATGATCGAAGGAATAATCGTTCGTTCGATCGATTAAATCCTTCAAATGGATTCAAAGGATTTTAATCCATTGATCAAAGTATATTACTTCGATCAGGAAATTGTTAGGAAGCTAACATTGACCTCGGTAGGTTTTAGGTGGCGAACTAGGGGGGTTGAAGAATTTTTTAAAGAGACTGTACTTCCACTATCGAATGGTCGAATAGTCGAACCATTTTTAGTTCGAATCGTTCGATTCAAAGTCGAAGGTCGAAGTAGTCCATTCGATGGTCGAAGTAGCCATATTTGACCATTTGAAATTCAAACCTTTTTTCCTCTATTCCTTCACTCAAACTAAGTAAATGGGCCCCATAGCGTAGAGCAGGGCTGTCCAACTGGCGGCCCGCGACCCCCCTCATGTGGCCCTCCACATCAGTCTGCCTGCTGTGTCTTTTTACCATATGTAAGATTTAAAAGGTATCACTACAGAGATTAACTGGCCCCTGCATGGTCTACACTTCAAATTCAGACTAATCCCCTGTACTGTTCACACCTGAGACCCAGACTGAAACTGCCCACATTGTTCACCTCTTCCTTTATTCAAAATGCTAATGGGGCACCAGCACTGTGTCACTGTATGTAGTACATATTAGACTGGTCCTGATTCCTGTCTCCTGGTCTGTTCTGCCTTCCATATGCTCCCTGTGTGTTTCATACTTTGGTATTTGCTCTGGGGGTTTGTTAGCATTTGAAAATTATTGTTAGTGGCCCCTAAGGTGTTTAATCATATGCTGGGGTACTGTATTATACACAGGGGAGGAGGAGGCATATGGATTTATGGGTATGTCTTATATGCCTTAGTTTTTTTCACATATGAGTGGCATCCTTGCCAGGGCAGGCACAAGGTAGTTTCTCACCCTAGGCAAGAGCTTCACTCAGTGCCCCCCTGTCCTGCATTACCATTTCCCTCCTTACCATGATGTTTTTTTAAATAAAGAGAGCAAGAAAGTGTACAGCACTTTTTCATTTATATTACTCCGAGCTGTACCTGTACCAGCAAGCTCAGCAGCCTATTATCATACAGCCCTCCAGCAGCCATCATATTGCCCCAATTTTTACCTGTCAGCAGCAGCTAAAAATAAATCTGATCACATTATATTGCCCCCAAGTATTTATGTACCCTGCCCAGCAGCAACAGCAAATATATGGCCCCCAAATCTGTACCTGGCTGTGCCAGCAGGAAGCTTCACACTTTACAGTAATAGAAAGAAAGCCTTCAGTTCACTGTAACTGTGCAAGGCTGAGAGCAGCGAGAGCCACACCAAGCAGCCCCCCAGCTCTCTGCCTCTCTCTGTCACCCAACACATCAGTGACGTCATTGACGCATACAGTATACGCATGTCGCACTGCACCGCACAGAAGGAGCTATTACTTGCCGGCAAGAGGGAGAAGGGGCAGGAGATGGATTCCACCCAACTGGGTGACCATGATTACCATGATTACTGAAACAAATTTAAAAAAGTGCAGCCCTCAATGATGGCACCCTAGACAGCCGCCTACTCTGCCTCCCCCTAGTTCCGGCCCTGATCCCTGCAGTGAGCACCAACCATTTAGGTTTTTGTTGTGTCATTAATGTGGACATGGTCTTGCGGTAACATGGGTGTTGTTTAAAGTGGGTGTGGTCTAAAAACAGGGAGTGGCTAACACCAGCTTCCGTTATCGGCCCTCCACCATGTAGATTGGAAAAATTTAGAAGTTGGACAGCACTGGCGTATAGACATCAGCGGTGAAATGCCTGTTCTGCTCTGTCAGATTTCAGAGAAATGCATAGTTCAGCATTTCCCCAACAAAAGGTGTGCTTGTAATGTGGTGCTCAGTAACTTATTGGAATTGTATGTACACACCTGTCACAACACAAGAGACTTGTAGTACAGGTATGGTATCTGCTTGGGACCTGGAGTTTTCCAGACATCAGATCTTTCCGTAATTTTGATCTTCATACCTTCGGTCTACTAGAAAGGCATGTAAACATTAAGGGGCCGATTCACTAACTTCGAGTGAAGGATTTGAAGTTAAAAAACGTCTAATTTCGAATTTTTTTTTGGGCTACTTCGACCATCGAATGGGCTACTTCGACCTTCGACTATGACTACAACTTCGAATCGAAGGATTCGAAGTAAAAAACGTTTGACTATTCGACCATTCGATAGTCGAAGTACTGTCTCTTTAAAAAAAACTTCGACCCCCTAGTTCGCCATCTAAAAGCTACCGAAGTCAATGTTAGCCTATGGGGAAGGTCCCCATAGGCTTGGCTAACTTTTTTTGATCAAAGGATATTCCTTCAATCGTTGGATTAAAATCCTTCGAATCGTTCGATTCAAAGGATTTTATCGTTCGATCGAAGGAATTATCCTTCGATCGTTAGATCGTACTATTTGCGCTAAATCCTTCAACTTCGATATTCGAAGTCGAAGGATTTTAATTCCTAGTCGAATATCGAGGGTTAATTAACCCTCAATATTCGACCCTTAGTGAATCGGCCCCTTAATAAACCCAACAGGCTGGTTTTACTTCCAAAATAATTATATCTTAGTTTAGATCAAGTACAAGGTACGGTTTTATTATTACAGGAAACGAGGAAATTGATTTAAAGAAATAGTGGATTATTTGGATAAAACGGAGTGTATGGGAGACAGCCTTGACAGGGTCAAGTGTCAATCTGACAGGCCCCTCCCAACAACACCAAGCTTCTCCACTACCAACCTCACTTGTGAACATAGAACCAGGAAAACAATGCACTGCATCACAAAGTGCAGAACAGTGTAAGCTTCTCATAGAGCATGTATTTTGTTAGATGGTGACTTGCAGTGGTACTGGGCAGGCCTCACATGTCATACTGCGATGTGGCTTACCCACAGACACTGGGCAAGAACCAGGCCTGCAGAAAATTGCTGAGAAGTCGACCTACTGTACATCAAAATAATTGTGGGGAAGTGTGTGGCTCGGGCAACGGGTCACCAAGAATCGTGAGCATGTCTTCTGGGCATTTTCTTATGCGCAAAGCCTTGCTGGTGTCACTAAATGGCAATGCTCATTACACATGCACAATTTTATCTTGGGGAAATCCAAAAAAGGGGTATGGCAGACAGTGCCAGGAGGCCAGAGAAAATGGGGTTAAAAATAGGGTAACTCCCATCATGAAAAGGTTTTTCATGGAATTTATCGAACATATCAGTTTATGCGTTCTCTTATGACCTCTTCTCAAATATGGATATGGCATTACTTGGCCATATATAATATATGGTATATAATACTGTATAATAGATTAAGGAACCATTTCATCTAATTTTGTAAAGCACTTTGCACAATTCTTTTTAAGCATACAGTATGGTGAGCCCCTGCCCTTAAAGCTTACATTCTTTTAATAAAGCTCACCCATACCTGCTGTTCACATACATCGCCGCATATTATAAGGGAAATATACTAAAAATAGACAAAATATTATATAGCAATTTTTCCTTTTTACGTGTATTACCAGATATCAGGCATGGGAGTGGAAAAAAACATGAAAGTAAATTCATGTACCATTTCAGCCATATCAAATTCTTGCTAACAAGTCTCACCTGACAGCTCGAATCACTGAGCACAACGGCACCATCCTGACTGGTTATGACACAGAATAAAAAGAGCTGAGAGCAATATCAGGAGGGTTTTTAATAAAGGTTCAAGTGATATAGTTATAGAAAAGCGCAGACAGAACAATAGGGCGCCTATTTATTAAACCTTGCTTTGAAGGGGAAAATTTTTAGTGGAAAAAAAAACCTCATATTTTTAGAGATTTGTTTTACCCCAAAACTGTTAAAAATCCGAATCCGAAAATACTCCATCTCAAACTTGTCGAAGTCATGTAGAAGTCAATGGCAGATGTCCCTGAATATGTTTCTTGACATTGCAATCTGCCTTGGTTTTCATTCAATAATCCGTTAAATTCAAGTTGAATCAGTGACAATACGACAAAAGTTCGAATTAACAAACGATGTTGTTCCAATGGTTTTTCACATTGACTTTTCGAGAATAATTATTGGTAAATTAAAATGTTATCTTAGTTGTAATCAAGTACAATGTACAGATATATTATTACAAAGAAAAAGCAAATTGTTTTTAAACATTTCAGTTATTTGATTAAAATGGCAGATGGCCTTCCCGTAATTTGGATAATGGGTTTCTGGATAACAGATCCCATACCTGTATTGTTATTTTCTAAATAATATAAAGTAAATGATCAATGCTTATGCTAAACTCACACTTGGGGAGGGTTATTTACTAAAACCTGATTTTATCTAATTTTTTGAATAAAAAAAGCCACAACCAAATTCCAATACACAATTTTACCTTATTAATTATAAAAAAAAGCTTGATTTAATCAGTTTGGTTAAAATCTCGATAAAATTGGGCGAAAACCCAAATTGTATGATTTTTTTCAGGGTTTATTTCCCGAATTGCTCATTTATTAAAGCATTGGGCTTTAATAAATCTTGAAAGTTTTGAGTTAAAAAAAGAAAGTTTTGCTCCAAAAAGCCTGACCAGATAAATTCAGAGTTTAGTAAATAACCCCCTAGGAGTGAATGTAGGATGATAAAAATAGTATGAACAACACACACAGCATATCAGTACAATCCAGTCTTACATATTTACTAACTTGTCATCTATCAAAATTAGGCTGACAGTTTGAAAGTGAAAATGATGCTGTTTGCTTTTAACCCCTGACCTTAAGGAAACACACAACACTTCGTCACACTGATTGCCCATGACTGCCCAGCTATCTAAATCCTCAAGCTAATAGGCTGGAATATCTCACTGTTTTACTAGAAATATATTTTCCTTTAGAACCAATAGTAGGAATGAATGTGAGTCACAAACAATTTTAGAGGCTGATGAAAACAACAATACTATAAAATAATATATAATGTACTCTTTCTGATTAATGTTAGAAAAGTTCATCGATTTTTGAGTAAAAAATCAATAAGGCTGTGAAATGTGTTTTCCATGTTTGAAAAGAAGCTGATCTGGTGTGAACCGATCAAAACCCTGACAGAATGAATAAAATATTTGTTTTTTTAATGTGTACTGTAATATTGAGTCAGTTTTATAACCATGCTAGGGAATATGCTGCTTTTTGGTGACCTATACATCATTGTACGAGAAGTGATACAGTAGAAGATGCATTATAACTTTAATTAAATTAATATTAAATGAATGATCCTTATGGAATTGCCTGTCTTTTTCTATACTCGCCTTTTTATTTTGGAGAAGTAATAACAATAAATTCATAATCTCTTTGTATTTAAACACAATAACTGTGTGTATTTAAGGCTACCAAAGACAATTTTACTCTGGGGCTAAGTATGTTATAATTTGATGGTTTTACTTTTCTAGACTCTATCTATAGGAATATTTCCTGAATAAGATTAGTCTGATCATTACACAATTAGGAATCTTGTTTTGCATACATCACAACCTGGATTGCACCTGGAAATATAATGATGTGTGCAAGCTTATTAATAAGGAATAAATAATACCAAACATAAATAAAATTAAAATATAATTCATTATTCATTTAAATATGATATATTTTGTTATATAATATCCTGGGCCCTCAGTAATCATGGGCTCCTTCCACCCAGGGCTGTTGCATGCCAAGGATCTGAGGCTCTTTGCCCGTGCTAATTTCGCTGTGGCTATAGGAAGGAGAAGGTCCGAGGTAGGTTGGAGGTATGCAAGAGGGTGCACAGTGGATTTTGCAACTGGGGGAGCGAGAGTTTATGACAGGAATAGGGGTTGTGGGCAATTCAGATGGCAGCCCCTGTGGGCCCCGGACCTTCCAGTCCAACGCTGCTTATATCATACTACAAATAATATGGCTAAGGGGTTATTAACTTAACTCTGAATGCCAAAAACCCAAAAAATAAAATTTTTCGGAATTTATTATATCCCGAGGATGGAAAAAGTCAGAATCCGAAAATCCCGCATCTCAGAACTGCCGAGGTTGCATATAAGTCAGTGGGAGAAGTTCCAAAGATTTTTTTCATTGCGCAACCGTTTTTGGGGTTTTCGGGCAAAAATCTGAGTTTACAATTTTCGTATTTTTCACAATTTTTCCGGATTTTTTTGGGCAACTGTATTAATACCCTGCACATGGCATTAAGAGACAAAGTAGACTTCTAGGGGCACATTTACCTAGGGTCGAATATCGAGGATTAATTAACCCTCGATATTCGACTAGCGAAGTAAAATCCTTCGACTTTGAATATCGAAGTCAAAGGATTTTGCACTATTCCTATTAAATCGATTAAATCCTTCTAATCGAACGATTCGAAGGATTTTAATCCATCGATCGAAGGATATTCTTTATATCAGGAAATTGTTAGGAAGCCTATGGGGCTTCCTAACCTAGGTTTTAGGTGGCGAACTAGGGGGTCGAAGAAATTTTTAAAGAGACAGTACTTCGACTATGGAATGGTCGGATAGTCGAACGATTTTTTGTTTGAATCGTTCAATTCGAAATCGAAGGTCGTAGTCGAAGGTCGAAGTAGCCCATTCGATAGTCAAAGTAGCCATATTCGACCATTCGAAATTCGAACTTTTTTTCTTCTATTCCTTCACTCGAACTAAGTAAATGGGCCCCCTAATATTAACTGTAGGGTTAATGCCATTTTTTTAATAACAGAATTGAGACTGGCTCAAATTCTTATTGGTAGCCTCCTCTGAAAGCATGCATAATCATGATTATTAGCTGAAACACTTGCTTGTCAATACCTTAGCCAGTTACAGTACTCAAAGTCTGTTTTTTAAAGGGGATTGTTCAACTTTGAGTTAACTTTTAGTATGATGTGTATAGCATGATATTATGAGACAATTTGCAGTTCATTTTCATTTTTTTATTGATTGTGGTTTTTGAGTTATTTAGCTTTTCATTCAGCAGTTCTCCTCTTTGCAATTTCAGCAATCTGGTTACTGGGGTCCAAATTACCCTAGAAACCATGTATCGATTTGAATAAGAGATTAGAACATGAATAAGAGAGGGCCTCAATTGAAAGATGAGTAATAAAAAGTAGCAATAACAATACATTTGTAGCTTTACAGAGCATTTGTTTTTAGATGTGGTTGGTGACCCCCTTTTGAAAGCTGGAAAGAGTCAGACGATGAAGGCAAATAATAAAAAAAAACGTTAAATATAAACAATGAAGACCAATTGAAAAGTTGCTTAGAATCGACCATTCTAAAATATACTAAAAGTGAACCACCCCTTAAAGGGAGATGTGTGAAACTCTTTCAACAAATATGGGTAAGGAATCCCAACAGACACTGAAGTTGGTTGAATGGTGTATATTGCAACCAGTCTGTTGGTTGGCCAAAAACATGTGCATCCTAGCTACGCATTACCATATGGACACATCTACTTATCCTGTCTACATTATAAAGTTTTTATTAGGTCTTTGAGTCCTTTGAACCTTATCAATATTAAAAAAAAACTGTCCCTTTACAATGGGTAGTATAAAACTTTTTTCTGCTAATATAAACATTCATACAATAATATAGCATATAAAGTCCCATTAGTAACAAAAAAGAATCAATTCAAATGAATTGAGAAAGCCAGCAAGTACAGCTTTGACTTATTTCTACAGATACACCATGACCCGGATGAATGAGAATCTTCACAAATGAACATTTTAGCTCGAGGCATAGGGTGACCTCTAGTGGTACAAACACACTATCTTACACATACATTTAATACTTGTTTAGAAATCACCATTTAAAGTTTTTGTAGTTTTATTTTGACAAATTTGAGGCATTAGAAAACATTCTATTCTACATACAAGGCGAATCCAGTGATGTTATACCATTTTAAAATTTCATCTTATATCAGAACTTGTTTTCTGTATGTAGCATGGCATGTATTGTATGGATGCTTAAATGCAGACAATACAAATTGTTCATTAAATACTTTAACTTTGGAACTATTTATAGTTGTAAAATTGATCTGTAATTCACGTTAATAATACGTTTTTGGATATCTTTATAAAAGGTTGATAAGTAGAAAAGAACTAAAAGCATGACTTATCTAGTCTTTTTCCATAGAAATGTTGCATCTCCTCTTCCCTGGAACAGAACATCCTGATCTCTCTGCTGCTTTGATGTTCCTAACCTTGTGAGCAGATGCATTCTTCAGAGTTCCTCACTTAATTCTACCTCCAGGGAAATTAAATTTTATAGTCTGTGTTTCCAGTTGCACTGTCTCAGCCACAAGTGGTGTGAGGTCAAGTCTACATTTCTCAGCAGCTTCTTTGCAGAGAATAGGTGGTTGGAGGACATTCTGGATTTGATCAACCACGTGCTATTGAAGTGTGGAGCAAAACAATGCCAGACTGTTAATTTTATGTGCACCAGTTTAAAAATTCCATGCATCCTGAGAATGACACATTCAATAAGGTTAACAGATGTAAAACAAAGTTAGCCTTAGATGATTGTTTTTAGCTGCTTGTAAAGCATGCAGGTACCAACTGTGAATGTCAAATAAAGCTGTATTTTAGATGCACTCATCCTTACTATGAGCAATCACAAAAGGAAAAAGACTGAAAAGTAAAAACTAGTTAATGCAAAGAGGAAATGCAGATGCTCTTTGGATCACACCTGCAATATGTTAGACAGACTGGAATGAAGAGCAAAAACATTTTTTGTGTCTGATATGGCTGTATTTTGTCCTCTCTCTTATACAGTGTTCAAGCTGAGGTGTTAAACTGAGAATCTGAAAACAAAAGCCACTAACCACCATGGCATTTGAGGAAGGACCCATGAAGGTCTGAAAAATGTTGTGCACCACATCTCACACGTCTGACAATGTTAAATTGTTCTTTCTCCTACTGTACATTCACAATATGGAATTATTTTGAGTTTTTCTGTTAGACTTGGGTATGCACCCCTTAAATGTACTGAACTTTGTAAGACTTGTTTTAACAGTCATCATCGATTAAATTCATAGGTTACAATATCATGTCTGAGTAGAGTTGCCACCTTTCCAGTGGAAGAGTACTCACCAGGGCTTTATGGATATGGGCTGATGAAGCAAGATGTCAATACAGTAGGTGGGCCATCTGTGGCTGGCAGGCACAAACTAAAGTGAAAGTCATATGAATGGTCTTTAGTGCAAGAAGTAGGCCTGGTACACAGCATTGTGATGAACCATGGCAGAATTTTATTGAACAGCTTCTTGCACACACAGGTTACAGTCTGGGTTGCCGACTCAAGGAGATTGGTTACACTAGAAAATCTGCTTCAGAGGATACTCCCAAAACCTCACACACAGACACTCAGAATTTCTCTCCTGAAACCTCCAGGACCACTGTCGTGTGACATTTGCACCAACAGGGTAACCTCTCCCAGAAGAGCATTCTGTACTCTCGTCTATGGTGTCCAGCACACAATGCACAAGCTTTTCCCAAGCTGTTTCATTACAGCTCCTGTAGATTCCCACTAACCTACATCTGAACCCTCTAATCCCTAACTGGTGCACAATTTCCTAGGGCTCTACTCCCAAATACTCACTTCTCGTTTGAACAACAGACTGTTCTTGCTGACTAGCCTCTCTATTTCTCAATCCTAGAGTGAGCTCACACCCCACTACTGTCCACTGACTAGTCCTAAGGATCAGATTATCCAAGTTACAAACGCACACCCTGGCCCTCCTGGAACTCGAGTCCCTGGTGCCCAGCAAAGTAGGGGATTGGCCAACCCCTCAAAAGCACAAAGGAAAGAAATTCACTGGCACTCAGAAAATGCATGCAGCACTAATTAAATTTAAAGCAAGGGTTTCACCCTGCTAGCATTACCTGAGTGCCAGTGATTTTTTCCCTTTTTTTTCCTTAGTCCTAAGGATCAGCCTTCTACTTGGTCTGGCCACAACAGTCTTTAGTCCTGCCTGTTTGATGTTTTTAGGCCAAAGAAGAAGGGGAATTTCTATCTAGGCTGACCTTAAGGATTGGCACCACATGCTGGTTAGACTGTCATTTAATTTTATATTTACATATGAAATAAATCTTTATTTCACATCTTTTTTTGGGCAGCGTGATAACATCAGTGGGCAGGGTAGATTTTGAAGGAATGGTAAGATTTTAGCAGGCATTGATCAAGGGCCAAACTGGATTGGTATAGGCTGACCAGCTACTGTATATGTGTGTGTGAACCAATTATCCAATCATTAGTTTGTTTTAACTCATTCTTGCAAATTAAACAGAGGATGTAACATAGTATATGCAAACAGTAATAAGGTAATCAAAACATCCAAAGCAATATATTTACTAAAGGAATGAACTGTCAAAAACCGTATCTGAGCTATTTTCCTGTCAGTTGTTACTATATATTTCTGAATTTAATATGAGTTTATGGGTGTAAGTACAGTATGAATTCTGTTCCTATGATCTAGTATTGAAAGGTGATGGTTTTTCTGAATCATTTTTGCTTTCAGACAAAGGGACATATATCTTGGAATAGAACAGATGCAATTTTAGCACTTTATTGAATTTCATTATCTTTTATAGGGTGTACATTGCTGTAGGAAATAAGTGAATTTTTTTTCTCCAGAAATATGCTAAATTTCATAGCTTTAACACTGTCTGAGAGTGAAGCACGGGTCTGTATTTTATAAGAGATGTACTATGAAAGCAACACTTTACTTCTCTAGAAAGCACATATTGATAAGACAGTGGGGAGTAATTAAAGTCACGGTTAAAGCATTTTTATAAATGATGCCACAGATGCATGTGGAAAGGAAAGAAATAATATGCAGAAGAATTTTATTTTTAATATGTAAATACATTATTTATTTGTATTCCCTTTCCACTGAAGCAGAATATGTTCAGCACATTATGCTTTTCAAATGCAAAACTAAAATTTGGATGTGTAATAAATACACTGAATTGTTTCATAGGTTACCAAAAGGGCAACTAGTCATGTTTTTCTTTTTGCATTTGTTTATTACAGTATCAAGAATATCATTTCTAAATAGTTTCCTCTTGTTATGTTTTTTACTGATTCTGTTCATAGACTGAGCCTTACATTAGACTTAATTATTGAATACTTTTCTCGACTCAACATTTCTCTTCTCTTGCCATGGACCCCTTTACAAAAAAGACCCAGGAGGCAAGTTAGGTTACATGAATACTGATATAGTGAACTCATAGGTTCTCAGGTTGTTGAACTAATCCCACTGGGGTGGGGGGCTGAAAACAATGCCTAAGGGGGGATAAAGCTCAAGGTTATTTACAGGAGAACTAAAGCTTTTCAATGAAGTAGGGTAAAAATGTTTTCCATCATGTTTTGGACTTCTGTATCAGCTCAAGGTAACCACAGCCTTTTAGCATTAAAGATCTGTGCTTCCAAAGATGCCCCAGTAGTTCTCCATCTTCTTTTCTGCTCACCACTAATTATTTCCTTTGCATATTGTGGTTAAAAGGGCAATGAATGATCATAAGTAGAGATGGCGCGAACTGTTCGCCGGCGAACTTGTTCGCGCGAACATTGGGTGTTCGCGCTCGCCGGAAGCTCGCGAACGTCGCGCGACGTTCGCCATTTTGGGTTCGCCATTGTTGGCGCTTTTTTTTGCCCTCTCACCCCAGACCAGCAGGTACATGGCAGCCAATCAGGAAGCTCTCCCCTGGACCACTCCCCTTCCCTATAAAAACCGAAGCCCTGCAGCGTTTTTTCACTCTGCCTGTGTGTGCTGAAGAGATAGTGTAGGGAGAGAGCTGCTGCCTGTTAGTGATTTCAGGGACAGTTGAAAGTTTGCTGGCTAGTAATCATTTTGATACTGCTCTGTTATTGGAGGGACAGAAGTCTGCAGGGGTTTGAGGGACATTTAAGCTTAGGTAGCTTTGCTGGCTAGTAATCTACCTTCTACTGCAGTGCTCTGTATGTAGCTGCAGTGGGCAGCTGTCCTGCTTCTGATCTCATCTGCTGACTGCTGCAATAACAGTAGTCCTTGTAAGGACTGCTTTTATTTATTTTTTTGTTCCAATACAGAGCAGTATCAAGCAGATTACTAGCCAGCAAACTTACTATCATCTGTCCCTGAAATCACTAACAGCTCTCCCCCTACACTATCTCTTCCAAGCACACACAGGCAGATTTTTCAGATACATTTTTGCCCTTGATCCCCCTCTGGCATGCCACTGTCCAGGTCGTTGCACCCTTTAAACAACTTTAAAATCATTTTTCTGGCCAGAAATGTCTTTTTTAGATGTTAAAGTTCGCCTTCCCATTGAAGTCTATGGGGTTCGCGAACCGTTCGCGAACCGCTCGCATTTTTGCGCAAGTTCGCGAATATGTTCGCGAACTTTTTTTCCGACGTTCGCTACATCCCTAATCATAAGGCCTAAATGAATTATTTACAACTGTGCCCCAAAACAGCAGCCCTGTACCTAGCATTTCTTGGTAAAGCAATCAGATCACATAACTTAGCTCGTACCCTTAAAAACACATACACATCTGATTTTCACCTTGCAAATAAAGAACTGCAGGGTTATCTGATTATCTGAATGGTACAATCGTATTGGTCCTCTGGGCAGGCCTGTGAATTTGGAATACATGTTTGGAAGGCTGAAAATCAAAACCTTTAAACACCACTAGGTCCCTTCTTGTTTTGAAAATTCCCTTCTGAGTATTTCTGTACATATTCTGATACTATGGAATTTTGCAATCTTACTTTTTACATGGTCACACCTGTGATATTGGTGTCATTGAAGCTCAATTCCTTGGTTTTTAATTCATTGATTTGAAACCTCATAACAGTGAGTATAGAATCTGTAAACTGTGTGTTGTGTGTGGTTAAGTGGTGCATGTAAGTACATTTTCAGCAGGTGTAAAGAAAACAGAGGTGGGGAAGTTAAAACTAGACAGATGTTGCACTCAGTATACAGCATTAAGTAACCAATTTTAGTGAGCTTTAGTTTAGGTTTATTTGTTCCACTTGGACCAGATTCAATTTTTTAGAGAGGCCATAGAGGCAGATGCAATTCAATGAGGATCACGTTTAATGTATTAACAGTATATTTACAGCGAAACAGCGAAAATTTCATGAAACGCATTGACGTCAATGGGCATCAAATTAATTTTGACATGAGCGTAAATTTTTATACACACAACTATTTGGTCCAAATGCATTAATGTCAATGGGCATCAGAATGATATCGATGTGCGTCAATTTTTTTTTCCTTTTTCGCCGGCGAATTGTCGCTGCAGTTCCGCAAATTAATCCGCTCGTAGCAAAACTAGGAAATTTTATGCAAATTCATGTCTGCCAAATTTATTTGCTCATCAGTATTCGAGAGGATTGTTTGTCCTACTGTACAACAAATTGACAAACTTTCTCATATATATATATATATATATATATATATATATATATATATATATATATATATATATGTATATAGTGATGGGCGAATTTGCGCCGTTTCGCTTTGCAGAAAAATTAGCAAATTTCGCCAGCGAATTTTTGCGGCTGTTTTGTGAATTTATTCGCCGGTGATGAATCGGCAAATTCGCTGCAAATCCGCGCCTGGCGAATTATTCCCCCATCACTAAATATATATATATATATATAAATATAAATATATATATATATATATATATATATATATATATATATATATAAATATATATATATATATATATATATATATATATATATATATATATATATATATATATATATGGGGTAATTTATTAAGGTTCGAATTCAAATTTTTTCCACAATTCAAATTGTTTTTGCACAAAAACCCACAAATTCAAATTCGAATGTTTGGTATTTATTAAGAAAAAAACATTTGAATACAAAACTTCAGCATCTTCAGAATTTATTTAATAATTTGATATAGACTAGTGGACAAGGGGGTATGGCCACATGTCTCTGGGGCATTGTGTTTATTAATATTGTTGTTGTTATTATATTAAAATGTTGAAATTGTTAAATAACAGTAAGATAATTATAAAGATTAGACAGAATAGATGAGCCACCCACCTGAGCCTTGTATGCATCTCTCCTATAGAGTAGCTCACAGCTGAAGATCTGCAGTTCAATGTCTGGTTAAAATATATATGTTCAGTTAACAACGTTTACTGTTGTTTGTCAAGAAATCTAAAGTTATTGTGTGTACCAGTGGCATAACTTATATACTTTGTACCTGGAATCACTCTAAAATATTCATGCTTTTATGTTGCCAATAAATTACCTGTTGGTTATATAACAACATAAAATATGATGTTGTGTTTTCTGATGTGTATGCTTAAAGTTAAATTGTCTAATACATTTTTTTTCTTTTTGTAGTATATTAGTCCCCAGTACATCTGTTGAAAATCTATTGCAGGTGTAGCACCTCTACCATCTGGACTACTAACTCATGTAGAAACAGTCACAGTTTGGAATTCAAGTACTATGCTATATTTTGTAAAAAAAAAAAAAGGTTGGGAGTCTGAAGCCTTGTCATTAACCCTAAACATTCTGGGCACCCTGCCTTGGATCTTAATTAATAATAAATACTGTATATACCGATTTTAATGGGATTCTTAAAATATCTTTCCCCATCTCTCTATCAGGTTTTCCCCTTCTAAAATGAGAAGGGAATGTCATTGGATGCCTATATCACAACTACCTCTCGTTCATAACAAGCAGACTGCTGCAAATAGAAACTGTCAAAACTCTCTGCTTCTGTGGGCACATGGATTAATATGGGTGCAATGTTTAAAATACAAAAGAACAGGAATGTTTGTTCATTCAGTACCTTGACTAATACAAGATTGGTCAATGAATGCCACTTCAAGTACATTTTTTTTTTAAAGTTTTAAACAATTCAAGAATCATAAAAGGATCAATATTTAGGTAAAACAGCTTGCATGTTCTTGATGTAAAAGATTTTTAGATTTTTTTTTATAAAGTTTATCTAAGTGGAATATGACGTTTGTTATGTCTTGACAAGATGAGTGCATGAATCCAGAAAGTAGGTAAGGGTTCATCTGAATTATGAACACAAAGTCTGAAATTTGTTTAAATTGAATGCATAAAATCATGATGTCAATTAGACTTTCAGTCAATCTAGGATTTGTATTCATTTTAATCTTTACAAACTGGTCTGTAGCTTGGATTTGAGCAATTAACCTGCTTGTGCTTTAAATCCCAGTGTGTGATCTTCTGCTATGCACGCAAATTCAGAGAGGGTCTTCTTTCCTTGTGGATCATCTTCTTCAGCTGTACATATAATGATCAGAATTACACTACTCTGATGAGTCCCAGTAAGGCATAGTTGGGTTCTCAATGAGTCAGTTTACACCTTTAAGGTTTTCCATGAAAACAGAAATTTTAAGACCAATGCTAGGATTCTTTTTCAAAATTTCTTCTTTGTATGCAAACGAGGAGTGGGTCTGCTCATCAGAAATACTTCCCTTGTAAATATTTGTGAGCATCTGTTATAAGTCTGAATACTATAAATGTGGATTTGATGGACCGCTTGTTTTTTATGTTTATGAATAGATTAGATCAGTGATTTGCAAACTATGGCTCTAGCAAGAATGCTAGAAGTTCTAGTTTACACTCCTTACATTTAAAAATAGCACCACAGTTGTTCACAACAATAAACTTGCATGAAAAGTAGTCTACTTTAAAAGCAGAAGTTTCGTATTACTTAAGCAATATTAATAAGTACAATGCATAATCAAGCAACTACTACATTATAATCTGAGACACGACCAGAAAGCTACTAAAAATGCAGTTCTTCAGGGGAGAAATTCAGCTTTTCTCCTTCAACAAAAGAATATCTAGTAGGCATCCACTTCAGACTGTCAGATTTACTATACAAGATTCCTCCAGTTAGTGGCATATTTATATACGAGATTCCTCCAGTTAGGGGCATATTTATTAACAATCAAACTAGGCAATCAGCAGTTTCATAATTTTTCATATTTAACTACAGTTTTAAACAACAACAGGGTTAATGAATCAACACATTAATCTAAGCAGATATGTCAATTTGTAAAAATGCATTTAACTGTTTTGAGCAGTCAAACCCAATCATGTTTAGTGGGAGTTAGTACTCAGCAATACCTATTCAAGTCTTTAATATATGATGAGAAAGGATTTAGACAAATATTTTGCTTGCTGAATAGGATGTCTGTAGGGAAAATAATTCTTTGAATTTCTTGTACTCTGTGTTGCACAAAAAGATAAAATATGGTCCAAAGAATTAATTACTAAGAGGCATAGATATAAAACATTATTTTTTTTAAAAAACTTCTAAATTAAAACAGAGTAGTAAACAATAACTAAACACTTCAAAGTAATAATATTTACACATATCTAACAATAAAAAAACTATATCTAATACATGACCATAATGTTTTAATCAACATGTTACTTAAATTTTACTTGCATCTAAAATTAAATACATCTTGTGCCTTGTGAATTGAAGATGAACTCTTTTTTCAAAAACTGAAAACACGCTTAAGGCTCATCTATCTTCTCTGCATCCCATATGCATCATCATTTTTTATCCTAAGATCATGTCATACAATGGTAAATGATGATAAAGCCGTAAGGCAGATGATTTGCTAATGATTCAATGATGTATATCACCTCTGTCGACAGAGATGTATGAATGGCTGAACATTCCACTTGAATAAAATACTTTTGAAACATGTTGCACCTGTTTTCAATTTGACTTTCTCTGTAAGTGCAGTCACATTTGAAACAAAAACAAAAAGTAAAGTATTTGATCATTTTTCTCATTGCCATCCTATCCATATGGCTATATACATGTATTAATATTGCACATAAACCTTACATAAAAAAGGTTTTAAACTCTTTCGTAAATTAATATTTAAAATAATCTAACTTCCCAATTTTGAATTAATATTTTCCAAAACAAAATGGACATCAAGGCTTACCAAGTAAACATGAAGAAGAAGCTGCATTAAGGCACTTGGATTCATCAAAGGAAGAGCCTAGGAGGAGACACCACGTCCCCTATCCAATAGGGTAATTGAAGTCTATTAGTAAATATGTACTAATAATAAATTTCATATATACACTTATTTTATTCAGTTTTTTATGTTAAAAGTAATGATGATGAAAAAACTAGTAAACATTTTTTGTTTCTATAACACTAATATTATTAACGTAAAATGTTCCCAAACTATGCCTATTAAAATAAAATACAGTTGTGGATTTTAAATCCAGCTGCACAAAAGTGCATTTTTTTATTGAGTGAACAATAATATTCCCAGATTATATATTTAAATCTTAGGGAATGGCTCTTCCTGAAAGTGAAGAACTGAATGCATGTGTAATTTTACAATAGCAGTAAAATCATTGCACTGGCTTCGTCACTCACTTTTTTTTGTACTTTGGTGGCATTCTTTCTGTTCTGAAAGCTGAGTTATTTCATTTTTACTCCCAATAGACTATATGTGAGTGAAGACATTGTGCAGCAACCTTTGTGTTGTTATTACTTTTTCATTGACTTAATAGGCAAAAGGGACTGCCTTATAGGCAAAACGTGTCTTATTTATAACAAAAAAATGTCGACTCCAGGGGACTTGTGACAAATAAATCTGGACAGTTTGAAATATGATTATATTAAAAACCTGTGCAAATCTCCTTTTTTGTTTTTTAGTAGCCATCTGGGGTCTTGCAAGAATGGTCATGCTGCGGCTAAGTGTCATGTTATTTCAGTCTTACAGAGGTTTTCTCAAATCAAGTAAATAATGGACTTGTCTGGTTTTGATTTGTTTAACACATGCCATAGATCAGAATCATTGTTTTTTTCCCCTCTCTCTTTTGTGTATTAAGTAGAGTCACTGTAGCCATGAAATTCAATGTGTATGTGTGTATTAAGGGTATAATTTTCCAACACCCTTTTTTTCCTAAATTGCACAATGCTCGACACACCAGTTTGTTTTTCACTTTTATGACTGTTTGCATTTAAATTTGTTCTTTAGTAGTTCTCTATACTGATTTCAGTTTTTTTATTGCTAAAAGAAGGCCTTTTACAACAAAAATATATATATTTTTTTCACCTAAGCAATAAATCTGGGGCAAGGAGACTCCCCAGTTAAAGCTTTTAAGACTTCCATTCATATTTTATAGGGTAAAGGATGGTACCAAGCTGGAACTCCTTTAAAAAAAGATTTATGGAATTTATCCAAACTAGACCTTACACCCTGCAATATTGTTATTTAATTTAGCAGAAATGTTTGACATTCTGTAAACATATTTGTCAAACAACATGCTAGAATGTTTTGTCTCAATTTGAAAGCTCTACAATGATGTACATTTTTTACAATTTTCTTCTGATGATAGTCTTCTTTATAGAAGTGAAATTAAACATGGAAACATAAACATAAATAAAAACATCAAATATAATTTCTGCTTAGCCTAAAGTTATCAGCATATTTCCCAAAAGCAAGTTACCTTGCCAAGTTTAGAGGGACCAAGATTAACCAGAATATAGTCAATGATAACCACAACTTTTGGGTAATACATTATTTCATTTTAATACTGATTAAGCTCAATAAAGATTAAAAAAATAATTTTATCTACAGCTATATACGCTTTCCCAGAAAGCATTATACATTGTTGTGGTCATCAGCCTTCAGTTAACTTTTGTCAAAAAGAACTGAGAGAAGTATTGTTTTTAGAAAAGTAAGAATGTGTTAAAATAACACATCAAGTCATAAGGTTTAGTGACAAATTTAAGACTTCACCCTCGGTGTTCTTTTTTCCCCACTTGTTAACACACATGTTTATGCTTAAGTGTGAAACTTTTAGATGCTATTTTTTTTTCAAATAAAAATTGATAGGAAAGGAAAGACAATGATAGGGCTGATTGGAATTTATAATATTTAAGTACTCAAAGATGTAAAGAAATTCTTTGAAAGAATGTGTACTTATGAATATTAACATAATAATCCTAATTTGTGAAACAATTTTGTGATGCTCTTTTGCAAGCATATGAATATATTTGAAAATGCAGTAAATCATATGGGGCAAATTTATCAAAGTTGAGTTCACATGGTGCTTTTCTGCAGGTCAATTTTTTTTTCACATTCATTAAATGTTTTTTTTTTAAAGTTTAAATTTTTCAGACATTGATCTTGTTATGTTGTTATGTTATTTTTGCCAATTTATTTAAGTATTCTGCAAATGACAGCGCAAGTTTCACCAAAATGTTTTCCCAGGTGCTAAAATGGTGAAAACACTTTTAAAAAATGTGTACCTGTCTTGTGCTGTCTGCACAACTAATAGTATTGTCTGTATCACATGATGTAGGTGTCATCAAGTGACTTTCCATCCATGAACTGGTCCTTCCTTGGAACATGAGAAGAAAACCTCAGTGTTCTGTGCTAAGGAGCACAAGGGAACATTGTACTTAAATGAAATTAAGGAATACTGACCTGGAGCATAATATTCGTACTGGTTGAAGAATAGCTTCATGGAAAATTTTCTAATTGGACTAAAGTGGAGGAATGTGTCCTTGGCCCTTTGATTTTTACTTTGTTTATGAATGACCTTAAGGTTGGTATTGTAAGTACTTTCTCAATTTTTGCCAATGATACTAAACTATGCAAAAACATTAGTTTTATGCAGGATGTTGCCACTTTGCAAAGTGATTTGTGTAACTGGAGAATTAGGAAGCTTATGAGGTTCTGTATTTATAAATGCAAGGTTATATCCTTTGGTAGAAATTACATTAACACCTATTAAGACACCAAATAGTATTGTTTTGGAGGCATCCTTAATTAATAAGAATTTGGTGATTCTTGTGAACAATAAACTGTGTAACGCTAGACAAAGTCAGTCAGTGGTTACTAAAATGAATAAAGTGCTGTAACTTGAGGGATAAAAAACTAGACCATTCATGCAACTTTTTTTGCATGTAATTTGTAGACATTCCAAATTTCAGTAACAAATGTATTTTCATTTCTGTTTCTTCATCTCAGTGTAACACTATGAGCTTCCTTGACAGCTTTTTTATGCTGTTCTCTTCTGGTTTGCAGATGTGAAAAGCGTTCTCCCAGTCATTCCACAACAGCAGTATTTCAGCATCGTGTTAACCTTGTACATGCTCATAACATGCTTAGCCATAGTAATATTTTACTTGCATATGGTATGTCCTCACAGTTTTCACTCTGAATTAGGCAAACATTCACAGATTAAATATTAATCTTGCCAAGATGGGTATTAATATTTACAATGTTTAAGGGGGAGAGAAGGAAAAAAAGCAGGAATGCTTTGAAGGTGAAGATGAATTAAGTCATTTTCAAAAAAAGTGCCAAGAAGGACAACACACCCCAGGCAGTTTGATAACTGCAATCTTCCCAGGGGTAACTGTAAATATGAAAACATGTTGCTTCTGTAGTGAAATGTGATTATTTATGGGAAAATGGAACACATTTTGGGTGAAAATATGGATGTTTAAATTCTTACACAGTAGTCCCTAACGTAACAAAAGTAATATAATTCTCCTACTACAATGGTTCCAAAACCGTAGGGCTCCCTCCAGATGGACCCAGGGCAGTTGCTGGGAGGTAAAGCCTTAAAGGGATACTGTCATGGGGGAAAAAAATTTTTTCAAAATGAATCAGTTAATAGTTCTGCTCCAGCTGAATTCTGCACTGAAATCCATTTCTTAAAAGAGCAAACAGATTTTTTTTTATATTCAATTTTGAAATCTGACATGGGGCTAGACATTTTGTCAATTTCCCAGCTGCCCCATGTCATGTGACTGGTGCTCTGATAAACTTCAGTCACTCATTACTGATGTACTGCAAGTTGGAGTGATTATCACCCCTCCCTTTTCCCCCCCAGCAGCCAAATAAAAGAACAATGGGAAGGTAACCAGATAGCAGCTCCCTAACACAAGATAAGAGCTGCCTGGTAGATCTAAGAACAACACTTAATAGTAAAAACCCATGTCTCACTGAGACACATTCAGTTACATTGAGAAGGAAAAACAGAAGCCTGCCAGAAAGCATTTCTCTCCTAAAGTATAGGCACAAGTCACATGACAAGGGGCAGCTGGGAAATTGACAAAATGTCTAGCCCCATGTCAGATTTCAAAATTGAATACAAAAAAATCTGTTTGCTCTTTTGAGAAATGGATTTCAGTGCAGAATTCTTCTGGAGCAGCACTATTAACTGATTCATTTTGAAAAAAAAATTTTTTCCCATGACAGTATCCCTTTAAAATCATCACATTGCATCACAATATAATTTAAAGAACAGCTATGGCATAATTAGCTGCACTACAGCTAGACCTGAACTTATGTAAATAATACCACGAAGTGGTAATGTGAGACTGAGTAGATGTCTGCACACACTAGATTGTGGGTTGAATAATCAGGTTCCCATCAGGTAGCATCATAGAAAGTGAGTCAGCTGAACTATATACTGTCATTTGGAAAATACAGTTTTGGCATAGTATTTTAAAAACTGAATATGGTACTTCACATGTCTATTTTTTTCTTTGTGCCACCACTCACACTTCCTTTACCACAATCATTTTAATTTCAGATGAGAGCGCTTTTGCATGACCTTCAATGAGTCCACACCATTTGCAGCCTTCATATCTTGACTATACTTGTGTTAATCATTTTTTCTACAACAAATACCCAAGGAGGTGCAGACGAATGCCTCATTTTTTTGTAGGAGAACAGATAATCGTTCTCTTTTTTGTATTCAAAATATTTTACCCACTGCTAGGTAATAGGTCTGAGGTCATCTTGTCCTATTTTGGTATTCTGATGCTATTCTAGCCTTTTTATGGTATTACTTGATGGTCTTTGCCCCGATCACTTGAGATGCCCCCCTACTTTTTGTTGGCTATTCTATCAATTTAGAATATTTTATACTCCTACTATTACTCTCTGCTTACCTATCTCTCTCATGGCCTCTTTTCCTTTCCACCATTCCAATGCCACTATCAATTATATCTCTGTAAAGTAGAGATGTGCTTGTAAAGTTGCTACGCATAGCTAGTAACTCCTCATATAGTGGGTATAGGAAAGGTGAACAAACACATGCTCTCACAGCATTCCTCTCAGAAGCCACAAGTACCTCTGTCCTATGGACGGACACTAGCAGAGTGCCGTTAGCCACTACAAGGACCACTCTCCTTTTAATTTTTAGGCTTCCCCTTCTCTGTCATGTCCACTTACAGTGTACAAGCTTCAACTGGCTGTCTCATCCTCCCCTGAATGCTCAGTCCCAACCTGGCACACAATCACCTGGGGTCCTAACCTCAATCACTACCTCCTTGCTGTGTCCAAAGGCTGTCCTTGCTACCAACAGCTATCTGACCACCTCTGAGATAATCCTTTTACCAAGCTCCTACTCTAAGGGGCAGATTCACTAAGGGTCGAATTTCGAAGTTAAAAATACTTCGAAATTCGACCCTCGAATTGAAATCCTTCGACTTCGAATATCGAAGTCGAAGGATTTAGCGCTAAACATTCGATCGAACGATCGAAGGATTTTTCGTTCGATCGAACGATTAAATCCTTCGAATCGATTCGAAGGATTTTAATCAAACGATCGAAGGAAAATCCTTCAATCAAAAAAAGCTGAGCAAGCCTATGGGGACCTTCCCCATAGGCTAACATTGACTTCGGTAGGATTTATCTGCCGAAGTAGGGGGTCGAAGTTTTTTTTAAAGGGTAAGTACTTCGACTATCGAATGGTCGAATAGTCGAACGATTTTTACTTCGAATCGTTCGATTTCGTTCGACTTCGATCGAATTTAACCAATTCGATGGTCGAAGTACCCAAAAAAAACTTCGAAATTCGAAGTTTTTTTTTATTCTAACCCTTCACCCGAATTTAGTGAATCGGCCCCTAATAGTCCAATCCAGGTGCAGCCCTCATTTCGTTTGAACTGGCCCAGTTGTGCATACTACAATCAGATCTTCTCAGTTCAAAAGAGGAAGTGCCTACTTGAGCACTCCCCTTTATAATCTCCTACATGGGAATTCCCCTGCAAGTCAACCTTAGGGGCTGGCGCTGCCTGTTGGCTCATTTGAAAATTGTCTAACTATTTACACTGAAATAAATCCGTATTTCACTTCTTTATATGCTAGTTTTTTTTTTATCTATATTGATATTCTGCTTCTCTAAGCAAATAATAAACAGTTATAGTATTACTCATTTTAGGATGGTCATATCCAGGATCAAAATAATGTTCTTTCAGTTTGAATTAGAAAATGTATCTCATTATCAAGGTATAAATTAATATAGAAAGTATGACATACACATTCGCTTATCTTTATTTTTGTATAGCCTGAAGATGTCCTGAAATCCTTCATTATTAGACTGACCTTCAGGTTGCTTGTTCACAGATGCTTCAGCAAACATTTTCATAAAAGGTCAGAAATCATTAGCTAAAAATAAGCAAATAGCTGCTATGGGTAAAAGAGCTCTCCACAGATAGGAAATGTTATCTGTCTTACAACATTGAGGGGAAAATATTTGAAGAAAGGTGTCATGAATAATATTTATTTTGAAGCTTAAATACCATCAAGATCAGCTGTTGAAAAATTGGCTTTGTTTGCTGATCCATATTTTGATTAGAGATGCCAAGAAAAAGGCTACTTTTCATTTAATCTATGACCCAGCTTTGTCTCTTCTTTCATAAGCTTGTCACATAATTTAGCCAGGGTTTTGCTTGCTTAGTAGCATGCTGAGTAGCTCCATTGAGGAAATCAGATTTTGACAGACCATTATTTATGACCTTGCCTTTATGACAGACATTTTGAATGAGAAAAGGAGCATTCTCAGCAGGAAAAATCATACAAATGAAAGATCAGGGGTCAGGATTAGCTTTACACAGTAGGTCTAAATGTCCATGACCAATAGAGATGATGTAGTTCAAACCTTTGCCATATTTTAGGTTTGTAGTCTTATGATAGTATTACTGATATAATCTTCTTTGAGAACTGAACAAAGAATGGAGAGAACTAACAAGTAAGCTTTTTTTTAGTCCAAATTTAAATTTACTTTCTTATCCTGCTTGCAAATTACAATGTAACCAAATAGCCTCTAGCATCCAGGTTCAAATCTTCATTACTTCTCTCAATAACAGTTCAGCTAGTTTACTGGAGTTTTTCCCCAAAAAAGTTTACCCTATATAAAATAACTGTTAATGGGCCAAACCAAAAAACCAAACCAAACCAATATAATTTCTTTTACAAAAATAATTATACATAAAAATAATAATGTTTTAATAAATGTCTTGAAAAAATTTAGAGGATCTGTTATCTGCAAATCTGTTATTCAGAAAGCTCTGGATTATGGGAAGGTTGTCTCCCATATTGAAAATTTAGCAAAACAGCGAAAATTCATGAAACAGCAAAAAATTTGCAAAAAGCATAGAAGTCTATGGACGTTAAGATTTTTTTTACTTGCACAACAATTTTTCTCGCTCCAAATGAATCAGTCAATGGCCATTTTTAGTTATGGCGAATTTTTTGTCCAAATGCATGAAAGTCAATGGGTGCTTTTCTGTCTCGGCAACTTTTATGTTGCTGCAAATTTTTCCATGGTAAATTTTTTGCAGTTTTGCAAAAAAAAATTCAGATAGCGAAATGCGGATTTTCGCCTCAAAACAATGACTGGCAAAAAAAAAAAAATGCTCATCACTAGCCCTTGTACTTGATCTCAGCTAAGATAATCATGAATCCTAATTGGTTGGAAAATAATCCTATTGGATTTACTTAGGGGGTTTTTACTGCTCGAATCGATCAAGCAAAACCCACCAAAAAAAACCTCAAACATCATGAAGTTTAACATCTTCAAATGGTTCAAGGGACCTCTGCCATTGACTCTTATATGACCTAGACAGGTTTTAGATGGTGTATTTTGGATTTGAACTTTTTTCAGGATCAGAGTAAAGTAAATCTCGAGAAAAATTATTATTTTTTTTTTTTTGGAAAAAACAACTTGACCATTAATAAATCTGCCCATTAATGTTTAAATGATTTCTAGAGACCAAGGGGCATATTTATTATGCTGTGTAAAATGATAATCACTGAAAAAACTGTTTAAAAAGCTGTGTAAAATAAATGGAAAATTTATCAAGGTGTGTGTAATTTTACGCCATGCAAACACCAGATTTGCAGTGGTTATTTTTCATTGTTTCTGCCGGAAGTCACTCTAAGAAAAAACGTATAAAAATGTTATGCCATTTTTTACACATTGAAGCCTGCTGTTTTTTAAAAATAGCATAATAAATATGCTCCTTAAAGTATGTCATTCCAAATTATGAAAAGATCCCTTATCTGGAAAACCCAATGCCCCAACATTCTGGATAACAGGTTCCATACCTGTATTTCGTTTGTAGCAGCTGAGTGTTGGTAAGTCTGAGCACTGTAAGGGCAGAGACCCATGGGAAGATTCGGGGAAATTTAGTCGCCCGCTGACTAATCGCCTCTACTTCCAAAGTCACCCGAAGTAGGGATGGGCGAATTTGAACTGTTTCGTTTTGCCAAAAATTCGCCGCAGGCGAAATGACGCTGATGCCCATTAAAGTCTATGGGCGTCAAAAAACTTTTGTCGCGCGACGAAATTTTTTTTTGTCACGCGTCTTTTTATTTTGACGCACAACTCCATACAAGTCTATGAGCGTCATTTTTTTGGCGAAACTAGGCGAAAAAATTCGCCCATCCCTAGCCCGAAGTTGCCTGACAGGGAAATTTCAGGAGACTTTGGAAAACGAAGCACTCCAAGTGCCTTCCCACCAGCGGGAAAGCCTTTCAGGGAGATTAGTCGTGAAGAAGAGTCGATTAGTCATTGGGCGACTAAATATCCCTGAATCTTCCCGTGTGTCTCTGCCCTAAAAGATAGAAACTGGTCAGCTCTAGAAAGAGCATTCACATTTTTTCATTGTTTTGTGTATACCTTTAAGTACAATAAACTGAAAAACTGGAGAGTTACTGAACAAAAAGCTAAATAATTTGATAATTTTATGTTTATACTCAGGCTGGTGCCATTTTCTGCTAATAGAAGCACCAGCCCAGGGTACTTCTGAGCACACACTTAACAACAATCCTCTTTCTGCTTCTTTAATGGCCCCTGGCTGATGAATGCACAGTAGCTGTTTCTTTTCAGTTTACTGCACATATGCACCCAGCACAAAGAAGAAAGTAGAACGCTCCATGATACCCACTCAGAAGTACCCCAGGCTGGTGCAGTTTTATACTAACAGGAGCACCTGTCTGGGGTATCAGTTAAATCAATATAATCACTGGGGGGTTGATAATTGGAACCACCCACTGATTTAAGCTTTCCTTTTCCTAATACATTTTAAATAAATTAAATTGTGTGATGTACTAAAGATTAGTGATGGGCGAATTTGCGAATTTCACGCGAAATTCGTGAAACGGCGAAAACTTCGCAAAACGGCATCTCGTTTTTGACGCCGGTGCCCGTTTTTTCGAATAAAAAATGTTGACGCCAGCTAATTTTTTCCGCAAATTTTCGCGGGCGTTTCGCAAATTTATTCGCAGACGGCGAATCGCGTAAATTCGCCGCGAATTCGCGCCTGCCGAATAAATTTCGCCCATCACTATTAAAGATACCATCAGTAAATGGATTGTACATAGGAAGCCATTATTATAACTTTTGAATGATAACTTTTACACTGGCCTGTGCACTTATTAAACATGACCTGATCACCACTTAGAATCTAGAATTGAATCTCCAAGATACTTCAGTCTTGAAGTCACTGTACAATTAACAACAGTACAGACCATCCACTGTATTTGACCTTAACCATCAGCTGGATTACATTATGTTTATTACGATGAAATTGTTTGACCACCAGGAATTCACTAAAGACCATGGGGTACATTTATTATTAAAACAATAATGTGGTTGATAGCAGCCTTTGATCATATAAATCCTACCAGTCCATGGATGTCTAAATGATTTACCCTTGATCACATCTTCAAGTCAATGTTTCAAATCTTTAATGTTAGGGAAGCTGGCAAGTTAGCTTAGTGGTAAGAATTAGAATAATACAAAAATTTGGATGCATGTTTCTTTTAAGTTCTTGTGAGTGAGTGAGTGCTCTTACATTACAATAATTCTTACAATACATTACAATAAAAATATAGGGTTAATGTTATATATATAGTTTTTAAATACTTGCAATACTCAATTCTGAGTCTTTGGAGCTCCATCTCGTCCCCCTGTTTATGGCACAGTGGGGCAGGTTTCTGGGCTTTGATAAGTACCTACTGTATCCTGGAGTAGAAGGTTTCAATGAAGAGTAAGCTTGGGATAGGAGGTGTCTGAAAATATTGATTCCTGTGGACCAAGCGATACCAAGAAAAAGCCCCTCTTGAATAAGGACAAACTACAGGTGTCAAGGGAGCATACAATCCTAAGAGATGTGATTGAAGGTTAATAGTTAATTGTTTTATATAAGTGAACATTTTCACTTTACACTGGGTTGTACCTCTTTGGATCACAATCCCTCCCACCTATAAAGGCTATTGTTAGAACCTATATAGGAATACTCATGAGCCATTTTGGTTGCTACTAAAACACTTTTGGATTTACTGTGGCACATGGATTGCCACTATTATTATCAGTTAAACGAACTAATAGGGATAGTTCACCTTTAAATTAACTGTTAGTATTATATAAACAGTGATAATCTAAAACAATTTGTAAGTACTTTTCCATTTTATTTTGTAGGTCAAGGGCAGATGAAGCCAGCCCCCATCTGCCCTTGGTCTTGTGGTTTTTGAATCAATGTTTTGTTCAGCAGTTCTACAGTTTGGAATTTCAGACGCTTTCCAGTTACTAGGGTACAACTTACCCTAGCAACCAGGCAGTGGTTTGAATAAGAGGCTAAAATGTGAAAAGGATAGGTGTGGTGTTTATACAAATGGCCTGCGGTTGTCACTGTGCACAGAACTTGTACTGTGCATACACAGGACTTTCTGTACAGCTTGAGAGAGTTAGAAATTCAAATTTCAATGGAGGAACACGTATCTGCACTACAAATGCCTAGAAAACCTTCAAATCAGCAAATATAAATTTTATTTTGCCCTACACATGTGCCCGCTGTCTAGGTAAGTTGCCATGAGTCAGGAAATGTAGGGGGGAAGGAGGGGAGCCCCAAAAATTTTTTCGATCTTTTTCAGCCTATCACCCATCATGTAGAAAACACGCCAGCGTTTTTTGGGACTTAGAAAATTGTTTGACTTTTTTGGAAACAATCCCTATCTACTCTATTGTGCTTCGCCAGGTCTGAGGTGGCGAAGGAAGTCTAGCATAAAAGGTAGCGTTCAGTACACTGCTCAAGTTAGTCAATTTGCGTAGTTACTTCGATAGCGAAAATTCGCCTGGCGTAAGTGTACGAAGTAACACTAGCGAATTAACGCTAGCGTTCGGCGCTTCGGCGCTTAGTGAATTTGCGCCTAAAACTCTCAGTCAGGGAACTGCTGGGAATGTACAGATTGTGAATTCAGCACTAATAATGCACAGTCACAGGCAAAATACAGTGAATTAAAGGGATTCACCTACACGGCAAAACCGTGCAGCAAATACAAATAGAAAATACTGCTTTCGCTGTGGTTCAACACATGGCAAATTATGTTACATGTCCTGCAAAAGCTAAACGGTGCCGCAAATGCACAAAAGTAGGACATTTTACTAAGATCTGCCGTAGTTCTGCTAAAGATGTTCATGAAGTCACTACTACAAATGTCACAGTATTAAGTTTGGATAAAGCTGGTACATTTATTCCAGACACGTTTATATGCACTGTCAGTGTCAGTACTGCTTCTGCTGACAAGGGACACTTCATTAACCTGATGCTTGATACAGGTTCAGCTGTTTCTATACTACCAAAGGATATTTTCTTGAAATACTTTGCAAAAGAGCCGCTTGTTGCACCTGCCCTGAAACTGGTCAGTTATTTAAAGGATCCAATCCCTGTGCTTGGTTGCTTGCCAGTGACTGTACAATTTGAATCAAATACTGCAAAATGTGACTTTTACACTGTGAATAAGGGTACTGCTATACTTGGAAGGGATCTCTTTGCTGCATTAAACCTATAATTAGTTGATGGTCTCATTACTACAGCACCAGTGCCTGCCACACAGCCAGTGTCTAAAATTTCACCACAAAGCAATACTTCACTGGGTTGAGCAAAGAACTTTGTACACAAAGTTAAGTTGAGACCAGATGTAAAACCAGTACCATTTCCTGATTCAGCATGGGAAAAACTTGCTATTGATATTGTGGGTCCTTTTACAGATGCTCCTATAGACTATAGATTTGCTATAACCTTGATGGACTATTACAGTAAATGGCCTGAAATTGCATTTGTTTCTCATATAACATCAGCTAAAGTAATAACATTTCTGACTACAGTCTTCAGCAGAGAAGGTAATCCAAAGGAGTTAATATCAGACAACGGACCACAGTTTGTCTCACATGAGTTTGAATCCTTTCTGAGAGAGAGAGGAATATTGTGCATAGGTCTTCAGTGTATTACCCAAAAGCAAATGGAGAAATCGAGCGATTCAACAGAAGTCTGAAAGAAGCACTACAGATAGCAAATCTTACTGGAAAATCTTGGAAAGTATTTACAACAGAGTTCCTACATAACTACAGAGCAATGCACCATGCAACAACCCAATCATCTCCAGCTGAATTATTACATGGCAGACAGATGTGCACTAAGTTACATGACATCAAACTTCCACAAAATACTGTGCCTACAAAATCATCTACTGCTGACATTGTGAAAGTCACCAAGTCAAATGCAAGGCTTATACTGACTGAAAACGTGGTGCCTGAGAAGTACACTTTCAGCCTGGATCTTTAGTCAGAATTAAGAAACCAGGAATACTGAAACAAGGACAATCTAAATTTAATACCCCCCTGATGCCAACTTCAATAGGCCTGAAGAAAGTGAACCAATAAGGCGCATTGAGAGAATCAGAAAACTACCTGCATGGACCAAGGACTATGTGATGTGAAGGATGCATAATATTGCTTTAATATGTATACTGTTTTATTATTGCTGTTTATTACATTTGTCCAAATGCTTTCTTACTATAGGGTGAATATGTGGTGTTTATACAAATGGCCTGCGGGTTATTCTTTCTGCATCCTCGGCTACCAAAACATAACAATAGGCCTGAATAGAAAGATAACCAATAATAACTAACAATAAGAGTGTAGCCTCTCAAAGCAATACTTTTTGACAGACATTGTCAGTGCCACTATTTGAAAGCTGGAAAAAAAAGGAATGAAAATAATGCAAAAACATTTAAAAAAAAAAAAAAAAGAAGACTAATGTATAAATTGCTACTAATCTGCCTAATCTGCCTCTAGTTAGCTGCAAGGTTTACATCTAGCCATAAAGAACACTACAATAGCTAAATGAACCAAGAAACAATACAGGTATGGGACGTGTTATCCAGAATGTTCGGGACCTGGGGTTTTCCAGATAAGAGATCTTTACATAATTTGGATCTCCATTCCTTAAGTCTACTAAAAAATAATTTAAACATTAAATAGACTCAATAGGCTGGTTTTGCCTCCAATAAGGATTAATTATATCTTAGTTTGAATCAAGTACAAGCTACTGTTTTAGTATTACTGAGAATACTGAGAAAAAGGAAATAATTTTTAAACATTTTAATTATTTGATTATAATGGGAGACAGCCACCCCTTAATTTGGTGCTTTCTGGATAATGGGTTTCCGGATAACGGATCCCATGCCTGTACTACACACATCTATGTGCCCTTTCTGTTCATTTCATTTTACAATGTATTGCCAATCAAACTCTCATTTTTTGCAAAGTGATGTGTTATACAGATGCATCTGTTTTTAATTTGGGAAGCCTGTTTGTTCATATGCTTGCTACATTTATATATTGGAAATCTCAGCCCAATTTTACAGTATTTTAGCATCTTAACATAAAAAAGACCTAGGGGTAATTTAGCAATACTCCAAATGCAAGTGCTAGAGCACAAAATTGTATCCCTTATTGCTTATTTGCCCTTTACTTATGTCTGCTGCAGTGCAGGGGATTAAGAATCAGACTCAAGTGCAGAACACAGTGCTTTGGGGGTTTAAGGCAGCCTTGTCCTTGGGATAAGCTATAAGTACTGTATCAATATTCCAGTTTTATAATTTATAAAAAAATAATATATACTGTACAAACGTTTGTTGGTAAAGGTAATCTGGCTTCTTTCTTACCAACTTCAGTCTTCTTTACTTATGGTGATTCTAAGGGGGAACAAGGATTCAGTTTCTCATCTTGATGGCAGTTCAATTTTTTTCGCTGAAAAAAAGCTAGAATTTTTTGAGATTTACTGTATTATACCCTGAAGCTACTAAAAGTCTGAATCTGAAAATCCAAAATCTCAAACCTGTCGAGGTCATGGGAGACGTCCCTTATATGATTGACAGGTATCGTGATCTGTGCTGCGTGTTATCCGGTAGTGTGAAAAATGCAGGGGTTTTGGACGATAACCTGAACAAATTCATACGATTCAGGTTTTTGCTCAATTTTATTGGTTTTTTTTTTTGACCTGACTCTTTTTGCATTATTTTATTAATAAGTAAGAAAATCATGGATGGGAGTTTGGTCGAGCTTGGTTTAATAAAAATATAAGATAAATTTGAGTTTTAAATAACCCCCTTATTATTGCCGGGTTCTATGGACGCAAATGTTCAACTGTGCATATTTGCATATAATCAGTTATCTAATGATGTCTTTTGGTTCCATTTTGTGCACTATAACATTTAACTTTGAGAAAATGGGGGTTCTGTTTGTGTGTCTTGAGAAAGGTCATCTAATGGGACCGAAATGTGTTCTCTGTGAAAACCAATGTTTCAAGTCACATACTGTGACCTTCTTCAGGGACAAACAGCAAACCGTTTAACCTCTCCAGATGCTGAAAAAATGGCACCAAAACCCCCATGGTTACCATGGTAACCAAATATACAAAGTGAGCAGAAACAGAAGCGCATTAACCAAATATGATCAAAACAGAGAATATGTAGCTATGTGTTTGCAGTGAACTAATTACAAAGAAGCAGAAAAAATACCACATTGCACTCAAGACCCACATACTATTTATTCTGTCACTGGTTTAACCCATCTCCAAAGGCTTACTGTAGGTTAGCGATGTGCAGATTTCACTCACTAAGTCTAGAGGCCCCATGGCTGCTATAGTAAACACTTGGGTTCATTTATAAATGTAGAGCAGCACATATTTATAAATATTGCACTGCTGTGCCCATCTTTTCTTTTTTTTTTGTAAGTGCTGTGGGTGTTTGTGTGAGCATGCCCACTGTGCATGCGTATAGTATTAGCAATAGAAAAAAAGATCAGTTAGTCAAACTTGTAGCCTAAATTAGATATGGAAAAGTTCCTGTGTGCACATAGATATTCACAATTTGCGATTATGCCATATTTAAGTTCTTAGGACAATTGCAGTGCTAATAAAATATTTTAAATATTTTAAACAGCTGCCAGCATTTACCCGACCTCAGCTCAATGCTGACACACATGCTCCTTCATAGAAAGCACTAATAAACACCCTAGCATCAATTCCATTGTGGAAAGCCATAACAGCTGTTAGCATTATGGTATTCGGTCATTTGTTTACCCAACTCCATGCAGTGCACTGTAGCATCCATAACAGGGGAATATTGGTGCACCAGTTGCAGGGTATGGCTACAGATTCACCAGTTGTGTTAAGCCAATCCTAAAGTGGATTGAAAGTGTCTGGGTCCTTTATGTCTTGCCATGTTTAGGGCAGTATATAGTCATATTTGCCATAATCTGACCACTTTTCAGTAGCAGAACTTTTGGGATTGGTTAATAATTCTCTTTGAATATATAAGTGACAGATATACTGTATGTATTAAGAGGCAAAAGTAATAAAACTCTCACCCCCAATTCAAAGACAAACCAAAAACTGCAAAATGCAACAGTAACACTTGTAACTTATACTTGAAACAACAACAATGGCTTGCTTTTCAGCACCAACAAAGGATAATATGTATCAGTGACATCATCATAATGACTATGCACTCATAACACAGCATCATATTGGAAACTGTCTCAATGCTTACAACATCACTGACATCATCAAAATGTTGCTGGACCGCAGAGCAACCAGCCGATGAATTGAATTTCCCAGCTTTATAGATGATTTGAAGATAGATGTACTATAGGTTACAGATCTACTGTGATCTACTGTAGGTTACGGTGTTCAGACTATGTTTGAAAACAGATTAATCATTTTACAGCAAAATTATATGACTTTCTTCAGAGCTTTAATTTCTCCGTAACTCCAAGTGATGTTGTCAGCGTTTGCTTTGATCATTTGGTCAGCAGAATTTGAACACATGGCTGAAAGCCGTGTCGTATATTAAAACTGATTTCAACTGCATAAAGCCCTCTGCATTTCAAGACATGCTTTTTTAGAACAATCAAGTTTCCATCAAAGACAATTCTTCAGCTGAAATTTTCAGAAGCTCTTGCACAAAATGCCTATGACAGACTTCAAACTATACACTATACAGTTGCCAGCAACATTTATATTATTGGCATATGTCTTTAATGTAAGATTTCCTATATCTGACTTGTTTTGGTATCTTTTCAGGGCCATCTGGAACACATTATACAGGTTATCTTTTTTTTCTCTAAATAACCCATGGACTAATAAAACTATCAACAATGAAAACACAAAGGCCTATATGGCTGTTCCCTTTTTTAGAGGTACCTTTCAAGACCTGAAAATAGATCAAGATGTGTCTTTTTTCAAATGGGCTTTTATCATAAGGCATATCCGAGGAAACTAGATTTTTAGCTCCCTATCTATAATGCTTTGAATCAGTAAAACTAGTTGAAGTTTGACAACATTTTAGACTTTGCATATTTATAAAACATCATCAGTGTTTCTTTCCAAAAAACTTGACAGTTTTTTCTTACTTTGCATTAGTAATAAAGAATGTTGACATTGACATCAAAGACACCCAAGATGTTGCTGAAATTTCTTGGCCAGACCTGATGAAATTCAATTACATTTATGGTATTGTTTATTTGAAATCTTTGGGACCTTAGATGCGCAGGGTAAGGGTTTGAAGCAATACACTTAAATCAAGCATTGACCAGTCAGATGGCAGATTAACAATCTCTTTCCCCCTTCTGCCTCCTACTCTGTTTAGATTTGGGTTGAAAGGGGAGAATGAGAACTGGAGTTGTCCCACTTTGCAGGGTAAAGTGCACATTTTTCCATACTGAGGAGCAGATTTGGTACTCCTCCAAAGACTAATTTTGACCACTTTTTTGTTTCGAGATGCAAAATACTGGTCCAGTACCTGTACTGACTGTAAATAAGTCAATTTGATTGAAATAATGTAAGTTAAGCCATTTTTTACTTCGTTTACTAAATTCAGCTATTGGCATCAGTACTGACATTGAATGAACACTGCCAAACTTAATAAAAGTTCCTCATGATGTTTTATAAATAAGGCTCTAACAAGTCACCAACTAACTTATAGACTTTTACCATCTGTTCTCAAATACACACAATTTGCCCCTGAATGGGAAAAAGTCCAATCTAGTCTAAGCTGTTTGATTCAGCTGAATATAGTCAATGTCTATGGGGGCATATTAGGTTCTACCTAAGTTTTTTTCCTCACAGGTTGAATTCTCCTTTAAGGCGTGATATGTAGCGATGGGCGAATTGATTCTCTAGGCTCAAATTTGCAGCAAATAAATTAGTAAAATTGCCATGAAAAATCTCCGGCGACAATTAATAGGCGCCCATTGACTTTAATATGCATTGGAATTGTCAAAAAAAATTGTGTTTCTCAAATTTTTGGACGTTTGTGAATTTTGCTGGAAATTCACAATTTTTTTTGGTGAAGCAAAATGGGAGAAATTCACCCATTACTAGTGATATGATAACTATATATAAATATATAAGGAGATCATACAATAATTTCTCTAATGCTTTCAAGATGACACAAGGTCACCCATTCCGATTAGAAGAAAAGAGGTTCCGTCTAAATATTCGGAAGGGTTTTTTTTACAGTGAGAGCTGTGAAGATGTGGAATTCTCTCCCTGAATCAGTTGTACAGGCTGATATATTAGATAGCTTTAAGAAGGGGTTGGATGGCTTTTTAGCAAGTGAGGGAATACAGGGTAATGGGAGATAGCTCATAGTTCAAGTTGATCCAGGGACTAGTCTGATTGCCATTTTGGAGTCAGGAAGGATTTTTTTCCCCCTCTGAGGCAAATTGGAGAGGCTTCAGATTTGTTGCCTTCCTCTGGATGAACTAGCAGTTAGGCAGGTTTAAAAAGTTAAAAGGTTGTACATCATGAACGTGTGTCTTTTTTCAACTTAACTTACTGTATCACTATGTTACATATTGCAGGCTTAGTTTTCATAATACAGAATACATTCATTATTTCAAAATTTAAGATAACCTTGAAAGAGTTCTTATTCATGATTTTCCTTAAATAACTGCCCTTCATACCAAAATTATCATATAAGAAAAACCAATATCTGGACACAACATCATACGTTTTTGGGCTTAAGATGTTATTTAGGCATTCTAAGTGACTTTTATGCTGTAAACATGCCTTGATGTCACAAGGTCATGAGAACCCAAAGACCTAATTCATTGATCCTTGGTCTTCACACATGCCCTTTATTTATTGGATAGTCTACATAATTAAAAAAGGTATAGCATCAAAGGATGAATGAATAAATATGTATTCTGCTTTGGTAACATGAGCTGTGGACAATTATTCAGAGGGCTGATTTACTAGCATTCACATTTCTATTTTTTTTTTACAAATAATTTTTTTTTTTTAAATTGTGAAACATTACAAACATGATATTTATTAAGATTTGTAAGTAAAAATTACAAAAAAGTGTAATGCAAAACGTCACCAAGTAAAAATAGTCAAGCTCCTTTAGAAGTCAATCGGAGCTGCGATGATCCTGTCAGACCTTTTTTTTAGCCATTCAGACTTTTTGGAAGGCTTTTCAGACTTGTTTTTGCTAGTAATTGTCTGAAAATTTGTATTTTTAGAAGTGTTATAGTTGTTCTGATTTTTTTAATGCATATGTTCTGATTTTTTGGAATTGGTTTTAGAGAAAATTAGTTTATTTGTGGTTACAAAAACCTCCAACACCATTAAAATCAAAATGTTGATAAAGTGGCCTCCCCTTCTAAATATAACCATTTATGAACATTTGTGTAATTTTTATATTTAATAAATAAGGCCAGTGTAAGCCTTTATTTACTGTTCTAAGAACTTTTGAGTATGGAAGGTAAATCCTTTTGAATGGTCACATAGCCCATTATAAAAAAAAGTTGATCATCCTGGAATCCATTGTGAAGTCTTCTGACTTTATTAGGTAATCATAAATACAATGCCCTACAATAGTCCACTTCCTACCTTTTTACCAAGACTAGAGATTACCACCTAATCTGGATAAAATCATAGTATATATATATATATATATATATATATATATATATATATACACTCCAAAATGCTGACGCACACCAGGATTTTTCTTCAAAAATGCTTGTTTATTAGATCGACGTTTCGATCCCCAGAGGGATCTTTATCAAGATATAAATACTGTATATATATATATATATATATATATATATAGTAGACAAGAGGTATATATATATATATATATATATATATATATATCTATATACTGTATATATATATAGTGAATAAAGTACCCCCTTTTGTAAAATATAAGGATATTATTAGTTACCGAGGAGTTTGATGACCATGTTCCAGGTCATGGAACTCCGAGGTAACTTCTAATATCCTCATATTTTACAACTGGGGGTACTTTATTTATTATAATACACAAATTTTAGTGAGTCATGTGACAGAAATGACATCACTACTCACCGTTTATAACTGATGACATCACTACTCACCGTTTATAAGGATATAATTTACAGGATATTCATGGCTTTTGTGTATTATATACCTCTTGTCTACTGTATGTCTTTATCCTGCATTGCAAAATCTGGAAGATAGAATGAAATATACTGATAATAAAAAGTCAGAATAAAAAAGACAACTAAAGAGCTCTTGTGGCTATAGATTTTAGCCTAAAATGATGTGGACACTTATAAAAGAGGTTCAGAGAAATGAAAAACTCCACAGTGTATAAATTGGAGGTTTTGGAAATTCTGTTTTGCCATGTATTGAATGTGAAACGTGGAGAACGTGCAGATTGCAATAAAATGCACAGAATGCTATGTGGGTGTAACAGTGGGATTAATTATAGAGAAAATATAGAGAAAGATATGGAAATTCAAGTCAGAAACACCTTGTTATGGCAATTTGTTACTTAGTAATTTTTATTGTAGGCAATCTAAATACTTTATTTAGACCATTTCCACTAAAAACAACAGAGAGGGCTCAGGAGTAGGGATGTACTTTGGGAACATTCGCATTTTGAGTTCGCGTTCGATTCGAATAAAAATCGTTCGACCATTCGAATTCTTTTGACCGCTAAAAATCGAACGATTTCCATTCGTTCGAACGATTGTAAGCATTCGATCGAATGATTTTCATTCAATCGAACGATTTTAAAACGTTCGGTCATTCGATTCGAATGAAAATCCTTCAATCGAATGATTAAAATCCTTTGATCGTTCGAATCGAACGATTTTAGCGGGTGTTCGAAGTTCGCGAACTGTCCGCGAACGTTTGCATTTTTTGCCGGTTTGCGCGAACGGCGTTCGCGAACACCAAATCGGCAGTTCGCTACATCCTTACTCAGGAGATGGATAAAGGCACAGAGAGTCTTTGGTAGCCCACACTCTATAGTTCATCTGTTTTCAGTTGCTGGTATCCAGATGACATGCAGATGTCTCTTCCATATCTGTAATAACTCTCTCCTATAAACACCAGAGGGAGTTTAATAGTAAATGAACTCTGTGTGATTTTGCATACATATTTATATGTGAATTTAAAGGTATGATTTGCATGTAAGACTAAGACCAGGGCATTTTCAAAGTGTGTTTTAAATTCAAACCTTTTTTATATTTACCTGATTACATGCATGCTAGTGTCAAGCAGTCAGATAAGGTTGACCTTAAAATATGTGACCATTTTATGGTGTGCCATAAAGTGAATATTCAATCTTTGAAAGAATAGGTTGATAGTTCATGAATGCTATAGGGTCAAAAGTATTTAGGCCATGTTTAGGTGTTGATGTGTGGAGTGATGGCTTGCTTCCTGCAGTGTTAGGGAAATTATGAATAATTGACTGCAATTGTGTTATTCTTTCTTTGTGAAGCTAATGAGAAAAGTCATTTTTTTTGTTCATCTTGCTGTAATAGCCATGGAGGCTGAAATTTGGCACTCCTATTTTATATGTAATGACCACTAAGGCCTTTCATCTTGTGCTATTTAGAGATTACTAATTAGTTTAAGGTCAGAGGGGTTCCTTGGGCAGAGAATTATCTAGTTCCAGTTTAATGATTAGCATGAGGTTGACTAGAAGTGTAGAGTCACAGAAAATGTACATGTACAGGAAATGTGTCACCATTTCTAATATTCACATAATATTAAGTTATGTTTTTCCATGAAAACAAAGATAGCTGTAGATCAAGCAAGTCCAGGACTTTGTTAGAGTGAAACTTGCAAGCTTTGAAATAAAGCAATTCATTTTGTCTGAAAGAAACATAATTGAATCAATCTATCGCTGAACCTGCTCAATATAATTCAGTTAACATTCATGCAAAATGTGGATGATCATATGTTAAACTTATCCCAATATAAATTTCCCCTTGTTTTATTTTTTTAGTAATGTTGATTTTTCAGCAGGTCAGTTTTTTTTCACATGTATCAAGTTCAAAAAGTTTGGTTTCTTTCTTTGGGGTTTTTTTGCCAGTGGCCGATGCATTTCGCATTTGGATTTCAGCCAATGGGAAACATTTTTACAACTAAAAAAAAGCAGTGGGCCTAGGTGAAAAGTTAAAAAAATTCAGCATCTGTATTTACAAATTCTTAAAATAGACATATGTGGGAAATGTGTGCTTGAAAAGAAGAATGTTTTCGTCTGGTTTATTGCAACAAATTATTGTCACCAATATTTGCAAATGCCTAAAAAAATGAACATTTTAACATCTTTCAAAATTTGAGAAAGTTTCTGAAGAGATTTAAAAATCTGCCCCAATGATTCAGTGGAAATAGGGCATAAATCTGTGTCAGCGCTAACATCCTTTAAAATGTACAGCCAATTTATGCATGCATTTTATGTATGCAAAAATAAAATTTGTGTGAGTTCATTTACTTTTCTCTGGTACTGATACTCAACCACCACATCTTCTACATTTGTGGGTGCATGTCACAGCATTCATTTGTATGGTTTCACTTGTTTCCTACATACCCCTAGGTGCAGATGACTCTTTTGCAATAAACAATAAAGAATGTCTATGGCTGCTCCATTTATTTAAAGGGATACTGTCATGGTAAAACATGTTTTTTTTCAAAACACATCAGTTAATAGTGCTACTCCAGCAGAATTCTGCACTAATCCACTTTTCAAAAGAGCAAACAGATTTTATTTTATATCCAATTTTGAAATCTGACATGGGGCTAGACATATTGTCAGTTTCCCAGCTGCCCCCAGTCATGTGACTTTACTGCTGTACTGCACGTTGGAGTGATATCACCCCCCTCCCTTCCCCCTCCCAGCAGCCTAACAAAAGAACAATGGGAAGGTAACCAGATAACAGCTCCCTAACACAAGATAACAGTTCCCTAGTAGATCTAAGAACAACACTCAATAGTAAAAGCCAAGTCCCACTGATACTGATTCAGTTACATTAAGTAGGAGAAATAACAGTCTGCCAGAAATTAGTTCCATCCTAAAGTGCAGGCACAAGTCACATGACTGGGGGCACCTGGGAAACTGACAATATGTCTAGCCCCATGTCAGATTTCAAAATTGAGTATAAAAAAATCTTTTTGCTCTTTTGAGAAATGAATTTCAGTGAAGAAGTCTGCTGGAGTAGCACTATTAACTGATTCATTTAGAAAAAAAACATGTTTTCCCATGACAGTATCCCTTTAAGACTCAATCACAGTATTTTCACTTGCTCAATGTAATGTTGTATCTCAGCAAGAGAAGCAGTGAAAGTGGCACATGCAGACTATATAGAAATATACAATAACCCAAAGGGGGTTATTTCTAAAAAAATCAAGTTGCCATTTCTTTCCTGAATAAAATCAAGAAAATACACGCAAGTATTTTTCAAAACCTCAAATAGGAAGGTTAAAGTAAAGTAGTTAAAGAAACAAAAACTTGAAAAGTTGCCAGAAAACCCCTGACAAGTTTCTAAAGAAGTCAATGGAAATGTTCTAACTAAATAATTATTAATTTTTTCAGGTTATTAAAACATTCAAGATCTGCCTCACTGAAAATAAATGGAACAATATGATTCTTGCTTGTGTGCAAGTTTTTTCCACATAAAAATATGACAACAAAAATGCTGTCTTTGTTATAATTAAATAGTACCTTGTATTTGATCCGAACTAAGCTATAATTAATCCTTATTGGAAGCAAAACCACCCTATTCATTTTATTTAATGTTTACTTAATTTTCTAGTAGACTTAAGGTATGAAGATCTAAATTATGGAAAGATCTGTTATCTAAAAACCCCCATGTTCAAAGCATTCTGGATAACAGGTCCCATACCTGTATGTGATCACAATTTGTTCATATAATAACTTATAGCTTCAATCCAAGTGGGGTGACAGCCCCAAGAATTCTAATGGCTTACCTGATATCTTGGGGCGGGCTCCTGTAAGCAGAAAACTGCACAGGCCATGTACACTTGTGAGAGAGCAAGCCTCTTCCTCCCTTCTTCTTTCTTCAAAATCGAGTGGCCGTCACATGCGCAGTAGAGTAAAATAGCAGGCTTTTAACTATACTTAGCATGTGTGCCCAAGTGAAGGAAGAGGATCTCTTGCTAGCAAATGCCCCAGACCAATGCAGTTTTCTGCTAACAGAAGCACTGGCCCTGGGTATCAGGTAGATCATTACAATTCTTGGGGTTGCCCTAACTTTTGGTACTCCCTTTGGATTGCAACTTTCATTCTCCTTGCAGGGCATGTAAAGGCAAAAAAATAGAATCCCATTTTTATTTTAATTAAAAAGAAACCTATCTCCAATATACTTTCATTAAAAAATGTGTACAATTTTTATAAGAAACCTGACTGTATGCAGTGAAATTCTCCCTTCATTTACTGCTATGGATAGGAATTGTCAGATGGTCCCTAACTGCTGAGCAGGGAAACAATCATACTTATGAACAGCAGGGGGAGCCCCCGAGCCCAGATCACACTGAGCATGTGCACAGTCTTAGTCTTGCAAAGATGTTTAACAAAGTTACAAGATGCTGACCCCCTGTAGCAAACTTTGAAAGCATAAATTATTTGTTTGATTAGGCTTTTGGTGCAGTAAGTTCATGTTTATATTTAGTATACAAAATACAGCATTTCCAGCCTTATTCTATTTTAGACTTACATGCCTTTTAAAAGAGAAGAAAAGGTTGAGTTTACTTGGGGGTGCCAAAAGTTAGGCACCCCCAAATGACTGTATATACTTATCTGAAATCCCGAGCCAGTGCCCCTATCAGCAGAAAACTGCACCGGCCCGGGATTCTTCCATGAGCACCACCTTCTTCTTCTTTCTTCAAGCAGGTGCACATGCGCAGTTTTGTGAAAAGCCGAACTTTAACAAAGAGTTTTTTTTTCGTTCTATTGCAAATGCGTCTGCCCCGGGAAATTTTAAGAAAGAAGAAAAAGGAAGCCGATCGCTCTGTGGTACTTGCTGGAAGAACCCCTGGACCAGTGCAGTTTTCAGATAAGTATATAGAATCACTTGGGGGTGCCTAACTTTAATGCATTAAAGTATAAATACTATTTAATCTATCTTAAAATCAATGGTATTATTAATTTAAAGAATGATATCTGCTGTATTCTAAAACCTGAAACAAATCAACATTACTGTAGTTAAAGTCCATCAGGTGGCTTCTATTGTTACTCTGTGGTATTCTGATTTTCCAGTCAATATTATTCTTAATATAGAGAGACTTGAAAAGCCTTGACTGTGAGTTTATATACGTAAAAATGTTTGAAATGGAAATACCTAGAAACAGCATGTGTTCCCTATTGAGTCTCCTAAGTGAACATCTTCCTTGATCTTGTCAGTGGTTATTCCACACTATAGTTTTCTATCCAATTGTATTTTTGAATTATTAACTGTTAAAGACCATTCCTCTATATGTAAAATGATGTCAAAGAGTTCTTTCCTGTCATCCTGCTTGCATCTTATCCTTCATGGGATCTGATCTAAAGTAACACTCACAAGGCAAAAAGTGCCTGTCCATAAAAATTATCAGAATGTGCCAGCACTGTAGTACATCTGTTTGGGAATTGTGCCTCTTGGACATATTCCTGGACACATAATAAATCAAAATAACAATATTCTCTACTGCATCAGAAGTCTAAAATAAAAAATAAACTATCCATCTCAATCTATTTATCTTGATTGGGTTTGGTTGTTCGTTTTTACTATTCAGTCTTTTATTGGGGCGTAGGACCAATGGCATTTCAATAGTGTTAAGTTTTTGTTTAACTCCTGTAAGAGATGTGGCCTATCCATACAGGTTTATTTGCCTATCTATTTTAGCATTAATAATCTAGTAAGTAAAAATTGAATGTTGCTGGTTTCAATTGCTCACAGTCCTTTGATAAAGTATTTTGATTACAAAAATTCCTGGTGCCAATTTGTTATTCTGTGTCAGCTTATGCTGTCACATAATGTTTGCTTATTACACTTTACCAACATAATGTTGATACATATCACTTGGAAATTAGTGGTGGGCTAACAAATTTACCCTGATAGACAATGCCTTGGGGTCAAACCATGTGTGGTGTATGTATAGTAGGGAAATATATTGAGCTGAGAGGTTGAGAGTGCACATTAATGAATCATTATCTTTCTTAAAAATGAGTTCTTCAACAGGCCAAGCAATAGGACTACATTAAACCATAACAAATCAAATTGCCACACTTCACCAGGCATAGATTAGTCAGGAAGTTGTGCTAGCAATGTTACGATCAGCAGTTCAAAGTTACGCTAGTGATGCCTAATTTGCTTACGGCAAAGTTAAAGTACAATGGACGTATATGTAGCAACAAATACATTACACTACACAAGTCTGGGAAACATTCATAAAATAAAATAGAGTTGTTATTTTGCCCTATACATGTGACCACTGTATAGTTTAGGTGCCATATGTTAGGAAATGTAGGGGGGAAAGAGGGTACCCCCAAAAAAATTTACAATTTTTTTCAGCCTATCACCCTTAAAAAAGTAAGACGCCAGCATTTTTTCAACTTTCTTTGAAGCAAGTCCTATCTACTCTATTGCACATGGCCTGGTCTGAGGTGGCAAAGTAAAGTCTGGTGCAAGAGATAAAGTTTACGAAAATCCGCAACTTAGTGAATTAGCATAGTTACGTCCCTTTGCCAGAGTGCAACTTCGCCTGGTGTAAGGGTGTAAAGTAGCGCTAGAGTAGGTCCACTTCGCTAGCGAATTTATGCCAGCACCCATTAGTAAATTAGCGAAGTGGCAAAATGATGTCATGCTGGAGAATTTTCGCTAGCGTTAGCAACTTCACCCTTTAGTAAATTTGCCCCTATGCCTTCTTCACTATTTAAACACTGTGCTGCTAAGCATATTCCAGCTCTTACTCACTTCCTCAGTTCTACAATGACTCCTAGAACTTTACCCTCTCCATTCGAACAGACCTATGTGAAGCCCATTCTTAAAAAGGTCATGCTTGGCCCATCCTGTCCCTCTAAATACCATCCTGCCTTCCTTCTACTGTATGCCTCTAAAATCCTAGAATGTATTGTGTTCTCTTATAACACTTACTAACTTTCTACATACACATAATGTATTAGACCCATTGCAATCTGGTTTCTCGCCTACACACTAAACTTAGACTGCTTTGTGCAGAGTTACAAATGACCTTCAGGTTGCCAAAGCCAAAGGTCACTTTTCTATACTAATCCTCCTTGATCTATCATCTGCATTTGATACAGCTGACAATTCCCTCCTTATTTAAATTCTGTATTCCCTTGGTATCCATAATCAGGCTGCATCCTGGCTCTCTTCATACCTTAATAATCAATCCCTCACTGTATCATAAGTTAACAAAACATCATCTCCAGTTCCACTTAATGCAGGGGTGCCACAAGGCTCTGTACTTGGTCCATTGTTATTCTCCCTATACAATCCATCTTATTACTCATTGGCATTTAATATTATCTGTATGCTGATGATATCCAAATATATTTATAAAACTATTTAGTAATGCTGAAACTGACACTCAGATGTCTAAAGACCCTCTAGCAATTGCCAACTGGAAGAATCAATGCCACACATCTTTCCACCTAAACCTGGTCCTACTTCCCACATCTCTTCCTTCCATGCTTCCTGTCAACTCAGCATGTTGTCTGGGGGCAATCTTTGACCACTCCCTTTCTTTTTCTGACCATGTTAAAAATGCTGTTAATCCCCTTTTCTTATGAAATATTGCACAAATCTGTTCCTTTCTTGTGCATGCTCGTGATACTCATACATGCTTTCATCCTACCGGGACTACTGTAAGCTTCTACTAACTTGTCTCCCAAACTCACTTAGGTAAGATAAAATAAAATCCTCCCCTGCTTAAGTGCTTAGCATAGCTTACCATAAAACAAAAAAAAACATAGAAAGTCCTTATGATAACCTTCAATGGCCTTCATTCCTCTGCACCTTGCTACATTCCATCTCTTGTCTTGTCTCCATATGTTCATGGCTACCCGCTTGGTCGCACCCTCCCCCCCACTACTACAGCTGTTTCCTGCCTTAAACCTTACTGTCCTATTGCTCCTTACATTTGGAATGTCATCCCTAAATTCCTCTGGATGGAATCCTCCCCCAGTATCTTCTAAAATAAATTCAAAGAGTACTTATAGTATAGAATCACCCACTGTAACCCACAGCTCTTAATATTCTCCTATTTGTGTCTATAAGTTACCCTCCCACTTAGATTGCATGTATATATTGCATGTATATATGACAGAGATCTACTCTCTATTGTATCTTTAATATGATTGTACTTTGTATTAATTTTTAACTAAGATTTATTAACCTTATTAAATAAATCTTAAATAATAAGATTTACATAATTACTGCACCTGCAATTTGTCTTTTCTGTATATTAGACTAACGATAGTCCTATTAATGTGCTCAGTCTACTATATTTTCTGTTCATGCTTCATACTTACCCATAGAGGGAATGTTTAGAGATGTGATAAAGGGGAGCAACACCCTGCAATGTGGGTATTTGAGTATAGCACACACCTTGGAAATATAAACTTTATTACCTGAGGGTTTCTCTGGGGTGGAAAATAGTGGGCAAGCTTAACATAATGCAGCTTTGTGATTCATACCCTTTAGAAAAGTGTTTTGACAGTCTCATGTGACAGATAGAACCAGCTGAACCTTATGGGTGTAATAAGGCATGGGAGGAGTCAACTTTGTTCTTTTATATAGAAGGCAGATGGACAGTATCCAAAAACTGGGTTTGGAACTTGGAATGGACAACTTGAAGGAGATATTCCTTGGTAGGGGCAGTAACAGCATTCATTAGAGAAGGCATGCATTTCTAAGCAAAAGTACACAAAAAGTCATTATAACTTTAAAAAATTCCCCCTCTAACTGCATTGTTTTTAGGCTCAAATTCAAACATCATTTTTTGATGACTGATTCCATTTATGTGCTAACCTGTGTCAAAGGTTTACAAAAGGTTCCAGATGGCTCATGTAACTGATTAGCATTTTCTCACTATATTAGCATTATGTTTCTTTCTGAGGGCTACATTTACTAAACCAGCTGGGACATGTTTTTTTTTCCTGGTTGTGTAGGTCAATATATGCATAACATACCTTAAATCTGATGAATATATATATATATATATATATATATATATATATATATATATATATATATATATATATATATATATATATTTGCGTTGAGGTGGCTATGTGTGTATTTAGCCTTTTTCTTAGTACTTTACACTTAACTAATAAAGGTCTAGGATCCATTATCTGGAAACCCATTATTACAGGATGGCCATCTCCCATAGACTCCATTATAATCAAATAATTCACATTTTTAAAAATGATTTTCTTTTTCACTTTAATAATAAAACGTTACCTTGTACTTGAGCCCAATTAAGATATAATTAATCCTTACTGGTGGCACTGAATCTAATTTATCTAGGGGCTTATTTATCGAAGGTAAAACGCCAAATTAATCCAGTTTCCAAACACGAATTGCACAAATTATTAGAGTTTTTGGTCAGAACGCTCCGAAAAAAACTAGAAAATTATGGAGGCTATAAACATCTTCGAATGGTTCAAGGGACCTCTGCCATTGACTCCTACATTACCTTGACAGGTTTTAGATGGTGTATTTTCGGATTTGAGCTATTTCCAGGGTCGAGGTATATTAAATCTTGAAAAAATCTTTGGGAAAAAAATCAACTTGAAAACTCAAATTTTCCTGGAAAGTACAACTCAAACCTTAATAAATACCTCCCTAAATGTTTAAATGATATTGTAGTAAACTTATGGTATGGAGATCCAAATTATGAAAAGATGCCAAATCCAAAAATCACCAGGTCCCGAGCATTCTGGATAACAGGTCCCATACCTGTATAAATAGATCATCGTTAACTAAAATGGCATGGAAACTCGAACTGGTAGATACTTTATTACACATCTAGTGTGAAAAACAGTGCAAAATCTGTTTGTTTGTAGAATGAAATGTGTATGCGGACATGGGAAACTGGGAATCCAGCTAAAATGCATTTGATTTCTTTTATCTTTTGCACTCTTGTCATAGATAATTTATGGAAAACTGTTTTGAAGTCAAATGTTCAATTTATTATGATTCAGCAACCCCTACAGGAATAGCTTTAAAACTGCAGCATGGACTGAATGTTTTTCCAGTGTAAGATGCTGTAAGCATATGCTCTTTAAATATTGTCTGGTACAGAGCTGCAGGAATGAGGTTTATATGAAATAAACTTTCAATTGAGTTTTCTCTATAACACTCCAGACAGACATGTTTTACTGCTGGAGATCAGAACATTATTTCGTTTATAGCATTATTTTTAGAACGCACATATCCTCGTCAGTGGGAAAGAAGACTGCATTACAACCATTAAACAGCAAATCGAAGTATGCCTTTATGTCTTAGCCTAACCCTTCCAAAATAATCACATTACAATTATGTGGGAAAATAATTTCTTAAGAAGCATCTGTATCCCCAAGAAACTGGCAGACCTACTGCACCCAGAACGCTGACAAGCTTGGCTGCCGTATCCCTGCTGATGACAACTAATATGGAAAATAAGTATGCGCTAAAATATTTTTGGCACCTAGTTTTGTAAGCATGAAGATTTTGTATCAAGTCATATTTAGCATTTTAATTGAATCTAAGGTACAGCTAATATGGATTGGCATAACAGGAATTATCCACACATCAGGGTGCTTAAAGCCATCTAAATCCTAATACAGGAAAACCTTGGCAGAACTGGCTGAAAAGCATCTCAGGAAATGAACTGGCTCACAGCCCCCAACAATCTTTCATTAAGTGGAATTATTGCACAACCCTAAATAACGCTGATGTTTCCGTCTCACAGATGCATTTTAGAACGTTTTGTTCATTCAAGATACACTTTAAAGACACCTATCACCTAAGAATTGTTTCCTCCACCAGAATCTAAGAAAACCCTGTATCAAATGCCCTAACCATTATTGGGCAGATGTTTGTGTGAAATGAGTCAGTGAGCCTCAGGTTGCCTGTTATGTACATGCGTGTGACATAGGAACCAGGGCACTCCGACTGATCTATGTCATATTCATGCACTTAATGAGTGAGCTGGGGCATTTACTCGATGTAACCCAATACAGCAGCCCGCAATGGTGAATGGGCCAGAATGCTAGTTAGGGGACTTTACATTGGATACTTACAATACGCCCAGGGTCGGTCTTGGCTGGCGGGATACCTGCTCCCCGTGGATGATGCCCATGTTACCCCACCTGTTTATAGTCACTCGTCCACAGCAGTTAAGGAGCATGAAGGAGGTAAAAAATTATGCAGCATAGTCTGACACTGAATAAGCATATGTGAGCTGGGCACTCGCTTATTATGTATGTGCCCCAACATGGCCACAGTCACTGGTAGCTCCCTCCTATTGCATGGGCCAGAGTATTCTAGCATTAGGCTTTTCTATTGTTTTTCCCATCTGAAATATGGCCTGTGTATGTGATACATTAGGCCCAACATTTGAAAACTGGAAAAACATCTCCTGCATGTAGCATGGTGAACATTTTTTACCATGCCTATTTTGTGGCAACACCTCCTAAATAACATGTGCTATTTAAAAAATTTGCCAAACTATGGAAAGTTTGAACACATTTCCGGGGGTTTTAGGGTCATGTTTTAGATGTTATTACAGTTTTGCTAATGAAGGTGAAATTGTCCTTTAGGGTAGTGCCAGACGTGGCTACTGGGAGAGATTAGTCGTCCATCGACAAATAGCCTCCACTTCAAGCGGCTAATCTCCCCTAAATGACTAAATTTAAATTGCCGGCGGGATGGCACTCGGATCGATTCTGCTTTTTCAAAGTCGCCTGAAGTTTCCTCATGAGGCAACTTCGGGCGACTTCGGAAAACAAAGTGTTGCGAGTGCCATCTTACTGTCGATTTGCGTTCTAGCCAGCTGGAAGGCAATTAGGGGAGATTATTTGCCCGAAGAAGAGGTGATTTGTCGCTGGGTGACTAATCTTTCCCAGTAGCCACGTCTGCCACCACCCTTAAGCTGGTCATAGATGCAAAGATCTGATCGTAAGAACCCTTGATTTGTACGATTTTCGGACCATGTGGAGAGTCCCGTCATTTTTCGTCCCACAGAGATCGGTCGTTTGGTTGATTGGACAGGTTAAAAGATTGTTTTCGGCTGCCGATAATTTCTCTGCATGTATTGCCGATCGGACGATTTTGTCACCAGCTTTGGTCGGACATAACTTTCGTACGATTGCTGTCAGGGGCAGAACATTGGCTGATCTGTTCTTTTACTACATTCTTTATTTGAACTGAAAGACTAGTGGCAGGTCGGGAGATGGGGAAGTCCGATCGTTCGAGGATTTCCAGCTTTAAGCTGCAAGTCTCAGCTCTCTCAAGAGACCTGCTTATCTCATTAGTTACAATTGTAGCTAAGTGCAGGTGCTGGGTATTCTTGGCTCTCTGCCAAAAGCTTCCTATTTAATTAAGTTTCAGAAACTAGATTCTCTTTTACTATATCCTTCAGAATAGTGCTTAATACAGGGAAAGAGCTCTGTTGGCATAGGTGTTTTATATCACTCTGTACAGACTATTAGCAAAGTTACGGAGCCTATTTCTGCTGCATCCATAACTATATACAGTACAGCAATTCAGTTTCTCACTAGCAAAGTCCCCCTTATACCATATGCCTGCTCAGCCATACAGTAATTCACATGTCTGTCTTTCTTTTTTTTTTAAAAGTATTATAATACCATAAGGGAGATACGTCAGAAGATGTTGGGGCCATTTAGCTTGAAATAATGAAATGAAAAAAAATAACGAAAAAAAATTAAAGCAGCAAACAATTTAACTGTTTGACTGCATATAATGTTTTCATTGAATATCAGCTTTCATAACTACCTGTAACGCATATTTAGGGAAAGATTTATCTGAAAATTATTTTCTCCTGCTTCATTTTACCTACTATTCTTTTTCACATTTCATGTTTTTTATTTTTGCCCTTTTCACAAAAGCATGTTTTTTAATTTGACCATTGCTTTTCTCAAACTTTCCTGACATGCTTGAGATAGGAAAGCCATTATGACCTACAGCCAAAATAAATCAGAGAACACGGAAATATTGACAAAAATATTTAAATTGCACATTACATTCTCAAATTGTGCATACCTATGACATGTGCTTGATAAATGGAAGTGCATATCCGAAAACTATATTTTAGTGAAACAAAATGAAAAAATTTAACTTTATGCTTTTTCTCTTTGTAGTAAAAGGTTGATTTATAAAACATCAGTGTATTAACCTGAACAAGAAGCTTGCCCTACTAAGAAAGAAAAAGCAACTCCTTTACTCTCAGGAACCTTCAATGGACACCATACTGATGAATAATTAGTTTTGAAAATAATATATATTCTCTCAGAATATTAAAATACTTAGCATCTAGAATAAAGCATATATTTGACTATTTGTCATGAATATTTAGCCACTGGAGGCCACTGTTTAACCGCATTTGCTTGGCAACTTTAAAATGGATATAAACACCCCTGTAGAAATGAAAATAAATGTACTAAAGAGAGTGCGTTCTCTCCACTGCAGAACAGCAATGTAATTGCCACTGTCACAGAGTAGTGGGTAGTGCAGATGATCTGACATATAACTTTACTTACCTTTGGGAAATTGTAATAATCCTGGTGTGAGTGAAAGCCAGGTCAAATACCTAAAACAACACAACTACAATAAAACAAAAAGCCATGTAAAATTAAGTGAACTGTTTTAAAAGTAAAAGACACTCCTTTAATTACCCCTCAATCTGGGAGGGGGGCATGCAGGCCTTTTGCCAGAGTTGATTTTTTTAATGACATTTAGCTCTAATGCATTATCCAGACAATGAAGCACAGAACAATGGTGCATTAGAGATAACTCTTCATTAAGAAACCAACAGCATAGGGGTGCAACATGACTGTACACTTACATGGCATTTAACTGCGTGTGTAGAAGTATCTCAACAACAAAATCTCTAGTTGCAATAACAGGGCCTGAACTAGATGTAGGCAGAAGAGGCATGAACCTAGGGAGCAAAGGTGGGGGGTGCTAGGCACATACTTCTTCCATTGCCTACCCCTAGTCCTGACCTTTGTCCTCCCACTGACTGCTCTTCTTTTAGCTGCCTGGTTGCGCCTTTAACACTCTCAGATGCACTTGCTTGTTCAATCATGGGTGCAGGGTGGGGGGGCAGGTGGCTTGCTGGGTTGCTTAGGGCAGGGGTCCCCAACCACTGGACTGCGGACATACTTGAACTGGGCCGCGAGCATTTGGTGCAGATGCACCGAATTTGATGTGGACACACCAAATTTGGCATTGATGCCCCGAAACGGACGCACCAAATTTGACCAAATGGAGTGACCGAATTTTATGCTGGTGCTTCTGAATTTGACGCGGCACGTGCAGTTGACGCCCCCCGGGCCTTGTAAAAAATTCTGTTTTTTTCGACACTCCCTGGGGCAAAAAAGGTTGGGGACCACTGGCTTAGGGCACTAGGCTGGCTTGGCCCAGCTCAATACACAGAGAGCCCTATGCTAACCTCCTGGTTAAGGCTGCTATTAGGTTTGAGGGTCCCTTGCAAAACATAGCTCTTGAATTTTATGAAATTGGCAATATGTATAGCATTTTAATGGGCACAATTCTGCACCTAGTGCTCATAACAAAGCCCTTATATAATTTATAAGTCAAGGTTGGTGCAATACACCCAAAGGTCATTTTTGCTGATTTAATTTTTTCTGAATATCTGTCCACAGACATATTAGATTATAACATCCCAGCTAAAATGTAACTATGGCTTAAGAACAGAGCTGATTGTTTTTTTTTCAGTTACCAATTTACTTGCTGTTCTATTACATTATTTACCTCCCATATATTCTATTACTGAGCGTGCCTTGGGTTCCTTACATATCAGCTACAGTATTAAAGTGGTAATATAGTTTTGCCACAATGATTTTTCTGCTGACTCTATTGAATTACTTTTAGGTAAAGTTTTAGATTATTGGAAAGCTTATTTTAGTCCCCTGAGTAATAATTTAAATTATTTTTTTCTCCAAATCCTTTTCTTGCTCATTGTATATATACTGTACAGTTACAGCTGAAAGAAAAGTATAGAAAATGCTTTCTTTTAATAGCAACATTCCCCTTCATTCTAGAACCAGGATTCTTGGGAAATGCAAGGATAGTATTTGTTTTTATCTCCTTTAAAATACACTAATGAAAAAGCAGTAATTTTCTACATGTAGGTATTCCGCAAAAACATATATCAGAGAAAAGGTGGCCAGCAAAGGGAGTTAAATAGGGGACAGTAAGCTTGCTCTTCTGCCAAAAAGGTTTTGCTGTCTAGTGTGAATGTTGGCAGTTTAATTTACTTGCCTGTAATTTCAAACTCAATCCATGAACCTTTATGAATCTCATGTAGTGTGAACTCATATATGTTCCTTTCTTATGGCCACTACTCTATAATGCTTCCAAATTTCCCATTTTGGGTTTTTTGGGTTCTTTTATGTTACTTTCCGGTCTATCCCTGTATCTTGAACAGTCCTCTTGCTATGACTTCTCTTCTCTTCTATCCCCATGGCCCCCCTTCACTACCCCCAATGGCTCACCTTCACTACACCCACGGGCTCCCTGCCCCAGCCGATAACACTCTGCCCCCCCCCCCCCGGGGCAGGGGAGAGATCCATAAAAAGAGCAAATGAGCAGTGTCACAGGCTGCTGTGGACGGTCTGGGCTGATGAGGACATCAAGGACCAGGGGCCCATCGGGTTTTTTCCCATTGCCCCGCCGGCTCAGCCAAATCCTGTTTGGCTTCCAGTAAAACTTTGTTCAGGTAGGGGGTAAATTTACCAAGTGGTGAAAATTCGCGAGCGACAATGCCAACTTACCGAAATGCAAAGTTGCATCCAGGGCGCTGAACGCTGGCGAATTTTCACTAGTGTTACTTCGGCAATCAAAGCAAAGATGTGCTAGTGTTCAATTCTGCCTAGCACAACTTCGTTAGAGACCTTCGCTTAGGCTAATTTGCATACCGCAGGAAATTATGAGGTTGAATGGACATATATGTTGCAGCAAATACATTACATTGCACAAGTCCAGGGAACCTTAATAAAGAAAATAGAGTTGTTATAATGCCCTATACATGAGCCCAGTGTATAGTTTATGTTCCATATGTTATAAAATGTATGGGAGAACCCGGTTACCAAAAAGAATTTTAAGGACTTTTGCAGGCTGTCACTCTGAAAAAAGGAAAAGACACCAGAGTTTTTTGGGACTTAGAAACTTTTTCCACTAAACATATGATGTAAGTAACAGGAGATTGAGGAAGATCTATGAACTCTAGTGCACTTCGCCTGGTCTGAGCTGGCGAAGGCAAGTCTGGCGAAAGAGGTAACATTCAGTAAAATCCGCATCTTAGTGAATTTGCGGAGTAACGTCCCATTGCCAGAGCAAAAATTCGCCTGGTGTTAGAGTGCGAATGACCGCTAGCATCTGTCTCTTTCGCTAGCGAAGTTACGCCTGCGCCAGTAAAATGGCGAAGTGCTTGAAAGTGATAACGCTGGCGAATCGTCGCCATCGTTAATCACTTCACCCTTTAGTAAATCTGCCCCCTTGTGTGCCTATGCTAGTATGGCATAAAATACACAAATTCTTGGTGATAATTTGGAGAAACCGAACCCCCTTCCCACAGACACCAACAGGTAAAACTACATGACTTGATACTAGATATTGAACAAAAAATGATAAGGATAATCAATTAACAAAAACATTTAAACATTTTATACAGTATAAGTTCACTTATAACAATAATTTAAAGATGGCAAATCATTGTTTCCAATACATGATTAGTATTTGTTTTATTCAATCTGCCACAAAAATTCTTCCTTGATATTCCAGAAAACATTGAGGCTTAGTTGTACCTCAAATGTAACTGAAACTCAACCACAATTAGTTTTTGCCTTTGATTAATATTTGCCATTGAAAGTTTCACAGAGCCAGCTTATTCAGTCTTTCAAAATATATTCCCTAAAACCGGTAATTAAAATGTTTAAACCTAGTGTTATGTGTTTTTCAGTTTCAGTTATTTACATGCTACAATCAATTTCCAGATGAAAAAGAAAAAAAAAAAGATCTGCGATCAATATGACATTGATAACAGATTTATGAGGTTATGTAGGTCTGCAAAGTGAAAATAGATCAGAAACATTAGGGAGGTTTCAAATAACTATGGGGCATTCGATAAGAAAACACAGATGTCACTTGGGAATAGCAAAAACAACAAATACAAAATAATGGGCTTTATTCACTATATTGGTGGAGGTGGCTGTTAAAACATGGACGCATTTCTCTCTCTCCCAGTCAGTTTAAGAAAGAGAAAATTAGGTAAACAACACAGGATACCAATGGAAAACTTTGAACTGGTTTTAGACATTTTTGATCATAGTTGCTTTATGTATATGAATGGAAAACTAAGCCCTAAAACAGAATATTGCTAGACATGCCATATTTTAGATATTGAACTCATTGTACCAGCCTAAAGTTTTAGTATCCATATAGAAGCAATGGTCTTCAGAATTGTCACAGGAGTTTCCCATCTTGGATTTTGTTAGGAGCAACACTCTGTGGGCTCTGAGCAGCTATTGAGAAGCTAAGCTTAGGGTAAGGACACACGAGGAGATTCAGGGAGATTTTGTCGCCTGGCTACTAATCTCCTTGTCTTTTTTTTTGTAACTTATATTTTTATTTCACACAAAAAAGAAAATACAAGGCAGTAGCATGTTCGGTACAGTCATTTCAGAAGAAGCAAATTGAACAGTTGAAGGTCACAAAAATAAGTTCACATCCACTGCCTGTTATTACAGACCACACTAGATATGGTAGACAGTATCTGTACCGATTAACATTAAAGTCATTGTACTAAATAATACAGTAGAAAAGAAAAAGAAGAGAAGACAGAAAGAGACCAACTAGAGAAAGAGGGTCAGAGATCAGTAGGGGGGGAGGGGGGGTCCTAGTTCTCTAAATGCTAGTGATAGTTCTAAAGAGTTTGTGAGTTAAGTTCCAGGCTGAGTGGAATTCGAGAACAGTTCCCATGGGGACCAAATCTTAAGATAGAGAGGGACACTATTGTGCAGTCTAGCCAAGTTATATTCATATTGCTAATCTCCTTGTCTTTTGAGCAACTATCTCCCTGAACTGCCTCAGCGCTTTTCCCCATAGGCTACAATGAAAAGTAGCCTGCGCTAATGCACACACGGTGATGCGTTTTCAATAGTTGCCCAAAGTTGCCTCAGTGAGGCAATTTCATGTATGTATGATGCAGTATATAATGAGTATATTGTCGGTTGGTTCTTAAACTGACATCAGTACAGAGCATGTGCAGTGAACCAGCAGAAAAGAAGATGGGGAGCTACTGGAGCATCTTTGGAGGCACAGATCTTTACTGCTAAAGGGCTGTGGTTGCCTTAGGCTGGTACAGAAGTACAAAACATAATGTACAACATTGTCTTCCCTACTTCTTTAGTTAAGCTTTAGTTCTCCTTTAAGTGTGTAAAATAACACAAGTGAGACATTCTTTGAACACTTAAAGGGGAACTATCGCGAAAATGAAAATGTAATACAAGCTTCCTAAAACTAAAACTTTCTAAATACAATCAATTAAAAATTCTGCATTGTTTTTGAAATAATCAGTTTCACTATTGCTCTCTCAGCATCCGTTTCTCTTCATTCTGTCTTCATGCAGCAGTTTAGTGTCAGATGAATGATCCAATATATCTTATGGGAGGCTTCCTTTCCTAGCAGATGTATTAGAGCTCACTCAAATAACTGATTCCAGTTCAAAAAGAATCTAACAAAATGTTTGTCTTTTACACACTCACACTCACACATGTAGAGAGACAGGATTTCTGGTGATTTTAAATAGCGTGAGCTCTAATACACCTTCTAGGCAAAAGGAACTTCAATATAAGATATATTGGGCCATTCTTCTGACACCCAACTCCTGAATGAAGACAGAATGAGGAGAAACAGAGGCTGAGAGATGAAAAGTGAAGATAAACTTGATTATTTCAGAAACAGTGCAACATTTTTAATTGATTGTGTTTAAAAAGTTTCTTATTTTTAGTATGATCAAGCTTATATTCAATTTTAATTTTCTCGATAGTTCCCCAGTATTAACAGCAGTTGCAATAAGTGAATAGCATCCAGAAAATGCAATAGCACATTTTGTTTTTTAGTTTTTGTAGAGTGAAAAAATTGAATGCTAACATCCTATCGTACATGTAATGCAGTACTACTCTAAATCTTATTAAGAAAATAGGAACCTGGTGGAAATTTTTTTTTACAACTTTGTTCACTAGTGCACTAATATTAGTGGATTACTTAATGAATACAGGTACATTTATATAAATGGCACCTATAAATCAAATAGGTGGAACGACTGATAAAATGTAGTCCATTCTGTTTTTTCACAAGTTTACTTATGCCAAGGGATCTTTTCTCTCTTGTTCATGTTAAATTGCATTTATATGCGTATGGCTTTAAAAACATATGGTCCTGCAGGTCTATATGCTCCATTTTAGACAGTAGAGATCAGCGGCTGCCCCTATTCATAAACAGGGGTGAGGGTGGGCATCATCTAGGCATCCCCCAACTTATGTCCTATCTTTTGCATCATTCAGAATGGTAAGTGTCAGCAGACACAAGCCACATCAGGGCCCTGTAGGCTGATTACACTGCACTCTGAATATAGCAGCATGTTTTATCCACCATGAGGTGCAGCCAAAGCCCTGGTAGAAGTGATTCCTGAATGACTACTAATGAGTGTGTTCCATGGGGTTTAAAAGTCTTAGGAGTCAACTTTACTCCTTATGTGCAGTAGTTTAGCAGGAGGAGGCAATAGTGAAGTCTAGGCAGACACATCAGTAGATTCCTTTAATTAATTTTTAGTAAGATATTGCCATGGGAAACCACCCAGTGTTACACAGACTAAAGGCATTGAAAGAATACAGTATGAATAAAAGACTGCATTATCCTTATGACACAATACAAATTGAATTATATAATCATAAATGAATTCTAATACACTGGGCTACATATTCACACAATTTGTTAGGATCTGCCTGGACTAGAACTTTGGACTGTGTGATGTGTTGCTGGCCAGTTTTCCGAGCAGGCAACCAGTATATTTCTCTTCCAAGCACTTACCTCCACACTACCCCCCTCCTTCTTTGTTGACAGCATGTGACTTTAATCTAACAGTTAAAGGGCTTTATAAACCTACCTCTTGCAAATCCTAGTTACTTGATCATTAAAGCTCCCCAGCTTGGACTAGCTTGTGATTCCTGTGATTCCGTGCCAGGTTGCTGCCTTGCTCCTGAGTCTCTGTCTGGTTCCTTGTTCCCTGTCTTCCTGTGGATCTTGTGATTTTGTTCTCCATCCTGTTTCCTGAATCTGTCTTCTGCCAGCCCTGACCCCCAACCTGTTACTGGACTGTGTGAGCCTGTTTTTAGATACCTGCACCCTACCCAGACCCGTGCTTCCACAATCCGACCCGGACCTACACACTTGCATTGCCTCTGGTGTCCCTCCACACCTGTCCTGCTCCTTGCCAAATGCATTGGGAAATTGGAAGTGATGACATTCGTTTACAACAGAGCAGCCTTGGGGTTGGAAATTATGTCATAAAGTGGCATGAGCTCAGGTTTTTTCCTTTTTATTAAGTTAAAAACTTAGCGGGTGTATTCAGGGATACTCAGCACATAGGCTCCTACCTGCTAAGCCTGACACAGCTATTCATTTAGCATCAAGCACTGTCCTTCCAAAACTCTCTAAATTTTAATTAATCAGACCAGCAGCCAATCAACCTCACATAGGTTGTGAACTAAAGTCCATACTGAATCCAAAATGGAATTTGCGTATCTCCTTTGATCAACTTCTGTTGATTTTGTTTAGAAATCACAATAACACATGCTTGTTCTTGCCCAAAATACCACATTTATTAATTCCTCTGTAGACCTAAGTGATTTGTGCATAGTAATTCCATATCATTACTGGTAAAAACAGTTTTTTATACTAGGTCCTCCTTTGCTCCTGGCTCACCTGAAATTAGTGGATAAGTTAAGAGCTATCATGTCAGTATACTGACAGTTACTATATCATATTCATTTTGTATTTCTAAAGGGCTAAAAATACATTGGCACCAAATTAAATGATACCTTTATGGCTAGAGGCTTCATCCAAGTAACCTAGTATGACTATTATTGCTAATCAATCAGATTTTCTTTTTATAATTTATTACTGTACTGATTTGTTAATCATTTACCTCTAACAGTGTTTTCCAAATTTTATACCTTTAACCTGACGGCTCTTTGTCATATTGATTTTTCCTTATAACTAATGTTAGGTAAGAACTCATTTTGGTTTATTGCTTATGTCCTTAGGAGCTACATACTGATCAATTTAGATTTGACTCGGCCTATAAATTTCTTTCAACTCCATCATTTCCTATAATAATTCTTTATAATCGACCAGTCTATAGTACTTGAGCTATAATTCCCTGTAACCACTTTTATTTCTAACAAAACAACAAACTATTTACTTGAGTTGATTAACAAGCAGTGAGACCTTTTGTCTATTCTATTATTGCTGTAATACAGGTACATTCTGACCCGTTTCTGACTGTATAGCTTTCTCCCTCCCATGCATGACAAATTGAAACCATTGATTTGGTGAAATATTAAAACTTCAGTGCTAGCCCCGTAGCTATTAAATGCGAATGCAGGTATTTTAATGTATTCACTCAAGGTATTCAGCAAGATGAGGTCAAGTTAATTTCCTCTTTATGTGATGTAGTTAGGCATTGCATACATTTTTACATTTTCTACCAGTTAGCTTTTAAATATGGAAATAAGTGCACTTGATTAATCAGGAGTTTGTTGGGCTGTTGACTGTCACATCCAATATCTTCCATCGTCTGAAAGACAGACCTTATTACCATTTTGTGTTATAACATCTTGATACTTGAAATGCAGCTGAATATGAAAATCCTCAACCATGAAATAATAATTCTATATCAAAAATACAGTTTATGTTACATCACCTTACTATTATTAACGATGGGCGAATCTGTCCAGTTTCACTTCGCCAAAAAATTCATGAAACGGCGAAAAAATTCACAAAACACATTTAAGTCAATGGGCATCAAAATAATTTTGACGCGCAACAATTTGGACGCGAGTTACAATTTTATACAGATGCAGCCACTTTGGTTTGTCTGTTTGACACAGAATAACTAAACACAGATATCCCATTTATCTCATTTAACACAGAAAACTGTGTCACAACATCCCATCTAATTAAAGCATTCACCATTGTGAACAATGGAGCTTTGGTATGCTAATGGAAAGGTTAAATGCATTAAATGAGTTAAGATGACTTAAGATAACACAGTTTCTTCAATTACCCCTGAGTCATGACGCATTTAACTCACAAATCCAAGTGGCTTCATCTGTATGTGCGACTATTTTGTCCAAATGCATTAAAGTCAATGGGTGTCCGAATAATTTTGACCCGCAAACATTTTGACATGCCAAATTTTTTGTGGGCGGCAAAACACACAAATCCATGCCTGCTGAATTTATTCACCCATCACTACTTACATAACACATCATATTGCTTGATCTTACTTGATAATAATAATAAATATATTAGATTGAAAAACTAATTTCCAGCTTCTTTGGGAAAAAAAAGGTTAAATGAATAGCTGAAATGCATGAGGACTCATTTACGTAAAAAAGTGCCATTTTGATGCAATTGTAACCCTTATTTATCACCCAGGACTAGCTTTCATTTAAATAGTGTAGAGTAGAGTCCTGCAGCGAGTCAGGTACCCGTGGGTTACCCGCAAAAAAAGAGGCCACCCATGCGGAATGAGGGGAGGATTTTCAGATGCGGGTATGGCCACTTGTCTGAGGGTCGCGGGTCGGGTTGCGGGTCTCATCTAAATTTCTTATCTTACGTAATATAGTCTATATTTTACTCCTTGTAATGTTTTACAAAACGTTTTCAGTCCCGCCCACTTTTGATGATGTCACTTCCGGTTTGCAGCACCATCACTTCCAGGTCGCGGGCTGCAAGTTCAGGTCAGGTCTGGGTCTTAGAAATTGGTTCAGCGCAGGACTCTAGTGTAGAGCATTGAATACATCACACCCTCAGTTTCAGCTGGGCCCTCAAATATATATGTGGAGGAAGGCAGTTGTAGAACTGCTCCTAATAGCGATGAGTGAAAAATTTGTGTATTGGCCCCAAACTTCCGTATTTGGTTGGTGGATCATATTTTAGCAAAACTGCATCAAAAATTTACCACAGGGCTCATTTTGCTTTGTATAAGACTTCTCTATAATCTTTTTGAAGTCATTTTTGCCATTGTCATTATGAAAAGCACTTCCCTCTTCTAAGCTTTGGGGCCTCATCTATAAATGCCCTGGGCACAAAAATCCATATTCAGAAAGCACTTGCCTTTGAGGCATACTTGCATGAATGCAGGCAGCACCATATTTATAGATGAAGCGCAGATCATTTTGCTTCAATATAGAGACTAAGGACCTGCACCCATAAGTGCTGTTTGAAGGGTAAGGTGCAAAGTAAGACAAACATCATCAGGTAGTTTGAAAAATCAGCAAATATCTGATTGGTTGCTATGGGTTACTAGACCTAGGCTAACTTTGTGCCTTTTATTAAATTACACACATAGACACCTATGTAATGTTTGAGAGATCCAGATCATAACATTTCACAACAATTTAGATTTGTTTTTTTATCTGGTATCATTATTTTCAATGTATCTTTTTAATGAGTGAATTTTTAAAGAATAATATAGAACAAACAGTATAAGCAGTTCTGTGGTTAAAGCAGTGTTGTGGCATAATTGTAATATGCATGAACATAGCATTAGAATTATATTTGTAAACATTGATCCTCAGGTGGCTTTTCATGTAGATTGCAGGGTCAAAGTGAGTGTAGTTACACTTCGAACCATCCCACGTGGGCAGACACCACCTAACTGGCAGTTAAGGGTGAAGGATAGGGCTGGTGTTATTGTTTTCACCCAATATATTGTGGATCCATAGTGAGAAATGATGGAAGCAAAAAAACAAAAAGTCTTCACGACATTGTCTGTGCTTGTGGCAGTTTAGCAGTAAGGCAAAGTCAAGAGAAGCAACTCTGAGAAAATATAAATCTGATTAAGTAACTGTGGAAGTGGAGCTCCCTGTTCAGTAAAGGGTTTGTTCATCTTTAAAATAACTTTTAGGATAGAGACACATGCTCCGATTCGTGGAGATTAGTCGCCCAGTGAAAATCTCCTCTTCTTCTGGGTGACTAATCTCCCCGGGAGGCAGGGAGACAGTTCGGGGAGATTAGCCGCCCAGAAGAAGAGGCGATTTATAGTCGGACAACTTAATCTCCTGAGCGTGTGTCTCTGCCCTTAGTATGACGTATAGAGTGAGATTCTGAGACAATTTGCAATTGGCTTTTAATTATATAGCTTTTTATTTAGCAACTGTCCAGTTTGAAATGTTAAGAGCTACGTGGTTGCTAGGGTCCAAATAACCCTACCAACCAGGTAGTGGTTTCAAAGAGAAACTGGAGTATGAGTAGGAAATACCTATAGAGAAGATTAGTAATACATATCAATAAGAACAAAATGTTGTCTCTTAAAAATACAGCCCATTGTACAATACTTTATGGGCTACCTGGGGCTACTCTGTGACCCCCATTTGAAAGCCAGGTCAGAAGAAAAAGGCAAATAAATTAAAAACTATAAAAACTGAAGGATGAATACAGTAGCAGTTCCATGTATAAATAGCAACAGAAATCATAGAAGATTGGCAGGATTCATAGCAGGATGGAACAGGGGCAGTTCCATGTATAATACCCCCAGAATTCATAGCAGGATGGAACAGGGGCCAGGAGCATTTACCCTCTGTCAGTCTAACCTAATCCGTAGTCACGAACAAAGTTATTTCTCTCCGCTTTCAAACAAAACCAGTATCTGGAGCGGGAAATTTAAAGCAATCTGCCCTGCCTCTGCACTTATGCTTCCGACTTCCACATTCTCGAGCTCTCCTCTGCCCCCAACCTATCCAAAAAAATCTCCAGCACAGGCCCTATAATATCTGACGGTGCAGTGTTTTTTTTTAAAAAAAAAATCATAAAGCTGTCAGTGGGCCCCGAAAAACAGTGGGCCCTGGGCAGATGCCCCCTTTGCCCTGTTATTAAAGCGGCCCTGGTTATAAGGTGGTAAGATAAGGTACCTGTCACAGGTAATTTCCCACCACTTTTCATTGATTTGAATAGGAAATATTGCAGGCCTAGAATAAAAATAAACTTAGAAAAATCTTCAATTAATTTCAGACCTTTGTGCAAAATATTAGTACACCTAATATATATTTGTAGTGCATGCTATTGTTTTTACTCTACTAAAGAAGGATGATAATAAGAGAGACTGTTTTAGGACACACACCGAGTACTGTTATAAAAAGCCTTTATTATCTGAACAAAGAACAATCTAAAACAAAAGTGCAATAGTTCACAATTTGCAAGAGATCATGTCAGTGTTTGCAATCTCCTGCTGGGGGTCTGGACATGGCTTTTATTGCCCTCAAAGCAACCAAGAGATGCAAGCATTTTATTTTCAGGATGAGGAGATTTAACGTGACATTTACTCTGCGTAACTGAAAAGAAGATTGTGCTACTGTTCCAGTTTTATCCAGGTCAAACTGAGTATGCAGTTCTTTTGCAAAATTTTAATGCTAAAGTTAACATTTTTTCTTAAAATATGCTGTTTAAGAGAAAAAAAAAATATTTTTTTGGTAAGTTTAAATAGATTTTATATTAAAGGGGTTGTTCACCTTTAAATTAACTTTTAGTATGATGTAGGGCTAGTGATATTCTGAGACAATTTGCAATTGGTTTTCAGCTGTTTTTAGCAGCTCTCCAGATTGCTATTTCAGCATGTACTAGGGTCCAAATTACCTTAACAACCATACATTGATTTGCATAAGAGACACAAATATGTATAGGAGCGGGGTCGGACTGGGCTGGCGGGACACTGGGAAAAAACCTGGTGGGCCCAGATCCGCACCCTTCTGAAGTACTTTCTGCCAACGCGTGCATGCGTACACACGCGCCAGCAGCACATCGTTGGCGGGGGCCCTGAGGCAGCAGCCCCGGTAGGCCCCGGGCCCCCCAGTCTGAGCCTGAATAGTAGATTAGGGCCTGGCAAGGAATATGAGAAATAAAAATTAGCAATAACAATAAAAAAAGAAGAAGACAAATAATTTAAAAACTATAAAAAAATTTTTTTAAAATTGCTTAGAATTAGCCATTCTATAACAAACCATTAATTTAATGGCGAACCACCCCTTTTAAAAAAGTGTGTTTTTTTGTAGATAATAAAAGACAAAATAGTTGAATATCTACAATAATTAACATTAAATTGTACAAGTAAATAATTTATAGATTACAAACCAAGCATGGCACAAAGAAGTCCTTAAAACAATGAAATATACATGAATAGTGTTTGCAGTACACAAAAGGTTAAGTATTTGAGATTAGGGTTTGTTGCATACTGTGATTAGGGCTAGTGTGAGTACTTGTAATGCATAGAATCATTCCTCTTCAAAAGGTCTCGCACATTGCAAAAGAATGCAAGTCATTTGGCCGACATATGGTTTCACTAGACTTAGCATTGTGCCATTCTGGAATTAATTTCTAAAGTCCAAAGGTGTCATATTTACACAATGCAGTAATCCCCCGTAAACAGACTTCAATCGCTGTGGTTCACAAAAGGTCAGTAATATTTAACTTACAGGTTCCTTAATTTTGAACATACCTCTGTATAACATAGCTGCTTTTTATTTCAGGACTATCCCTGTGGATTTTGATTGAACATTGCCTCAAGGTTGAAATGGAATTCATTTAAAAGTAAGTTACACAATGTTGGCAAAAACTGCAGGTGTAACAAGAATACAATTATAAATTAGCAGCCACCTGCTGTGCATGTATGTACTAATATTTATAGAGACACGTGTATTATGTAAGATAGGCTATAAATATAAAATAATATTATTAGTCTGCTAAATTGCACTGGGAACACTATAATACTATGTGTGTGTGTATATATATATATATATATATATATATATATATATATATATATATATATATATATATATATATATATAAAAGGGCAGCCAAGTATGGAGGTTTACTTTGAAAGCAGCAAGTAAGTTGCAGGTAAAACCTAGTCCCTTTGTAAAATGTATAATGAAGCAATAGAATTCTTAATGAATCAGATGAAAATTGAGCATAGGACTGGCCAGATATGGGATGACTTTGACGTAGTTGGCCATCTTAAATATATTGCAATATATGGACAAACAATCCCTGTTTTGTTTAAAGGGTAAGGCATTTTTTAGTAGCAGTATGCACAAAATGTCGCTGTCTTAAATATATTGATAATGGGTTGAGTGCAGAGGACTTTTGTATTTGACTATATATATCTATATATATCTATATCTATATATAGATATATATATATATACATATATAAAATATAGATATATTGCTGTATACATGTTTCAAGTAGTGATGGTTGAATAAATTTGGCAGGCATGGATTCACAGTGAATTTCCATGTTTGCCACTAGCGACTAAACTCGCGAAACAGCTCCATAAATTTGCCGGTGAAAAATCCGCCAGCACATAAAAATTGTCGCGCATCAAATTTATCCATTGACATTAATGCATTTGAACAAAATAGTCGTGCTTATAATAATTGTTGCTCATGTCAAAATTGTCGCTCACCAAGATTACTTTGACGCCCATTGACTTCAATGCACTTCGCAAATTTTTTGCCATTTCGAAAAATTTTCGATAAATCCGCAAATTTTCAAGGTGAAATGAAACGCCACAGATTCGCCCATCACTAGTTTTAAGCATAGTAGAGCATTTTTTGCTTTAGCATGTACCATGGAATGCTAAATTTACTAAGGTGTGCATTTGGCTATTCTAGAAGTGGAAGTTCTTGTTTTTCAAAACAGCCTAAAGCCAATAAATCATATTATAGGAAATATTTATGAAGACCCTGGGCTGCAAGAGTCAGGAATTGCCCTGAGGGCCCGCATAATATTTTCTTGCCGGAGCACTAGTGCCTATTGGCTAGTGCTCTGGAATCAAACTAATTTCCTGTGCAGTTGGGCGCATGCTGCCCCTTAATCTATGCAGCCCTAGGTCTGGGCCTTTGTGGGTTCACCGCAAATCCGGGCCTGGCAAGAGTGTGCCCCTTAGTGCTCATGCAGAGTCGAGCCCTTTTTGTCCAGGTCATGGCTTTGCTCTGCCATTTATTCCCCCCTAACTTGTGTATCTGAATGACATGTGCTCAGTGTTGGCCGATGTGCTTCTTTCAAAGGACCAACAGTATTTTCATGTTCAGGCAGTGTTTATTAAAGGGGTAGTTCACTGTTTAGAATTGTAGAAAGTGAGAAACGGATATTGGCGAGACACACATTGGCTTCTGCATCCAGCACAAATTTAGTGTCTCAGCTCTGTTAATTATGATAGCCATAAGGACCGCCTTTCCTTATCCTCCACAGTCCGTTACCAATAATAATATTGGGACTGCCCTGCACCTCCACAATCTTGGTTGTTGGTGACATTATTAAAAAGAAGGATCAAAATGTCCTCAAACGATATACTGACAGGGTAGGTACTTTTCCCTGCCTTAGTTGTGGCCATTGTACTGGTATTATTAAGGGGGATTATTTGGTACATCCCCAAAAAGGCACAAAACATAACACAAAAGGCTTTCATACCTGTAACTCCCAGGGAGTAATTTATTGTTTAAAGTGCCCATGCGGCTTGGCATACATTGGCCAAACAAGTAGACAGGAAAAAATAAGGTTAAATGAACATAAGGCTGCTATCAGAAATGTTAAACCACCAAAAAAGAACATATTAAGGAAATTAGTGATAAAAAGAAAAAACAAGAAACTTTTTGATACCAACATTTTTTTGAAGCAGGCCATAGGACATCACAATTAAGATGGCAGGTATTAGAAAAGATACAAACACCAAATCAAAGCCTCAAGATAAGATTAGCACAACGTGAGGCTTACTGGATATGGCAAACTCAGACACCGAGGGGGTTAAATGAGGAGTTCAGCCTGAGATGTTATTTGTAACAATGTATCATTCCGTTTGAAATTATGTTGCTAATTTGTTTCCATCTTTCTACAGATTCTCCTAAATTGATAATTTTTCGTTAGAAAAGGAAAGGTATGATTAATTCCTTCCTAAATTGTTTAACTATATTAGGTTAATAACCCTGTATTTTGATTATAACCTTTATTGTTTTGTTTGGTGTTTAAAACAAAAAAAATTTTTGAACAAAATATTCTTTGAACAAAATGTTTTCAAACTTTTCAGGTGTTTGAACTTTACTTGGAATAACGGATATCTTAATTACTGTATGGGCTCTGGACTTTTATCATAATCCAAGGATTCATTTGATTGATTTCTGTCTGATATGTACATTTCTTCCTATGTGGGTGGTGATTAATAGGGATGTAGCGAACTGTTCGCCGGCGAACTTGTTCACGCGAACTTCGACTGTTCGCGTCCGCCGAATGTTCGCGAACGTCGCGCGACGTTCGCATTTTGAGTTCGCGTTCGATTCGAATAGAAATCGTTCGACCATTCGACCATTCGAATTCCTTCGACCACTAAAAATCGAACGATTTCCATTCGTTCGAACGATTGTAAGCATTCGATCGAATGAAAATCATTCGATCGAATGCTTCGATCGTTCGATTCGAATGAAAATCGTTCGATCGAACGATTAAAATCCTTCGATCGTTTGAATCGAATGATTTTAGCGGGTGTTCAAAGTTTGCGAACTGTTCGCGAACGTTCGCATTTTTTGCCGGTGTTCGCGAATGGCGTTCGCGAACACCAAATCGGCAGTTCGCTACATCCCTAGTGATTAACATTTTCTACGTATTTAATGGTGGAGGTGGGAGGCACAGATCACCTGACGAAGGGTTACGCCCCCGAAATGTTGTAACCTGTTTGGCTTGACATTAAACACGGGTAATAACCCTTGAGCACATTACGTGTGCTGGATTAACTCTATTTTGTATTACTTGTTGGTGCCGTCCTACTATGTCCTACTATTTCTTCTTGGGGTACTAACATTCAATAAGTTCTATTGTTCTTCATGTTGTACAAGACCTGTCAGTTCCTTAATTTGTTCGAGTGCCAGCTTCTGAACTTATTATTTTCTCAGAATCCCTTCCTGCTCTGCTTTCCTGCTTGTTTCTTTCCAAAGGGATTTCAGTGTTCAAGTGCTGGCAATACAGGCTTGTTCTGAGGTAGGTACTGGTATATGCTTCTGTGCAGAGATGCTGAAATCATTGAGCCCACTTCAGGAAGTCAAGGTGCATAGGAATCACATAACTGCACTGTGAGTGCATTTAACCTTCCATTGATGCTGATGGGTTGCTTGATTTTAAGAAACCTGTTTGTTGTTCCTGAGATCCTGCTTCCTGACTATTTTGAATTTTGCTTGCCCAAACTTGTGTCAGAGCTTGGACTTGTCTGAAACTGCCTGCCTATATTTAACATCTTTGTCAACTTGTTATCAGTGTTTGCAGTATCAACCTTGCCCGTCCTTCTTGTTACCAATACAATGCACAACACAAAACCTATATATTCATCTCATATTAAAGCTGGAATCATTGTAGGCACTGTATATATCAAGAATGAAGACCAGTTTTGCAAAAATTGTACTCTGTTGGACACCATTCTTTCCCCTTAGTACCATGGAGTGCTGTCATTTCTGATGTCACTATCATGTAACCCAATTTTTAACTATAAATATTTTACAGAGTAAGTATTTTATTTATAAAATAAACTCAGTGAGACCACGTCAAGCCCCAAAATAAAAGCCCTGCAAGTCACCTGAATATACAGTGGAACAGTCCATTTAGAGATGCCTGAAAAAATATTGAGAGCCAAAACCATATTTTTAAGTGAAATGTTAAATATCTTTTTTTTATGCTGAAGACAAAATGGAATCCCTTTCCCTCACATCTCCAGAATATAAGTAGAACAATTTATTTGTTCTTTGCATACCATATCAGTTAAGTAAGAAATTTGCAATCTGTCAGTGTCATACTAAGGTAAATAATTGTATTGGATTTTTTATTGATTTCGATCATCCCAAGGTTCAGAAGCTCACAAATCAGCAGCTGCATTTGCTATGTTATCTGAATACAGAAGTGACTGCTTGAAATTATTCCATCAACAGGAAAGTACAGCCATTTGAAAAAGTGAGAGAATAGGAAATAAAGTAGGCACAAAGGATATATCATCATTATTTTGCACAGCGAATATCTCACTTTTCAGTAAGTAACCTTAATACAAGCAGAGTTTATTGCTACATGCTAATGTCAATTTTAAATTCTGCAAGGCCTTTGCATTAGTTATCGCTGGTTATGTACAATGTTAAAGGAGAATTATACACAGGTATAGGATGAGTTATCCAGAAATCCCTTATCCAGAAAGTTTTGAATTACAAAAGGGCCCTCTCCCATAAAGGGCAAAGTGTCCCTCGCTAGAGACAATTTGCAGAAAAATCTCATCCTCAAGGATATAGCCAATTTACTAACAGGTGCAGAGGACAATTTGCTATGAAAGAGACTGTCGCTAGCGTAGGTTCGCATCCTATTGGCAGGCAACTTTCCGATCTGTCAAACAGTCGTTACACCGCAAATTCACTCTTGAGGGAGCAAGGTCGCGGTATCCAAAGGGTTAAGCAAGCGGATGGTCAGAGTCCAGGCAAGAGTTCAATGACAGGCAGATCAGGATCAAATAACAAGAGTTCAGGCAGAGGGTCAAAACCAAGGCAGGAGCAAGAAACAAGCTGGGAGCAGGAATCAGGAAACAGGAGCAGGAATCAAGGCTGGAGCAGGGATCAGGAAACACAAACAGGAACCCAGGATCAATGGCAGTAAATCCTATTCTTGGGCGCCATTCTCGGTGCCCTTTTATAGTTGAATTTGGCGCCATAGTGACGTCATTGTCGTCCTTACGCCGGCGTGCTTGTGCCGGCATGTTTGCATGCATCTGCGTTGCGGTGCTGACGTCCCAGTATCCACGTGGGCCGGCTGGGCGCCACCATTTTGGATTCTTCGCCGCTGGGAGCAGACTCGTCTCTTCGCGCTCCCGGCGGCCTTGACAGAATTTTACTGAACGTCAGAGTTTGCCAGAGTTTCCTTCACCACCTCAGACCAGGCGAACTGATAAAAAGAAGCTACATCTTCCTTAATCTTCTGGCAGCGACATCATATCCTATATGCCAGAAATTCATAAAAGTCGTAAAAAAAGCTGGCGGCTTTTACTTTTTTTAAAGCAGGATTGCCTTCAAAAGTCTTAACTATTAAAGATTTTTGAGGGGCATGCCGCATTTATTTTAGGGTGGGATCATGTCTAGGTCATTAGAAGATCATTTTTGTCTTTATTATAGTTCCTTGGACATTTGAAATAAAAAGTGGTCACTTCAAGCATTTGCACCAACATCTCTAATAAAGACGCCCATATGGCTATTCAAATTGACCTAAGTGTAAGAGTACTAACGAAGTTTCGCTAGGCAGAAATGAATGCTAGCGAAACTTCGGTATGAAATGCTTGCACTGAGTAACGCTAGAGAAAAAAAAATTCTGATTTATTCAATATATGTCATTACATACGTAGTTTTACAGTTTGTGAGTTTAGTCATGGTTTCAAAAACCTCTAAAAAACCCTGAGGAGATCCAAATTATGGAAAGAGCCCGTATCTGGAAAATCCCAGGTCCCGAGCATTCTGGATAACAGGTTCCATACATCTAGTTATGTTCAAATGAAAGCAGAATAATTCTACCAACATCTACCACATGGTCCTGATCCTTATTAGTTCATAGCTATCTATACCAAAAAAAAATCAGTAGAATGAATTCTGCATACACCTGCAAGGCGCACATGTTTACTGAGAAAGCACAAGTATGAAACCAATGGCAAAAACATACTGCAACTAGCATTTGAGCACCATACTGCGGTGCTACCTTTTTATTTTCTAATTAAAAAACTGTTCTATTTGACCATAGATACTATAGCATCCATCTTATAACACTTCAGATGGGTTCATTAGGCATGCCTGCTGTTTTAGACGTAGATTTATATAAACATTAAATGTACACATGCCGTAATGAAGAAAACATTCACATTATTGACTTATGAAAATACAAAGGGGATTTTGGGAGTGCACCAAGGCTAATTAAGTGGAAGTAATTTATAATGAATGCACATTTAACCTGGTCACGAATTCACAAGCTTTCAACAGAGAATTTGCATTCCCTGTCCCCATAGTACTAATTATTGCACATGCATGTATTTTCAAAAACAAAGATTACCTCATATGTCTCCTAACACGCTGATCCATTCTTTCTGCAGTGTAGCATTTTATAGGAGAGATTTCCAAGACCAACACCCATTTTTAAAGATAGAAGGCCACCATTAAAAGGATGCATTTGTGGGTTGCTACAATTATAAAGAATGTTGACCTACCTCCCTGTAATCAACTCAATGTCTATCTCTAACACCATTGTCTACAACACAGAGTCTAAATCTTCAGCTAGGAGGGTAACAGGCTGCTGCTGACAGGGGCATAACTACAGAGGAAGCAGACCCTTTGCAGGGGGGCCTGGTAGTGTAGAGTGCCCTAGTTAATGAGCAGTTTTAATATATCTTGGTAGAATAGTCCATCTTATTAATTTTTTGTGGCCCTAAACTTAATTTGCCCTGGGGCCCTGTAACATCTAGTTACACCACTGGCTGCTGACTTTGTCACAAACGACACACTAAATCCAGAACCCATGGTAAGCTCCCTGGTCTGGGCTCTCACGTCTGCCTATAACCGCCACCTTTCACCTCGGGAGGCGCCCTCGGCTAATTGGATGCTGCCAGGTCTTATTTGAGAGAGGAGCAAAGCTAGCGGTTCTGGACAAACAAAGGTCGATTGAGCACGATCGTCTCACCAGGATGGAGGAATGCCACTTGGAACAGGCAGGCCGGACCAGCCTGTTCCAAGTGGCCTGTTCCAAGTGCACAAGCAGAGATTAGTCAGACAGGCAGGAATCAGGGTTGGAGAGTGTAGAATAGTCAGTGGACAGGCAAATGGTCAGGATTGGAGAGTTCAGAGTTAAAAGGCAGGCAAGGGTCAGGATTGGAGAGGTCCGATGAGTCAAACAGGCAGGCAAGGGTCAAAACACAGAAGATCAAACAGGAGTCACATAGAATAAACCCAGGAACTTTAACAAATAGAACCTAACAATGGGCAATGTGCTGATACCTGAATTCCCCTTTTATACTATTGAATTTCGTGCCAGGCACAATGACGTCATCACGCTGGCGCATAAACCCGGAAGCACCACTGCGCACGCGCCATAGAAGAACTGGCACTCAATGGGACAAGACGCATGCAGCAGGCATCCCCGCCAAGGGCATGGCGGCTTCCCCGCATGCCACTAGACCACCAGGGTCTAGTCCTAATCCTTACAGACTTTTACAGTTGTGGGTTTTAGGTTGCGATATGGAAAAAAGCTTTCCTAGAAATGCAGAAGACAGGTAAAAAAGCTGGTAGAGGAAGGGCTTAACTATCTTGGGGCTGAGAGAGCAGGAGAGCAAAGTTAAAAGCCTTTAAAAAACAAAACAATAACCCATAAGTCATTAATGTGTAATAGACCTCAAGATTAAAATGTAACATACTATCTTGGAAAATACTGCTCTACTGCATAAAGAGTAAAGATTTTTGATACGTTTTTGATAATTTTGCTGTTCTTAAGAGACATTATATTGCCCTTTAAATAGTGGATACACCACACTTACATTAAGGTAATTATTTTCATACATTGTCAATTAAAGGGGTTGTTCAAATTAACTTTTAGTATGATGTAGAGGGAGATATTTTGAGACAATTAGCAATTGGTTTTCATTTTTTATAATTTGTAGTTTTTGAATTATTTAGCATTTTGCCCAGCAGTTTTTCCATTTGGAATTTCATCAGCTATCTGGTATCTAGGGTCCAAATTATCCTAGCAACAAGGCCTGAATAACAATAAGTAATAAAAAGCAACAATAACAATCCAAATTGTAGCCATTTAGAGCAATTGTTTTTTGGCTGCTGGGGTCAGTAACCCCCATTTGAAAGCTGGAAAGAGTTTCTTTGTGTAAAAAAAACACAGATTTGAATATGAGTTTATAAAACATGAATATCAAGATTAAATATGTGAACAAAACATGAAAACTTCAAATAGAATTTAATGGAGTGCTTCATTCAAATAAATGGTGGAATGTGATTTTACTGTGCTCCAGTTGTTTTTTTTTTTCACAATTTTAAGTGATCAAGTTTTTACATTTTGAGTATTTCACACTCAATATTTCTGAATTTTCATGTTTTTACAAATCAAACAAAAAACTCAAAAGTTCAAAGGCTGAAAAACTTTGTGGTTTACAAGTATAAAGTTAAAAGACTCACAGACTAGTTTCACTTACAATTTATTGCAAAAAGATTCCATGTTTCTATACTGATCTAGTACGAGTAAAGATATTACAAGGGTGTGATACAGGGAAAGTACATACAGCAGCTGAAGCATATCGAATACCAATGTTTTTAATTATTTGCCCTTAAGTATTGTTGCTTCACTCTGTGCTACTTGAAATCAAAATGAAGCCTGTTTCATTTAGTCGTCAAAAGACATACATGCACAGTCCTATTTATAGCACACTTTCCATGAAAAAAACAATATCACGCAAAACTGTTAAGTGTAATTAACTCTGGATTCAAGCAATGTAATTATATCATACCTGTGAGAGTTGAATTAGCTGCAGTAACAATTTGTTATAGTGTGCTTAGTATGCTTTTTGTTTAAGCCATGCAGTTACTGAACTTAATGTTATATCCTGTAAAATAAAAACATAATAATAACTCAAATGTAACATTTTGCATATTGAAAGCAAGTTTTCCATGCTTTTATTTGTAAATGGCTACTAAAATCAGCCTCTCTGTTCTTTATTATTCTCTGCACTGCTAGTCCTGACTACACGACCACTACCAATAATACAATTCAACCTGTCACTTCAAAAGCTCTTCAAACATCTTGGATCTACCCATGTATGGGCAGCTTAAAGTATTTTGTGCAATTTCCATTCAATTCTACCTTGATTAGCTACACAAAACCAATAAAGAAAACAAAGCACAAACTGTTTGCATCCAAGACATACTATATATCTCATTTTCTAATTTTCTATATCCCATATTCAAGGGCTGATTTATCAAAGGTCAAACAGGATAATCCTAAAGGATTTTAAGCAGTTTGATCTGATTTTTTATTTGAATTGACCCATTTATACCATGTCCGTTCTGCAGCATGTGCTGTACAGCTATGAGCATCTGAACGCCATAATCCAGATACTAACCCCCTAATGCATCACGAATGCTAGGACATATTCACTTAAGTGTTCATTTTTTTTAATCCAACTCTGCCATGTCAATATCTGACATATTGCATATTTTCACATTAACATCAATATTGAATGGCCATAGGAAGTGTAACGTGTCAACAGTTTTCGGGTGTAAAACTTTTTGTGAAAATACGTTGGTGAATTAATGCCATAAAGCAATGACATATGTGGGTAATAAGCATGGAGGATGTGATTTAGATAAGATTCAAAATTGCCTGCTTTATCTTTATAATGGCAGTTAGCCTGCCTGGATCTGGTGAAATTACTGTTCATGAAAAACAAATTGGTGCTCTAAATAAATTAGCATATTTTTGAAGTTTCACAGTGGTGTAATTACACTTGGCCAAAATCTGCAAATGCTTGGCAATGCAAAGTTAAAATGAACACAATTTTTTGTACCCAAGTTTTAGTAAATCGCCGATTTCAGTTTTTGCTGAAAATGTGTCAGCTATGAAACTTCACACTTTATAAAATAGTAAATATGCCCCTAAGAACAATTATTTTTGATTCATTCCAATATGGAAAATATATTATATCTTAAACTACTGTTAAATAAACTGTATGCATCAGTACCAGGTATAAAGAGATGATAAAACAGAATTTAGCTGCTCCCACCATTAATATTTGGAGAGGCTACAGAGTTCTTGAGCGTTCCCAAGAACGTCCAGAACATTTCCCAAAATATGGACAGCTGTATGTACTACAAAACAAGTTAAAATAATAGTCTTTATTGACTTCACTTAAAAATAGGCAAGAGGATCAAAAACCTGACGAGATTTGGGCTCTTATGCCCTTAATGGTGTCCACATTTTGGGAAATATAAAGATTTAATAAGTCTACCCAAAAGTTGTTTTTGTATCTGTATAATTTGTTCTAATTCACTTACAATCCACAAACGTATTGTAAAGTTTATTAATCGCACACTGTGAAACTACATGAAAGATGCTGTTCTTCAGAAATTACTTTTGTTATGTTTAAATACATGTGACTATTGTTATTTAAACCCTGACGGTTATTGTTATTTAGCGCATTATATGACTTTTTAGTTATTAGCTAATTTTGAGGTCCGTTTTATGATAAACATGGTTAGTAACAATTACAATAACAAACTAGACAATCATTTTAATGTGGCATTGCAAAAAATATGCTGAATAAATTCTGTAGCCACTTGTAAACTGCAGATATTGATTAACAGAGCATGCAATGTTAAAAAAAATACAGGGTTAATGCAATCAAGGTAGGCATCTGATTGAATCAAAGAATAATTAGAATGTATGCAGTAATTTTTTAGATTGATAGAGTTGTAATATGTATCTATCCATCATGATTGATAGTCAATTCTTTAGGCTAATGGTTTTCAACCTCTTGTGTCTTTGGGGACATTTCTCAGAGAGTAGCTGAATATATTATCATTTTATTGATTAAAACATCAACAAAAGAGGGGTAGCCAGTGTTGCCTTTTATCCAATTACCAAACCAAATCTTTGAAGAATATGCAATGCACATAGGCATTTCAACATGGCCTATATACTACTGTCAAATAATTGATATATAAAAATGATACGTATAATCAACTTTTTTGTTTTTTTCATGAAATATGAAAATGTACATACTCTGCATATGCACATTTTATTTTATTTTTTTCTTAGCAAAAAACACAATTTCTGTACTTAACTGCAATAACTTTACAAATGGAATTGTCTCTAAAATAATTGTTTGTTTCGGATGGCTATGACCTCCATTTATGAGAGACACCAAGATACTATAAAGGATAAATTGTTCCACCAGCACTGATGTACAATACACAATAAATTAAACATACATAGTAACATAGTAACATAGTAACATAGTAAGTAAGGTTGAAAAAAGACGAGATCGAGTTCAACCTTTTTTTTTTTTTTTAACTACCTATCTGCCAGTTGATCCAGAGGAAGGCAAAAAAAAAACCCATCTCAACCCTTTCCAATTTGCCTTAGAAGGGGAAAAATTCCTTCCTGACTCCAAAATGGCAATCAGACTAGTCCCTGGATCAACTTGGATTATGAGCTACTTCCTATAACCCTGTATTCCCTTACTTGCTAAAAAGCCATCCAACCCCTTCTTAAAGCTATCTAATGTATCAGCCTGTACAACTGATTCAGGGAGAGAATTCCACATCTTCACAGCTCTCACTGTAAAATAAACCCTTCCGAATATTTAGGCGGAACCTCTTTTCTTCTAATCGGAATGGGCGACCTCGTGTCAGCTGGAAAGACCTACTGGTAAATAAAGCATTAGAGAGATTATTATATGATCCCCTTATATATTTATACATAGTCATCATATCACCCCTTAAGCACCTCTTCTCAAGCGTGAACATCCCCAATTTGGCCAGTCTTTCCTCATAGCTAAGATTTTCAAAACCTTTAACCAGCTTAGTTGCCCTTCTCTGTACCCTCTCTAATACAATAATGTCCTGTTTGAGTGATGGAGACCAAAACTGTACGGCATATTCTAGATGGGGCCTTACAAGTGCTCTATACAGTGGAATAATGACCCCCTCCTCCCTTGACTCTATGCCCCTTTTAATACAGCTTTAATACCTTATTTGCCCTTGATGCTGCCGACTGGCATTGCTTGCTACAGCCAAGTTTATCATCTACAAGGACTCCAAGGTCCTTTTCCATAATGGATTTGCCTAGTGCAGTCCCATTAAGGGTATAAGTGGCTTGGATATTTTTACATCCCAGGTGCATGACTTTACATTTATCAACATTGAATCTCATTTGCCACTTAGCTGCCCAGATTGCCAGTTTGTCAAGATCATGTTGCAAGGATGCCACATCCTCAATGGAATTAATTGGGCTGGATAATTTTGTGTCATCTGCAAACACTGATACATTACTTACAACACCCTCCCCTAAGTCATTAATGAACAAGTTAAATAAAAGTGGACCCAATACTGAGCCCTGGGGGACCCCACTAAGAACCTTACTCCAAGTAGAGAATGTCCCATTAACAACCACCCTCTGTACCCGATCCTGTAGCCAGTTTCCTATCCACGTGCAAACGACTTCATTAAGCCCAACAGACCTTAGTTTAGAAAGCAGTCGTTTGTGGGGCACAGTATCAAATGCTTTGGCAAAATCCAAATAGATCACATCTACTGCCCCCCCACTGTCCAGAATCTTACTTACCTCATCATAAAATGCAATCAAATTCGTCTGACATGACCTATCCTTCATAAAGCCATGCTGATTGTTGCTCATAATGCCATTCATTAGGACAAAATTTTGAATGTGATCCCTTAACAAGCCTTCAAATAATTTGCCCACCACAGATGTCAAGCTTACTGGCCTATAATTGCCAGGCTGAGATCGTAATCCCTTTTTAAATATTGGAACAACATCATCTTTTCTCCAATCCATAGGCACCATACCAGATGACAGTGAATCTGAGAAAATCAGAAATAAGGGCTGGTCTAAAACTGAACTAAGCTCTCTTAGAACCCGGGGGTGTATGCCATCAGGCCCTGGAGCCTTGTTTACATTAAATTGTATTAAAGCTTTTTGAATCATATCCTGAGTCAGCCACTGACTTGATTGAGCTGAACCATTCGTGCAGTCAGACTCCTCTATTGTATACACTGAAGAAAAGAACTGATTTAACACATTTGCCTTTTCTATATCTGTTACAACCATACTGGTACCATTATTTAATGGAGCAACACTCTCAACCTGCATCTTTTTACTATTAATATATTTAAAAAACATTTTAGGGTTAGTTTTCATACAGTACTGTACATCTTTGATGTACTAGAGCTTGCATCACTGCTGCTATCGAAACGCTGTTTGTTTATTTTGTTATTTTGTACTGTACACTAGATCTCAATAAAGACTATATATATATATATATATATATATATATATATATATATATATATATATATATATATATATATATATAATTGGTAAAATTCTCTTACAAAAAGAAGCTTTTTGGATATACGAATTGGGATGTGTGATACCTAAAGGTCTCAATGGGCAATTGGTGCTCAGCAGTTTCCTCACATAAGTTAGGCCTCTCCTGTTAACATCGTGTCAAGGCAAATGACAATAGAAACGTAAAATAGAGTTGGTTATAAATTATAAGTTTATTGAATGCAAAAGAAATAAACATGAAAAAACTTTTTTGTCAAACATGTAAATACAGCACCACTGTAAATGATGCTATAATGTTTCTAAATTTGCCTTAAAATAAGTAACATAGATACATTTGTATAATTTTGCAGATCATTCAGAAGCACTTCTTGAATGGATACTAAATGTTTTTAAATGGACACAATTGTCACAAATGAGCACTGCCACCACCAGCACGAAGGTGACACCTAGTGGTGATATGTATGTATTACGCTTTTTTTGTTAACAAACACTATACAAATGTCCTGTTTGCTTGTTGTGGATTTTTTTCTTGCCTATGACGTCATGCTTGGCGCCAATTTCAAAAGGGATTTAAACACTTGTTGATGCACCTGCTATTTGTCCTTGAGAAAGGTCCCAGTGTGGACCGAAACGTTGGATATGCATGTGTGAATAAAATTCAGCACTTTTTTCACATAAAACTTGGAGTGCGGGTCCTTTTACTACTTTGTACAAGAACACTTTGACCAACGCACCCACTTCATTAGAAATCCGGTAAGAGTGCGCTCACTCAACAGACTGTATATATAATCTGTATACATATATATATATATATATAATCTGTATACATGAATATGATACTGATTGAATCAAAGATAGCTGCTCCTGATTCTCCCAAACAAAAGGGACAATTAATCCAAATTTTGCAATAACTACAACAAAAATATATAAAATATCCATATTATACTATACACAAGCTATGCATGCAGCCCCAAGGAACCAATACATTGCTTTTCTACATGAAGATGCACACTGGATTATATTTTTGGGTCTCAAGATTGCATTATTGCCTCTACATTCTGGAGAACTGGAGACCACTACTAGCAAGCCAAGGGACCCATAGGGTTAACAGTCCCTATAGTTTTATATCCTGCACAAGTGCTAATCCCCTACTTACTAGGGATAAGCCTGTGTATCTAAATTAGTTTGTTTACATACATATATATTGTTGGCTCCTAGAGATAGTGACCACTCTTCGTTGCACTTTAATATACATCCTCTTTTCACATGGATGTGCATGGGAGTCTGGTGTCAACAAGGCCTAGTAAAGAGTTCTTCCCTAGAGAGTCAACCCTTTTTAGTAAAAGCTGGTAAACAGGGACCCTGTGAATCAGGTAAAATCATTTATAGGTTTAGCTTTTTTCTAGGAACATAAGTTAAGGCAAGCTAATAAGCTTGTGCTCCAACAAGGATTGATAGCTGGAGGTAGCTCTCCCTTAGACATTACTGGCTTAAAGTGAAGGGACTGCAGTACTGAAGAGTAATTCAGGCTAAATTCTACTCCCTGAACCATGTAGGGGGATAGGGGATACAGACAACTATTGGTGAATCTTAAAGGTGCTTCTTAAAACGCCAATCACCACAGTGCTGTCACGTCTTTTGGTCTGCATAATCTACCTTGTTAGCGTTAACCCTGTGGAGCATTTGTAACAATAAAGCTAGTTATGTTTTTGTCAGGGAGCCGGGAGCTCCCTCCAGGGAGGTAGTCGGGATCAAGGAGGAAGCCTTCTTGAGGGTGCAAGGTTGCGGTGTCCAAGGGGTTAATCCAAAGAGTAGTCAGAATCCAGGCAAGAGTTCAGGGGCAGGCAGATAACAGCAAAGTCCAAAGTCCAGGCAGGGGTCAAGGACAATAATCAGGAACAAAATTAGAAGTATCAGCACACAGGGAACCCAGGAAATACTTAGGGCAAGGTTTCCTATACTTGGGCGCCATTCTGGCGTCTGGGTAGGGTTTTTATGTTTGAATTTGGCGATTGTCATCGCGCCGACGCCGCTTACCCACGTGGCGGCCATGGGCGCTGCCATCTTGGGAGCGACCGCGGCAGGAGAGGATGCGCCGCCCGGAGCTCCTGAACCTGCTCCGGGCGGCGATCGCGACAGTTTTGTTTGCAAGAACCTCTGGTATCCTATTTTCATTTCTACGCAGCAGTTGATGGTGTAATAGCACAATATCCTCAGCCTTCCTCCTCCACAAACGAGTTTTCTGCTGCGTAAGAGAGTCCAGTTTCGCATGTGCTTTACTTCCACTAATTGGAAAGGCACTTATTAGTCAAGATAGAGTTACACAGGGAATTAAAGGTACTTGGACAAACCATCATTCCACAACCCCCACACACACAACTTACCTATAGACTTCGTTTCGACTCCATATACCAGCAAATCCATTGGCTCCCAACTGCAGCTGCTATATTCAGATCTATTAAAATATTATCATGGGATCAAAAGCTTTTCTATGGACTTGAACTACAAAACATCAGCATAGCTTTAACATTCAGAAATCATGACTCTACTCTACATTTCAAGGGATCTTCACAACTGTAACTCAACGGATTTTTACACTTCTCCCATTGATTTACTAACTGTCACGGCCGGCACCCAATACCAGAACAAATGCCAAGTACCCTGGTCTCGGCTCGGCTTCACCAGTAGTGTGACCACCGTTGGGCTTCGGGAGGTGCCCTCAGCTTACTTGGGTGCCACCTGGACTTTTGGGCCGAAGGTCACAATCTTTGGTTGGGGAGAATATTTTTGCCCTACAGGTGTCCTTTAAAACAGTACCCTCTTAGTCTTACACGGGGACTACACATAAGGATAAGGGGGTATCAGTGAATAGAAAATAGATCAAATAATTCAATTTTTGTCCCTTGTTGGGTACCTAATATGGGCAACCAATAGGTTTAAAAATCTTGTAAAACACAATAGTAGTAAATGTGCAGTGTTGCTCTGAATTGGCAGTACAGGTATGGGACCTAGGATTTTCTAGATAGGGGTCTTTCTGTAATTTGGATCTCCAAACCTTAAGTCTACTAAAAAAATCTTAGTTGGGATCCAGTTCAAGGTACTGTATTATTTTTACAGAGAAAATTGAAATAATGTTTAAATATTTGAGTTATTTCATTAAAATGGAGTCTATGTGAGATGGTCTTCGCATAGTTTGGAGGTTTTCTGGATAATAGGTTTCCATATAACGTATTAACATAAATGTCTTGAGGGTTTATAAAACAAAATATACAGTTCTAACACTGATGAAAGAGGATTGTTGAATAACCATCCTGGGTGGAATGTCTGCTTCTTTAATGGTATTGATGTTCATGGCAGAGAAGTAAGCTTTGAATCCCAAGATAAATGAAAATGCTGATCACAAGTGAAAAGAAGCCTTTAGTTATATATCACATATAAATATTAATAGGAATAAAACTCACTACCCTGCCATCTTCAATACTTGGATGATGTTATCCAAAGAGCAAATAAATGCTTTTGATCACAGAGCTTGCAACAGCCACGAGTCTATTTTCTTGCACATGCATCCGATTTCATTCTAAATGTGTGTGTTTCTGTGTCGCTTGCACTTGTGAACTTTACCAACTGGATCTGGGAATAATACCCGCTTTAAAGTAAAATAGCTGTCAATGGGGCCTTGAATCAGCCATGGAGCTGAAGAGATCCTTAACAAATGAAGATTGATGTTCTTTGATGTTTTGCACATTATTGCACCAGCACAGAGTCAATGAATCAATTCACTATCATTAACTACTCTGAGAGAGACAGCTTTTATCCTGGAATTGACAATAAAAATTATCCTGAGGAAAACATTCAACAAGAGACTGAATAGTCGGCAACAGAATGTGTTCATCATGTATCAAGAAGAAAACTGGAAGTTTCAGCATTAGAAACTGTGTGTGTGTTGTGGGGAATATGCTAGCTCATCTAATGGAAGAAATGGAAGTCATCTTTGGAAGAAAGTGCCATGTAAATATTGCTGTTTAGTGTAATAGGGTATACATAGTAACATAGTAAGTTAGGTTGGAAAAAGACACATGTCCATCAAGTTCAACCTTTTAACTTTTTTAACCTGCCTAACTGCCAGTTGACCCAGAGGAAGGCAAACTACCCCATCTGAAGCCTCTCCAATTTGCCTCAGAGGGGGAAAAATTCCTTCCTTACTCCAAATTGTACTAGTCCCTGGATCAACTTGTACTATGAGCTATCTTCCATAACCCTGTATTCCCTCACTTGCTAAAAATCCATCCAACCCCTTCTTAAAGCTATCTAATGTATCAGCCAGTACAACTGATTCAGGGAGAGAATTCCACATCTTCACAGCTCTCACTGTAAAAAAAAAATGGGTGACTTGGGGGCAATGACACTTAAGCTTAGCTTCTCAGCAGCTGACAAAGCAAACTGCACATGTGTCAATGACTCTCCAAACAAAATCCAAGATGGTGATCTCCCCCGGCACACTTTGAAAGATCTGAATCATTACTGTCATAGATATTCTGAAAATGTAGGCTGGTGCAGTAAGTACCTGTCAGAGTGCTCAGAACCAGGGGTTTTCTGGATATTGTATCTTTCTGTAATTTGGATGTTTGTTCCTTAAGAACTAATAGAAAATCATTTAAACATTAAATAAACCCAATAGGATTGTTTTGCCTCCAATAAGTATTAATTATATATTAGCTGGGATCAAGTACAATACATTGTATAATTATAACAGAGGACAATATTTGGATAAAATGAAATCTATGGGAGATAGCCTGTAATTAAGAGCTTTCTGGATAATGGGTTTCAGGAAAACGGATCCCATACCTGCATTTAAAAAACAGCATTTGTATTCATATAAAAAAGGGTAAGAAATAAATATTGAAAACAATTATGTTTTAGTTCTAAGACTTTATTATTGTCCTGATTTGTGTAATTTGCTGTGTTGATTGTATATTGGTTGTGTAACATTTGCAGCAAAGTGTCTTTTTTATTTGACACCAATGGTCATGTGTTTGTAAGTGGATATAATTGTATTTTCTGCCACACAAGCCGCAACAAATTACATCCTGTTGTAAGGATTTTTTTATTTTTATTAATAAAAATGGTGGCAAAGATTTGTTGTTTTTTTATAGATCAATTAAGGGCCAACATTTATTAGATGAAAGTTTCATCTAATATAGAAGGGCAAAAGCTATAGTCTCACTGGTACTCCAAACCTAGCAGGGGCATAATTATAGAGGAAGCAGACCCTGCGGCTGCAGGGGGGAGCAGGAGGTATAGGGGCCCCATGAGGCTCTAATTCATATACAGTTTCAATAAATATTTTTAAAACAAGTCAACCTATTTTGGGTGCCTGAAAATTAGCTGTGGGGCCCAGTAATATCTAGTTACGCTTTTGAAACCTAGCTTTAGGGGCAGATTTAACAAGGGTCGAAGTGATTTCGAGGGAATTTTCGAAGTAAAAAAAATTTGAAATTCGAAGTAATTTTTTGGATACTTCAACCATCAAATAGGATACTACAACTTTAAGTTCGAAGTAAAAATCGTTCAAATATTCGACCGAAGTACTGTCTCTTTAAAAAAACTTTGACTTCAATACTTCGCCAAATTAAACCTGCCGAATTGCTGTTTAGCCTATGGGGGACCTCCTGTGTGTTTTGTTAAGTTTTTTTAAGTCAAAGGATTTTGTGGGAAAATCGTACGATCATACGATAAAATCGTACAAATCGTTCGATTCGAAGTGCGATCGGAGTATCGGAATATGATCATATGATGTATAAAATCCTCAGACTTCGAATGCTGGAGGATTCTATGCGATGGTCGAATTTCTAAGTTTTTTCTACTTCGAAATTCGACCCTTGATAAATCTGCCCGTTAATGTTAAAAATAATGTTTACTTACATGTAGTCAACAAGGTTTACTTCCAATTCTATATAAATGTATAGATTGAGGGAAAATGTCATTCACACACAGACACACACACGTAGAAAATATTGGTTTATAACTGAACATAACACATAGCTTTAGTTGTAACACCTACACTATTTAAATCTTACTGAATGTCTGGTTGCTAGAGTACATTTTAGTATAGCAACCAGCCTGTTTAAATGGAGAGAGTGTAATGTGAATTGTAATTGTAATATAATGAATTGTAATTGTAATATAGTGAGTTTTATCATTCTACATAGATTAACCTTTATACAAATGCAACACTTTTGACATCTTTAATTCTGTCTACAATTGCATTTTAGTTTTTGCATGTGGGGGTCAAGTAGAGTGAAAAGAAAAAGCCTTTATGTAAAACAGCTACATAACTACTTTAACAAACAAAGGTTAGCGTGTCAACAAATTTTTAACGAGCACCTTTAGGGTAGAACTACACGGACGTTTTCGACATGATCTGAAGAGCTGCGACAAAACCCCGGCGTCAAATTTCATGCGACGGAAATAAGGTAAGTGAATGCATTGTCGGATGGTGTAGCAGCTTTGATCCAACGCAACACGACTGTCGAATGCAGATGCAGCGCCTGCATCCGACAGTCGTGTCGGATCAATTCTGCAACACCATATGACAATGCATTCACTTACCTTATTTCTGTCGCATGCAATTTGACGCCGGCGTTGTGTCGCGTCGGAAAACGTCCTTGTAGTTCTACCCTTTGAAAGATTAATCTTTCATACAATTTGCAATCAGGGCTGGTATGAGAGTTAAGTAGTAACACATCTCACAAACACATACCTCCCAATATTTTGTAATTAGAAAGAGGGACAAATGGATTTGCCATGCTCTGCTAATTACCATGTTCTTTTACAAAATTTGGCAGGTTATGAAAAAATCTTAAATAGTTAGAACTTTTGAAGGCAATCCCACTTTAAAATATGAAAAAAAACGCCAGCGTTCTTTAGAACTTTTATGACTTTTCAGCATACAGTATATAATGTCACTGACATAAGACTGGGGAGAATGTAACTTCATCTTATCAGTTCGCCAGGTCTAAGCTGGTAAGGAAACTTTGGCGAAAGATAACCTTCTGTAAAATTCGCACTTAAGTGAATTTGCGGAGTAGCGATCGTTCACCTGAGTGAAAATGTGTCTGGTGATAGGACTCGAAACTACAGTAGCGATGGTTTATTTTGCTAGTGAATTGTCCTCTTCGGCTGTTAGTTAATTGGCGATGTGCCTGCAGATGGGATTTCTGACGAATTTTCACTAGCGACTGGAACGTCACCCTTTAGTAAATCTGCCTCTTAGTTTCTGGGGGAAAACAGTGAAAATCTTTGGAGGGTAAATACCAAGTGAAGATGAATTTGTATTTCTCTATTATGTGCTTTGCACTAAAATCTGTTTGTTTTTAATTACCATGTTCAATTCATATCAGCCCAGGAGAATAGATTCTGTTTTTTGTTATTCTTTTTATTTTCTTTTACAAAATTGTAAAAACTGTTAAGGAGCACTAGAGAGTATGTAATATAAATTTAAATTGAATCTTATGAGATTGATGCACTCTGCTAGTGGCCTCATGCTTTGATATCATAATTTATTCTATCATTGCAGGAAACAGCATGGATTACCAAGTTCTCTTCCGCACTGAGAACCCCATTTAGCTTGTTATATGTTTCTGTTCACATTTAATGCCAAATGCAGAGTTTTCAGAGAAATTTTTGTAAAGAGCAAAGCTTTATTTCCTCCAGGTATTTCAGGAACAGCATGTAAGACATTCAGATAATTTAAAAGATATGCCTTATGCCTAAAAAAACAGCTAGTTTTTAGTATATACATTTCTTAATTTCCTAAAATGCTGAGTACAGAGTAAACCTGATTCCCCTTAATAAATTGTCTAGTAGCAAACACAAACTTCACATATGTGATCACTTGTAAACTATAAAACTGGACCTTACAGCAAATAGAAATATAAGAAAAGTAAAATGGCCTCAATGCAAATGTTTATTTTTTTATTTGCAGTTTAAAATGAGGATTACTGCAGGCCTTTTTACCTGAATGTTCCGTACTTCTCTCAGTATTATGTGACCTGAAAAAATGATTTGCTTAAATAATGTGACCTGCTAATACCGATAATCTGAATATAAAATGTATGAATGACAAAAAAAAGCTGAACAATGTGCTAAAAATACGCTTGAACACCTTTAAAATTGTGCGTTTTTTGGGAATGAAAAACAAAAAATCGAATTTTGAGCTATTTTTTTGTACTCCGAATAGGAAATAGTCCAAATTCAATTCGAATTTGAAAAAAAATTAGAAAATTTGAATATCGAAATTTATCATTTACTGTCTCTCTTCAACCATTCGCCATCTAAAGGTGGCCACAGATGCAAAGATCCGCTCGTTTGGCGATGTTGCCAAACGAGCGGATCTTTCCCCGATATGCCATTAACAGGCATGGCTATATCGGGGGTAATCTGATTGTTCAGCGTATGGCCGAATGATCAGATTACCATGTGCCATGGGCTCCGGCGGGATCGGTTGGGTCAAAATCAAACCTGACCGATCGACCAAACGACCGATCTCCGGCAGACGAAAGATGTCGGCACACGCCACACACGATCCGAAAATCGTACGAATCCGAAAATCGTATGAATCCTCGATTTGTACGATCGGATCTGTGTGTCTATGGCCACCTTAAGACCTGCCAAATTGCTGTTTTAGCCTATGAGGGACATCCTAGAGCCTATTTGGAGTCAATTGGTGGACTTTGAAAAATCCAAGTTTTTTTGGGAAAAACTTTGAATCTAATTTGATCAAATGCGCTATTCCTTCGATTCGTATGATTTGAATTCGGTCGATTACTGACTTATTTTATCGAAAACTGACCTATTCAACCAAAAAAACTTAATTTTGGTTGGTCTTTTTGAATTTGAATTTTGAAGTTTTTTCAATTCAAAATTAGACTCTTGATAAATATGCCCCCTAATAAATCTTGCATTTTTTGAGTTTTAAAGAAATTTAGAAAAACCACAGTAGCGAATATACGGAAAAACAATTAAATAGGATCTGCATGAACAAATTGCATTTAAAATGGTGCTTTACCCGTTTATCTGCCCACAAAGTGTGAACTCTTTGGGTGGATCAGACAAAATGGTATTTTCTGTTTTAATACCAAACTAACAAAAACATTTTTTTAATTTTTTTTGGTCAAAAACTCACAAATTTGATTTTTAAATTACAATCTCTAATTTGAATTTGAATGTGAGATTTATCACCCCTTGACTCTGGAGGTCAGTTGAACCATTTGAAGATGCTAATTGCCTTCTTGACATTCAAGTTTTTTTTCAGAGGAAAACTCAATTTGATTTTGATTCAAATTTGTGGATTGTTCGTATTTGATCGAATAGTAAACGTTCGAGTTATTTTCATAAATAACCTCCCATTCCAGTTGTGAGTAATTTCAAATTTATTAGAGTTAAAGAAACTTGATATAACTTCGAAATTCAACCTTTAATAAATCTGCCCCTTTGTAACTGCATAGCTTAGAACCTGCAATCAACAAAACTGTTGGCACATAATGTACAAATAAACAGAAAATGTTACTTCAATTTTAAACAAGAATTAATGCAATTTTGCAGTGTATTATTATAATTTAAAATACATTTGGGATATAAATCCTGAGAATGCTTGGAGAGAAACATTGGGCATTTAGGCATGCAATGTATATCAAAGCAATTTGCAAATCATACTAAAGCCCATGGAAATAGAAGAGGTTATAAATCAAACTGACTGGTGTATATTGTTGTGTATTATCTACTGTTCAAAGCACATTTTCAAGATATCAGTTTTTGAAAAGTAAATATAAATAATGTTTTACAGTTATAACAGTGAGTAATTTATTATAAGGCATGTAATTAATTTTCCTCTCAGCTACTCCACTTTATCTGATGGTTAATACTGTTGTTTATGCAACATCTATCTTTGTTTAAAGACTTTGAAAGCAAACATCAAAGCAAGGTTACCTTCTCTTTTGCTTTCCAGTATTCTGAAATAAAGGGGCATATTTACTAAAGAGCGAATTGTTGTGAAGAATTTTCACTAAAAAGAAAATTTCACCCATAACTTAAAGCAACACACTATGCTAGCAAATTATTTTGTTGCTGGATAACTTTCGCTGCGTTTCACCAGGCAGACTTTTTCTCAGACGAACAATCGTAAATCGCTAATTTATCAAAATGTGAAAATCTTAATTCTCTTTTCACCAAAATCTATTTTGCCAGGTTCTGATTGGTGAATTAATACAATGAATCTACATCCTCAACATAATTATGTCAGTGACATCATCTCCTGCATTCCAAAAAAAAATCAAAAGACAGAATGCAGAAAGTGGGATTATATTTACAATTTGTAAAAAATATTTTATTTAAAAAAATAGAGGATCTCTTGTCTTAGTTTTGCTTCCTTAGACATTTTTAATAAAAAGTGGCCACTTAAAGCAATTTCACCAACACCACTAATAAATACATACATGTATGTATATACCCACTGAATTTAAATTGATATAAGAGTAAGTTAACAAAGAAAAACAATGTTTTAATGCCATGCCCATTAAAATCGTCAATTATCAACTCATCATAGGTGAGTTATATATCCTCTTTATGGCATGTGGATGCCTATTTATCAAAGGTCGGATTTTAGAGGTTTTTGAAACCACGACTAAACTCACTTTCTCTAAAACTACAAATGTCATGACATTTATTACAAGAACTGAATAAGAAGTATGAATAGAAAATAACACTGAATGATGCACTGAATAATATGAATACCTCTAAAACCTCTACAAATTCTAGTTTTCCGGACAATTCCTAGCGGAAAAAAATCCGAAAACCTTTAAAGGGGACCCATCACCCAAAAAAAATTATTCAAAATACTATTTTATCAGATTAGTCAAGGAAAATGAACTTTAACTACACTATATAAATTATTTGAATCTTGTTTCCTTCAGTCTGGGATTTCAAAATTATAACAAGCAGGCAGCAGCCATTTTGAGGACACTGTTATTAAGACAAGCCTTGTAGCATCTCAGAATCTTGTTTGTGCACCAGAATGGGGGACCCAATGTCCATCCCCATGCCCTGGCTACACAGTTATATGGTAAAGAGAACTGGGGGAATGTGGGGAGAGCAGTGACATGTAGGAAGTGCTGAATTGAAAGTGAAAGTAATTGTCTGCCCCGCCTCTATGCCATGGGCATAGAGGAGGGGCAGACAATATTTGATTGACAGCTGAGATTTTTAAATGAGCTTACAACAGCTATGAATGCTTTAATAAAAAATAGAAATTGGATTTCATGTTTAATTTGAAAAGGACTTTTATTATACAGATTTTTGTGTCTGGGTGACAGGTCCACTTTAAAAGTCGGAATTGATTTAAAATGGTCCAATCGGATATGCACAGCTCCCTTGATTTCTATAGGACCTTGACAACTTTTACCTGGCTAAGTTTTATATGAGAGGTTTTCATGGTTTTTACACTAAATAAATAAAAAAATAGGAAAAATGAAAATTTTTTAAATTCAATTGTTAGTAAATGGGCCCCATAAACTGTTATGCCTAAGTGGAAGACTATGTAGTTGTGCGGTTGGCACTAGAATGCTAGTTTTGCTAAACAAAATCATTATTTAGAATTCTAAAAAATTGGTCCACTTTTTACAGCCTGTATTTTAATATCTGTAAAAGATGCAGTTACTTTATATATCATCTCATAAACACACGCAAAGAAAAACTCTGGTTGACTAGCGTGTTATATAACCTGAATAAGTGATATTAGTTTCTATGTTGCAAAATTGTAACAGTTTAGAGTCTGCACCTGAACTAATAAACTGCCAAACTCAAACACCAGAGACAGGGATATTAAATTTTAAACTTAGATTTTGGAAAAACAGTAAAAAATAAAAAATGGAAAGAAATTGAAAAAAAATCTTTATTTCTGGGGAACAATCTGAAAACAATTGAACTGAAAAAAGTGTTTGGCAGGTGAATAACCCCTTAAATTATCGTATATTTTCATGTATTCATAATTAAGACTGTTTTGATTGGACAAAGGTAAATCAGCTTGGCAAACGTTGGGTTAGTACCAGACCATGTAGAAGTTTTTATAGTCTCAACCCTAAGCCAAGATGGCTCAATACATTTACAGCCAAAGATATCTTCAGTGTAATACAACATTTAAATATACCTTTCTTTTAAGCAGGGTTCATATTATTTTACCATTAAAGGTGCAATATCAAACTAAATAACAAATAAATATATTGGAATTGGATTGAAAATATATTACTTTATTGTAGCAGAACCACTGATAGTGATTGTGCGTGGGCCATGTGATCCAAATTATTTAAAGACCCCTTCTACGGAAAACTCCAGATCCTGACCGATATGGGCTCAAGAGCCTGTTTTGACAAATCCAAAAATGTCAACTCACCTGTATTTTTTGGTTGTCATCCTGATATGAACCTCCCTCACCTGGTAACCCACAATAATAGGCCCATCACCTGCTGTCAGTAATTTTATACATGAATTTACCCATCTCATTTAAATGCATATAGTCACCGCCCAAAGTCCTCCAATATCCATCCAAATTAGTGAAGCAGTGTGTATGGCAAGGGGCATGGTAGTGGTGGAATAGAGCATGGCCAGGGTAGAACAGGGTGAAGTCAGGACAGAGCAGGGAGGGTCAAGATGCACTCCATCCTTTTTTGATCGGGGTTGGCAACTCTGTAAATCAAATGCATATTACAGTGCATGATCTTCTTACTGGGCTTGTGTGCAAATTATGTCACTACTAGTGCCTGTGGTTATTAAAGGCATTAACTTCTGATTCACTTTGCAAACAAGTCAACTGTGGCTTTTGATTCAAAGTGTAAGGGGAACTCTGGAACAGGGTCATGTAGGCAACTGACTAGGATGCATCAACATGAGGGGTGCAACTTCCCCAATGTATGGGATAATTGAGCAGTTGGTGGGGAAGGGTGCGTTGCAACCAATCATCGGAGGCAGAGCAGGAGGGAAGGTGGGTTTGCAAGCAACCGGCAAAAAGCATAGCTTACAAGGGAGTGGCAGAAGGGGGTGGGATGGCTGGGTATCAGGCCTTGGGCATCAGTAAAGCTTGGCCCGACACTGCTCTGGAATTACTATTGATTTCAGACTGCCAGTAAGTCCATTCACCCAGTTCATTACAGAAGGCTTCCACAACTTCAAAAGAGTGTTTAAACACAAATACATTTGACCAACTACTGGTGCTTGGCATTAATAATTGCATTAAATAATTGCTTTAAATTCACTTAGTTAGTTGCAGCTATGGAGACAACGCACTAATGGGGGAATGTAATAAAAGTCGGTAATGGAATACTTATTCACAATGAAAAAATATTTGCATTTGCAGTAATTTAATATAGCTTTTGTGAAACCCAGAAACTGTTTAGCCACCACTTCCGACAGTGGAAGAAAGATTGCTATTTTTATAGTTTACTCCAGTGCGTAGTGTATGTAATAACATTTCTTACTGAAATAGTTGTTTTTCTCAAAAAAGTTTGCAATGTGCAATTCTTAAAAGTTTGCAATGTGCAATTAAAATTTACAATGCAATAACAAAGAATATGACAGCAGGATTTGAATGAATCCTTCTGCCTGGCCGAACCGAATCCAAACCATAATTTGCATATGCAAATTAGGGACGGGCAGGGAAATCGCGTGACTTTTTGTCACAAAACAAGGAAGTAAAAAATGTTTTCCCCTTCCCACCCCTAATTTGCATATTCGGATTTGGTTCGGTATTCGGCCTAATCTTTCGAGAAGGATTTGGGGGTTCGGCCGAATCCAAAATTGTGTATTCGGTGCATCCCTACAAAGAACACACAAATGAATAGACTCGCCTGCAGTCTATAAATGAGAGCACGGGGTAGTAAGCCAGAATTTCACATTGTGCTTGGATGAATTAGCTGGACATGTCAGCAGGCAAGTAACATAGATGTCTGTAAATAATGTATGGATTTGGAAAGGGAGGCTTTAGGCCGTGTAGTGTAGTGTGAGCCTATTGAAATTGCTACAGTGGATAGTGTATATGTTACAGCAGAGCTTGTCACGCTGCACTGCTATAATACATTGTATATCAGAGAGACAGGCTGTAGAATTCAGACTCTCTTTTGTACTGTGTGTGTGAGAGCTGAGGAGTCTATAGAATTGAGATAAAGAAAGAAGCTATTGTTATAGGCAAGTTCCAGGTCCCAGTAAACTAAATAAGCAGCTTTAGTGAAGAAAATCCCACAACAACAACAACGGCTGCTGCTTTTGGAAGCTGAATTTCAATTGGATGTTAGTAGTTTATCTGTTATTGGCTGGAGACTGCAAGGAAGGAGGTTCCAAAGAGAAGGGAGGGGTGGGGAAATCTTCCTGGTTTCTATGGCAGAAAAGAAAAAGGTCAGAATTGTGGATTCAGTGAATATTTACTGTGCAGCCCTTCTGGCAGTGTCAGCTTTGGGCCAGTGCTCCTGCTGTGTGTGTGACTGCGTGTGTTGTAGCAAAGCTGGAAGAGAAAGGTTTCATTTTGGCTCCACTTATAACTGCTACGTCTGATCAGCAAATGCCAGATTTGCATGTAGTGCCTCACAGCTGTGTGTCTGTAACTCATGTGGGAAATGAACGGGTCTCTTGCTCAGTGCAGTTATGGGACCTGTTATCCAGAATACTCAGGACCTGGGGTTTTCTGAATACATGACCTTTCAGTAATTTGGATCTTTAGTCTACTAGAAAATCATGTAAACATTTAATAAACCGAATTGGCTTTGTTTGCTTGCAATAAGGATTAATTATATCTTAGTTGGGATCAAGTACAAGTTACTGTTTTATTATTACAGAATTACATTAAAATTTGGATTATTTGTATAAAATGGGGTCTACGGGAGATGGCCTTTCCATAATTCGGAGCTTTCAAGGTTTCTGGATAAAACATCCCATACCTGTACTTTATAAAATACAGTTTCCCCGTTATCATTTATATTTCATAGAACGTCACAGGGAAATCAATCCTCTCCAGCTGACTGTGAATGAAGAGCTGGGAGCTGTAGTTTCTCAGAAAAAATAGGATTTTACAATAGGGTTGCGACCTCTCCGGTTTTGACCAGGACAGCCCGGTAATTTGAAGGGAAACCTGGCAGGATTCCTCATCATGATACAGCGATCGGGCAGTCGCCAATTGGCATGTCATAGCCACGCCCCTGATGTCACGGTCCACCCCCTGCCGCATCATGGCCCTGCCCCTCCGCATCACAGCCTCGCCCCCTGCCCAGTCTCCACCGGCAGAAAAGGTGGCAACCCTATTTAATAAGGAAGGAGCTTAGAGAAGAAGGGGACCCTGGAGATGTAGGAAAGCCGAGGCCTCCATCCGAGAGGGAAGAATTCCTAAATGGGGGAAATCTATGGCCATTCATTTGTTTCATTACAAGCTGTGTTTGGCTGTCAAGGGATGCTGGGAACTGTAGTTAAAAAAAACCTGTAAAGTGCAGACATGTCTAGTGAAAATATAGCAGGCATATATGCTAACCTTTAGTAAGGCCCATTAAATATACAGGTATAGGATCCATTATTATGCAGAAAGCTCTAAATCATGGGAAGGCATCTTACCTAGACTCCATATTAAACAAATAATTCACATTTTTACTTTTTTCTATGTGTCAGTAAAACAGTACCTTGTATTTTAATTCAGCTTAGATGTGTGGAACCCCTGTCTTATCTACTCCCATTGTACATTTTGCCGAATATGACCTATTTTCTTTGAGGTCCAGTGTACGGAAGTCACATTTGTTCCTCCCCGCGTATTATGATTTCCTGAATTTCTGTGGATTTTTGGCGGTCCTGTGGAAAATGTAAAAGCGGGATTGCTCTATAGTTAATCCTTATTAGAGGCAAAGAAATACTATTAGTTTTATTTAATGATTTTTTAGTAGACGAAGTATGAAGAGCCCATTCGTATAAAACCTAGAAGTAGGCTGCAGCACTCTCATTTGCAAAAGTGACTTTTGCAACAGATTTGTGGTAGACACAATATGGTTCAATGCACAGATATGTTTGCTTTAAACTGATGTAAATGAGGCCCAAAGTAGTAGTAGAACATGAGGTCCAAAATCTCTGTCTTTGGTGTCAATATATTTTGGCCATTTTCAATCTTCTTGTTTTGGAGTGGATGTCATCAACTGTAAGGGGTAATGTGAAAAAGGGGTCTTATGTTTACCCACATTTAGTAATCCATAGCAACCAAACAGAGGTTTGTATTTAAACAGCTGAAAAGTAAATGCTACCTGTTCATTGGTTGCTATAGGTTATCAGACAAGTAGTAAACTTAAATCCATGTATTACATTACCCCTGTAGTCTGGAAATGACCCTTCTCTGCACTTTAATTGGGCATTAGAATTGGGTCATTAAAGGAGTGCCTAACATGCTCAGGTCCACATGGATGTCCTGTCTTGTACCTTATTAACTCTATTCAGGCACCTTACACTGGCTTTGCAGGAACTCTGAAGCATGTGGGTAAGACAGTGAACCAGAGCACAGGCACACACAGGAACTGATCTTGTAGAGAATAACTTTTACTAAGAGTTAACACAGCAACATATAACAGCACATTGTAAAATGGTGGCTTAGTCTTTCCAACACTCTCAGCACAGGAACAGGAAGAACAGAACATGTGACCAGTTGCTGTTCCTAGCTTAAAGTGACAGCACAATATATTACATCCCCCCTTTTTAACAAAGTCTCCCCTGAGCTCAATCTATATCTTTATTATAAAATGATTATTGTAAAAGACTTTGCTGGGGATCTCTAACTCAGAACATAGTCTTGTAACTTAGCAGGCTTTATTACAGTCCTTCCAAAGCGAGTTCTTCTTTGTTCTCCAGTTGGCTGGTGACCTGCTGGGATTGGCTCATTAACTGTAGAGTCATCATTCACAGTTGGTGCTATTGGAGATTCCAGTGGATTTACAGCAGATGTATTGTTTATATCTGCCGGTAGATGCACCTCATCTTCAGCTGGTGTAATAGTAGTGTCACGTCTCAAATGACGTCTGTTTCTGCGGAATTGAGTTCCACCTGGAGTCATTACCATATATGATCTTGGTTCCGCTGTTGGTTCCACTATGACTGCCGGTTTCCATCCTTGGGAAGTCTGCATCCTCACTCTCTCTCCCCTCCGAAAGATTGGTACATCTTTAGCATTGTGGTTGTAATATTGTCTTTGAGATTTTTGTAGCTTCAATAACATTTTGTGAGCTGTCTCATGGACTTTTGGTTTGAGGGTTTCAGTTGTTTCAGGTAAAGTACTTCTTAACACTCTTCCCATTAGTAGTTGAGCAGGTGTGACATTGGTACCTGAGATAGGAGTATTCCTTAAATGTAGAAGTGCTAAATGTGGGTCAGCTCCAGTGCTGAACGATTTCCTGAAAAGCAACTTCACAGTTTGTATCATCCTCTCAGCTTGACCATTAGACTGAGGATATCCAGGACTAGAGTGAGTAAGTTGAATTCCCCACTGGGATGCAAAATTATGTATCTCTCTACTAGAGAAAGGCATGTTGTCTGAAACCATCTCCCTTGGGATGCCATGTCTGGCAAACAAAGATTTCAGTTTTGCAATGACGGAGTGTGACGTTTTATCCGGAAGTTTTAAGATTTCTGGATATTTGGAAAAATAGTCCACAATCAACAAAAATGCATGAAAGTCAAAAATGTCAGTTGCAAGTTTTAGCCATGGAAGTTCTGGTATATCATGTGATAATAGAGTCTCTTTGTGGTTGGATGGTCTATTTTCTTGACAGACTGCGCAGTTTTCCACCATCTGTTCAATGTCTTTGGACATACCGGGCCAACACATGATCATTCTAGCTCTAGCTTTGGAGCGTTGTATGCCTTGGTGTGCACTATGAAGTCGTTTTAGCATTTCTGCCTGAGAGCCTTTTGGTATCACAACTCTATCACCAGACAAAAGAAGATCATCAACTATTGAAAATGTATGACGAATTGGCCAATATTGTTGTAAGATAGACGGCACTTGTTTCTTTCGCAGTGGCCAACCTTGCATATGCATGTCTTTAACTGCTTTCAGGATATCATCCTTTTCTGTTTCCGCTTTTAGCATTTGAAGCAGCTCAGGACTTAATGTTTCTGTGGATTGCATTGAGTAAACAACTTTCTCGTGAAAAAGTTCCTCTCCGTTATCTGCACTTTTGGTATCAACTGCTCTGGATAGTGTATCAGCAATAGCCATCAGTTTTCCTGGGGTGTATGATACAGATATGTCATATTTTTGTAACTGCAGTAACATCCTCTGTAGTCGCGCAGGAGCTTGTCCTATAGGCCTTAAGAGAATGGCTTGCAGAGGCTTGTGATCTGACTGTACTTTCACATTGGCCCCATAGATGTACTGATGAAATTTCTTTGTTGCAAACACAATTGCTAGCAGTTCTTTTTCAATTTGTGCATAATTTTGTTCTGCACGTGATAGTGCTCTGGATACATAAATGATTGGCTTTCGTTCTTGCATGAGGCATGCTCCGAGTCCATCTTTCGATGCATCAGCTTGTATTTCCAGTTGTTTGACTGGATCAAAGTAAGTGAGAGCTGGAGCTCGTGTCAGACTGCTCTTCAGGGAATGTAGAGCTTTATCCTGCTCTGGCCCCCATTGCCACACAATGTCTTTTTTGAGGAGCATTCTCAAAGGTGCAGTCAAGGATGCTTCTTGAGGAATGTATTGTGCTAAATACCTAGTCATGCCAAGAAATCGCATTAGACTTTTCTTATCATGCGGCGGAGGCATATTTATTATTGTTGAGATTTTGCTATCATCAGGTTTGACACCATCTGAAGTTATGATGTGGCCCATGTATTTAACTTCTTTAACCAAATATTGGATTTTATCCTTGTTGAACTTGATATTAAGCTTTCAGGCTCTCTCTATAACCTTGTTCAGAATGTCATCATGTTCTTGCTTAGTAGAAGCAGCTATAATCATATCATCTGCTATTATGTGGATGCCTTCAATGTCTCCAAATGCTTCTGCATTTTTCTGCTGAAACACCTCACTAGCAGACTTTATTCCAAATGGTAGCCGATTAAATTTGTAGCGCCCCCATGGTGTGTTAAAAGTACACAACAATGATGATTGTTCATCTAGAGTGACTTGCCAGTATCCGTCCTTCTCATCCAGGATGGTAAAGAATTTTTTTCCTCTTAGTTTGGATCGCACATCCTCAGGTGTAGGAATTGAGAAATGTTGTCTTTTTATAGCTTTGTTAAGATCTCTGGGATCCAAGCAGACTCTGAGACTTCCATTTTTCTTTTCTGTAATTACAAGACTGTTCACCCAGGGTGTAGGTACAGTCACAGGACTCACAACTCCTGTCTCTTTAAGTTCTGTAAGTGTTTGCTTAAATCTGTCTATGATGGCATATGGAATTTTCCTGCAACCGTGTATGACAGGTGGCACTGTAGAGTCTACATATATGTGATGTTTTCCTGGAAAACAACCAAGTCCTTCGAAAACTTCAGGGTATTTTGTTATTAAGTCTTTTTTAGTTGCAGGTGGTTTTAAATTCACTGTATCTATTCTCTGAATGAGCTGTAGATCTACACATGCTTTCCTTCCTAAAATAGGTGCTGTATTTTCATTTGTGATGAAGAATAGGAGTTTTCTTTGTTGCCCTTTTGCCGTCACTTCCAAAGTTGTACAGCCTCTAGGAATCAGTTTTGTACCCGCATAGGAAACTAAAACAGTTGTTGTTGGTTCAATTTTTACAGAAGTGGACAGGGTATTAACCGTTGCAATTGGTAATACATTAGCTTCTGCTCCAGTATCTAGTTTAAATGTAACTGTATTTTCTCCAATGGTTATATCTGTATACCAGGCATCATCTAGTTTCTGGGCCTGTGTATATTTATTTGCTGCCTGCAAGACACCAATAAACAGAGAGTCTATTTCCTTTGACTTCTCTTTATTCTTTTTTAAAACAGGAGTTTTTGTTCTGCAGCACTTAGCAAAATGATTCTTTCCACTGCATTTGTGACATGTTGCCCCATAAGCTGAACACTGTCTTGGTTTGTGCTTTTGGCCACACTGTTTGCAGCTATAAGTCTGTGTGTCAGGTGATTTCTGCATGCCTTGCTTTATGTGTCCTGACTTTTTGTCTTGTGCATATTCTTTGCTTACTGTTCTCTGTGACAGTGCTTGCATGTGTCTTTCAGTTGCATATGCACCCATAGCTTCAACTTGGGCTTTTGTTGTCTCTTTAATTCTGCAGATTGAAACAGCTTTCTCTAATGTTAAATCAGAATCAGCTAACAGTTTCTCTTTCAGTGCAGGATTGGTAATGCTGAACACAATTTTATCTCTGAGCATGAGATCTTCTGTGTCTTTAAATTCACAATCCTTTGCTTTCAGTTTCAGCTCTGTCAGAAAGTTGTCTATACCCCCAGTATCTGGCATGGGGTGTGTCCAGAATTGATATCTCTCAAACACACTGTTTTTTCTAGGATTGCAGTGCTTTCTGAAATGTGCCAGCAGCTCATTCATAGTGGGTGTTTCAGGAGTCTCATATACCACATTCATAGTATTATACAGCTCCAAGCCTTCTTCCCCTATTGTGTGTAACAGAATGGCTATTTTCTGTGCCTCTGGATATTTGGAAGCACCAGTTGCAGTCAGATACAGCTGTAATTTCTGTTCCCACCTCCTCCAGTTTTCACTGAGGTTGCCAGAAAATATTAAAGGATTTGGAGGTTTAAACTGCTCCATTTTTAGGTAGGCACACAATCTTCTATCTGTATGAATGTCCCCTTTAGTAGACAGTATTTTCTTCTTTAACTACTCACAGTTCTGTGGATATTTGTTTGCAGATTTCTGGTTACACTCCAACTTCTGACACCATGTCTTGTACCTTATTAACTCTATTCAGGCACCTTACACTGGCTTTGCAGGAACTCTGAAGCATGTGGGTAAGACAGTGAACCAGAGCACAGGCACACACAGGAACTGATCTTGTAGAGAATAACTTTTACTAAGAGTTAACACAGCAACATATAACAGCACATTGTAAAATGGTGGCTTAGTCTTTCCAACACTCTCAGCACAGGAACAGGAAGAACAGAACATGTGACCAGCTGCTGTTCCTAGCTTAAAGGACAGCACAATATATTACATGTCCGAGATGCTTATCCATGAGTAATTGCTATTGTCAACAACAATAAAGGTACAGTTTAGGACTTATTTTAGTAAAATAGCCCTGTTATCTTTTATTTTTAAAAGAGAACTAAACCCTTAAACTGAATATGGCTACAAATGCCATATTTTATTGAACTTATTGCACCAGCCTAAAGTTTCAGCTTCTCAGCAGCAGCAATGATCCAGGACTTCAAACTTGTCACAAGGGGGTCACCATCTTGGAAAGTGTCTGTGACACTCACATGCTCAGTGGAATCTGAGCAGCTGTTGAGAAGCTAAGCTTAGGGGTCATCACAAATTATCAAACAGTAAAATGAGTTTGGTCAATATAAGCTGATGGTACAAGGCTGATTATTAAATTCTGATGCTAGTTGCACTGCTTTCTGAGCTGATATGTAGTAATTATCTGTATTAATTACTAATCAGCGTTATATACTTGACATATATATTCTATGTGTACTGTATATTGTGAGTGGGTCCCTAAGCTCAGTAAGTGACAGCAGCACAGAGCAGGTGCAGTGAATCAGCAGAAAAGAAGATGGGGAGCTACTGGGGCATTTTTGGAGACACAGAACTTTACTGCTAAAGGACTGTGGTTGCCTTGGGCTGGTAAAGAAGCCCAAAACATAATGTACAACATTTCAAGCCTACTTTTTTAGTTAAGTGTTCTCCTTTAAAGGGGAATGCTGGAATGTATACAAAGGGGATCACTTATCAACACTGAGCAAATTTGCCCATGGGCGGTAACCCATGGCAACCAATCAAATTGCTGCATTCATTGTTCTACTTGAAGCAGGTTTTATAAAGCTAATCATTGATTGGTTGCTATAGGTAACTGCCCATGTGGGCAAATTTGCCCAGTGTTAATAAATGAGCCCCACTGTGTTTTGCTGCTATATCAAAGGGATTACATTGCTTTTGTATGACTTTTAATTGCAAAGTTTAATTGCAAACACTGTAATTGTGATTATTATGTATATGATTTTGTACTGACATTGAATTTTATGTGTTGTAGGAAAGAATGAAGCATTTCAACCTATCCTTTTCTGCAGCTGGATTTCTTGGCATATACCACTTGGGGGCAGCATCTGCTCTTTTAAAATATGGCCCAAAAATGGTGAAGCGTGTCAAATGCTTTGCGGGGGCTTCTGCGGGTTCCCTGGTTGCCACCGTCCTTTTAACAGCTCCGGACAAAATAAAGGTAATTAAAGGTGGAGTTTGTAGTTTGATTTTTATAGGGCATTATTTGTAATGTTAGCTTACTGCTCAGATGTTCCTTATATATTTTACAATAAACAGTTCCACTTTTTCAATTTTCCTTCCCGAAGAAGCATAAATCGTGAAACAGCCAAATAAGCTCTCCTCTATGATTTTTATTATCAGTAGATTTGACGCAGCAGTGTCTGTTTAATGCAGTGTGTGATAAAGATGTAACCATCCTTTATTGCAGCTTAGGAATTTTGTGCTTACTGGCTTTTCTCAGATGATAAGTAATGCTGATTTACCATAAACCTGCATGTGTAAATTGCCTTTTTTACAACATATTTGTTCCGATGGGAGCAATCACGCTGGCTACATCTGCACAAAAATATTGCCTTAATAAGTTTGAAATTAGTATTATTTAACTGTTGTGGCTACCACCGGAGTCATCCAGCACAAACGCTCTATCTTAGGCTCTTCATCTGTGTGCTTATGTCAAGTGTTTCGTTTAAAATAGGGTGGGCAAACAGTAACCCTTTATTTGGAAAAAAATTAAAAAAATGAGCCCTTTAAAGGAACAGTTCAGTGTTAAAATAAAAACTTGGGTAATAGATAGCCTGTGCAAAATAAAAAATTTTCTAATATAGTTAGTTAGCCAAAAATGTAATGTATAAAGACTGGAGTGACTGGATGTCTAACCTAATCTAACCCAACTTCCTGCTTTTCAGCTCTCTAACTCTGAGTTAGTCAGAAACTTTAAGGGGGCCACATGGGACATAACTGTTCCATACCTTCCAACATTTTGGAAATAAAAAGAGAGACACAATTTTTTGACCACACCCATTTTGTGGCCACATCCCCTAAATACCGTGTTCATTTTACGAAATTTGGCAGGTTATGAAAGTTTGAACATATTACTGTCGTTTTTTTTCAGTAATTACAGTTTTGCTAATGAAGGTGAAAAAGAGCCAGTAACACCTTTTTAAATGCCCTGCCTGTGGAGCTACTATACCTTATAATCTTAGATAATTGCTGCTGGATTCCAAAGGTGGGTGGATGAATAAAGCATTTGCTATTTTTTCCAGTAGTCCTAGGTATTATGCCCATATTCAGTCAACCTACATTCCATCCTAGTCTTGCGTGCACGTTCCTGCACTGCACTTCCGGTCCTAGCATATGTGTGTGTAGACTGGTAAAGAAGGATATAGTCTGCAGACACTTTTCTTTTTCAGACCTACAAAGACTCCATTCTGAAATCACACACCTGGGAGATCGCATTAACTTCAATGGATATCAGAAACTCCCGGAGAGATGTATTGTGATATGCTGGCAGAATGGAGCTTTAAGTAAGCACTCCCATGCTTAGTTTATTCAGCACAGAGCTGTACATTACTAAAGACCCTTCCCTACAGTGTTATGGCTCATTGATCTGACAGCTGCTCTAAGACGGAAGTTAAGAGAGAGGGAGTGCGCACGGCAAAAGTATATCTGTCAGTGCAGAGAAAGTCGGGATTTTTAAGTAGAAGCGTGGGACTGCAGGTTGAGCTGTCAAAAGCGGGATTGTCCCGCTGAAAACGGGACAGTTGGGAGGTATGCTGTTCAGTGAGTTTGCAATTGATCCTTAGCACACAGGTCAGATTCAAAAAGGAAAAGGTTATGACCCATTTGCCCCCCTTCAAGTCACTGATTTGTTACTGCCTGGTAACCAATCAGTGGAAATCAAGAGAGCTGCAAAGCAGGAAGTAGTGTTCTGGCTATTATGTTAGTCATCCAGTGACTCCAGCCTTTATACATTATATTTTCTGGCTAAATAACAATATTAGAAACATTTTTTATTTTGCACAGCCTATTTACCCAGTTTTATTATACTGAACAATTCCTTTAAGCAGAATGATATGAATGTCTTCGAAGTGTGCCATTCATCCAGATCATGAAAGACAGTATCTGTAAATGCAAACGCAAGTGGATTTGGATAATCTTTAATCTTGCACCCTTTATCCAAGCAGATTTTTCTGAGGAAGCCTCTCAGATGAGTGGTGAAACGTTAGCATGATTAAAGGTGCCATCATTGGCAATAACAGGATATAACGGAATATCTTTTGAACGCAGCATGTTTCAGTGGCTTGGTCATAACCGATATATAACCAGAAGTGAGGGTTGTGTGCTGTGATGTTATTCTGGTTTTCAAAACACAGAAACAACTAAAAGGCTATAATGTAAGCCTCTCATGATGTGTAAGTCGGACCGATGTTGGTGAGTTGGGAGGGTTCTGGGCAACTTCCACAGCAGCATCACTCTTACTTTATATTGCAGTTTGTGCACTCTAATAAATGCATTAAAATAAGAAACTGCCCTATTTAGCTGCATAAGATATGCCACAGAAACATTTGGGATAGCTAGTGCTCCATAAAAATTCATCAAACCCAGCTAAGACCCATAGGAATGAATGTTCTACAGCACTGTACAAAAGCTTTAAACTGCTGTATAAAATTATCTATCTTCTATTGCATTTTACTGAGCTAAACTAGGAGGTTTTGACTCTTAGCTTGAACTCATCATATATTTATATAGTAAATATCTATTATTTTATTCCAGGAAAGCAAGGAATTTCTCTATGCATTTTCTGAAGATGTTAGAAAACAGAAAGTGGGCGCCATGACACCAACATATGACTTTATGAAAAATTTAAGGTATATAAAACAAGTAGAATAAATAAATTGTGTATGTTCCCCTGAGACAGTGGCCTTGGTGGCCTTGCAGTGGCAGCATGATCCATCTTACATGCTAATGTAAGAGCTGATTTCATTCTTTAGATTTAAGAATTCAACTGTTTGAGAGCTCCAGAGTCAATTCGGGGGCAGAGGAAGGTGTTATGCAAAGTGCAAAATAATGCCTTTCTTTTTTGCTATATACTGTATTTCCCAGTGTAAAATTATTGGTAGACTTGAGATTGCAATTATTGCAGACGTGGCCAACACAGGATGCAGAAGTCATCAGGATCTGTGCCACATACATCTTGTTTACATTATTAATTTCATTTGAATTCATTTTAAATATATTATATAGTTCTATATTAATAAATGTACTATATCAGAATTGTAGCATATAAAGGAATTGTTCAGTGTAAAAATAAAAACTGGGTAAATAGATAGGCTGTGCAAAATAAATGATGTTTCTAATATATGACTATGAAGATTTTCATTCATCCAGGTCATAGTATATCTAGTATAGGTTTCTAATATAGTTAGTTAAGTAAAAATGTAATCTATAAAGGCTGGAGTGACTGGAGGGGTAACATAAAAGTCAGAATACTACTTCCTGCTTTTCAGATCTCTTGGTTTACACTGACTGGTTACCCTGGTTACCAGACAGTAACCAATCAGAGACTTGAGGGGGGCCACATGGGTCATATCTGTTGCTTTTGAATCTGAGCTGAATGCTGAGAATCAATTGCAAACTCACTGAGCCCATGTGGCCCCCCTTCAAGTCACTGACTAACTCAGAGCTATAGAGCTGAAAAGCAGGAAGTTGTGTTCTGGCTATTATGCTAGACATCCAATCACTCCAGCCTTTATACATTACATTTTTGGCTAACTAACTATAATAGAAATATTTTTTATTTTGCACAGCCTATCTATTTACACAGTTTTTATTTTCACACTGAACTGTTCTTTTAAGGTTTTCCCACATTTTACACTGTTTGTTTTGTGGTCCCACCAATTTATAATGCAATACTGAACTTGATGTACGTGTGTATTTTGTCATCCTAACTTACTGGGGCTCATTTAGAAACACTGTTCAAATTTGCACCTGGGCAGTAACACATAGCAACCAATCAGTGATTAACTTTGTCTATGGGTTACTGCCCAGGTGCAATATTGCCCACTGTTCATAAATGATCCCCAATATGTTACTATGTTTAGTAGACCAAAGGTGTGGGGATCCATATTATGAGGAAAGATCCCTTATCCTGAAAAGCCCAGCTCCTGAGTATTCTGGATAACAGGTCCCATACCTATATAGATAAATGCTTACCAAATAGCGGTGATCCTGGATCTACATGGGTTACTTGAATGTTTTTGGAAGCATGGAGACTATACTTGTGTTTACACTATAGTTTCAGATACGTGACATAACAATCATTATTAAATATGTATATTTGCATTAAACATGTTATTTTATTATATGATTACTTATTACAGGGGAGGCATTGAATCTATTCTTCCTGTCAATGCTCATGAAATAGCGGAACATCGTCTCTATGTATCAATCACAAATGCTAAAAGCAGAAAAAATTGTTTGGTTTCACATTTTGCATCCAGAGAGGAGCTCATTAAGGTAACAACACTGCTCTTCCAAAATAGAAACGTTCTGTGCTCTTTTAACATGGCAGTTTTGTGTATTATTTCATTTGAGAATCATTTTTATTTATGATGTTAATCAACAGATCGTTTTAAAAGTTTTTTTTGGTCACCATGCCTTAAGCCAGCTAAAAAATGTAAACATTCAATAGACACAAAAGGATTGTTTTGCCTCTAATATAAGTTGAATGCTATCTTAGTTGGAATCTAGTACAAGGTATTATTTTATTTTACAGAGAAACAAAAAACAATTTTACAGCAATTTAATTATTTTCTTAAAATGCTTCAAATGCATTCAACTGGAACTTTCTAGATACTGGGTCTTCTGATCCCATACCTCTACAAATAAACCACAGACATACTCAGATATGAATGAGTGTGATCTCTAAGGTTGTATTGAAACAATAGTGTGTAACATGTCTTTATGGTTGATAAATGTAAATTTGGTAACAACAGTGCTACCTGCTGGTCAGTTCCTTTAATTATACTAAGACAATCAAACAGCTATAACTTCAGAAGGAAAACAGAGAAGTGTTCTAACGTTGCTCTGCTCAGGAGAGAGATGAGAAGGGGCATCTGAGGCTTAAGATCTTTTTCCTGAGCAGAGCAACATCAGACCAGTTCTCTTTTTCATCCTGAAGGTATAGATAGCTCTTTGACTGTAAAGTTACAGGAACTGACCAGCAGGCGGCACTGCTGTTGCAGTCGTTGTTCATTACTGTATATTGGCAATTAATAAAAACTTAAATAGCTCTGAAACTAAAAAATATAAATCATGTAAATTGCAAAAAGACTTAGAAAAGCACTATAATCAATTCTATATCCTACATTTTGTACATTTATAACGTTATTGATGGATGCTTTACATGTATATGGTATAAACAACACCACTGCACATTAGCTTTCAAGTCGGAGGTGAATGCTATTTTGTAGGTGCTAGAGATGTTGCTTGGATTCTGGGAAAATGCGGCATTGTTGGGGGAAATAAAATACAATTTGTGCACAAATGAGCCCTCCTGTTTTGTTAAGATTCTGAAACCAGTTCACAAACACTAAATGAAAATGAAATCTATGAAGGATTTTCATTATAAGATTAAAAGTAAATAAAAAAAAAAGGTGTTTGCTTTACAGTTACAGTATTTTGCCTAGCCTTAAAAAATGATTGCGGAGCCCTGCGTAATGACACAGTAGACCACTTTAATGGCATATGGAATAATTGGGATGTCACCCAGGAAGTGATTTCTAGTTGACACGTTTAGCTTCCCATACTACTTTCTTTATGTCTTGCCAACCAGTTCTAGATTACTATGTTAACCACCTTGCTCTATCTAACCAGGGTATTCTGTATTATATATGTTATTTCTTGTACTCAGAAACTCATTTGTACGTGTAGCCGTGCTGAGTTTTATGTTATTTGTTCTTATACTGCTTCCAGATTCTTGTGTAAACAGCACTATAAGATCTCCAGCTACAAGATAACACATTATGAGTGATTGTTAACAGGGGATAACTTTCATCTGTGTTTTATACAGTAACATACTCTTATGCACATTAAGATATATTATGTCAAAAGTGAAAATGCTGTACACTTCTATGAAAATATTTTATTTTTGTTTAATAAAAATATTTTGAAAAAAAAAAAAATGATTGCGCTATAAAGGAGAACTGAAAGGCAAGGCAAGGCTAGGCTAGAAGACCTGTACTTTATGCACTGGACCAATAAACTATATCTAAACTCTAAATTGCATCAATCTTATGATAGTAATTCTTCTTTCTTTCCATATTTATGTGTCTAAACTCTGTCCACCCTTTCTTCATTTGCCCACATACTGATACTTGAGGCTGTTGTACTGTGTTATCATCATCATCATCATTTATTTATATAGTGCTGTCAAGATACGCAGTGCTTTACTGCAGTTATAGCAAACAGGGAATAAATGGTGGATAACAGACAAGGATTACAGAATACAATCGGGTTTACAAACTAAAAGGTTAGGGTACAATTGAGACATTACGATTGTATAAACAATTTGTCATTTTTGATACAGCAATGATTAATTAAGGTACATCGAATAGGCCTCTTTAAACAGATGGGTCTTTAAGGAGCGCTTGTAAGTTTGGAAGGAAGGAGAAAGTCTGACAGCTTGTGGCAGAGAGTTCCAGAGAAAAGCAGAAGCCCGAGAGAAGTCTTGTAGACGAGAATGGGCAGAAGTGACCAGAGGAGAAGTGAGGCGAAGATCAGAAGCAGAGCGTAGGTTTCGTGAAGGAGTGTATTTGGAGATTAGAGATGAAATATAGGGAGGGGTTTCATTATTAAGGGCCTTAGCTGAGTACCAGGACCAGAACTAGGGGTAGCCAGAAAAGGCAGCTGCCTAGGGCGCAATGATAGGGGGAGCAGGGCAGCTACCTCTAAAATTGTCTTCTGCCTACTTGTGCTCACACCTCTCAGCCTTACTCCCCTTCCTTCCCTCTGTCACCCACCCACCCCTCCCACCTGGCCCGGCTAAGTATGCCACTTATATCTGACCTTTCTGTGCTTTTGCCTGCAGCTTGTCTATTTGAAAATAAATATTGTAAAACCCCATTGATATATAGAGGCCACAAAATTCATAAAAATTAATTAGTCTTGGCATAATTAATTTAAGAGCAAAATTAATTTAAACAATTTATTCTCTCTCTTTTTTTTTTTTTACAGGTACTTTTGGCAAGTAGCTATGTGCCACTATATGCAGGTATCAAAGCTATAGATTATAAAGGAGAGGTAATAAAAACATACTTTTTGTTTGTATGTTTATTTATTATTTGTTTGCTTTGTGGGGGTGGAACCTTATTAAAATCTGTGTGTCCTCTTTTTCCAACAGAAATGGTTTGATGGAGGCTTCACTGATAGCTTGCCTCTTTTACCCACTGGCCGAACCATAACTGTGTCACCTTTTTCTGGTCGAATAGACATATGCCCACAAGATAAAACACATTGGGATTTATATGTTACATTTGCAAAGCACAGTTTATTGGTAAGATGATCCTGCTTTGTTTGGATGTATTTGTAATATAGTATTGGTAAGATTATGCTGCTTTGTTTGGATATATCTGTAATATATACTTTCAGATTATGAGGAATATACCACAACGTGTGTGTTTCCTTATAGATATAGCGTCCAAAAAAAACCCATAATATACTAAATCCACTAAACCTGCCATAGTAGATATGAGTTGCTTTTATAAAAACTTTTTATAGCACTGTAGGCATAAGTTAACACATAAAACCATAGTATCATGTATGGATTCCAAAAAACTCATTATGTTATGAATAATAATTATTACATTAATCGAAAACCCTTGAGCACTCACATGCTAATCACAAGTTTACCTTGTCATAAACCTAGTTATCTGGTTTTGACACAAATATTTCTAAAGCATTATATAAATATAATAAGTATAAAAAGATATATTTTGTAATATTGTGTCTGCTAGATTTTAGTGTTCCTTTGTTTAAAAGCAAATTATGTTTTATTGTTGATTTTAAAAGCATAGCTAATGAAGCAGTGATAGAACACATCTGGCAGAGCATACTGACACATCTGGCTCTTGTGTCGCACTATTAGCAGTATATTGAATATTATTTAAAAATATATATTTTTTTTTATTATAAATGAAGGTTCATATGGATAAAGTTACAATATTATGTCTGAGTAATGAAAAGCTCATTATGAGGAACGTAACACCTGTGGCTAAAATGTATAATGATAGTGTGTCTGTAATTCAGCTGCATCCAAGTCCCTGTTCCAGATCTAAAATATCCTCCCTGAATCCTGTAGTCTGTATGAAAGCAAGAAGATAGCATAGCTAACTTTTAACAGAAATACAAACTCAATCACAGGTGTAGTAACATTTACTATGACTGCAGACGCCCCTTAGTGCTAGAGTCTGGGTACTGACGACCCTCTTGGCAGCAGGGAGATGGGGTTTTCGCCTTCCTCTGGAACAGCAGTTAGGCAGGTCTCATTGAAACAAAAAAACGGCTGAAATCAATAAACGTGTGCCTTTTTCAAACTAAATTGATATATGCACCTAGTGGTAGATTGGAAATCTATCACTAGGTGCAGGTCTCTGCATTCAATTTCTGAGCACTGAAAAATTCACAGAAGTGCAGTACCAAGGCAAAGTGCAAGAAACATGGCTGATTGCACCCGATATGCCCCACACTTGGCACCACAGAATGGAGCATTGTGTTTGAATGTGCATCAGCTAGGGAGTGCCAATGGGTATAACACGCAGTGGTAGTTAAGTAAAGGGCTGCATTTAGCACAAAGTGCAAGGTACAGGCTACATTGACATCCCTGGACCTAAATTCTCTATAACTGAGCACTGAGGGGTGTGGTTTTTGCATTCGCTGCATCTGATAATTTGATGAAGCTCTATCATAAATTATAAAATATAATAAATAGATGTAATTTGGAGTACATTAGAAATAATCATAGAGATTCATTATCTATAAGAAAGCACTCGGCCTACTTTCTTCTGCCTCATATATTAACAGAACCCCTTGGTGCCTTTTCATGTACCTGTACTTAATTATTTTACAGTTTTGTAGTCTGATCACTTTTCTTCTTCAGAATGATACTGCACCTGTTTTACCATTGTAAGTCTATTTTAGAACAGAGAAAATGCTCGGAGGAATCGTAATGTAAAGTTTCATCAGTGGAAAGGTAAAAGGAAAATCTCTTCCCAAGGCAGATCATTTTCAGATATTTTAAGTCTTTCAAAGGCACCCCATTTACTAAGGCATATACAGTTGCTGCAGGTCTCCTTAAATTTCACTAATTAGAACTCTAAATTATAGTATATTGCATTGGACTTTCATCTGGTAGGTAAAACCCTCATTCATCATCAATTTACCTTCTGTCATAGCTATCAGCAGCCAATGTTAGAAGACTCAATCAAGCATTGTTCCCTCCAAGGCAAGAAAAAATGGAAACAATTTTCCAAGATGGATATAAAGATGCAGTGAACTTTCTGCAATTAAAGAACTGGTACGAGCACTGCTAGCAGCTAAATGATTGTTGGTAAACTGAGCTATATGGTTTATGCATATGCATGAAATGGCATGTTTGCTGATATAAATGTTCATTAATCAACTGCAAATACAGTAACTGCAGTAACTTTATATTATTGCTGCACATGTCTGTGGTTAACACTGAAGTAATGTTAAAGAAAATAGGAGACAATATTCGAGATGAACCTGCAATAATAAACTCTTCTGTAGTGCAGTTAGAATAATGGAATCAATATATGCTTGCTGTGTTCTTTCTTTCTATGTTGAAATTCAGTGCAACCATTGAGTGTGTGTCTATATATATTAAGAAAACAGAGCATAGCACTCTTCAGGTCTTTAAAAAGTGAAAAATTGTTTTATTTCAAGCCCAACGTTTTGGAAATACAAACAGAAAAGAGTGTGACATGCTTACAATTAAAACATTTAAAAAACAATAAAATATGAATAAATATTGAATACTAACTGAAAAGTTGCTTCTAATTGTCCATTCTATAACATACTAAACGTTACTTTAAAGGTGAACCTCCTCTTTAAAGGAACAGTAACACCATGAAAGTGTTTAAAAGTAATAAAAATATAATGCAGCGTTGCCCTGCACTGGTAACCAAAACTGCTGATTATATAAATAAAACTATTTATATAAATAAGCTGCTGTGTAGCAATGGGGGAGCCATTCAAAGGAGAAAAAGCTCAGGTTACAGCAGATAGCAGGTAAGCTCTGTAGAACATAAGGGTGTTATCTGTTACCCACTATTTAACCTGTGCCTTATTGCCTTTTTTAATTGTCCTCCATTGCTACACAGCACCTTGTTTATATGAACTATAGTAGTGTTTCTGAAGCAAACACATCAGTTTTACCAAGGCAGGGCAATAGTACATGATATTTTCATTACTTTAATACACTTTCATTTTTTTGGTGTTACTGTTCCTTTAAAGACAAGTTAAAAATTCTCATTGATAGCAAAAGTGCTCCATGATCAGGATCTCACTTTAACAAGTTGAAATAGGAAGGCAGCAAAATTGCAACTATTCCTGATTTCTCACTAGAAATAAAAAGGCAATGCCAAGAAGTAAAGAATAGGCTGCACAGTGGAGGACTGGCATATTCTATCATTTACCCCTCTAAACTGCAAGTGGTGGCAGGCAGTAAGGTAATTATTTACAAATCCGTAATTACCATATGAATGGAAGATAAGAATGTGGTAAGTTAAGGGAATGTAAAATGATTATAAACTGAATGATCACTGGTCTAATGTCATTGAGTAAGCTCTTTCAAAATTAAGATCAGTGAGCTCACGCGTCTAATTATGTATAAGAGGTATGTAGCAGAGTGAATCTGCCACTGAAAGGCTCATTAATGAACAAAACCACAAATGAAAGTCACTGAAGCCAATGGGTGTTCATTCTCTGTGTTATTCTTTTGTTTCTCACAAACTTGAAGTCAATGGGCATTTTTTTTTTTTGCAGCGTTTTTTCTATACTCTGCTTTTCTTTAGCTAAGGGGCATTATTTATAAAAGGTGGAGTTGAGTTTTTCCCCAAAAATTTGAGTTTTTGAAGGGTAGTTTCACTTGGGTTGAGTTTTTTTTCTAGTAAAATATGAGAATAAAACGAATTATAGTAAATAACCCCCTTAAAGTAAAGCTTGAAAAACAGTTTTAAAAACCATTAAAATGAGGCCTCAGGGTATGCAATTGAAAGTGACTTTTAGGGGGTTATTTATTAAGGTTTGAGTTGTGTTTTCCATGAAGATTCAAGTATTCAAGGTGTTTTTTGGTCAAAACTCACATTTTTTGGGTTAAAAAAAATAGCTTGAATCCGAAAATATACCATCTAAAACCTGTCGAGGTCATAAAGGTGTCAATGGCAGTGGTTCCTTGAACCATTTGAAGATCTTAATAGCTTTCATGATGTTCGAGTTTTTTTTTTCTGAGGGGTTTGCCCGAAAACTCGATCAATTTGAGTTTTTTGGTTTCGCAACTCAAACTTGCTGTATTGAGTTTTTTCCATTCCAGTTTTCGAGTTGTGAGTTCATTCGAGATATAAAAGATTTATTCCCAACATACAGGACATAACACTGTTACAATATATCAATCTTAAATGGCATAAAGTAATTGCAACATAAGAATCCAGAGACACCCACAATTAAAATTATATGCAATAGCACAATGAAATAAAAGCAGGCATTTTAAAATGTTCCCATAAATTACAAGGGGGTGTGAGGCAGAGACAAAGTGGCAAATTCAGTAAATCGCAAAGTGGCTAACGCTAGCGCAAATTCACCAGCGTGACATAATTTCGTTACTTCGCCGTTTTATTAACAGTACTTTAACTTGGCGCCGTACGCAAATTAGGCATCGCTAGCGTAACTTTGCTTTGCTTGACGAAGTAACACTAGTGCAACTTCGCTACCTTTCGCCTCCGTGAGCGCAACGTCGGATTTTAGTGAATAAGCGGCGCCCTGGCGAAGTGCGGCGAAGCCAACGCTGGCTCAACTTCGAAGGTAAGTAAACAGAGAGAGACAATTTTGAAGTTACATCTTTGAGACACTCAGCACTTGATACAACTAATCCATACAAGTTAAAAAGATAAACCAATATAATAAAAGATAATTATTAGTAAAGTCCTGTTTATAATTTTGTACCCTTAGTAAGTCTACACAATACCCATAATATTCAACCTTCTTTTAACTGCTTTTTATTTCATTTTAGATCCCACAATTTCTTCCATCAGTGTACATTTCCTAAATCATTAATAATTTCTTCCTTTCCTACCAGAGAATTTCATCTGCATATTTTGCCTTCTAGACAAGTTGTAATATCACTAATGGATAATTTATTCATTAAAACTGCTGATGAAGCATAGAATGTGCTTAATTCAAAATGTTTTTCTGTCTCTTGGAGAAATTCAAATTGTTACAGATTTTTCCGTCTCAAGAAAAAGTAGAGATACGTAATAGGCTGCAAAACTTCTCCCCTTCTTATTATGTCCCAAAGCATCTTTATCTCCAATGTAAAAAAATTAAGTTTTTGAACACTTATAGAAAATAACGGTTAACTAAAAAACCCTTTTTTTTATAAAATGTATTTCCCTATAAGTGTTAAGAAAATGTACTTTAAGGCAATACATGTTTCTTTACCGGGTGCCTTAATACTATACATATTTGAATCAATGTTTCGCATCTGCCAAAATAAAAGGAACTACAGGTATAAGATCTGTTATCCAGAATGCTCGGGACTTGGATAACAGATCTCTCCTTATTTGGATCTTCATACCTTACGTCTACTAGAAAATCATGAAAGTATTAAATAAACCCAATAGGCTGGTTTTGCTTGCAATATGGATTATTTATATATTAATTTGGATCAAGTGCAAGGTTCTGTTTTATTATTATGGAGAAAATTTTACACAATTTTAATTATTTGAATAAAATGAAGTCTATGGGAGCCAGCTATGCTTTAATATGGAGCTTTCTGTATAACTGGTTTTAACCTTTGCTGCTATGCTAGAATTTTCCTAAAAACCTACCAGCATTAAAAACATTAAATGCCATGTAAAATACTGTATATGTTTCTCTATGCCAAGATGAAATTGTCAATAAATATTATTACTTTAAAGTATATATTTGGTCAGTGGAATTTCTTCAAATTTCCCAAAAATGTGTTTAACACTGTATTTTTTATTTCAACACAAAGGATGGATTTTCTGGGATATTAACATTTCTTTTGTTCCAGTGTACATGTTACGTATAGGTATGGGCCCTGTTCTCCAGAATGCCTGGGAACTGGGTTTTTCCGGATAATGGATCCTTCTGTCATTTGGATCTTCATACCTTAAGTCTACTAGAAAATCATTTAAAAATTAAATAAACCCAATAGTCTGGTTTTACTTATAATGAGGATTAATAATATCGCAGTTTGGATCAAGTACAATGTATTTTTTTTTTTTTATTATAGGGAAAAATTAAATAGGAAAAAGGAGCCCTAGACTAGAACGAAGAGTTGCATGCCTAGCACCCCCCTTTCTTGTGTCCTATTCATGTGCCTCTTATGCCTACTCAAATGGTTAGAGGAGAACAAGGTGCTCCAAAATTAATTGTAAAGTAACTCACCAAACAGTGAAAGTGGTCCGGGTGCACCAGCCCCAGACCCCCAGCTTCGGGGAGCGGTACAGCAGAAGATAAAGAAGCAGGGCTGACCTGCACTCAAACGGATCCATAAGACCAAAGATGCTCAGTTAAAAGATAAATTTATTGGTAGAAAAATTTAAAATAAAGCTTCATCTCCATCCAACCTAGGCGTTTCACACCCTTCAGGGTGATTAGTCATGGGCTCTTATGCCTACCCCTAGTTCTAGTCTTGCTGCGATACTAGGTGGCAGATTTATCAAAATGTGAGTTTAGAGTTTAATAAATAAAACCTAGCCAGGTTCTATTCATTCCTATGGGATATTTCGAACTTTATTTGCTAAATGGTAAATTCTAACTTCCACCCATTGATAAAAAAAAATTCTAAAAATCCCATAGAAATTATAAAATGTGGGTGAGTTTTTAGTTCTAAACTCACATTTTGATCAATCTGCCCCCATGTTTTATTTTGATTCAGATGGCTATAAGCAATATGAACACTTTTACAATTCATATTCCCAAAGAGTCTAGCATTTTTTTAATTATTCAATGAAATGAACATCAATCTGGGATATAATGAGAAATGATTTGAGATAATTATTCTCCTGGTGGACAAAGTGCAAATTGCTTTAGGCTGATGCAGATGGTTAACGCATTTACTTTAAGGGGCAGATTTATCAAGGGTCGAATTTCGAATTCATGGGAGTTTCTAAAAGCTCCCATCAACTCCCATAAACTCAAAATTCCAAAAAAACTAACAAATCGAAACTTCATTTTTATATTTGAGTGAATAAGATCGACCTGCAAACACTAATCGAATTTTTATCGAACGTGATCTAATTTTTTTAAAAAATAATTGATTGTAGGAGGTCCCCCATAGGCTGAAACACCAGTTCGGAAGGTTTTAGATAGCAAATAAACGACTTAGAATTATTAAAGAGACAGTACATGATAAATTTCAAAATTCTAAAAACTCAAATCGAATTTGGACTATTCCCTAGTCGAATTACACTAAAATAAACTCGAAATTCAAATTTGAAAATTTGAATTTTCAATTCGACCCTTCATAAATCTGCCCTAAGTATCCACAGCTTCTAGAGTTATTACAGATTTCTTGTGTATGCGCAGTAATAGTTCACCTGACAAATTTGCTCAGTCTGTAACACACCAAGCATGATTTACAAACATAGGTGCTTACATAGTTAAATCGGGTTGAATAAAGACAGTCCATCAAGTTCAAGCCCTCCAAATGAAAACCCAGCATCCATACACACACCCCTCCCTACTTTCACATAAATGATATATACCCATATCTATACTTACTTTAGAGCTTAGTATCACAATAGTCTTTGATATTGTCTGTCCAAAAAATCATCCAAGCCATTCTTAAAAGCATTAACTGAATCAGCCATCACAATATCACCCGGCAGTGCATTCCCCAACCTCACTGTCCCCTTCGTTGCTTCAAATGAAAGTTATTTTCTTCTAGTCTAAAGGGGTGGACTCTGGTACGTTGATCCACTTTATAAGTAAAAAGGTCCCCTGCTATTTGTCTATAATGTCCTCTAATGTACTTGTAAAGTGTAATCATGTCCCCTCGCAAGCGCCTTTTTTCCAGAGAAAACAACCCCAAGCTTGACAGTCTACCCTCATTATTTAAGTCTTCCATCCCTCTAACCAATTTAGTTGCACTTAGTCTCTGCACTCTCTCCAGCTCATTTATATCCCTCTTAAGGACTGGAGTCCAAAACTGCACTGCCTACTCCAGATGAGGCCTTACCAATGACATATAAAGAGGCATAATTAGGTCTTCATCCCTTGAGTTAATGCCCTTTATTTGCTTTAGTAGCCACAGAATGACACTGTCCAGAATTAGACAACTTATCTACAAAAAACCCTAGATCCTTCTCATTTAAGGAAACCCCCAACACACTGCCATTTAGTGTATAACTTGCATTTATATTATTTTTGCCAAAGTGCATAACCTTGCATTTATCAACATTGAACCTCATTTTCCAGTTTGCTGCCCAGTCTCCCAACTTAGACAAATCACTCTGCAAATGTCAAGGATTAGGTAGGGGGAGCTGTGGAGACTGAAGGGAAAGGGCGAGTCCTTGAGGCAGGAGCTGTATGTGCCTAGGGAACACTTGAAGGGAAAGCAGGAACAGGTTGATGAGGGCGAAGAGTCAGTCTGGATCAGGTGCAGAACAGGACAGAGAGGGCAAAGATCAGGACTGGACTAGGCAGGAAGAAGAGGGCGATGACTCAACAGGAACAGACTGGATGGGGCAGGAGTGGAACAGGAACAGACAGGACGGTGCAGGCATAGATCAGATCAAACTGGGGATAGAGTGCAGAGGGAGACTGGAGCAGATAGCAAGACAGGACTGGAGCGGAAGGAGATTAGAGTGGATAGCAAGAGAGGACTGGAGCAAGAGAGGACTGGAGCAAGACAAGGTCAGTACAAGGTGAGGTCAGGGCAAGGTCAAACAGGAAGCAGAAACAAGCAAGGTAGGATCGGATCAAGGTCAAGGCCAGGAAGGTACAAGATAAGGTAAAACAGGACAAGGCAAGGCAGAATAATAAGGGAAAAGGGGCAAGAGCAAGCACTACCTAGTTAGGGGCGCTGCCGCAGTACTAGGAAAACCATCCAATGCTCTGGCAAGGAGTGGTCTAAGTGCTGCCCTTAAATAGGGAAGAGTCAGCCCTGATTGGCTGATTAAACTAGGCAGCAGCTGGGTTGGGGCTGTAGATGCCAAACATGCTGCAGCTGAGCTGGGGCTGGAGAGGCCAATCAGGCGGCAGCTGGGCTGGGACTGCAGAGGCCAGGTTACATATAGCAAGCAAACCTACAAGCTGCTCACCTGGCCAAATGGTTAAGGTATCGAGCCAGAAACCCAAAGGTCCCTGGCTCGAATCCCAGCAATACCTGACAGCAATACCTGACAGCAAAGTGGCAGCATCCTGCATGGAACCTATAGTTCTGCACAATTTAGTATCATCTGCAAAAATAGAAACAGTACTTTCAATGAGACAATAGAAAACACTCTGGGATCTAAGAATTGGTTACCTCTAGATGTATAAAGATGTCATCTGCTTTTCCTTTATTGGTATTGGCAACATGACTCCATCTTCATACGCTGCATTTTTATTACAGCAACAAAATTAAAAAAAATAAAACCTGACTTTATACAGCCTTAATTCTGTCAGTTGTACTTTATGTACTCTTAAAAGCATGCCTAAAATAGTATATTGCTGTATTTAGCAGATTGTAAGGTTTTCTGGTCATGATTTAACATTAAGCTTTTCATTCTTCTGACTCTGCCATTGGTGAAATCTGTGCTATTCTATTTTTTTTTCTCTTACTTGTTTATCAGCTCAGTTCTGCAGCAGATTTCTTTATGTATATAAATCATGATGACCCATTCAAGGTTGCCTAATCTATTCAGTGTATGATCTCATGTCTAGGTTATTTTGTTTGTGCCATCTGTATCTATCATTCCGGTTTGGCACGTTTTACCTTTTTGCAAAGCAATAGAACAAAAAAATAAACCACATGACAAATAACTGTTTGGATGGAAAGGAGACGGCAGAAAAGACCTTGGCGACTAAACTAAGGTATAAACAGTTATATATTAGTTTAAATAAAAAGGTTTTAAAAATGGCTATTCAAATAACCAATTGTTATGACTAGCCAATAGAATGACTGTGGTTTTAAAACTGGCATGAGTTTATCTCCTTCTCCTTTTGGCATCTTTGTCTGAGCATACCAAATTTTGACATGCCAAGCATTGTATACCTATATACAGAAATTAGTAAGCAAAGCTGTAGTACAATGGTTTGGATATATGACAGATACCCGAGGTAAAATAGTTCTTAGAAAATGTATTCAGATGTAAATATTCTGAGGCTCCTTTATGCATAGAATATATTGAATAACAAACAGCAAGGAACCGCAAGTCAGTCCAACATATTTTATACAGATTATGGCATGTTGAATGTTGTTGTAATAACCAAACATGCAAAAATAGAACTGTATGATACTGTTTATAGCCAATATTTTATAGACTGTGGAATATGTTAAAGGAAAAGGAAAGGTCTTTTATCTTGGGGGTGCCAAAAGTTAGGCACCCCAAGTGATAGCATGTACTTACCTGAAACCCCCGGGCCACTGCTCCGATTAGAAGAAACCTGCACCGGGCTGGTATTCTTCCAATAAGCAACACGGAGCAATCGTCTTCCGGCTTCTTCTTTCCTGGTGCAGAAGCATGCGCAGTAGAACAAAGAGCCGACTTTTTCGTTACCATTTTTAAAGCTTTTTGCACTACTGTGCATGCGCAGCCTCGAGAAAATCTCTCTGTGGTGCTCTCTGGAAGAATCCCGGGCCAGTGCAGTTTTATTCTGAAAGGAGCACCGGCACGGGGTTTCAGGTAAGTGCATGTGATCACCCCAAGTAAGAAGACCTTTCCTTCTCCTTTAAAGGTTATATCAATATATTGTTTTCTATTTGGTCCAAGGAGAGGAAGGAGCATGGCAGACATATGAATTCAGGCTTGGAAAGGGAGATAATGTAGCCCGAGCTACATAATTTAACCATCCCTTTAATGTTACACTATAGGGGGGCCTGTGCAAGGCCTCAGATTCCCCCCACTTCCCTAGTTAGGGACCCAACCCCCATCTCCTTCCTATGGCGCTCATTGTAGCTCCTGCTCCCCCATAGCCAAGGCAATAACCCCCCCACGCATTACTATATAACTTTTTATTCAGCTGTTTTTTTACATTTAATTTTTTGACAAAGAAAAAAAACTACGAATTGGTCCCAGAAAACATTTAAATAGGAAATGTACTGTGTAAAAAAAATGCAAAGAATTAGTGCTTGGGGGGGGGAGACGATTCAACAGCAAAAAGGACGGCGGGGCAGCCACAGAGACTCCACCTGGAATTGACTCACAGAATCCTTCAATGTACAGGTGGGCGAGGTACCCACCCGGAGTAAACAGGTAGTACGGTTCATCGATAAGCTGATGAAGACGAGGCTTGGTCCTTTGCGCAGCCCCGGGAGAGGCCGGCACCACAAGTAGAAGGCAAGTAGAAGGGCTCAGCAGAATCGCGTTCAACAATGGCGCAATGGATACGCACCTTTGTCCTACGTAAGAAACCGCGTGGCCTCACACCGCCAGCTTGCAGTGGCACAGCTCCTTCTAGATCTGCCGCCGGAACTTGGGCATGTCCTGCTGCCGTTGGTGATGTCACGCTCTACTGAGAACGGCGCACTCAAATATAAGTAATTTCTCTAAAGGGACCCGGGCCCCATCGGGGGTGCAGTGGCACGGGTCCTGGTTCAGCTGCACCCCTTGCGCCCCCGGTAGTTCCACCACTGGCAGCTTTTTAAATATGTCACAATTGGCAAATTGCGAATATTTTTTTGCAAACCGAATTTAAGTTACTGGGGGTCATTTATAAAGTTTGCGCAGAGAATATTTTTCCGCAAATGGTTGTATTACCCATATTTTTCCTGAACGGTAATATATTGCAGTGCTCTGCCCATCTTTCCATTTTTTGGCGAATTCACATTGTGAATAAATTTTCGCAAATTGCGCACAAATGAGACGGGAGTTTGCCGCGAACGCACCCAATGTGCGAGGTTATTGTGCGCGAAACTAGCGTTGACAATAACTTAAATTCGCAGTTTGCTAAACTGTTTTGCGAATATTTTCTCGCCACCAAAGTTGTGGTGTAATTCAGTCGCAGAGTGTGCACATTAATATTAGCAATTTGTGATTTTTGACATATTTAAAAAGCTCTTATAGACATTCGCATTGTAAACAAAATTCGCAATTCTGTTTGCACCACAGTTATTCAGCTTTATAAATATAACCATGCACAGGGCAAATATAATCACTTTGTGAATCAATCTGCCTTGCGCAAAGTTTATAAATGAGCCCCACTGTGTTTAGTGCATATTTGTAGCTTATTTCTGTGCCAGAGTGGCGTAAGTACAATACAGCAGACCCTGCAGTTGCAGGGGAATGGGGATCCCAGACCGTGGGGTCTGCTGTACTGTAGTCCTCCCTCCCCAGCCTCCCTCCTACTTTAAACTTTGCACAAGCAGTCGGTGGGGATATCTTCAGGAGGCACCTTGCTTTGGGGCCCCTCTGAAGATATTTTGCAAGGGTGTGGCACGCCCAGGGCTGGAACTAGGAGTAGGCAGAGAAGGCATCTGCCTAGAGTGGGGAGCTCTGGGCAGGTATCTCTTGAAGAGACTTCTGCCTACCCCTGCTGCTGCTCATCCCCACTTTTCGCTCCCCCCACACGGTTTGTTGCTATTTAGATTATGGGGTTACAGGGTCTGACCTAGAGATGCTGATCATAAAATCCAAACAGTTGTATCAATATATTTACAGATAATTCAGAAAGTTTCAAAAACATATATATTTTACCAATATTTTGCAGTAAGAAATGTTGGCATTTGGTGAAATATTCTTAGGAACATTTTAGTAGCTCTTTGCACTGGGGAGATTTGCGACATGAGGTTCTGATATTTATTGATTATAATGAAATAACGAAAAATAATAGGTGGTATGATTTGAATTAGTGCAGGGTCGGACTGGTGTGTGAGGTCCACTGGGGCTCCTTCATCCCCTCTGTGACGGTGAAGGACAGGTGGGGGAGCAAAAACGGAGGACAGGTGGGGATCGGGTCTTGGTTGGTGGGGCCACTAGATTTTTTTTCACATGCAAAGAAAGAACCTTTTCAACCTCAGTTATATAGGGCCTTATACAAATAAAAGCATTTACAATTAATTCAATTGAATGACTTGCCCCAGAAACACAAAAGAAAATCTGATCTCAGTGTTTTGATTATGGCAATGAGCTTTCTGGTTTTTGATACAATTTCATTGTTTGTTTGGGTAAACAGAAAGATAATTATTAATATTGCTTTGTACATTGCAGAGATTTTCTGAACTTTACTTTAGGCTCAACCCTTACTCAGCTAATATTTAGTGCACATTCTATAAAGCTTTTCCCAGATGTGTGCTTGGTGGGGATATTCCAGTCTTTTTAATTTCTACACTACCTTATAAAAGTAGATAAGCATACATACAAGATAAGTTTGTGTATTATTTACTTTTCATTTAAATAATAACTAAAATTACTCTGTCCAGAAACTTAATATACCAGGCTGTTGTTGGTCTTGCTTAAGCTAACAAATTCATACACACTGTTATTGTAAAGACAAAAAAAAGCTGGTAAAAAATAATCATGCAAAACAAAGTACCAGGTGCAAGGTACTATTTTGTAATAATTACTTTTGTTGCCATTTTTTTCTAAATAAATCTTATTTATAATAAAAGCTGGCATAGAGAGTACCAGACTGCTATTAGCCATGTCAGGCAGTTAGTAAAACTAAGACAGGAAGTACTTCATGGATAGTATTGCCTACATATGAATGGGACCAATCGCTAATAAAAAAAATATATATATTTTTTGAGCCGAGTAGGCACATTTATCCAAGGTCGAATTTTTTAAAAACTCCCCTAAACTCCTATAAATTAGAAATTCAACTAATCGAAGTTTATTAAAAATTTCCAAACTCAGATTAATTAAATCGACCCAAAAACTCGAATCAAATTTGAATCTAGTTTGATTTGAATTTAAAAAACTTGATTCGAGTTTTTTCTCTGAAAAAAACTTGATTGTCAAGAAGGCTGCAAACAACTCCAAATTCATTCCTGGCCCTCTCCCATTGACTTAAACAACAATTCGGCAGGTTTTAGGTGGCGAATAAGAGTTCTTATAATACCAGAGAATGATAAATCTCAAAAATCAAATTACGTTTGCTCTATTTACCACTGTATCTGATCGCATTTATTATTACCTCATTGATCTGTGGTGTGGTTCAGTAAACCCATTTTGTTTGTATGCAAGAGAAATCCTATTTTACTTCTACATTGCAGTAAAGAGGTATAGTTGCACAACACCCTCTGCCTTCCTACTCCATTAACGAGGGCCCATCTGGTTAAGAGCATTGTACCCCATGATTTACTTGCACTACTGTAGTTGGAAAGGTACTATGGTAGGGTTATTGCAATGGGTTTAGCTACTTTATAATATATCTAGATGAAGGAAAAAAGCAAGGCTTGGAACAAGATCATTTTAATGCTATTGGTTAGTTCTGAGATATACTCAGTATTAAGGAATATTAAACATTGGTCCAAAACATCAGATCAGAGGACGATTACATTTTTATTCAGTGCACTGAGAAGTCTACAAAGCCTACTTTTGAAAATCTCCAGTCTTACAGTGTGACATACAGTAGACCTTCTTCGTTATTTGAATGAGACATAATTGGTTATCATATAGCATTAATTATTAAACAATATTTGACTGGATAATACAAATTTACATTGGTAATTAGCTCATGGACTTCACCTCGTAAGCACAGCATATATCAATCAACCCCCTTTTTCTCTGAATCTAGTTAATCCTTTTTTATTCACACTAAGTTTCTCCATTTATTTTTATTCTTGCTGCTTTTGCTGCTTATAAGAAAAATACTTTCTGTAGCAGCAAGTGAGTTTTTAACACGGAGGAAACTGCTAGGCCCAGATACAAGTTTGACCTAACATCTCCCTCCTTTGGTGCTCCCAGTTGGGACCACCACCTTAAAGGAGGTATAATCACTGGGGGGGGGGCAAATTTTTAGCAACTGATACCCCAGGCCAGTGGTCTTGTTTTTTAAAAACTGCACCGCAAAAATTTTTTGTAGAGGCTCATAGACACCATGTTCTTTGGCTCTTTCTATGTTAGTTTTGGAATTTTTGTAGATCATAGTTCATAGTCACCATGCTCTTCAATTGATCTGTCTTTGTTTTGGTCCAGGCAGGAGCATGTGCAGTAGAGTGAAAGACGAAGAAGTCAGAAGAGGAAGAAGAACACAGCAAATGATTACAGAAATACCCCAGACTGGTGCAGTTTATTTTGATTATATCAATCACTGGGGGCGTCTTACATTTTGGCAGAGTTTATAAATTTAGGGGGTTATTTATCAAAGGTCGAGTTTGTGAGGTTTTTTCTACCTTAAATAAACTCACAACTTGAATCTTTGCTTACCGTATATATGAAAAACCCAACTGTAAAATACTCGATTGAATGCAATTGGGGGAAAAACTTGAATATCTTAAATTAATCAAGTTATAAGCTAAAATTGAGCATTTTTTCGAGTGAAAACCACCATAAAAAATGGAAAATCATGAAGGCAAAACATCTTCAAATGATTCAAGGGACCTCTGCCATTGATATGTAGGGGGTTAGGTAGGTGAGAAAGCCAATCCACACATTTTGGATAAAAATCACTGTCCAGCTTTATTGAAAAAATTAAAACAACTGACAGGCATCTTTTAGCAGTTGTACTCCTACCCTATGACATGTTGTATCACCTGACGCGTTTCATGCCCCCTCTGCCATTGACTTCTACATGACCTTTACAGGTTTTAGCTGGAGTATTTTTGGATTCAGAACTAGGGGTAGGCAGAGTAGGCAGGTGCCTAGGGAGCAAAGCCGGGGGGTGGTGCCAGGCATGTACCTTCTCTGCCTCCTACCCCCAGTCTGGTCTCCTCTCTCAGCTCTGGCCGGCATCTATTCACGCATGCGCGTGTTGTTCGTCCATTCGCCATTGAGAGCTGCGACCGGCCAAGTTACCTAGGCCTGGCTGGCCTGGGCCCCTGATGAGTAAGCTTAAGAGTGCCCTTAATTTTCTAACTCCCATTTCTACCTTTTTTCCTGAATATTTTATGTACAATTTTGTAAATGTTAGAAGCTTTCCTTCTGCAAATGCAAAGATGCTACCAAGCTGCTCGTTCACTGTTCTATTATTTATCTGGGGGAAAGGGAACAAAGAGTGATTGGATTAGAAAGTGTTGGCTTTCTGGTACTGCATCTGGATGAACATGCAAGCATGAATCCCAACTGATCTTGTAGTGTAATTAGTTCACTCAAAAAGAGTAAGACAAATGGTCTAATAACATTTTAACAAGGGTACAAACGATTAGTGGTCCAAATCATTCTGTTGCATGGGCATAACTAATGGACTAACCTGTTTTTCCTCTCCACCTACTCCAACATGGTCCCCCTACAGCCGAGGGAACTGCTGTAGGTTGTATGGGTTAAATTAAGGTCAATATTTATTCATTACCACTTAATGAAAGTGCATTATTTTGTGTAGCTTATTGTTCTATTTGTTGTTATGAATAATTAATTATTCGCTGAGCGTAAATTAATTTCAGTTGCAGCTCAGCTATTACGACTTTTAATTATATTCACTGTTGATGATTTATGTTTCTCATGCTCATTTCCTCAATAACATTGGAGTGTTTCTGGATGTCATTTTACTTTGCTGTCTTCCATTAGAGTTACATTATTATCCTTTTTTGTACTCCATTTACTCCATCATTCGATGCACAGCTTGTTATTGTGATAGCATTCCTTCTGTCACAAAAATAGGCTGTCTGTACCGGTGCTGAGGAAAAACAGAGGGCATGTAGGAAATTAAATGAGATTTTTCTGGCAATGAATCCTTCCTTGGTGATTACACTGTAGCCTCCTAAAACACAGTTTCTGATATCCTTTTTGTCAAGCATGACCCTGAAGGGGCTAATATATCACTCCACGTTTCCTCACCCACTGAAGTAAGACTTGGTAATTCTATTTCTACTTGTGTTTGTACATCGAATAATGCGGCTGATGCTATTTTCATTTTCTGTAACTGCTAGTTTGTAAAGCCCAGATGCTTTCTATATCTCTCTAAATTATTTTGGGCATCTGTAGCATTCAGTAATTCTAACTATACTATGTATGGGCTGCAAACAGCATATTTTATTTTATCCTTTATTGTCCTGTTCTCTGGGGTTTGCAACTGTGTGATATTACCTACCCATAATTTTTGGCCCCCTATCCCCTGTCTTCCAAGCTACCAGCAACTAACCTTTAATCTAGAATTCTACTCTACAGCCTCTACTTTTCTTTGAAACCCAAAAGCAAATATGAGCATATTTACATTCATCTTTGAGTCTAGTTAAAAGGCATTTTGCCTTGGGTTTAATATTATAATTTTCTAAATAATATTATACACTATAAGGGGCATAGTTATTAAAAAATATTTTTCAGTTTTCTCTCGATTCTAGAAAAAAACTTGAGCACAAATATACAGTACATGAGAAAACTAGGAAAGCAAAAGCTGTTGATTTATAGAAGTCATTGGGAATTGTCTCAGGCAACCTCTGCAGCACCTCTCTACAAATTCATGCACTGCCTACCAATACATACAGTACAGTATTAACATTAAATGCAGACTCCTGACACTTACCTACATAGTTCTCTTTAAAAATGTCCCACCTTACATTTCAAGCCTTATCTCCAGACACTGTCCAAATTGACCACTTTGTTCCTCCAATGACCTGCAAGCCTGCAACTTCACCCAAGATGCTCTCTAGCTGTGGAATGCATTATCAGACATTTCCATGCCCTGCAGATTTTTAAATGTTGCCTTACAAAAATTCAAGTTCCCACAATAACACGTAGGCCTTCATACATCACATCTCACTAATCCCCTATCTCCCCACTAACGCTAACATTAATTCTATATAAACACAATTTCTTCATAATAAACTTACATAGCTACAAAATGTATACCTTGTGTCACACTTATCCTAACCCCCTATAGATTGTATGTCCTTGTGGGCAGGGTCGGCATTACCTACTCTATCAAAATGTTAATTATCTACCCCCTATGTACAGCACCGTAGAATGTATTATGCAATAGTACAGGTATGGTATTCGTTATCTGGAAACCCATTATCCAGAAAGCTCCAAATTACGGAAAGACTGTCTACCATAGACTCTATTTGGTTTATTTAATGTTTAGATGATTTTCTAATAATGTTTGTCAATTTATTTTCTGACAATAAAGTTTACTTTGACTTTGACTAAATAGACTTAAGGTATGGAAATCCAAATTAAAGAAAGATTCATTATCCGGATATCCCTAGGTCCCTAGCATTCTGGATAGCAGGTCCAATACCTGTATTTAAAAAATAGCAGAAACACAAGAAATATTGTTAGCACACCCTTGTTTAGTACCAAATTATTTTTATATACATTTATATTTTTTTCATATCTATTGCAAGTTCATAATCCATACTTCCAATTTAGAGGTTCCTGGTAAAATATGTATTGTATAGGAAGAACCTTTCAATAAAGTACAGTATTTTATATGCTATACAAGCCCACCTCTGTAAAATACATTTTTATAACATATACAATTAGCTCGTCCTGCTGCAGCATTGTTTAAGAAACATTGGTATTATGGAGAAGTATTTATATATCATAAAAGGGAAGGCCCAAATTTCATGGGATAGAGTCACTTATGAGTATTTTCTAGTGCAGAAGGAGATATTACTATAATAATGGTGATATCAGGATATACCACAGGTGCAGGACTGGTAGGTAGGAGCCTAGTGTAAACATGTTGTATGATGACAACAAATGATAAAATTATGAAGCACATAATGATTAATAAGACATCCTCACAAAGAGGAATAACATCTATGGGTCTATATATTAAACTCATTTTTTTCTGGTGGAGTTATTAAAGAAGGAAAACTGCTAAAAATCCAAATCCGAAAATACTCCAGCTAAAACCTGTCGAGGTTGTGTTGAAGTTAATGGCAGATGTCCCTTTTACAATTTGAAGATATCATGGTCTGCACTGGGTTTCATACGATAATCTGAAAAATTCTGGGTTTTCGGGCAACAACTCCAAAAAAAATTCAAGCGATTCAGCCGTCAAATCTGAAAAAGTTGTACGATTCAAACTTCCGTTCGATTTTGTTGAGACTTTTCTTGCACAACATTTTCAAGCTGATTATTTGATAAATTAGTTAAAATCATGGATGGGAGTTAGGTCGACTTTATTTTAATAAAAAAAATTGATAAATTTGAGTTATAGTAAATACACCCCTAAGTGTTATGGTAGGCTAAAGAGCAAGTTCATATACAGGAGTGGGCTGGCGGGACGCCAGGAAAAAATCCAATGGGCCCCGGGTCTTGTGGGCCCCGACAGCCCATATCCACACCAAAATCGTGGATTTGCAGTCTTTTTCCTGTCGTGACCTCCTTTTTTGGCGAAGCCAGAGGGGGGGCCCTGGGAGAACAGCCCCAGTGGGCCCTGGGCCCCCCAGAATGACCTTGTTCATATACAGTAAATAAGAAATGATCATGGCCTGCACTGGCTCAGAAACTTGTTAGAAGTCAAGGCACTTTGCAAAGGCAGAGCTCACTTTGGGGAGAAGTGTAAGGCGCTGCTGGGATTTGAGCCAGGGACCTTTGGGTTTCTGGCTCTATGCCTATGATCATTTAGTACAACCAGGAACTTATTAGAACATTTATACCTAGGCAATGAATCTCGGTCCTTACCCTTTTAAATTTCAAGCTGATGCTTGAGCTCTGTCAGGGAGCCGGGAGCTCCCTCCAGGGAGGTTGTCCGGATCAAGGAGGAAGCCCTCTTGAGGGAACAAGGTCGCGGTGTCCAAGGGGTTAATCCAAAAGAGTGGTCAGAGTCCAGGCAAGAGTTCAAGGCAGGCGGCAAACAGCAAGTCCAAAGTCCAGGCAGGGGTCAAGGATATTAATCAGGAACAAGTTCAGGAATAACAGAACCCAGGGAACCCAGGAAATACTTAGAGCAAGGTTTCCTATACTTGGGCGCCATTCTGGCGTCTAAGCAGGCTTTTTATTTGAATTTGGCGCCTTGGTGACGTCATTGACGTCCTTGCGCCGACGTCGGCGCACTGACGTCATCGCGCCGGCGCCGCTTACCCACGTGGCGGCCATGGGCGCCGCCATCTTGGGAGCGACGCCGGCAGGAGAGGACGCGCCGCCCGGAGCTCCTGGGCCTGCTCCGGGCGGCGATCGTTACAAGCTCAAGGGTTCCCACAGTTGGCAGCATCAATAGGCTCAGTGTAGATTTGGACAACAGAAATGATGCAGTTACCGCTCTGAAATGTTTTAGCATATATTTCCTATTTGCACAGAAGCACAATTGTGCACATTTTGTCATAGAAGCAATTCCTCCTCACAGGAAATATATGGGAAAATGCTGCATAAGTGCATTTTGCACACCACACTTGAAGTCCTAAATTGTTGGAATATCTCTTGGCTCTTTCCCATTCTCCCATCCTCCCTTTGTCATTGTATTTAATTTTGTAGTAGTAGTTTGTAGTAGATCTGATACAGACAGCAATTCCCTCATCTTGCCACTCAATTAATGATAATTAACAAAGTAGGGAAAGGAAAATCTTTTGGAATATGAAGCCATGACACGAATCCTTGGATTTTATTGTTGGTTGAAACACAAAACACTTGCAAAACCTTGTTTTCAGAAGCGAGTCACACAAACATTTTTTTGCCGTCAGCGTCCCACTAAAATAAATAGATTTCAAAACTTCTCCATTTCTGTTTTTTATCTAGGAATACAGGTTTTTAACATTATAAAGTTAAAAATCATGTAACTGTCTGACTTTGTGCAGAGTAAACTGTCATTGTGATGGAACATTTCACAGTGGTTTAAGGGCACAATGTTATATTAACGCTTTTTATTTATAGGAATTTCTTTTAATGTAACATATCTTGAAAACTGTGGATTAATGAGATTGTTCAGCTTTCAGGGCTAACTTGTATTGAAGCAGCATAGCCAGTCTCCTAGAATAAGAATTCTTGAGATATAATCAATAATCTATTATGTCCAATGGAAATATGTGCAAAACAAAATCCCACTGGCCTATTACACAGTTTTGCTGATATTTTTCTGTCAGTTTTGAAGCTGACAAATTACACTAAATATTCCAAGACACAATTCACAAAGATACTGTATATGCTGCTAATGGTGAACCACAACCATATAAAATGTATGTATATACTTTATTTACTGTACTGTATGTATGTATATAGGCTTTGTACTGAAAATATGCTCTGCATTATTTTATATATTTCGCCGTTCTTGAAAATCTACAAACACAATACCCATCTCAGAAATAATTAATATGACATTTATTTTTTAAAGGTGACTAAACCATTTGATAGTCATTCTATCTTTTATAATAGATAATACCTACTGCCTTCCACTTGTGAGAATAAGGATTGATTAAAAAAAAAAAAAATATATATATATATATATATATATATATATATATATATATATATATATATATATATCTTTGAGAGTCCACTGATAACTTCAATACTTATCCTAACGCCTTAGAATGAATATACTCCCCCAACTGCTGTATTTTTCTGACGAGGCTTGTTTCTAAAACTCTCTTGTTTCTAAAAAAGATTCTGTGCTTTCACCAGAAAAGATACACTCAGAAGACACTATCACCAAATATGGTTATCAATCCTATTTTGTTATATACTAAAGCTGGGGTACCCACAATGCAGATCATGAGCTACCAGTAAATCTTGTAAAGTATGGCCTTTATTTAAACTATAAATAAAATAACTTACAATATTTGTGTTGTTCATTCAAATACAGGTAGGCAATCTATTATCTGAAATGCTTTGGGTGTTTTGAATTATCTGTGTATGTGGACTATGGAAGTTGTCCTTTCCATGTTTTAAAACATGGGTTACTGCATAGATCCCATACCTGTACAACAATATGGGGCCGATTCACTAAATTCGGCTGAAGGGTTAGAATAAAAAAAACTTCGAATTTCAAAATTTTTTTGGGCTACTTCGACCATCGAATGGGCTACTTCGACCTTCGACTACGATCGACTTCGATCGATCGATCGATCACAGGATTTGCGCAAAATCGTTCGACTTTGATATTCGAAGTCGAACGATTTTAGTTCCCAGTCGAATATCAAGGGTTAATTAACCCTCGATATTCGACCCATAGTGAATCGGCCTCTTAGTGTTACTTACGTTTGGACAAAAATGTTGATCATACAAAATTGTTGGCTAGACAAAAAAGTCGCCGCAAGAAAAACGCCCATTGACTTTAATGCATTTGGAAAAATTTTGACACTTAGGGGCCAATTCATTAACTTCGAGTGAAGGAATAGAAGAAAAAAAACTTTGAATTTCGAAGTGTTTTTCTGGCTACTTCAACCATCGAATGGGCTACTTCGACCTTCGACTACGACTTTGAATCGAATTATTCGAACTAAAAATCATTCGACTATTCGACCATTCGATAGTCGAAGTACTGTCTCTTTAAGAAAAAACTTTGACCCCCTAGTTCGCCACCTAAAAGCTACCGAACCCAATTTTAACCTATGGGGAAGGTCCCCATAGGCTTGCCTAACTTTTTTTGGTCAAAGGATAATCCTTCGATCGTTGGATTAAAATCCTTCTAATCATTAGATTCGAAGGATTTAATCGTTCGATCGAATGACTATTCCTTCGATCGTTCGATCAAACTATTTACGCAAAATCCTTCGACTTCGAAGTCGAAGGATTTTCATTCCCCAGTCGAATATCGAGGGTTAATTAACCCTCGATATTCGACCCTTGATGAATTTGCCCCTAATTGACTTCAATGCTTTTTTTTGCAGTTTCGCAAATATTTTGGCGAACCGAAATGGGACAGATTCACCCATCACTATTGATGAGAGGGAATTAAAATCAAACCTTATATATACACATAAAGTAAAAAATGCATCTTATTAGAAATAAAATATTATGCAAAACATTTAAAATGTTTGTTGGAAAAATAAGACATCTGTGGTTTACTTATTTTTGTCGTATGTTTAATCATGTTTAATATATACATTCTATTAATTCTACCATACGTGTTGTTAGAGATGTAAATCACCAGTCGTCCTTTAATCTTATTATAATATTTTCTACCATTTTGCCTATCTGGTTTGTGTACTCCCTAGAGTTTAAGGAATGCATTGTGATATTGTATATCTTTTCATTTTTTGCATGAATTACTCTACGACGAATAGCTTGCGGTTGGATAACTTTAGCAAAAGTTTTCTGATATTTCACTGGTTCACTTCAGTACAAAAAAAAAAAGAATCAAGATCAAATTAATTAAGCAATTTCACAGGAAGAAAATATTCATATCATCTTTTTTAATTATTCTTAATTGAAGGTATTAATTGCAAGTGTATGATTTGTGGATTCTGGTTGCTTACCTATTAGAAGAGCAAGACAGTCTTTATGCATGCTGACTGACTACAAATACGATTCACTCTTCTTCTATCTATTATGCCTCAAGTATTTGCACCTCAGGGGGATTATGCTGCCATATGGTTATGAGAACAGACACCACTCTGTAATCAAGGTTTCTAACTTCTGGGTTGCTTATCTAATGAATTCATTTGTTAGTAATTTTAGCTTGAAGGAACAGAAATGAAAAAAAAGTTGTTTTTTTTTTTAAAAGAATACATTACCAACTAAAATCTATCAGTGTTAAAAGAAATTCATTTACCATATTATAATGTACCGAAGGCTGCCGGCTCAGTGATTCTGGGGATGGATCCAGCATACGTTATTTATGAAATCAACGTTTGCATGACTTTACCTCTGAAGCATGCTGATTTTTTCTCAGCAGTAGGTAGGAAGGTCTGACACTGAAAATCTCATACTACATACTCAAAACAAATGCACGCAGTTCTACCTATTGCTATTCATATTAGGCCCATGACTGCAGCCAGGGCTGGATTTAAAGCTGGCACAGGCCATTCCCCTGCTCCCACTACTTTCATGCAAGGGTTGCCACCTTTCCTCTTGTTGCACTCCGGACAGGGGATTTGGTGCAGTGATGTCAAGGGGGGTTGGTGCATTGATGTCACAGGGAAGAACTGCTAACATCATTGGCCTGGTTGGGGATAGTGACATCAGGGGTGGGGCTATCATATACGTGATCAGTGATTGGTCGATTGTCACATGCATCCTTATTTGGAAAACCATGCAGGCAGTTTTGCACCAGACAGTCCATCCAAAATGTTAATGTCATGTTAACAAAACAGTTCATTATATGGCTGCCTTAAAGGGATTGGAACTAAAGGTAACTGTGAGACAGCACACAGAAGAGAGCACATTATGCATATAATGGTTAAATGCATTATGTATGAATTCAGAATTATTCAATTGCATCATTTTTGTACATTTCACTTTTCATTTATAGTTGAATCCTGCTCAGGTTTCCCAACTTCTGCCAGGGGCAATATATGGAGAAACGTTTAGATTTTAAATGAATGTAGACATGTTAAGAAAACTATATCGGTAAGACTTCTATATATGTGAATATATACTGTAGCTACAAAGTTATTTTTCCATTACATTAGCTCAGCTTGGTATTGTCCTGTTGTTATGCTTCTAGACATTTATGGAAATTCTTTCTTTAAACTTAAAAACAAGCCAAAACTTTTCAGTCAAGATGGCCACACACAGACAAGAGCTTGAATTTAAAGGTTCTAGTACTGGAGGAACCACTCTGTGTGAAAATACTGACTTGCAAGTGCTAACCTGCTACCATACAGCTGCAGACAATAGCCCAATTAAAGGGTTATTTAAGCCTGCCTTCTCCAACAACCTGTGCTGGATTATTGTGCTATGCATAACTAAGCCTCCCAAATATCCTGTCTGAGTATCCTGCCCGAATAGGTTCCTGCTCTGCCCTTGTTTCTGAATTGTCTGACTCCCTAGTTTTGACCCTTGTCCTGTTATATGGACTTCTTGTTTGCTGTCGGCTCTGAGCTTGTACTTGTTTGCAGACTTTGTTTTGACCAAATGCCTGTTCTTTCAAATTTTCAGACTGTTGTTGTTTTTTAAGTTCTCCTTATTAAATATTTTGTTTAAACAAACAGTTCTTGTTAAGCAGTGTGTTTTCTTTAGCACATTGGCTCCAATCAGCTGATTCGGTGTTTAATTTTGCCAAAAAAAGAATGTAGAGAGGCATATACTGAGAGGGTTACTAAAGTGTAACTTGATTATTTTAGAAAGAGTACAGACGATTTAAACTATTGTTTTTAGAATGTTCCTTATTTCAGTGTGATTAAGCTTATATAAAATGGTAATTTCTGTGACAGTTTACCTTTAAAGGAGAAACAAACCCTTAATAAAAAAAACTCTTACCCCCAACCCTACATAGAACCCCCTCCCCCCCCCAGGCTAGCTCCCCCCCCAGGCAAATGCCCCTAACTCTTTACTTACCCCTCCATGCAGATTCTGTCCAGTGGCGTTGACAGCAGCCATCTTCTTCTCTTCTGTAATCTTCGGAATGAGACCGGCGAAGCGGCGCAAGCACAGTTGAAGCACGAAAATTGCCTGTCCCATTCCGAAGATTACCAAAGTGGCTGAAGATGGCTGCTGTGAACTCCGCTGGACAGAATCTGCACGGAGGGTAAGTAAAGAGTTAGGGGCGTTTGCCCGGGGGGGGGGCAAGTAGGCTGGGGGGGAGAGGGAGGGAGTCTATGTAGGGTAGAGGGGTAGGGTTTTTTTTATTAAGGGGTTGTTTCTCCTTTAAGCAGCCAACCCCTATACAGCAACAGTCTATTACCAGGCAGCTACCTGTTTAGGAAACCAGTTCAACTGGAGTGGCCGACTAGAATGGTGGACTTCCCCATTCTCCTTCATTAACTTCAGGGACTCTGTAAACCTTTTTTGCTTATCTCATTGCAAAACTGACATTGGTTGAACTTACCACACATATCACGGGAATCTGGGGAAACAGAAACCACAACAGACTGCTTACCAGTGTTTTTCTAACAATGTTTACAGATATGAGATGCTTTACAAACAGAACATTTAAAAACATAAATCTAGCACTCTGTATTTTACATTAAGTACTGCCTCGATTATAACAAGAGTGTGAATACGTAGATCAATAAAACTTCATTATTATTTAACAACTTGATGCTGCTTGTTACGAGAATGCAACCAGGCCTTCAAAATTGGAATGTGTGATTTAATTGACATAAAGTTAAGCCTAGCAATTACCACACAAACATCATTATTTACTACCAATTTCGAATAAAATGAAAACAAAAATGTATATTTGATAAAACTTTTTGTACAGTATGGAATCTATTATGTATACAGAGCCGCTGGTTTATAGCGCAGATACAGCCTAATGGTTCAGAGCCATATACTGTATCCAAACTTGCAGACAGCCTGTTTCAATCTTTGTAGATCTAATCAGTGCAAGATATTGGAACATGGCTTCTGAGGAGTAGAACTTGGAGAGTAGTGAAATGGGAAACCAAACCTGGTTAGGGAGAGAATGGATGAAAGGAACCAAAAAGCCCTTCACTAACAATTACATGCAAAGTGAAGCCTTCTGAAATCAGAAGGTATTTACTTGTCTCATCAGAAAGAATCCCAAGGCACACAGGATAATTGCAAGCAGGCTGCCTTGCGTGTTTATTGCGAAGTGCACTTCGCAATAAACATGCAAGGCAGCTTGCTTGCAATTATCCTGTGTGCCTTGGGATTCTTTCTGCTGGACTGTTTGTGATGCGGCCGATCCTCTACCTTCGTGCTGTCAGATACTGTATAAGAATACTTAAGCGTACCAAGCTTACCTTTTGACCATGGAAAAGCAGAAGGCCACAAGGTAAAAGCTTTTGTATATGTAAAGTTTGTAGAAACGTGTTTCTTATATCCTTATACATGGATAGGATCAATTATCTAGCATGCTACAAAGGGTCACCATACCTTTAGTCTAGTAAAACATATTTAAACATTAAATAAACTCAATAGGATTGTTTTACCTCCAATTTTGATTTAAGCATCTTAGTTACCATCAAGTACAAACTACAGTTTTATTATTACAGAGAAAAAGTTTTTTTTATAGAATTAATAGAATTTAAAAGAATTACTTGTTAAATTCTATTAATTCTATAAAAAACTTAAATTTTAAATTAAATTCTCTAATAGAATTACTTGTTAGAAATCAACATTATAGAAGATGGCTTTAATGACTGTAAGACCTTTGGGAAATTGTAAAAAAGTTTTATTTATGAATCTATTATTATATATTTAAAAGTAATAAACTTCTTTTCTTAGTCTAAAATCCACGCAAAGGCAATGAAATATGGCAATTTTATGCAGTTGTTAGCTAGGGCGTGTGTGGGGGTAGCAACAAATTACTCAACATTTCCCCACATTCCCTACTAGTTCAAACTCTTGTTATGGGATTGTCATTTGTAAATGTGTTCAGTGTTAGTGGGGTGATTTTGGATTAATTGCATTAAGCAATTTGCCAAGGTCAACTTCAGGCTGATGCTAGGCAAACCCCAAAAAGAGTTCTGTATGGTGAAAAAATAGCCAAGTTGATGCAACGGTAAGGGCAAGGTGCCAGATGGGGAAGCCCTGGCCTGAAGTAGAAGTACATACCGGCATAGCTTAGAAGGACAACCCCATTTTGAAAAAGGTCCAGCCAAATGGAAGGCGGATGATGGACTTCTGGCACTTGCCCTTCCATCACTCTGGAGACTTGGTTAAAGCACAGTGGACCAGAGCTGTTCTGGAGTTGAGTTTTTGGCAGAGGTGGGAATCGAACCCACAACCTTTTGGACCAGGTTATCGACCAGAGCCGTGCACTCTACCAACTGAGCTATTCAGGCAGGCTCTTTTAGGAATAGGTCTCAGGTTGGTATTGACTTTATTAGGCAGAACATGGACTTCCGGCCCTGCCGGTCAATGCCGAGGCACAAGGGGACAATGGGTTATTACAGTCATCTGGAACCTTTCCCAAAAGGTTGAGTTTCCTGTGGTGTAATGATTAAAACACCTGTTTCTGCCCGTTGGGTCCTGAGTTCAAATCCTGGTTGGGTGACTTTTCAGGTTTCTTTATGCCTGTGCAGAACCCTTTATTGTGTGCAGGCTCGCCGATGGCATTTTCTTCATACTGCTTTCAAGAGCGACTGCTACTTTGGAGACAGTTAAATCAGCACCCCCACATGGCTGTTCTATGGTGCATGCAGCAAATCACCTGGTTTCTTTACCCAAAGGGCCCAGCGTGCGAGTGCCAGGGGTGCATTTCAGGGAAAGGTGCCTTTTCTTCAGGCTACATTAACGAGTAACCAATATTTCACATTTGTTACAGTACCAAAACTTCCTTCGCTAATCAGCTTCTCAAATGCTTAATTTCAAGAAGGTTCATCTGTGCTATCTTCTGCATCTGCATTCAAGAGCGACCTCTACTTTCTTTTCGGCAGAATCGCACCAAAGCTGCCCTCGCTAGTCAGCTTCTCAAATGCTTTTTTTTAAGCTTGGCACAGAACACTGTCCTCATTAAGCAATTTGCCAAGGTCAACTTCAGGCTGATGCTAGGCAAACCCCAAAAAGAGTTCTGTATGGTGAAAAAATAGCCAAGTTGATGCAACGGTAAGGGCAAGGTGCCAGATGGGGAAGCCCTGGCCTGAAGTAGAAGTACATACCGGCATAGCTTAGAAGGACAACCCCATTTTGAAAAAGGGGCAGCCAAATGGAAGGCGGATGATGGACTTCTGGCACTTGCCCTTCCATCACTCTGGAGACTTGGTTAAAGCACAGTGGACCAGAGCTGTTCTGGAGTTGAGTTTTTGGCAGAGGTGGGAATCGAACCCACAACCTTTTGGACAAGGTTATCGACCAGAGCCGTGCACTCTACCAACTGAGCTATTCAGGCAGGCTCTTTTAGAGAATAGGTCTCAGGTTGGTATTGACTTTATTAGGTAGAACATGGACTTCCGGCCCTGCCGGTCAATGCCGAGGCACAAGGGGACAATGGGTTATTACAGTCATCTGGAACCTTTCCCAAAAGGTTGAGTTTCCTGTGGTGTAATGATTAAAACACCTGTTTCTGCCCGTTGGGTCCTGAGTTCAAATCCTGGTTGGGTGACTTTTCAGGTTTCTTTATGCCTGTGCAGAACCCTTTATTGTGTGCAGGCTCGCCGATGGCATTTTCTTCATGCTGCTTTCAAGAGCGACTGCTACTTTGGAGACAGTTAAATCAGCACCCCCACATGGCTGTTCTCTGGCGCATGCAGCAAATCACCTGGTTTCTTTACCCAAAGGGCCCAGCGTGCGAGTGCCAGGGGTGCATTTCAGGGAAAGGTGCCTTTTCTTCAGGCTACATTAACGAGTAACCAATATTTCACATTTGTTACAGCACTAAAACTTCCTTCGCTAATCAGCTTCTCAAATGCTTAATTTCAAGAAGGTTCATCTGTGCCATATTCTGCATCTGCATTCAAGAGCGACCTCTACTTTCTTTTCGGCAGAATCGCACCAAAGCTGCCCTCGCTAGTCAGCTTCTCAAATGCTTTTTTTTAAGCTTGGCACAGAACACTGTCCTCATTAAGCAATTTGCCACGGTCAACTTCAGGCTGATGCTAGGCAAACCCCAAAAAGAGTTCTGTATGGTGAAAAAATAGCCAAGTTGATGCAACAGTAAGGGCAAGGTGCCAGATGGGGAAGCCCTGGCCTGAAGTAGAAGTACATACCGGCGTAGCTTAGAAGGACAACCCCATTTTGAAAAAGGGGCAGCCAAATGGAAGGCGGATGATGGACTTCTGGCACTTGCCCTTCCATCACTCCTGGAGACTTGGTTAAAGCACAGCAGACCAGAGCTGTTCTGGAGTTAAGTTTTTGGCAGAGGTGGAAATCGAACCCATAACCTCTTGGACCAGGTTATCGACCAGAGCCGTGCGCTCTACCGACTGAGCTATTCAGGCAGGCTCTTTTAGGGAGAGGCCTCAGGTTGGTATTGACTTAATTAGGCAGAAGATGGACTTCCGGCCCTGCCGGTCAATGCAGAGGCACAAGGGGACAATGGGTTATTACAGTCATCTGGAACCTTTCCCAACAGGTTGAGTTTCCTGTGGTGTAATGATTAAAGTGCCTTTTTCTGCTCGTGGGATCCTGAGTTCAAATCCTGGTTGGGTGACTTTTCAGGTTTCTTTATGCCTGTGCAGAACCCTTTATTGTGTCCAGGATCGCCAATGGCATTTTCTTCATGCTGCTTTCAAGAGCGACTGCTACTTTGGAGACAGTTAAATCAGCACCCCCACATGGCTGTTCTATGGTGCATGCAGCAAATCACCTGGTTTCTTTACCCAAAGGGCACAGCGTGCGAGTGCCAGGGGTGCATTTCAGGGAAAGGTGCCTTTTCTTCAGGCTACATTAACGAGTAACCAATATTTCACATTTGTTACAGCACCAAAACTTCCTTCGCTAATCAGCTTCTCAAATGCTTAATTTCAAGAAGGTTCATCTGTGCTATCTTCTGCATCTGCATTCAAGAGCGACCTCTACTTTCTTTTCGGCAGAATCGCACCAAAGCTGCCCTCGCTAGTCAGCTTCTCAAATGCTTTTTTTTAAGCTTGGCACAGAACACTGTCCTCATTAAGCAATTTGCCAAGGTCAACTTCAGGCTGATGCTAGGCAAACCCCAAAAAGAGTTCTGTATGGTGAAAAAATAGCCAAGTTGATGCAACGGTAAGGGCAAGGTGCCAGATGGGGAAGCCCTGGCCTGAAGTAGAAGTACATACCGGCATAGCTTAGAAGGACAACCCCATTTTGAAAAAGGGACAGCCAAATGGAAGGCGGATGATGGACTTCTGGCACTTGCCTTTCCATCACTCTGGTGACTTGGTTAAAGCACAGTGGACCAGAGCTGTTCTGGAGTTGAGTTTTTGGCAGAGGTGGGAATCGAACCCACAACCTTTTGGACCAGGTTATCGACCAGAGCCGTGCACTCTACCAACTGAGCTATTCAGGCAGGCTCTTTTAGGAATAGGTCTCAGGTTGGTATTGACTTTATTAGGCAGAAGATGGACTTCCGGCCCTGCCGGTCAATGCCGAGGCACAAGGGGACAATGGGTTATTACAGTCATCTGGAACCTTTCCCAAAAGGTTGAGTTTCCTGTGGTGTAATGATTAAAACACCTGTTTCTGCCCGTTGGTTCCTGAGTTCAAATCCTGGTTGGGTGACTTTTCAGGTTTCTTTATGCCTGTGCAGAACCCTTTATTGTGTGCAGGCTCACCGATGGCATTTTCTTCATACTGCTTTCAAGAGCGACTGCTACTTTGGAGACAGTTAAATCAGCACCCCCACATGGCTGTTCTATGGTGCATGCAGCAAATCACCTGGTTTCTTTACCCAAAGGGCCCAGCGTGCGAGTGCCAGGGGTGCATTTCAGGGAAAGGTGCCTTTTCTTCAGGCTACATTAACGAGTAACCAATATTTCACATTTGTTACAGTACCAAAACTTCCTTCGCTAATCAGCTTCTCAAATGCTTAATTTCAAGAAGGTTCATCTGTGCTATCTTCTGCATCTGCATTCAAGAGCGACCTCTACTTTCTTTTCGGCAGAATCGCACCAAAGCTGCCCTCGCTAGTCAGCTTCTCAAATGCTTTTTTTTAAGCTTGGCACAGAACACTGTCCTCATTAAGCAATTTGCCACGGTCAACTTCAGGCTGATGCTAGGCAAACCCCAAAAAGAGTTCTGTATGGTGAAAAAATAGCCAAGTTGATGCAACAGTAAGGGCAAGGTGCCAGATGGGGAAGCCCTGGCCTGAAGTAGAAGTACATACCGGCGTAGCTTAGAACGACAACCCCATTTTGAAAAAGGGGCAGCCAAATGGAAGGCGGATGATGGACTTCTGGCACTTGCCCTTCCATCACTCCTGGAGACTTGGTTAAAGCACAGCAGACCAGAGCTGTTCTGGAGTTAAGTTTTTGGCAGAGGTGGAAATCGAACCCATAACCTCTTGGACCAGGTTATCGACCAGAGCCGTGCGCTCTACCGACTGAGCTATTCAGGCAGGCTCTTTTAGGGAGAGGCCTCAGGTTGGTATTGACTTAATTAGGCAGAAGATGGACTTCCGGCCCTGCCGGTCAATGCAGAGGCACAAGGGGACAATGGGTTATTACAGTCATCTGGAACCTTTCCCAACAGGTTGAGTTTCCTGTGGTGTAATGATTAAAGTGCCTTTTTCTGCTCGTGGGATCCTGAGTTCAAATCCTGGTTGGGTGACTTTTCAGGTTTCTTTATGCCTGTGCAGAACCCTTTATTGTGTCCAGGATCGCCAATGGCATTTTCTTCATGCTGCTTTCAAGAGCGACTGCTACTTTGGAGACAGTTAAATCAGCACCCCCACATGGCTGTTCTATGGTGCATGCAGCAAATCACCTGGTTTCTTTACCCAAAGGGCACAGCGTGCGAGTGCCAGGGGTGCATTTCAGGGAAAGGTGCCTTTTCTTCAGGCTACATTAACGAGTAACCAATATTTCACATTTGTTACAGCACCAAAACTTCCTTCGCTAATCAGCTTCTCAAATGCTTAATTTCAAGAAGGTTCATCTGTGCTATCTTCTGCATCTGCATTCAAGAGCGACCTCTACTTTCTTTTCGGCAGAATCGCACCAAAGCTGCCCTCGCTAGTCAGCTTCTCAAATGCTTTTTTTTAAGCTTGGCACAGAACACTGTCCTCATTAAGCAATTTGCCAAGGTCAACTTCAGGCTGATGCTAGGCAAACCCCAAAAAGAGTTCTGTATGGTGAAAAAATAGCCAAGTTGATGCAACGGTAAGGGCAAGGTGCCAGATGGGGAAGCCCTGGCCTGAAGTAGAAGTACATACCGGCATAGCTTAGAAGGACAACCCCATTTTGAAAAAGGGACAGCCAAATGGAAGGCGGATGATGGACTTCTGGCACTTGCCTTTCCATCACTCTGGTGACTTGGTTAAAGCACAGTGGACCAGAGCTGTTCTGGAGTTGAGTTTTTGGCAGAGGTGGGAATCGAACCCACAACCTTTTGGACCAGGTTATCGACCAGAGCCGTGCACTCTACCAACTGAGCTATTCAGGCAGGCTCTTTTAGGAATAGGTCTCAGGTTGGTATTGACTTTATTAGGCAGAAGATGGACTTCCGGCCCTGCCGGTCAATGCCGAGGCACAAGGGGACAATGGGTTATTACAGTCATCTGGAACCTTTCCCAAAAGGTTGAGTTTCCTGTGGTGTAATGATTAAAACACCTGTTTCTGCCCGTTGGTTCCTGAGTTCAAATCCTGGTTGGGTGACTTTTCAGGTTTCTTTATGCCTGTGCAGAACCCTTTATTGTGTGCAGGCTCACCGATGGCATTTTCTTCATACTGCTTTCAAGAGCGACTGCTACTTTGGAGACAGTTAAATCAGCACCCCCACATGGCTGTTCTATGGTGCATGCAGCAAATCACCTGGTTTCTTTACCCAAAGGGCCCAGCGTGCGAGTGCCAGGGGTGCATTTCAGGGAAAGGTGCCTTTTCTTCAGGCTACATTAACGAGTAACCAATATTTCACATTTGTTACAGTACCAAAACTTCCTTCGCTAATCAGCTTCTCAAATGCTTAATTTCAAGAAGGTTCATCTGTGCTATCTTCTGCATCTGCATTCAAGAGCGACCTCTACTTTCTTTTCGGCAGAATCGCACCAAAGCTGCCCTCGCTAGTCAGCTTCTCAAATGCTTTTTTTTAAGCTTGGCACAGAACACTGTCCTCATTAAGCAATTTGCCAAGGTCAACTTCAGGCTGATGCTAGGCAAACCCCAAAAAGAGTTCTGTATGGTGAAAAAATAGCCAAGTTGATGCAACGGTAAGGGCAAGGTGCCAGATGGGGAAGCCCTGGCCTGAAGTAGAAGTACATACCGGCATAGCTTAGAAGGACAACCCCATTTTGAAAAAGGTCCAGCCAAATGGAAGGCGGATGATGGACTTCTGGCACTTGCCCTTCCATCACTCTGGAGACTTGGTTAAAGCACAGTGGACCAGAGCTGTTCTGGAGTTGAGTTTTTGGCAGAGGTGGGAATCGAACCCACAACCTTTTGGACCAGGTTATCGACCAGAGCCGTGCACTCTACCAACTGAGCTATTCAGGCAGGCTCTTTTAGAGAATAGGTCTCAGGTTGGTATTGACTTTATTAGGCAGAACATGGACTTCCGGCCCTGCCGGTCAATGCCGAGCTACAAGGGGACAATGGGTTATTACAGTCATCTGGAACCTTTCCCAAAAGGTTGAGTTTCCTGTGGTGTAATGATTAAAACACCTGTTTCTGCCCGTTGGGTCCTGAGTTCAAATCCTGGTTGGGTGACTTTTCAGGTTTCTTTATGCCTGTGCAGAACCCTTTATTGTGTGCAGGCTCGCCGATGGCATTTTCTTCATACTGCTTTCAAGAGCGACTGCTACTTTGGAGACAGTTAAATCAGCACCCCCACATGGCTGTTCTATGGCGCATGCAGCACATCACCTGGTTTCTTTACCCAAAGGGCCCAGCGTGCGAGTGCCAGGGGTGCATTTCAGGGAAAGGTGCCTTTTCTTCAGGCTACATTAACGAGTAACCAATATTTCACATTTGTTACAGTACCAAAACTTCCTTCGCTAATCAGCTTCTCAAATGCTTAATTTCAAGAAGGTTCATCTGTGCTATCTTCTGCATCTGCATTCAAGAGCGACCTCTACTTTCTTTTCGGCAGAATCGCACCAAAGCTGCCCTCGCTAGTCAGCTTCTCAAATGCTTTTTTTTAAGCTTGGCACAGAACACTGTCCTCATTAAGCAATTTGCCAAGGTCAACTTCAGGCTGATGCTAGGCAAACCCCAAAAAGAGTTCTGTATGGTGAAAAAATAGCCAAGTTGATGCAACGGTAAGGGCAAGGTGCCAGATGGGGAAGCCCTGGCCTGAAGTAGAAGTACATACCGGCATAGCTTAGAAGGACAACCCCATTTTGAAAAAGGTCCAGCCAAATGGAAGGCGGATGATGGACTTCTGGCACTTGCCCTTCCATCACTCTGGAGACTTGGTTAAAGCACAGTGGACCAGAGCTGTTCTGGAGTTGAGTTTTTGGCAGAGGTGGGAATCGAACCCACAACCTTTTGGACCAGGTTATCGACCAGAGCCGTGCACTCTACCAACTGAGCTATTCAGGCAGGCTCTTTTAGGAATAGGTCTCAGGTTGGTATTGACTTTATTAGGCAGAACATGGACTTCCGGCCCTGCCGGTCAATGCCGAGGCACAAGGGGACAATGGGTTATTACAGTCATCTGGAACCTTTCCCAAAAGGTTGAGTTTCCTGTGGTGTAATGATTAAAACACCTGTTTCTGCCCGTTGGGTCCTGAGTTCAAATCCTGGTTGGGTGACTTTTCAGGTTTCTTTATGCCTGTGCAGAACCCTTTATTGTGTGCAGGCTCGCCGATGGCATTTTCTTCATGCTGCTTTCAAGAGCGACTGCTACTTTGGAGACAGTTAAATCAGCACCCCCACATGGCTGTTCTCTGGCGCATGCAGCAAATCACCTGGTTTCTTTACCCAAAGGGCCCAGCGTGCGAGTGCCAGGGGTGCATTTCAGGGAAAGGTGCCTTTTCTTCAGGCTACATTAACGAGTAACCAATATTTCACATTTGTTACAGCACTAAAACTTCCTTCGCTAATCAGCTTCTCAAATGCTTAATTTCAAGAAGGTTCATCTGTGCCATATTCTGCATCTGCATTCAAGAGCGACCTCTACTTTCTTTTCGGCAGAATCGCACCAAAGCTGCCCTCGCTAGTCAGCTTCTCAAATGCTTTTTTTTAAGCTTGGCACAGAACACTGTCATCATTAAGCAATTTGCCACGGTCAACTTCAGGCTGATGCTAGGCAAACCCCAAAAAGAGTTCTGTATGGTGAAAAAATAGCCAAGTTGATGCAACGGTAAGGGCAAGGTGCCAGATGGTGAAGTAGAAGTACATACCAGCGTAGCTTAGAAGGACAACCCCATTTTGAAAAAGGGGCAGCCAAATGGAAGGCGGATGATGGACTTCTGGCACTTGCCCTTCCATCACTCCTGGAGACTTTGTTAAAGCACAGCAGACCAGAGCTGCTCTGGAGTTAAGTTTTTGGCAGAGGTGGAAATCGAACCCATAACCTCTTGGACCAGGTTATCGACCAGAGCCGTGCGCACTACCGACTGAGCTATTCAGGCAGGCTCTTTTAGGGAGAGGCCTCAGGTTGGTATTGACTTAATTAGGCAGAAGATGGACTTCCGGCCCTGCCGGTCAATGCAGAGGCACAAGGGGACAATGGGTTATTACAGTCATCTGGAACCTTTCCCAACAGGTTGAGTTTCCTGTGGTGTAATGATAAAAGCGCCTTTTTCTGCCCGTGAGATCCTGAGTTCAAATCCTGGTTGGGTGACTTTTCAGGTTTCTTTATGCCTGTGCAGAACCCTTTATTGTGTCCAGGATCGCCAATGGCATTTTCTTCATGCTGCTTTCAAGAGCGACTGCTACTTTGGAGACAGTTAAATCAGCACCCCCACATGGCTGTTCTATGGTGCATGCAGCAAATCACCTGGTTTCTTTACCCAAAGGGCCCAGCGTGCGAGTGCCAGGGGTGCATTTCAGGGAAAGGTGCCTTTTCTTCAGGCTACATTAACGAGTAACCAATATTTCACATTTGTTACAGCACCAAAACTTCCTTCGCTAATCAGCTTCTCAAATGCTTAATTTCAAGAAGGTTCATCTGTGCTATCTTCTGCATCTGCATTCAAGAGCGACCTCTACTTTCTTTTCGGCAGAATCGCACCAAAGCTGCCCTCGCTAGTCAGCTTCTCAAATGCTTTTTTTTAAGCTTGGCACAGAACACTGTCCTCATTAAGCAATTTGCCAAGGTCAACTTCAGGCTGATGCTAGGCAAACCCCAAAAAGATTACTGTATGGTGAAAAAATAGCCAAGTTGATGCAACGGTAAGGGCAAGGTGCCAGATGGGGAAGCCCTGGCCTGAAGTAGAAGTACATACCGGCATAGCTTAGAAGGACAACCCCATTTTGAAAAAGGGGCAGCCAAATGGAAGGCGGATGATGGACTTCTGGCACTTGCCCTTCCATCACTCTGGAGACTTGGTTAAAGCACAGTGGACCAGAGCTGTTCTGGAGTTGAGTTTTTGGCAGAGGTGGGAATTGAACCCACAACCTTTTGGACCAGGTTATCGACCAGAGCCGTGCGCTCTACCGACTGAGCTATTCAGGCAGGCTCTTTTAGGAGTAGGCCTCAGGTTGGTATTGACTTTATTAGGCAGAAGATGGACTTCCGGCCCTGCCGGTCAATGCAGAGGCACAAGGGGACAATGGGTTATTACAGTCATCTGGAACCTTTCCCAAAAGGTTGAGTTTCCTGTGGTGTAATGATTAAAGCGCCTGTTTCTGCCCGTGGGATCCTGAGTTCAAATCCTGGTTGGGTGACTTTTCAGGTTTCTTTATGCCTGTGCAGAACCCTTTATTGTGTGCAGGCTCGCCGATGGCATTTTCTTCATGCTGCTTTCAAGAGCGACTGCTACTTTGGAGACAGTTAAATCAGCACCCCCACATGGCTGTTCTATGGCGCATGCAGCACATCACCTGGTTTCTTTACCCAAAGGGCCCAGCGTGCGAGTGCCAGGGGTGCATTTCAGGGAAAGGTGCCTTTTCTTCAGGCTACATTAACGAGTAACCAATATTTCACATTTGTTACAGCACCAAAACTTCCTTCGCTAATCAGCTTCTCAAATGCTTAATTTCAAGAAGGTTCATCTGTGCTATCTTCTGCATCTGTATTCAAGAGCGACCTCTACTTTCTTTTCGGCAGAATCGCACCAAAGCTGCCCTCGCTAGTCAGCTTCTCAAATGCTTTTTTTTTTTTTAAGCTTGGCACAGAACACTGTCCTCATTAAGCAATTTGCCAAGGTCAACTTCAGGCTGATGCTAGGCAAACCCCAAAAAGAGTTCTGTATGGTGAAAAAATAGCCAAGTTGATGCAACGGTAAGGGCAAGGTGCCAGATGGGGAAGCCCTGGCCTGAAGTAGAAGTACATACCGGCATAGCTTAGAAGGACAACCCCATTTTGAAAAAGGGGCAGCCAAATGGAAGGCGGATGATGGACTTCTGGCACTTGCCCTTCCATCACTCTTGGAGACTTGGTTAAAGCACAGTGGACCAGAGCTGTTCTGGAGTTGAGTTTTTGGCAGAGGTGGGAATCGAACCCACAACCTTTTGGACCAGGTTATCGACCAGAGCCGTGCGCTCTACCGACTGAGCTATTCAGGCAGGCTCTTTTAGGAGAGGCCTCAGGTTGGTATTGACTTTATTAGGCAGTAGATGGACTTCCAGCCCTGCCGGTCAATGCAGAGGCACAAGGGGACAATGGATTATTACAGTCATCTGGAACCTTTCCCAAAAGGTTGAGTTTCCTGTGGTGTAATGATTAAAGCGCCTGTTCCTGCCGTGGGATCCTGAGTTCAAATCCTGGTTGGGTGACTTTTCAGGTTTCTTTATGCCTGTGCAGAACCCTTTATTGTGTGCAGGCTCGCCGATGGCATTTTCTTCATGCTGCTTTCAAGAGCGACTGCTACTTTGGAGACAGTTAAATCAGCACCCCCACATGGCTGTTCTATGGCGCATGCAGCAAATCACCTGGTTTCTTTACCCAAAGGGCGCAGCGTGCGAGTGCCAGGGGTGCATTTCAGGGAAAGGTGCCTTTTCTTCAGGCTACATTAACGAGTAACCAATATTTCACATTTGTTACAGCACCAAAACTTCCTTCGCTAATCAGCTTCTCAAATGCTTAATTTCAAGAAGGTTCATCTGTGCTATCTTCTGCATCTGCATTCAAGAGCGACCTCTACTTTCTTTTCGGCAGAATCGCACCAAAGCTGCCCTCGCTAGTCAGCTTCTCAAATGCTTTTTTTTAAGCTTGGCACAGAACACTGTCCTCATTAAGCAATTTGCCAAGGTCAACTTCAGGCTGATGCTAGGCAAACCCCAAAAAGAGTTCTGTATGGTGAAAAAATAGCCAAGTTGATGCGACGGTAAGGGCAAGGTGCCAGATGGGGAAGCCCTGGCCTGAAGTAGAAGTACATACCGGCATAGCTTAGAAGGACAACCCCATTTTGAAAAAGGGGCAGCCAAATGGAAGGCGGATGATGGATTTCTGGCACTTGCCCTTCCATCACTCTGGAGACTTGGTTAAAGCACAGTGAACCTGAGCTATTCTGGAGTTGAGTTTTTGGCAGAGGAGGGAATCGAACCCACAACCTTTTGGACCAGATTATCGACCAGAGCCGTGCGCTCTACCGACTGAGCTATTCAGGCAGGCTCTTTTAGGAATAGGCCTCAGGTTGGTATTGACTTTATTAGGCAGAAGATGGACTTCCGGCCCTGCCGGTCAATGCAGAGGCACAAGGGGACAATGGGTTATTACAGTCATCTGGAACCTTTCCCAAAATGTTGAGTTTCCTGTGGTGTAATGATTAAAGCGCCTGTTTCTGCCCGTGGGATCCTGAGTTCAAATCCTGGTTGGGTGACTTTTCAGGTTTCTTTATGCCTGTGCAGAACCCTTTATTGTGTGCAGGCTCGCCGATGGCATTTTCTTCATGCTGCTTTCAAGAGCGACTGCTACTTTGGAGACAGTTAAATCAGCACCCCCACATGGCTGTTCTATGGTGCATGCAGCAAATCACCTGGTTTCTTTACCCAAAGGGCCCAGCGTGCGAGTGCCAGGGGTGCATTTCAGGGAAAGGTGCCTTTTCTTCAGGCTACATTAACGAGTAACCAATATTTCACATTTGTTACAGCACCAAAACTTCCTTCGCTAATCAGCTTCTCAAATGCTTAATTTCAAGAAGGTTCATCTGTGCTATCTTCTGCATCTGTATTCAAGAGCGACCTCTACTTTCTTTTCGGCAGAATCGCACCAAAGCTGCCCTCGCTAGTCAGCTTCTCAAATGCTTTTTTTTAAGCTTGGCACAGAACACTGTCCTCATTAAGCAATTTGCCAAGGTCAACTTCAGGCTGATGCTAGGCAAACCCCAAAAAGATTTCTATATGGTGAAAAAATAGCCTAGTTGATGCAACGGTAAGGGCAAGGTGCCAGATGGGGAAGCCCTGGCCTGAAGTAGAAGAACATACCGGCATAGCTTAGAAGGACAACCCCATTTTGAAAAAGGGGCAGCCAAATGGAAGGCAGATGATGGACTTCTGGCACTTGCCCTTCCATCACTCTGGAGACTTGGTTAAAGCACAGTGGACCAGAGCTATTCTGGAGTTGAGTTTTTGGCAGAGGAGGGAATCGAACCCACAATCTTTTGGACCAGGTTATCGACCAGAGCCGTGCGCTCTACCGACTGAGCTATTCAGGCAGGCTCTTTTAGGAATAGGCCTCAGGTTGGTATTGACTTTATTAGGCAGAAGATGGACTTCCGGCCCTGCCGGTCAATGCAGAGGCACAAGGGGACAATGGGTTATTACAGTCATCTGGAACCTCTCCCAAAAGGTTGAGTTTCCTGTGGTGTAATGATTAAAGCGCCTGTTTCTGCCCGTGGGATCCTGAGTTCAAATCCTGGTTGGGTGACTTTTCAGGTTTCTTTATGCCTGTGCAGAACCCTTTATTGTGTGCAGGCTCGCCGATGGCATTTTCTTCATGCTGCTTTCAAGAGCGACTGCTACTTTGGAGACAGTTAAATCAGCACCCCCACATGGCTGTTCTATGGCGCATGCAGCAAATCACCTGGTTTCTTTACCCAAAGGGCCCAGCGTGCGAGTGCCAGGGGTGCATTTCAGGGAAAGGTGCCTTTTCTTCAGGCTACATTAACGAGTAACCAATATTTCACATTTGTTACAGCACCAAAACTTCCTTCGCTAATCAGCTTCTCAAATGCTTAATTTCAAGAAGGTTCATCTGTGCTATCTTCTGCATTCAAGAGCGACCTCTACTTTCTTTTCGGCAGAATCGCACCAAAGCTGCCCTCGCTAGTCAGCTTCTCAAATGCTTTTTTTTAAGCTTGGCACAGAACACTGTCCTCATTAAGCAATTTGCCAAGGTCAACTTCAGGCTGATGCTAGGCAAACCCCAAAAAGAGTTCTGTATGGTGAAAAAATAGCCAAGTTGATGCAACGGTAAGGGCAAGGTGCCAGATGGGGAAGCCCTGGCCTGAAGTAGAAGTACATACCGGCATAGCTTAGAAGGACAACCCCATTTTGAAAAAGGGGCAGCCAAATGGAAGGCGGATGATGGATTTCTGGCACTTGCCCTTCCATCACTCTGGAGACTTGGTTAAAGCACAGTGGACCAGAGCTATTCTGGAGTTGAGTTTTTGGCAGAGGAGGGAATCGAACCCACAACCTTTTGGACCAGATTATCGACCAGAGCCGTGCGCTCTACCGACTGAGCTATTCAGGCAGGTTCTTTTAGGAGTAGGCCTCAGGTTGGTATTGACTTTATTAGGCAGAAGATGGACTTCCGGCCCTGCCGGTCAATGCAGAGGCACAAGGGGACAATGGGTAATTACAGTCATCTGGAACCTTTCCCAAACGGTTGAGTTTCCTGTGGTGTAATGATTAAAGCGCCTGTTTCTGCCCGTGGGATCCTGAGTTCAAATCCTGGTTGGGTGACTTTTCAGGTTTCTTTATGCCTGTGCAGAACCCTTTATTGTGTGCAGGCTCGCCGATGGCATTTTCTTCATGCTGCTTTCAAGAGCGACTGCTACTTTGGAGACAGTTAAATCAGCACCCCCACATGGCTGTTCTATGGCGCATGCAGCACATCACCTGGTTTCTTTACCCAAAGGGCCCAGCGTGCGAGTGCCAGGGGTGCATTTCAGGGAAAGGTGCCTTTTCTTCAGGCTACATTAACGAGTAACCAATATTTCACATTTGTTACAGCACCAAAACTTCCTTCGCTAATCAGCTTCTCAAATGCTTAATTTCAAGAAGGTTCATCTGTGCTATCTTCTGCATCTGTATTCAAGAGCGACCTCTACTTTCTTTTCGGCAGAATCGCACCAAAGCTGCCCTCGCTAGTCAGCTTCTCAAATGCTTTTTTTTTTTTTAAGCTTGGCACAGAACACTGTCCTCATTAAGCAATTTGCCAAGGTCAACTTCAGGCTGATGCTAGGCAAACCCCAAAAAGAGTTCTGTATGGTGAAAAAATAGCCAAGTTGATGCAACGGTAAGGGCTAGGTGCCAGATGGGGAAGCCCTGGCCTGAAGTAGAAGTACATACCGGCATAGCTTAGAAGGACAACCCCATTTTGAAAAAGGGGCAGCCAAATGGAAGGCGGATGATGGACTTCTGGCACTTGCCCTTCCATCACTCTTGGAGACTTGGTTAAAGCACAGTGGACCAGAGCTGTTCTGGAGTTGAGTTTTTGGCAGAGGTGGGAATCGAACCCACAACCTTTTGGACCAGGTTATCGACCAGAGCCGTGCGCTCTACCGACTGAGCTATTCAGGCAGGCTCTTTTAGGAGAGGCCTCAGGTTGGTATTGACTTTATTAGGCAGTAGATGGACTTCCAGCCCTGCCGGTCAATGCAGAGGCACAAGGGGACAATGGGTTATTACAGTCATCTGGAACCTTTCCCAAAAGGTTGAGTTTCCTGTGGTGTAATGATTAAAGCGCCTGTTTCTGCCCGTGGGATCCTGAGTTCAAATCCTGGTTGGGTGATTTTTCAGGTTTCTTTATGCCTGTGCAGAACCCTTTATTGTGTGCAGGCTCGCCGATGGCATTTTCTTCATGCTGCTTTCAAGAGCGACTGCTACTTTGGAGACAGTTAAATCAGCACCCCCACATGGCTGTTCTATGGCGCATGCAGCAAATCACCTGGTTTCTTTACCCAAAGGGCCCAGCGTGCGAGTGCCAGGGGTGCATTTCAGGGAAAGGTGCCTTTTCTTCAGGCTACATTAACGAGTAACCAATATTTCACATTTGTTACAGCACCAAAACTTCCTTCGCTAATCAGCTTCTCAAATGCTTAATTTCAAGAAGGTTCATCTGTGCTATCTTCTGCATCTGTATTCAAGAGCGACCTCTACTTTCTTTTCGGCAGAATCGCACCAAAGCTGCCCTCGCTAGTCAGCTTCTCAAATGCTTTTTTTTAAGCTTGGCACAGAACACTGTCCTCATTAAGCAATTTGCCAAGGTCAACTTCAGGCTGATGCTAGGCAAACCCCAAAAAGATTTCTATATGGTGAAAAAATAGCCTAGTTGATGCAACGGTAAGGGCAAGGTGCCAGATGGGGAAGCCCTGGCCTGAAGTAGAAGTACATACCGGCATAGCTTAGAAGGACAACCCCATTTTGAAAAAGGGGCAGCCAAATGGAAGGCGGATGATGGACTTCTGGCACTTGCCCTTCCATCACTCTGGAGACTTGGTTAAAGCACAGTGGACCAGAGCTATTCTGGAGTTGAGTTTTTGGCAGAGGAGGGAATCGAACCCACAACCTTTTGGACCAGGTTATCGACCAGAGCCGTGCGCTCTACCGACTGAGCTATTCAGGCAGGCTCTTTTAGGAATAGGCCTCAGGTTGGTATTGACTTTATTAGGCAGAAGATGGACTTCCGGCCCTGCCGGTCAATGCAGAGGCACAAGGGGACAATGGGTTATTACAGTCATCTGGAACCTCTCCCAAAAGGTTGAGTTTCCTGTGGTGTAATGATTAAAGCGCCTGTTTCTGCCCGTGGGATCCTGAGTTCAAATCCTGGTTGGGTGACTTTTCAGGTTTCTTTATGCCTGTGCAGAACCCTTTATTGTGTGCAGGCTCGCCGATGGCATTTTCTTCATGCTGCTTTCAAGAGCGACTGCTACTTTGGAGACAGTTAAATCAGCACCCCCACATGGCTGTTCTATGGCGCATGCAGCAAATCACCTGGTTTCTTTACCCAAAGGGCCCAGCGTGCGAGTGCCAGGGGTGCATTTCAGGGAATGGTGCCTTTTCTTCAGGCTACATTAACGAGTAACCAATATTTCACATTTGTTACAGCACCAAAACTTCCTTCGCTAATCAGCTTCTCAAATGCTTAATTTCAAGAAGGTTCATCTGTGCTATCTTCTGCATTCAAGAGCGACCTCTACTTTCTTTTCGGCAGAATCGCACCAAAGCTGCCCTCGCTAGTCAGCTTCTCAAATGCTTTTTTTTAAGCTTGGCACAGAACACTGTCCTCATTAAGCAATTTGCCAAGGTCAACTTCAGGCTGATGCTAGGCAAACCCCAAAAAGAGTTCTGTATGGTGAAAAAATAGCCAAGTTGATGCAACGGTAAGGGCAAGGTGCCAGATGGGGAAGCCCTGGCCTGAAGTAGAAGTACATACCGGCATAGCTTAGAAGGACAACCCCATTTTGAAAAAGGGGCAGCCAAATGGAAGGCGGATGATGGATTTCTGGCACTTGCCCTTCCATCACTCTGGAGACTTGGTTAAAGCACAGTGGACCAGAGCTATTCTGGAGTTGAGTTTTTGGCAGAGGAGGGAATCGAACCCACAACCTTTTGGACCAGATTATCGACCAGAGCCGTGCGCTCTACCGACTGACCTATTCAGGCAGGCTCTTTTAGGAGTAGGCCTCAGGTTGGTATTGACTTTATTAGGCAGAAGATGGACTTCCGGCCCTGCCGGTCAATGCAGAGGCACAAGGGGACAATGGGTTATTACAGTCATCTGGAACCTTTCCCAAAAGGTTGAGTTTCCTGTGGTGTAATGATTAAAGTGCCTGTTTCTGCCCGTGGGATCCTGAGTTCAAATCCTGGTTGGGTGACTTTTCAGGTTTCTTTATGCCTGTGCAGAACCCTTTATTGTGTGCAGGCTCGCCGATGGCATTTTCTTCATGCTGCTTTCAAGAGCGACTGCTACTTTGGAGACAGTTAAATCAGCACCCCCACATGGCTGTTCTATGGCGCATGCAGCACATCACCTGGTTTCTTTACCCAAAGGGCCCAGCGTGCGAGTGCCAGGGGTGCATTTCAGGGAAAGGTGCCTTTTCTTCAGGCTACATTAACGAGTAACCAATATTTCACATTTGTTACAGCACCAAAACTTCCTTCGCTAATCAGCTTCTCAAATGCTTAATTTCAAGAAGGTTCATCTGTGCTATCTTCTGCATCTGTATTCAAGAGCGACCTCTACTTTCTTTTCGGCAGAATCGCACCAAAGCTGCCCTCGCTAGTCAGCTTCTCAAATGCTTTTTTTTTTTTTAAGCTTGGCACAGAACACTGTCCTCATTAAGCAATTTGCCAAGGTCAACTTCAGGCTGATGCTAGGCAAACCCCAAAAAGAGTTCTGTATGGTGAAAAAATAGCCAAGTTGATGCAACGGTAAGGGCAAGGTGCCAGATGGGGAAGCCCTGGCCTGAAGTAGAAGTACATACCGGCATAGCTTAGAAGGACAACCCCATTTTGAAAAAGGGGCAGCCAAATGGAAGGCGGATGATGGACTTCTGGCACTTGCCCTTCCATCACTCTTGGAGACTTGGTTAAAGCACAGTGGACCAGAGCTGTTCTGGAGTTGAGTTTTTGGCAGAGGTGGGAATCGAACCCACAACCTTTTGGACCAGGTTATCGACCAGAGCCGTGCGCTCTACCGACTGAGCTATTCAGGCAGGCTCTTTTAGGAGAGGCCTCAGGTTGGTATTGACTTTATTAGGCAGTAGATGGACTTCCAGCCCTGCCGGTCAATGCAGAGGCACAAGGGGACAATGGGTTATTACAGTCATCTGGAACCTTTCCCAAAAGGTTGAGTTTCCTGTGGTGTAATGATTAAAGCGCCTGTTCCTGCCGTGGGATCCTGAGTTCAAATCCTGGTTGGGTGACTTTTCAGGTTTCTTTATGCCTGTGCAGAACCCTTTATTGTGTGCAGGCTCGCCGATGGCATTTTCTTCATGCTGCTTTCAAGAGCGACTGCTACTTTGGAGACAGTTAAATCAGCACCCCCACATAGCTGTTCTATGGCGCATGCAGCAAATCACCTGGTTTCTTTACCCAAAGGGCGCAGCGTGCGAGTGCCAGGGGTGCATTTCAGGGAAAGGTGCCTTTTCTTCAGGCTACATTAACGAGTAACCAATATTTCACATTTGTTACAGCACCAAAACTTCCTTCGCTAATCAGCTTCTCAAATGCTTAATTTCAAGAAGGTTCATCTGTGCTATCTTCTGCATCTGCATTCAAGAGCGACCTCTACTTTCTTTTCGGCAGAATCGCACCAAAGCTGCCCTCGCTAGTCAGCTTCTCAAATGCTTTTTTTTAAGCTTGGCACAGAACACTGTCCTCATTAAGCAATTTGCCAAGGTCAACTTCAGGCTGATGCTAGGCAAACCCCAAAAAGAGTTCTGTATGGTGAAAAAATAGCCAAGTTGATGCGACGGTAAGGGCAAGGTGCCAGATGGGGAAGCCCTGGCCTGAAGTAGAAGTACATACCGGCATAGCTTAGAAGGACAACCCCATTTTGAAAAAGGGGCAGCCAAATGGAAGGCGGATGATGGATTTCTGGCACTTGCCCTTCCATCACTCTGGAGACTTGGTTAAAGCACAGTGAACCAGAGCTATTCTGGAGTTGAGTTTTTGGCAGAGGTGGGAATCGAACCCACAACCTTTTGGACCAGATTATCGACCAGAGCCGTGCGCTCTACCGACTGAGCTATTCAGGCAGGCTCTTTTAGGAATAGGCCTCAGGTTGGTATTGACTTTATTAGGCAGAAGATGGACTTCCGGCCCTGCCGGTCAATGCAGAGGCACAAGGGGACAATGGGTTATTACAGTCATCTGGAACCTTTCCCAAAAGGTTGAGTTTCCTGTGGTGTAATGATTAAAGCGCCTGTTTCTGCCCGTGGGATCCTGAGTTCAAATCCTGGTTGGGTGATTTTTCAGGTTTCTTTATGCCTGTGCAGAACCCTTTATTGTGTGCAGGCTCGCCGATGGCATTTTCTTCATGCTGCTTTCAAGAGCGACTGCTACTTTGGAGACAGTTAAATCAGCACCCCCACATGGCTGTTCTATGGCGCATGCAGCAAATCACCTGGTTTCTTTACCCAAAGGGCCCAGCGTGCGAGTGCCAGGGGTGCATTTCAGGGAAAGGTGCCTTTTCTTCAGGCTACATTAACGAGTAACCAATATTTCACATTTGTTACAGCACCAAAACTTCCTTCGCTAATCAGCTTCTCAAATGCTTAATTTCAAGAAGGTTCATCTGTGCTATCTTCTGCATCTGTATTCAAGAGCGACCTCTACTTTCTTTTCGGCAGAATCGCACCAAAGCTGCCCTCGCTAGTCAGCTTCTCAAATGCTTTTTTTTAAGCTTGGCACAGAACACTGTCCTCATTAAGCAATTTCCCAAGGTCAACTTCAGGCTGATGCTAGGCAAACCCCAAAAAGAGTTCTGTATGGTGAAAAAATAGCCAAGTTGATGCAACGGTAAGGGCAAGGTGCCAGATGGGGAAGCCCTGGCCTGAAGTAGAAGTACATACCGGCATAGCTTAGAAGGACAACCCCATTTTGAAAAAGGGGCAGCCAAATGGAAGGCGGATGATGGACTTCTGGCACTTGCCCTTCCATCACTCTGGAGACTTGGTTAAAGCACAGTGGACCAGAGCTATTCTGGAGTTGAGTTTTTGGCAGAGGAGGGAATCGAACCCACAACCTTTTGGACCAGGTTATCGACCAGAGCCGTGCGCTCTACCGACTGAGCTATTCAGGCAGGCTCTTTTAGGAATAGGCCTCAGGTTGGTATTGACTTTATTAGGCAGAAGATGGACTTCCGGCCCTGCCGGTCAATGCAGAGGCACAAGGGGACAATGGGTTATTACAGTCATCTGGAACCTCTACCAAAAGGTTGAGTTTCCTGTGGTGTAATGATTAAAGCGCCTGTTTCTGCCCGTGGGATCCTGAGTTCGAATCCTGGTTGGGTGACTTTTCAGGTTTCTTTATGCCTGTGCAGAACTCTTTATTGTGTGCAGGCTCGCCGATGGCATTTTCTTCATGCTGCTTTCAAGAGCGACTGCTACTTTGGAGACAGTTAAATCAGCACCCCCACATGGCTGTTCTATGGCGCATGCAGCAAATCACCTGGTTTCTTTACCCAAAGGGCCCAGCGTGCGAGTGCCAGGGGTGCATTTCAGGGAAAGGTGCCTTTTCTTCAGGCTACATTAACGAGTAACCAATATTTCACATTTGTTACAGCACCAAAACTTCCTTCGCTAATCAGCTTCTCAAATGCTTAATTTCAAGAAGGTTCATCTGTGCTATCTTCTGCATCTGTATTCAAGAGCGACCTCTACTTTCTTTTCGGCAGAATCGCACCAAAGCTGCCCTCGCTAGTCAGCTTCTCAAATGCTTTTTTTTTTTTTAAGCTTGGCACAGAACACTGTCCTCATTAAGGAATTTGCCAAGGTCAACTTCAGGCTGATGCTAGGCAAACCCCAAAAAGAGTTCTGTATGGTGAAAAAATAGCCAAGTTGATGCAACGGTAAGGGCAAGGTGCCAGATGGGGAAGCCCTGGCCTGAAGTAGAAGTACATACCGGCATAGCTTAGAAGGACAACCCCATTTTGAAAAAGGGGCAGCCAAATAGAAGGCGGATGATGGACTTCTGGCACTTGCCCTTCCATCACTCTTGGAGACTTGGTTAAAGCACAGTGGACCAGAGCTGTTCTGGAGTTGAGTTTTTGGCAGAGGTGGGAATCGAACCCACAACCTTTTGGACCAGGTTATCGACCAGAGCCGTGCGCTCTACCGACTGAGCTATTCAGGCAGGCTCTTTTAGGAATAGGCCTCAGGTTGGTATTGACTTTATTAGGCAGAAGATGGACTTCCAGCCCTGCCGGTCAATGCAGAGGCACAAGGGGACAATGGGTTATTACAGTCATCTGGAACCTTTCCCAAAAGGTTGAGTTTCCTGTGGTGTAATGATTAAAGCGCCTGTTCCTGCCTTGGGATCCTGAGTTCAAATCCTGGTTGGGTGACCTTTCAGGTTTCTTCATGCCTGTGCAGAACCCTTTATTGTGTGCAGGCTCGCGAATGGCATTTTCTTCATGCTGCTTTCAAGAGCGACTGCTACTTTGGAGACAGTTAAATCAGCACCCCCACATGGCTGTTCTATGGCGCATGCAGCAGATCACCTGGTTTCTTTACCCAAAGGGCGCAGCGTGCGAGTGCCAGGGGTGCATTTCAGGGAAAGGTGCCTTTTCTTCAGGCTACATTAACGAGTAACCAATATTTCACATTTGTTACAGCACCAAAACTTCCTTCGCTAATCAGCTTCTCAAATGCTTAATTTCAAGAAGGTTCATCTGTGCTATCTTCTGCATCTGCATTCAAGAGCGACCTCTACTTTCTTTTCGGCAGAATCGCACCAAAGCTGCCCTCGCTAGTCAGCTTCTCAAATGCTTTTTTTTAAGCTTGGCACAGAACACTGTCCTCATTAAGCAATTTGCCAAGGTCAACTTCAGGCTGATGCTAGGCAAACCCCAAAAAGAGTTCTGTATGGTGAAAAAATAGCCAAGTTGATGCAACGGTAAGGGCAAGGTGCCAGATGGGGAAGCCCTGGCCTGAAGTAGAAGTACATACCGGCATAGCTTAGAAGGACAACCCCATTTTGAAAAAGGGGCAGCCAAATGGAAGGCGGATGATGGATTTCTGGCACTTGCCCTTCCATCACTCTGGAGACTTGGTTAAAGCACAGTGGACCAGAGCTATTCTGGAGTTGAGTTTTTGGCAGAGGAGGGAATCGAACCCACAACCTTTTGGACCAGGTTATCGACCAGAGCCGTGCGCTCTACCGACTGAGCTATTCAGGCAGGCTCTTTTAGGAATAGACCTCAGGTTGGTATTGACTTTATTAGGCAGAAGATGGACTTCCGGCCCTGCCGGTCAATGCAGAGGCACAAGGGGACAATGGGTTATTACAGTCATCTGGAACCTTTCCCAAAAGGTTGAGTTTCCTGTGGTGTAATGATTAAAGCGCCTGTTTCTACCCGTGGGATCCTGAGTTCAAATCCTGGTTGGGTGACTTTTCAGGTTTCTTTATGCCTGTGCAGAACCCTTTATTGTGTGCAGGCTCGCCAATGGCATTTTCTTCATGCTGCTTTCAAGAGCGACTGCTACTTTGGAGACAGTTAAATCAGCACCCCCACATGGCTGTTCTATGGCGCATGCAGCAAATCACCTGGTTTCTTTACCCAAAGGGCCCAGCGTGCGAGTGCCAGGGGTGCATTTCAGGGAAAGGTGCCTTTTCTTCAGGCTACATTAACGAGTAACCAATATTTCACATTTGTTACAGCACCAAAACTTCCTTCGCTAATCAGCTTCTCAAATGCTTAATTTCAAGAAGGTTCATCTGTGCTATCTTCTGCATTCAAGAGCGACCTCTACTTTCTTTTCGGCAGAATCGCACCAAAGCTGCCCTCGCTAGTCAGCTTCTCAAATGCTTTTTTTTAAGCTTGGCACAGAACACTGTCCTCATTAAGCAATTTGCCAAGGTCAACTTCAGGCTGATGCTAGGCAAACCCCAAAAAGAGTTCTGTATGGTGAAAAAATAGCCAAGTTGATGCAACGGTAAGGGCAAGGTGCCAGATGGGGAAGCCCTGGCCTGAAGTAGAAGTACATACCGGCATAGCTTAGAAGGACAACCCCATTTTGAAAAAGGGGCAGCCAAATGGAAGGCGGATGATGGATTTCTGGCACTTGCCCTTCCATCACTCTGGAGACTTGGTTAAAGCACAGTGGACCAGAGCTATTCTGGAGTTGAGTTTTTGGCAGAGGTGGGAATCGAACCCACAACCTTTTGGACCAGGTTATCAACCAGAGCCGTGCGTTCTACCGACTGAGCTATTCAGGCAGGCTCTTTTAGGAATCGGCCTCAGGTTGGTATTGACTTTATTAGGCAAAAGATGGACTTCCGGCCCTGCCGGTCAATGCAGAGGCACAAGGGTACAATGGGTTATTACAGTCATCTGGAACCTTTCCCAAAAGGTTGAGTTTCCTGTGGTGTAATGATTAAAGCGCCTGTTCCTGCCGTGGGATCCTGAGTTCAAATCCTGGTTGGGTGACTTTTCAGGTTTCTTTATGCCTGTGCAGAACCCTTTATTGTGTGCAGGCTCGCCGATGGCATTTTCTTCATGCTGCTTTCAAGAGCGACTGCTACTTTGGAGACAGTTAAATCAGCACCCCCACATGGCTGTTCTATGGCGCATGCAGCAAATCACTTGGTTTCTTTACCCAAAGGGCCCAGCGTGCAAGTGCCAGGGGTGCATTTCAGGGAAAGGTGCCTTTTCTTCAGGCTACATTAACGAGTAACACATATTTCACATTTGTTACAGCACCAAAACTTCCTTCGCTAATCAGCTTCTCAAATGCTTAATTTCAAGAAGGTTCATCTGTGCTATCTTCTGCATCTGCATTCAAGAGCGACCTCTACTTTCTTTTCGGCAGAATCGCACCAAAGCTGCCCTCGCTAGTCAGCTTCTCAAATGCTTTTTTTTAAGCTTGGCACAGAACACTGTCCTCATTAAGCAATTTGCCAAGGTCAACTTCAGGCTGATGCTAAGCAGACCCCAAAAAGAGTTCTGTATGGTGAAAAAATAGCCAAGTTGATGCAACGGTAAGGGCAAGGTGCCAGATGGGGAAGCCCTGGCCTGAAGTAGAAGTACATACCGGCATAGCTTAGAAGGACAACCCCATTTTGAAAAAGGGGCAGCCAAATAGAAGGCGGATGATGGACTTCTGGCACTTGCCCTTCAATCACTCTGGAGACTTGGTTAAAGCACAGTGGACCAGAGCTGTTCTGGAGTTGAGTTTTTGGCAGAGGTGGGAATCGAACCCACAACCTTTTGGACCAAGTTATCGACCAGAGCCGTGCGCTCTACCGACTGAGCTATTCAGGCAGGCTCTTTTAGGAATAGGCCTCAGGTTGGTATTGACTTTATTAGGCAGAAGATGGACTTCCGGCCCTGCCGGTCAATGCAGAGGCACAAGGGGACAATGGGTTATTACAGTCATCTGTAACCTATCCCAAAAGGATGAGTTTCCTGTGGTGTAATGATTAAAGCGCCTGTTTCTGCCCGTGGGATCCTGAGTTCAAATCCTGGTTGGGTGACTTTTCAGGTTTCTTTATGCCTGTGCAGAACCCTTTATTGTGTGCAGGCTCGCCGATGGCATTTTCTTCATGCTGCTTTCAAGAGCGACTGCTACTTTGGAGACAGTTAAATCAGCACCCCCACATGGCTGTTCTATGGCGCATGCAGCAAATCACCTGGTTTCTTTACCCAAAGGGCCCAGCGTGCGAGTGCCAGGGGTGCATTTCAGGGAAAGGTGCCTTTTCTTCAGGCTACATTAACGAGTAACCAATATTTCACATTTGTTACAGCACCAAAACTTCCTTCGCTAATCAGCTTCTCAAATGCTTAATTTCAAGAAGGTTCATCTGTGCTATCTTCTGCATCTGCATTCAAGAGCGACCTCTACTTTCTTTTCGGCAGAATCGCACCAAAGCTGCCCTCGCTAGTCAGCTTCTCAAATGCTTTTTTTTAAGCTTGGCACAGAACACTGTCCTCATTAAGCAATTTGCCAAGGTCAACTTCAGGCTGATGCTAGGCAAACCCCAAAAAGATTTCTATATGGTGAAAAAATAGCCTAGTTGATGCAACGGTAAGGGCAAGGTGCCAGATGGGGAAGCCCTGGCCTGAAGTAGAAGTACATACCGGCATAGCTTAGAAGGACAACCCCATTTTGAAAAAGGGGCAGCCAAATGGAAGGCGGATGATGGACTTCTGGCACTTGCCCTTCCATCACTCTGGAGACTTGGTTAAAGCACAGTGGACCAGAGCTGTTCTGGAGTTGAGTTTTTGGCAGAGGTGGGAATCGAACCCACAACCTTTTGGACCAAGTTATCGACCAGAGCCGTGCGCTCTACCGACTGAGCTATTCAGGCAGGCTCTTTTAGGAATAGGCCTCAGGTTGGTATTGACTTTATTAGGCAGAAGATGGACTTCCGGCCCTGCCGGTCAATGCAGAGGCACAAGGGAACAATGGGTTATTACAGTCATCTGGAACCTTTCCCAAAAGGTTGAGTTTCCTGTGGTGTAATGATTAAAGCGCCTGTTTCTGCCTGTGGGATCCTGAGTTCAAATACTGGTTGGGTGACTTTTCAGGTTTCTTTATGCCTGTGCAGAACCCTTTATTGTGTGCAGGCTCGCCGATGGCATTTTCTTCATGCTGCTTTCAAGAGCGACTGCTACTTTGGAGACAGTTAAATCAGCACCCCCACATGGCTGTTCTATGGCGCATGCAGCAAATCACCTGGTTTCTTTACCCAAAGGGCCCAGCGTGCGAGTGCCAGGGGTGCATTTCAGGGAAAGGTGCCTTTTCTTCAGGCTACATTAACGAGTAACCAATATTTCACATTTGTTACAGCACCAAAACTTCCTTCGCTAATCAGCTTCTCAAATGCTTAATTTCAAGAAGGTTCATCTGTGCTATCTTCTGCATCTGCATTCAAGAGCGACCTCTACTTTCTTTTCGGCAGAATCGCACCAAAGCTGCCCTCGCTAGTCAGCTTCTCAAATGCTTTTTTTTAAGCTTGGCACAGAACACTGTCCTCATTAAGCAATTTGCCAAGGTCAACTTCAGGCTGATGCTAGGCAAACCCCAAAAAGAGTTCTGTATGGTGAAAAAATAGCCAAGTTGATGCAACGGTAAGGGCAAGGTGCCAGATGGGGAAGCCCTGGCCTGAAGTAGAAGTACATACCGGCATAGCTTAGAAGGACAACCCCAGTTTGAAAAAGGGGCAGCCAAATGGAAGGCGGATGATGGACTTCTGGCACTTGCCCTTCCATCACTCTGGAGACTTGGTTAAAGCACAGTGGACCAGAGCTGTTCTGGAGTTGAGTTTTTGGCAGAGGTGGGAATCGAACCCACAACCTTTTGGACCAGGTTATCGACCAGAGCCGTGCGCTCTACCGACTGAGCTATTCAGGCAGGCTCTTTTAGGAGAGGCCTCAGGTTGGTATTGACTTTATTAGGCAGAAGATGGACTTCCGGCCCTGCCGGTCAATGCAGAGGCACAAGGGGACAATGGGTTATTACAGTCATCTGGAACCTTTCCCAAAAGGTTGAGTTTCCTGTGGTGTAATGATTAAAGCGCCTGTTCCTGCCGTGGGATCCTGGTTGGGTGACTTTTCAGGTTTCTTTATGCCTGTGCAGAACCCTTTATTGTTTGCAGGCTCGACGATGGCATTTTCTTCATGCTGCTTTCAAGAGCGACTGCTACTTTGGAGACAGTTAAATCAGCACCCCCACATGGCTGTTCTATGGCGCATGCAGCAAATCACCTGGTTTCTTTACCCAAAGGGCCCAGCGTGCGAGTGCCAGGGGTGCATTTCAGGGAAAGGTGCCTTTTCTTCAGGCTACATTAACGAGTAACCAATATTTCACATTTGTTACAGCACCAAAACTTCCTTCGCTAATCAGCTTCTCAAATGCTTAATTTCAAGAAGGTTCATCTGTGCTATCTTCTGCATCTGCATTCAAGAGCGACCTCTACTTTCTTTTCGGCAGAATCGCACCAAAGCTGCCCTCGCTAGTCAGCTTCTCAAATGCTTTTTTTTAAGCTTGGCACAGAACACTGTCCTCATTAAGCAATTTGCCAAGGTCAACTTCAGGCTGATGCTAGGCAAACCCCAAAAAGATTTCTGTATGGTGAAAAAATAGCCAAGTTGATGCAACGGTAAGGGCAAGGTGCCAGATGGGGAAGCCCTGGCCTGAAGTAGAAGTACATACCGGCATAGCTTAGAAGGACAACCCCATTTTGAAAAAGGGGCAGCCAAATGGAAGGCGGATGATGGACTTCTGGCACTTGCCCTTCCATCACTCTGGAGACTTGGTTAAAGCACAGTGGACCAGAGCTGTTCTGGAGTTGAGTTTTTGGCAGAGGTGGGAATTGAACCCACAACCTTTTGGACCAGGTTATCGACCAGAGCCGTGCGCTCTACCGACTGAGCTATTCAGGCAGGCTCTTTTAGGAGAGGCCTCAGGTTGGTATTGACTTTATTAGGCAGAAGATGGACTTCCGGCCCTGCCGGTCAATGCAGAGGCACAAGGGGACAATGGGTTATTACAGTCATCTGGAACCTTTCCCAAAAGGTTGAGTTTCCTGTGGTGTAATGATTAAAGTGCCTGTTCCTGCCGTGGGATCCTGAGTTCAAATACTGGTTGGGTGACTTTTCAGGTTTCTTTATGCCTGTGCAGATACCTTTATTGTGTGCAGGCTCGCCGATGGCATTTTCTTCATGCTGCTTTCAAGAGCGACTGCTACTTTGGAGACAGTTAAATCAGCACCCCCACATGGCTGTTCTATGGCGCATGCAGCAAATCACTTGGTTTCTTTACCCAAAGGGCCCAGCGTGCAAGTGCCAGGGGTGCATTTCAGGGAAAGGTGCCTTTTCTTCAGGCTACATTAACGAGTAACCAATATTTCACATTTGTTACAGCACCAAAACTTCCTTCGCTAATCAGCTTCTCAAATGCTTAATTTCAAGAAGGTTCATCTGTGCTATCTTCTGCATCTGCATTCAAGAGCGACCTTTACTTTCTTTTCGGCAGAATCGCACCAAAGCTGCCCTCGCTAGTCAGCTTCTCAAATGCTTTTTTTTAAGCTTGGCACAGAACACTGTCCTCATTAAGCAATTTGCCAAGGTCAACTTCAGGCTGATGCTAGGCAAACTCCAAAAAGAGTTCTGTATGGTGAAAAAATAGCAAAGTTGATGCAACGGTAAGGGGAAGGTGCCAGATGGGGAAGCCCTGGCCTGAAGTAGAAGTACATACCGGCATAGCTTAGAAGGACAACCCCATTTTGAAAAAGGGGCAGCCAAATGGAAGGCGGATGATGGACTTCTGGCACTTGCCCTTCCTTCACTCTTGGAGACTTGGTTAAAGCACAGTGGACCAGAGCTGTTCTGGAGTTAAGTTTTTGGCAGAGGTGTGAATCGAACCCACAACCTTTTGGACCAGGTTATCGACCAGAGCCGTGCGCTCTACTGACTGAGCTATTCAGGCAGGCGCTTTTAGGAATAGGCCTCAGGTTGGTATTGACTTTATTAGGCAGAAGATGGACTTCCGGCCCTGCCGGTCAATGCAGAGGCACAAGGGGACAATGGGTTATTACAGTCATCTGGAACCTTTCCCAAAAGGTTGAGTTTCCTGTGGTGTAATGATTAAAGCGCCTGTTCCTGCCGTGGGATCCTGAGTTCAAATCCTGGTTGGGTGACTTTTCAGGTTTCTTTATGCCTGTGCAGAACCCTTTATTGTTTGCAGGCTCGCCGATGGCATTTTCTTCATGCTGCTTTCAAGAGCGACTGCTACTTTGGAGACAGTTAAATCAGCACCCCCACATGGCTGTTCTATGGCGCATGCAGCAAATCACCTGGTTTCTTTACCCAAAGGGCCCAGCGTGCGAGTGCCAGGGGTGCATTTCAGGGAAAGGTGCCTTTTCTTCAGGCTACATTAACGAGTAACCAATATTTCACATTTGTTACAGCACCAAAACTTCCTTCGCTAATCAGCTTCTCAAATGCTTAATTTCAAGAAGGTTCATCTGTGCTATCTTCTGCATCTGCATTCAAGAGCGACCTTTACTTTCTTTTCGGCAGAATCGCACCAAAGCTGCCCTCGCTAGTCAGCTTCTCAAATGCTTTTTTTTAAGCTTGACACAGAACACTGTCCTCATTAAGCAATTTGCCAAGGTCAACTTCAGGCTGATGCTAGGCAAACCCCAAAAAGATTTCTGTATGGTGAAAAAATAGCCTAGTTGATGCAACGGTAAGGGCAAGGTGCCAGATGGGGAAGCCCTGGCCTGAAGTAGAAGTACATACCGGCATAGCTTAGAAGGACAACCCCATTTTGAAAAAGGGGCAGCCAAATGGAAGGCGGATGATGGACTTCTGGCACTTGCCCTTCCATCACTCTGGAGACTTGGTTAAAGCACAGTGGATCAGAGCTGTTCTGGAGTTGAGATTTTGGCAGAGGTGGGAATCGAACCCACAACCTTTTGGACCAGGTTATCGACCAGAGCCGTGTGCTCTACCGACTGAGCTATTCAGGCAGGCTCTTTTAGGAGAGGCCTCAGGTTGGTATTGACTTTATTAGGCAGAAGATGGACTTCCGGCCCTGCCGGTCAATGCAGAGGCACAAGGGGACAATGGGTTATTACAGTCATCTGGAACCTTTCCCAAAAGGTTGAGTTTCCTGTGGTGTAATGATTAAAGCGCCTGTTCCTGCCGTGGGATCCTGGTTGGGTGACTTTTCAGGTTTCTTTATGCCTGTGCAGAACCCTTTATTGTTTGCAGGCTCGACGATGGCATTTTCTTCATGCTGCTTTCAAGAGCGACTGCTACTTTGGAGACAGTTAAATCAGCACCCCCACATGGCTGTTCTATGGCGCATGCAGCAAATCACCTGGTTTCTTTACCCAAAGGGCCCAGCGTGCGAGTGCCAGGGGTGCATTTCAGGGAAAGGTGCCTTTTCTTCAGGCTACATTAACGAGTAACCAATATTTCACATTTGTTACAGCACCAAAACTTCCTTCGCTAATCAGCTTCTCAAATGCTTAATTTCAAGAAGGTTCATCTGTGCTATCTTCTGCATCTGCATTCAAGAGCGACCTCTACTTTCTTTTCGGCAGAATCGCACCAAAGCTGCCCTCGCTAGTCAGCTTCTCAAATGCTTTTTTTTAAGCTTGGCACAGAACACTGTCCTCATTAAGCAATTTGCCAAGGTCAACTTCAGGCTGATGCTAGGCAAACCCCAAAAAGAGTTCTGTATGGTGAAAAAATAGCCAAGTTGATGCAACGGTAAGGGCAAGGTGCCAGATGGGGAAGCCCTGGCCTGAAGTAGAAGTACATACCGGCATAGCTTAGAAGGACAACCCCATTTTGAAAAAGGGGCAGCCAAATGGAAGGCGGATGATGGACTTCTGGCACTTGCCCTTCCATCACTCTGGAGACTTGGTTAAAGCACAGTGGACCAGAGCTGTTCTGGAGTTGAGTTTTTGGCAGAGGTGGGAATTGAACCCACAACCTTTTGGACCAGGTTATCGACCAGAGTCGTGCGCTCTACCGACTGAGCTATTCAGGCAGGCTCTTTTAGGAGAGGCCTCAGGTTGGTATTGACTTTATTAGGCAGAAGATGGACTTCCGGCCCTGCCGGTCAATGCAGAGGCACAAGGGGACAATGGGTTATTACAGTCATCTGGAACCTTTCCCAAAAGTTTGAGTTTCCTGTGGTGTAATGATTAAAGTGCCTGTTCCTGCCGTGGGATCCTGAGTTCAAATACTGGTTGGGTGATTTTTCAGGTTTCTTTATGCCTGTGCAGAACCCTTTATTGTGTGCAGGCTCGCCGATGGCATTTTCTTCATGCTGCTTTTAAGAGCGACTGCTACTTTGGAGACAGTTAAATCAGCACCCCCACATGGCTGTTCTATGGCGCATGCAGCAAATCACCTGGTTTCTTTACCCAAAAGGGCCCAGCGTGCGAGTGCCAGGGGTGCATTTCAGGGAAAGGTGCCTTTTCTTCAGGCTACATTAACGAGTAACCAATATTTCACATTTGTTACAGCACCAAAACTTCCTTCGCTAATCAGCTTCTCAAATGCTTAATTTCAAGAAGGTTCATCTGTGCTATCTTCTGCATCTGTATTCAAGAGCGACCTCTACTTTCTTTTCGGCAGAATCGCACCAAAGCTGCCCTCGCTAGTCAGCTTCTCAAATGCTTTTTTTTAAGCTTGGCACAGAACACTGTCCTCATTAAGCAATTTGCCAAGGTCAACTTCAGGCTGATGCTAGGCAAACCCCAAAAAGATTTCTGTATGGTGAAAAAATAGCCAAGTTGATGCAACGGTAAGGGCAAGGTGCCAGATGGGGAAGCCCTGGCCTGAAGTAGAAGTACATACCGGCATAGCTTAGAAGGACAACCCCATTTTGAAAAAGGGGCAGCCAAATGGAAGGCGGATGATGGACTTCTGGCACTTGCCCTTCCATCACTCTGGAGACTTGGTTAAAGCACAGTGGACCAGAGCTGTTCTGGAGTTGAGTTTTTGGCAGAGGTGGGAATCGAACCCACAACCTTTTGGACCAGGTTATCGACCAGAGCCGTGCGTTCTACCGACTGAGCTATTCAGGCAGGCTCTTTTAGGAGTGGCCTCAGGTTGGTATTGACTTTATTAGGCAGAAGATGGACTTCCGGCCCTGCCGGTCAATGCAGAGGCACAAGGGGACAATGGGTTATTACAGTCATCTGGAACCTTTCCCAAAAGGTTGAGTTTCCTGTGGTGTAATGATTAAAGCGCCTGTTCCTGCCGTGGGATCCTGAGTTCAAATCCTGGTTGGGTGACTTTTCAGGTTTCTTTATGCCTGTGCAGAACCCTTTATTGTTTGCAGGGTCGCCAATGGCATTTTCTTCATGCTGCTTTCAAGAGCGACTGCTACTTTGGAGACAGTTAAATTAGCACCCCCACATGGCTGTTCTATGGCGCATGCAGCAAATCACCCGGTTTCTTTACCCAAAGGGCCCAGCGTGCGAGTGCCAGGGGTGCATTTCAGGGAAAGGTGCCTTTTCTTCAGGCTACATTAACGAGTAACCAATATTTCACATTTGTTACAGCACCAAAACTTCCTTCGCTAATCAGCTTCTCAAATGCTTAATTTCAAGAAGGTTCATCTGTGCTATCTTCTGCATCTGCATTCAAGAGCGACCTTTACTTTCTTTTCGGCAGAATCGCACCAAAGCTGCCCTCGCTAGTCAGCTTCTCAAATGTTTTTTTTTAAGCTTGACACAGAACACTGTCCTCATTAAGCAATTTGCCAAGGTCAACTTCAGGCTGATGCTAGGCAAACCCCAAAAAGATTTCTGTATGGTGAAAAAATAGCCTAGTTGATGCAACGGTAAGGGCAAGGTGCCAGATGGGGAAGCCCTGGCCTGAAGTAGAAGTACATACCGGCATAGCTTAGAAGGACAACCCCATTTTGAAAAAGGGGCAGCCAAATGGAAGGCGGATGATGGACTTCTGGCACTTTGCAGAACTATAGGTTCCATGCAGGATGCTGCCACTTTGCAGAGTGATTTGTCTAAACTGGAAAACTGGGCAGAAAACTGGAAAATGAGGTTCAATGTTGATAAATGCAAGGTTATGCACTTTGGCAAAAATAATATAAATGCAAGTTATACACTAAATGGCAGTGTATTGGGAGTTTCCTTAAATGAGAAGGATCTAGGGGTCTTTGTAGATAACACGTTGTCTAATTCTGGGCAGTGTCATTCTGTGGCTACTAAAGCAAATAAAGTTCTGTCTTGCATAAAAAAGGGCATTAACTCAAGGGATGAAAACATAATTATGCCTCTTTATAGGTCCCTGGTAAGGCCTCATCTGGAGTATGCAGTGCAGTTTTGGAATCCAGTCCTTAAGAGGGATATAAATGAGCTGGAGAGAGTGCAGAGACGTGCAACTAAATTGGTTAGAGGGACGGAAGACTTAAATTATGAGGGTAGACTGTCAAGGTTGGGGTTGTTTTCTCTGGAAAAAAGGCGCTTGCGAGGGGACATGATTACACTTTACAAGTACATTAGAGGACATTATAGACAAATGGCAGGGGACCTTTTTACCCATAAAGTGGATCACCGTACCAGAGGCCACCCGTTTAGACTAGAAGAAAAGAACTTTCATTTGAAGCAACGTAGGGGGTTCTTCACAGTCAGGACAGTGAGGTTGTGGAATGCACTGCCGGGTGATGTTGTGATGGCTGATTCAGTTAATGCCTTTAAGAATGGCTTGGATGATTTTTTGGACAGACATAATATCAAAGGCTATTGTGATACTAAGCTCTATAGTTAGTATGGGTATATAGAATTTAATTAAAAGTAGAGGGGTGTATGTATGGATGCTGGGTTTTCATTTGGAGGGGTTGAACTTGATGGACTTTGTCTTTTTTCAACCCAATTTAACTATGTAACTATCCCTTCCATCACTCTGGAGACTTGGTTAAAGCACAGTGGATCAGAGCTGTTCTGGAGTTGAGTTTTTGGCAGAGGTGGGAATCGAACCCACAACCTTTTGGACCAGGTTATCGACCAGAGCCGTGCGCTCTACCGACTGAGCTATTCAGGCAGGCTCTTTTAGGAATAGGCCTCAGGTTGGTATTGACTTTATTAGGCAGAAGATGGACTTCCGGCCCTGCCGGTCAATGCAGAGGCACAAGGGGACAATGGGTTATTACAGTCATCTGGAACCTTTCCCAAAAGGTTGAGTTTCCTGTGGTGTAATGATTAAAGCGCCTGTTTCTACCGTGGGATCCTGAGTTCAAATCCTGGTTGGGTGACTTTTCAGGTTTCTTTATGCCTGTGCAGAACCCTTTATTGTGTGCAGGCTCGCCGATGGCATTTTCTTCATGCTGCTTTCAAGAGCGACTGCTACTTTGGAGACAGTTAAATCAGCACCCCCACATGGCTGTTCTATGGCGCATGCAGCAAATCACCTGGTTTCTTTACCCAAAGGGCCCAGCGTGTGAGTGCCAGGGGTGCATTTCAGGGAAAGGTGCCTTTTCTTCAGGCTACATTAACGAGTAACCAATATTTCACATTTGTTACAGCACCAAAACTTCCTTCGCTAATCAGCTTCTCAAATGCTTAATTTCAAGAAGGTTCATCTGTGCTATCTTCTGCATCTGCATTCAAGAGCGACCTCTACTTTCTTTTCGGCAGAATCGCACCAAAGCTGCCCTCGCTAGTCAGCTTCTCAAATGCTTTTTTTTAAGCTTGGCACAGAACACTGTCCTCATTAAGCAATTTGCCAAGGTCAACTTCAGGCTGATGCTAGGCAAACCCCAAAAAGAGTTCTGTATGGTGAAAAAATAGCCAAGTTGATGCAACGGTAAGGGCAAGGTGCCAGATGGGGAAGCCCTGGCCTGAAGTAGAAGTACATACCGGCATAGCTTAGAAGGACAACCCCATTTTGAAAAAGGGGCAGCCAAATGGAAGGCGGATGATGGACTTCTGGCACTTGCCCTTCCATCACTCTGGAGACTTGGTTAAAGCACAGTGGACCAGAGCTGTTCTGGAGTTGAGTTTTTGGCAGAGGTGGGAATCGAACCCACAACCTTTTGGACCAGGTTATCGACCAGAGCCGTGCGCTCTACCGACTGAGCTATTCAGGCAGGCTCTTTTAGGAGAGGCCTCAGGTTGGTATTGACTTTATTAGGCAGAAGATGGACTTCCGGCCCTGCCGGTCAATGCAGAGGCACAAGGGGACAATGGGTTATTACAGTCATCTGGAACCTTTCCCAAAAGGTTGAGTTTCCTGTGGTGTAATGATTAAAGCGCCTGTTCCTGCCGTGGGATCCTGAGTTCAAATACTGGTTGGGTGACTTTTCAGGTTTCTTTATGCCTGTGCAGAACCCTTTATTGTGTGCAGGCTCGCCGATGGCATTTTCTTCATGCTGCTTTCAAGAGCGACTGCTACTTTGGAGACAGTTAAATCAGCACCCCCACATGGCTGTTCTATGGCGCATGCAGCAAATCACTTGGTTTCTTTACCCAAAGGGCCCAGCGTGCAAGTGCCAGGGGTGCATTTCAGGGAAAGGTGCCTTTTCTTCAGGCTACATTAACGAGTAACCAATATTTCACATTTGTTACAGCACCAAAACTTCCTTCGCTAATCAGCTTCTCAAATGCTTAATTTCAAGAAGGTTCATCTGTGCTATCTTCTGCATCTGCATTCAAGAGCGACCTCTACTTTCTTTTTGGCAGAATCGCACCAAAGCTGCCCTCGCTAGTCAGCTTCTCAAATGCTTTTTTTTAAGCTTGGCACAGAACACTGTCCTCATTAAGCAATTTGCCAAGGTCAACTTCAGGCTGATGCTAGGCAAACTCCAAAAAGAGTTCTGTATGGTGAAAAAATAGCAAAGTTGATGCAACGGTAAGGGGAAGGTGCCAGATGGGGAAGCCCTGGCCTGAAGTAGAAGTACATACCGGCATAGCTTAGAAGGACAACCCCATTTTGAAAAAGGGGCAGCCAAATGGAAGGCGGATGATGGACTTCTGGCACTTGCCCTTCCATCTCTCTTGGAGACTTGGTTAAAGCACAGTGGACCAGAGCTGTTCTGGAGTTGAGTTTTTGGCAGAGGTGGGAATCGAACCCACAACCATTTGGACCAGGTTATCGACCAGAGCCGTGCACTCTACCGACTGAGCTATTCAGGCAGGCTCTTTTAGGAATAGGCCTCAGGTTGGTATTGACTTTATTAGGCAGAAGATGGACTTCCGGCCCTGCCGGTCAATGCAGAGGCACAAGGGGACAATGGGTTATTATAGTCATCTGGAACCTTTCCCAAAAGGTTGAGTTTCCTGTGGTGTAATGATTAAAGTGCCTGTTCCTGCCGTGGGATCCTGAGTTTAAATCCTGGTTGGGTGAATTTTCAGGTTTCTTTATGCCTGTGCAGAACCCTTTATTGTTTGCAGGCTCGCCGATGGCATTTTCTTCATGCTGCTTTCAAGAGCGACTGCTACTTTGGAGACAGTTAAATCAGCCCCCCCACATGGCTGTTCTATGGCGCATGCAGCAAATCACCTGGTTTCTTTACCCAAAGGGCCCAGCGTGCGAGTGCCAGGGGTGCATTTCAGGGAAAGGTGCCTTTTCTTCAGGCTACATTAACGAGTAACCAATATTTCACATTTGTTACAGCACCAAAACTTCCTTCGCTAATCAGCTTCTCAAATGCTTAATTTCAAGAAGGTTCATCTGTGCTATCTTCTGCATCTGCATTCAAGAGCGACCTCTACTTTCTTTTCGGCAGAATCGCACCAAAGCTGCCCTCGCTAGTCAGCTTCTCAAATGCTTTTTTTTAAGCTTGGCACAGAACACTGTCCTCATTAAGCAATTTGCCAAGGTCAACTTCAGGCTGATGCTAGGCAAACCCCAAAAAGAGTTCTGTATGGTGAAAAAATAGCCAAGTTGATGCAACGGTAAGGGCAAGGTGCCAGATGGGGAAGCCCTGGCCTGAAGTAGAAGTACATACCGGCATAGCTTAGAAGGACAACCCCATTTTGAAAAAGGGGCAGCCAAATGGAAGGCGGATGATGGACTTCTGGCACTTGCCCTTCCATCACTCTGGAGACTTGGTTAAAGCACAGTGGACCAGAGCTGTTCTGGAGTTGAGTTTTTGGCAGAGGTGGGAATCGAACCCACAACCTTTTGGACCAGGTTATCGACCAGAGCCGTGCGCTCTACAGACTGAGATATTCAGGCAGGCTCTTTTAGGAGAGGCCTCAGGTTGGTATTGACTTTATTAGGCAGAAGATGGACTTCCGGCCCTGCCGGTCAATGCAGAGGCACAAGGGGACAATGGGTTATTACAGTCATCTGGAACCTTTCCCAAAAGGTTGAGTTTCCTGTGGTGTATTGATTAAAGTGCCTGTTCCTGCCGTGGGATCCTGAGTTCAAATCCTGGTTGGGTGACTTTTCAGGTTTCTTTATGCCTGTGCAGAACCCTTTATTGTTTGCAGGCTCGCCGATGGCATTTTCTTCATGCTGCTTTCAAGAGCGACTGCTACTTTGGAGACAGTTAAATCAGCCCCCCCACATGGCTGTTCTATGGCGCATGCAGCAAATCACCTGGTTTCTTTACCCAAAGGGCCCAGCGTGTGAGTGCCAGGGGTGCATTTCAGGGAAAGGTGCCTTTTCTTCAGGCTACATTAACGAGTAACCAATATTTCACATTTGTTACAGCACCAAAACTTCCTTCGCTAATCAGCTTCTCAAATGCTTAATTTCAAGAAGGTTCATCTGTGCTATCTTCTGCATCTGCATTCAAGAGCGACCTCTACTTTCTTTTCGGCAGAATCGCACCAAAGCTGCCCTCGCTAGTCAGCTTCTCAAATGCTTTTTTTTAAGCTTGGCACAGAACACTGTCCTCATTAAGCAATTTGCCAAGGTCAACTTTAGGCTGATGCTAGGCAAACCCCAAAAAGAGTTCTGTATGGTGAAAAAATAGCCAAGTTGATGCAACGGTAAGGGCAAGGTGCCAGATGGGGAAGCCCTGGCCTGAAGTAGCAGTACATACCGGCATAGCTTAGAAGGACAACCCCATTTTGAAAAAGGGGCAGCCAAATGGAAGGCAGATGATGGACTTCTGGCACTTGCCCTTCCATCACTCTGGAGACTTGGTTAAAGCACAGTGGACCAGAGCTGTTCTGGAGTTGAGTTTTTGGCAGAGGTGGGAATCGAACCCACAACCTTTTGGACCAGGTTATCGACCAGAGCCGTGCGCTCTACCGACTGAGCTATTCAGGCAGGCTCTTTTAGGAGAGGCCTCAGGTTGGTATTGACTTTATTAGACAGAAGATGGACTTCCGGCCCTGCCGGTCAATGCAGAGGCACAAGGGGACAATGGGTTATTACAGTCATCTGGAACCTTTCCCAAAAGGTTGAGTTTCCTGTGGTGTAATGATTAAAGTGCCTGTTCCTGCCGTGGGATCCTGAGTTCAAATCCTGGTTGGGTGACTTTTCAGGTTTCTTTATGCCTGTGCAGAACCCTTTATTGTTTGCAGGCTCGCCAATGGCATTTTCTTCGTGCTGCTTTCAAGAGCGACTGCTACTTTGGAGACAGTTAAATCAGCACCCCCACATGGCTGTTCTATGGCGCATGCAGCAAATCACCTGGTTTCTTTACCCAAAGGGCCCAGCGTGCGAGTGCCAGGGGTGCATTTCAGGGAAAGGTGCCTTTTCTTCAGGCTACATTAACGAGTAACCAATATTTCACATTTGTTACAGCACCAAAACTTCCTTCGCTAATCAGCTTCTCAAATGCTTAATTTCAAGAAGGTTTATCTGTGCTATCTTCTGCATCTGCATTCAAGAGCGACCTCTACTTTCTTTTCGGCAGAATCGCACCAAAGCTGCCCTCGCTAGTCAGCTTCTCAAATGATTTTTTTTAAGCTTGGCACAGAACACTGTCCTCATTAAGCAATTTGCCAAGGTCAACTTCAGGCTGATGCTAGGCAAACCCCAAAAAGATTTCTGTATGGTGAAAAAATAGCCTAGTTGATGCAACGGTAAGGGCAAGGTGCCAGATGGGGAAGCCCTGGCCTGAAGTAGAAGTACATACCGGCATAGCTTAGAAGGACAACCCCATTTTGAAAAAGGGGCAGCCAAATGGAAGGCGAATGATGGACTTCTGGCACTTGCCCTTCCATCACTCTGGAGACTTGGTTAAAGCACAGTGGACCAGAGCTGTTCTGGAGTTGAGTTTTTGGCAGAGGTGGGAATCGAACCCACAACCTTTTGGACCAGGTTATCGACCAGAGTCGTGCGCTCTACCGACTGAGCTATTCAGGCAGGCTCTTTTAGGAATAGGCCTCAGGTTGGTATTGACTTTATTAGGCAGAAGATGGACTTCCGGCCCTGCCGGTCAATGCAGAGGCACAAGGGGACAATGGGTTATTACAGTCATCTGGAACCTTTCCCAAAAGGTTGAGTTTCCTGTGGTGTAATGATTAAAGCGCCTGTTTCTACCCGTGGGATCCTGAGTTCAAATCCTGGTTGGGTGACTTTTCAGGTTTCTTTATGCCTGTGCAGAACCCTTTATTGTGTGCAGGCTCGCCGATGGCATTTTCTTCATGCTGCTTTCAAGAGCGACTGCTACTTTGGAGACAGTTAAATCAGCACCCCCACATGGCTGTTCTATGGCGCATGCAGCAAATCACCTGGTTTCTTTACCCAAAGGGCCCAGTGTGCGAGTGCCAGGGGTGCATTTCAGGGAAAGGTGCCTTTTCTTCAGGCTACATTAACGAGTAACCAATATTTCACATTTGTTACAGCACCAAAACTTCCTTCGCTAATCAGCTTCTCAAATGCTTAATTTCAAGAAGGTTCATCTGTGCTATCTTCTGCATCTGCATTCAAGAGCGACCTCTACTTTCTTTTCGGCAGAATCGCACCAAAGCTGCCCTCGCTAGTCAGCTTCTCAAATGCTTTTTTTTAAGCTTGGCACAGAACACTGTCCTCATTAAGCAATTTGCCAAGGTCAACTTCAGGCTGATGCTAGGCAAATCCCAAAAAGAGTTCTGTATGGTGAAAAAATAGCCAAGTTGATGCAACGGTAAGGGCAAGGTGCCAGATGGGGAAGCCCTGGCCTGAAGTAGAAGTACATACCGGCATAGCTTAGAAGGACAACCCCATTTTGAAAAAGGGGCAGCCAAATTGAAGGCGGAAGATGGACTTCTGGCACTTGCCCTTCCATCACTCTGGAGACTTGGTTAAAGCACAGTGGACCAGAGCTGTTCTGGAGTTGAATTTTTGGCAGAGGTGGGAATCGAACCCACAACCTTTTGGACCAGGTTATCGACCAGAGCCGTGCGCTCTACCAACTGAGCTATTCAGGCAGGCTCTTTTAGGAGAGGCCTCAGGTTGGTATTGACTTTATTAGGCAGAAGATGGACTTCCGGCCCTGCCGGTCAATGCAGAGGCACAAGGGGACAATGGGTTATTACAGTCATCTGGAACCTTTCCCAAAAGGTTGAGTTTCCTGTAGTGTAATGATTAAAGCGCTTGTTCCTGCCGTGGGATCCTGAGTTCAAATCCTGGTTGGGTGACTTTTCAGGTTTCTTTATGCCTGTGCAGAACCCTTTATTGTTTGCAGGCTCGCCGATGGCATTTTCTTCATGCTGCTTTCAAGAGCGACTGCTACTTTGGAGACAGTTAAATCAGCACCCCCACATGGCTGTTCTATGGCGCATGCAGCAAATCACTTGGTTTCTTTACCCAAAGGGCCCAGCGTGCAAGTGCCAGGGGTGCATTTCAGGGAAAGGTGCCTTTTCTTCAGGCTACATTAACGAGTAACACATATTTCACATTTGTTACAGCACCAAAACTTCCTTCGCTAATCAGCTTCTCAAATGCTTAATTTCAAGAAGGTTCATCTGTGCTATCTTCTGCATCTGCATTCAAGAGCGACCTCTACTTTCTTTTCGGCAGAATCGCACCAAAGCTGCCCTCGCTAGTCAGCTTCTCAAATGATTTTTTTTAAGCTTGGCACAGAACACTGTCCTCATTAAGCAATTTGCCAAGGTCAACTTCAGGCTGATGCTAAGCAGACCCCAAAAAGAGTTCTGTATGGTGAAAAAATAGCCAAGTTGATGCAACGGTAAGGGCAAGGTGCCAGATGGGGAAGCCCTGGCCTGAAGTAGAAGTACATACCGGCATAGCTTAGAAGGACAACCCCATTTTGAAAAAGGGGCAGCCAAATGGAAGGCGGATGATGGACTTCTGGCACTTGCCCTTCCATCACTCTGGAGACTTGGTTAAAGCACAGTGGACCAGAGCTGTTCTGGAGTTGAGTTTTTGGCAGAGGTGGGAATCGAACCCACAACCTTTTGGACCAAGTTATCGACCAGAGCCGTGCGCTCTACCGACTGAGCTATTCAGGCAGGCTCTTTTAGGAATAGGCCTCAGGTTGGTATTGACTTTATTAGGCAGAAGATGGACTTCCGGCCCTGCCGGTCAATGCAGAGGCACAAGGGGACAATGGGTTATTACAGTCATCTGGAACCTTTCCGAAAAGGTTGAGTTTCCTGTGGTGTAATGATTAAAGCGCCTGTTCCTGCCGTGGGATCCTGAGTTCAAATACTGGTTGGGTGACTTTTCAGGTTTCTTTATGCCTGTGCAGAACCCTTTATTGTGTGCAGGCTCGCCGATGGCATTTTCTTCATGCTGCTTTCAAGAGCGACTGCTACTTTGGAGACAGTTAAATCAGCACCCCCACATGGCTGTTCTATGGCGCATGCAGCAAATCACTTGGTTTCTTTACCCAAAGGGCCCAGCGTGCAAGTGCCAGGGGTGCATTTCAGGGAAAGGTGCCTTTTCTTCAGGCTACATTAACGAGTAACCAATATTTCACATTTGTTACAGCACCAAAACTTCCTTCGCTAATCAGCTTCTCAAATGCTTAATTTCAAGAAGGTTCATCTGTGCTATCTTCTGCATCTGCATTCAAGAGCGACCTCTACTTTCTTTTCGGCAGAATCGCACCAAAGCTGCCCTCGCTAGTCAGCTTCTCAAATGCTTTTTTTTAAGCTTGGCACAGAACACTGTCCTCATTAAGCAATTTGCCAAGGTCAACTTCAGGCTGATGCTAGGCAAACTCCAAAAAGAGTTCTGTATGGTGAAAAAATAGCAAAGTTGATGCAACGGTAAGGGGAAGGTGCCAGATGGGGAAGCCCTGGCCTGAAGTAGAAGTACATACCGGCATAGCTTAGAAGGACAACCCCATTTTGAAAAAGGGGCAGCCAAATGGAAGGCGGATGATGGACTTCTGGCACTTGCCCTTCCATTTCTCTTGGAGACTTGGTTAAAGCACAGTGGACCAGAGCTGTTCTGGAGTTGAGTTTTTGGCAGAGGTGGGAATCGAACCCACAACCATTTGGACCAGGTTATCGACCAGAGCCGTGCGCTCTACCGACTGAGCTATTCAGGCAGGCTCTTTTAGGAATAGGCCTCAGGTTGGTATTGACTTTATTAGGCAGAAGATGGACTTCCGGCCCTGCCGGTCAATGCAGAGGCACAAGGGGACAATGGGTTATTACAGTCATCTGGAACCTTTCCGAAAAGGTTGAGTTTCCTGTGGTGTAATGATTAAAGCGCCTGTTCCTGCCGTGGGATCCTGAGTTCAAATACTGGTTGGGTGACTTTTCAGGTTTCTTTATGCCTGTGCAGAACCCTTTATTGTGTGCAGGCTCGCCGATGGCATTTTCTTCATGCTGCTTTCAAGAGCGACTGCTACTTTGGAGACAGTTAAATCAGCACCCCCACATGGCTGTTCTATGGCGCATGCAGCAAATCACTTGGTTTCTTTACCCAAAGGGCCCAGCGTGCAAGTGCCAGGGGTGCATTTCAGGGAAAGGTGCCTTTTCTTCAGGCTACATTAACGAGTAACCAATATTTCACATTTGTTACAGCACCAAAACTTCCTTCGCTAATCAGCTTCTCAAATGCTTAATTTCAAGAAGGTTCATCTGTGCTATCTTCTGCATCTGCATTCAAGAGCGACCTCTACTTTCTTTTCGGCAGAATCGCACCAAAGCTGCCCTCGCTAGTCAGCTTCTCAAATGCTTTTTTTTAAGCTTGGCACAGAACACTGTCCTCATTAAGCAATTTGCCAAGGTCAACTTCAGGCTGATGCTAGGCAAACTCCAAAAGAGTTCTGTATGGTGAAAAAATAGCAAAGTTGATGCAACGGTAAGGGGAAGGTGCCAGATGGGGAAGCCCTGGCCTGAAGTAGAAGTACATACCGGCATAGCTTAGAAGGACAACCCCATTTTGAAAAAGGGGCAGCCAAATGGAAGGCGGATGATGGACTTCTGGCACTTGCCCTTCCATTTCTCTTGGAGACTTGGTTAAAGCACAGTGGACCAGAGCTGTTCTGGAGTTGAGTTTTTGGCAGAGGTGGGAATCGAACCCACAACCATTTGGACCAGGTTATCGACCAGAGCCGTGCACTCTACCGACTGAGCTATTCAGGCAGGCTCTTTTAGGAATAGGCCTCAGGTTGGTATTGACTTTATTAGGCAGAAGATGGACTTCCGGCCCTGCCGGTCAATGCAGAGGCACAAGGGGACAATGGGTTATTACAGTCATCTGGAACCTTTCCCAAAAGGTTGAGTTTCCTGTGGTGTAATGATTAAAGCGCCTGTTCCTGCCGTGGGATCCTGAGTTCAAATCCTGGTTGGGTGACTTTTCAGGTTTCTTTATGCCTGTGCAGAACCCTTTATTGTTTGCAGGCTCGCCGATGGCATTTTCTTCATGCTGCTTTCAAGAGCGACTGCTACTTTGGAGACAGTTAAATCAGCCCCCCCACATGGCTGTTCTATGGCGCATGCAGCAAATCACCTGGTTTCTTTACCCAAAGGGCCCAGCGTGCGAGTGCCAGGGGTGCATTTCAGGGAAAGGTGCCTTTTCTTCAGGCTACATTAACGAGTAACCAATATTTCACATTTGTTACAGCACCAAAACTTCCTTCGCTAATCAGCTTCTCAAATGCTTAATTTCAAGAAGGTTCATCTGTGCTATCTTCTGCATCTGCATTCAAGAGCGACCTCTACTTTCTTTTCGGCAGAATCGCACCAAAGCTGCCCTCGCTAGTCAGCTTCTCAAATGCTTTTTTTTAAGCTTGGCACAGAACACTGTCCTCATTAAGCAATTTGCCAAGGTCAACTTCAGGCTGATGCTAGGCAAACCCCAAAAAGAGTTCTGTATGGTGAAAAAATAGCCAAGTTGATGCAACGGTAAGGGCAAGGTGCCAGATGGGGAAGCCCTGGCCTGAAGTAGAAGTACATACCGGCATAGCTTAGAAGGACAACCCCATTTTGAAAAAGGGGCAGCCAAATGGAAGGCGGATGATGGACTTCTGGCACTTGCCCTTCCATCACTCTGGAGACTTGGTTAAAGCACAGTGGACCAGAGCTGTTCTGGAGTTGAGTTTTTGGCAGAGGTGGGAATCGAACCCACAACCTTTTGGACCAGGTTATCGACCAGAGCCGTGCGCTCTACAGACTGAGATATTCAGGCAGGCTCTTTTAGGAGAGGCCTCAGGTTGGTATTGACTTTATTAGGCAGAAGATGGACTTCCGGCCCTGCCGGTCAATGCAGAGGCACAAGGGGACAATGGGTTATTACAGTCATCTGGAACCTTTCCCAAAAGTTTGAGTTTCCTGTGGTGTATTGATTAAAGTGCCTGTTCCTGCCGTGGGATCCTGAGTTCAAATCCTGGTTGGGTGACTTTTCAGGTTTCTTTATGCCTGTGCAGAACCCTTTATTGTTTGCAGGCTCGCCGATGGCATTTTCTTCATGCTGCTTTCAAGAGCGACTGCTACTTTGGAGACAGTTAAATCAGCCCCCCCACATGGCTGTTCTATGGCGCATGCAGCAAATCACCTGGTTTCTTTACCCAAAGGGCCCAGCGTGCGAGTGCCAGGGGTGCATTTCAGGGAAAGGTGCCTTTTCTTCAGGCTACATTAACGAGTAACCAATATTTCACATTTGTTACAGCACCAAAACTTCCTTCGCTAATCAGCTTCTCAAATGCTTAATTTCAAGAAGGTTCATCTGTGCTATCTTCTGCATCTGCATTCAAGAGCGACCTCTACTTTCTTTTCGGCAGAATCGCACCAAAGCTGCCCTCGCTAGTCAGCTTCTCAAATGCTTTTTTTTAAGCTTGGCACAGAACACTGTCCTCATTAAGCAATTTGCCAAGGTCAACTTCAGGCTGATGCTAGGCAAACCCCAAAAAGAGTTCTGTATGGTGAAAAAATAGCCAAGTTGATGCAACGGTAAGGGCAAGGTGCCAGATGGGGAAGCCCTGGCCTGAAGTAGAAGTACATACCGGCATAGCTTAGAAGGACAACCCCATTTTGAAAAAGGGGCAGCCAAATGGAAGGCGGATGATGGACTTCTGGCACTTGCCCTTCCATCACTCTGGAGACTTGGTTAAAGCACAGTGGACCAGAGCTGTTCTGGAGTTGAGTTTTTGGCAGAGGTGGGAATCGAACCCACAACCTTTTGGACCAGGTTATCGACCAGAGCCGTGCGCTCTACAGACTGAGATATTCAGGCAGGCTCTTTTAGGAGAGGCCTCAGGTTGGTATTGACTTTATTAGGCAGAAGATGGACTTCCGGCCCTGCCGGTCAATGCAGAGGCACAAGGGGACAATGGGTTATTACAGTCATCTGGAACCTTTCCCAAAAGGTTGAGTTTCCTGTGGTGTATTGATTAAAGTGCCTGTTCCTGCCGTGGGATCCTGAGTTCAAATCCTGGTTGGGTGACTTTTCAGGTTTCTTTATGCCTGTGCAGAACCCTTTATTGTTTGCAGGCTCGCCGATGGCATTTTCTTCATGCTGCTTTCAAGAGCGACTGCTACTTTGGAGACAGTTAAATCAGCCCCCCCACATGGCTGTTCTATGGCGCATGCAGCAAATCACCTGGTTTCTTTACCCAAAGGGCCCAGCGTGCGAGTGCCAGGGGTGCATTTCAGGGAAAGGTGCCTTTTCTTCAGGCTACATTAACGAGTAACCAATAATTCACATTTCTTACAGCACCAAAACTTCCTTCGCTAATCAGCTTCTCAAATGCTTAATTTCAAGAAGGTTCATCTGTGCTATCTTCTGCATCTGCATTCAAGAGCGACCTCTACTTTCTTTTCGGCAGAATCGCACCAAAGCTGCCCTCGCTAGTCAGCTTCTCAAATGCTTTTTTTTAAGCTTGGCACAGAACACTGTCCTCATTAAGCAATTTGCCAAGGTCAACTTTAGGCTGATGCTAGGCAAACCCCAAAAAGAGTTCTGTATGGTGAAAAAATAGCCAAGTTGATGCAACGGTAAGGGCAAGGTGCCAGATGGGGAAGCCCTGGCCTGAAGTAGCAGTACATACCGGCATAGCTTAGAAGGACAACCCCATTTTGAAAAAGGGGCAGCCAAATGGAAGGCAGATGATGGACTTCTGGCACTTGCCCTTCCATCACTCTGGAGACTTGGTTAAAGCACAGTGGACCAGAGCTGTTCTGGAGTTGAGTTTTTGGCAGAGGTGGGAATCGAACCCACAACCTTTTGGACCAGGTTATCGACCAGAGCCGTGCGCTCTACCGACTGAGCTATTCAGGCAGGCTCTTTTAGGAGAGGCCTCAGGTTGGTATTGACTTTATTAGACAGAAGATGGACTTCCGGCCCTGCCGGTCAATGCAGAGGCACAAGGGGACAATGGGTTATTACAGTCATCTGGAACCTTTCCCAAAGGTTGAGTTTCCTGTGGTGTAATGATTAAAGCGCCTGTTCCTGCCGTGGGATCCTGAGTTCAAATCCTGGTTGGGTGACTTTTCAGGTTTCTTTATGCCTGTGCAGAACCCTTTATTGTTTGCAGGCTCGCCAATGGCATTTTCTTCGTGCTGCTTTCAAGAGCGACTGCTACTTTGGAGACAGTTAAATCAGCACCCCCACATGGCTGTTCTATGGCGCATGCAGCAAATCACCTGGTTTCTTTACCCAAAGGGCCCAGCGTGCGAGTGCCAGGGGTGCATTTCAGGGAAAGGTGCCTTTTCTTCAGGCTACATTAACGAGTAACCAATATTTCACATTTGTTACAGCACCAAAACTTCCTTCGCTAATCAGCTTCTCAAATGCTTAATTTCAAGAAGGTTCATCTGTGCTATCTTCTGCATCTGCATTCAAGAGCGACCTCTACTTTCTTTTCGGCAGAATCGCACCAAAGCTGCCCTCGCTAGTCAGCTTCTCAAATGCTTTTTTTTAAGCTTGGCACAGAACACTGTCCTCATTAAGCAATTTGCCAAGGTCAACTTCAGGCTGATGCTAGGCAAACCCCAAAAAGAGTTCTGTATGGTGAAAAAATAGCCAAGTTGATGCAACGGTAAGGGCAAGGTGCCAGATGGGGAAGCCCTGGCCTGAAGTAGAAGTACATACCGGCATAGCTTAGAAGGACAACCCCATTTTGAAAAAGGGGCAGCCAAATGGAAGGCGGATGATGGACTTCTGGCACTTGCCCTTCCATCACTCTGGAGACTTGGTTAAAGCACAGTGGACCAGAGCTGTTCTGGAGTTGAGTTTTTGGCAGAGGTGGGAATCGAACCCACAACCTTTTGGACCAGGTTATCGACCAGAGCCGTGCGCTCTACAGACTGAGATATTCAGGCAGGCTCTTTTAGGAGAGGCCTCAGGTTGGTATTGACTTTATTAGGCAGAAGATGGACTTCCGGCCCTGCCGGTCAATGCAGAGGCACAAGGGGACAATGGGTTATTACAGTCATCTGGAACCTTTCCCAAAAGGTTGAGTTTCCTGTGGTGTATTGATTAAAGTGCCTGTTCCTGCCGTGGGATCCTGAGTTCAAATCCTGGTTGGGTGACTTTTCAGGTTTCTTTATGCCTGTGCAGAACCCTTTATTGTTTGCAGGCTCGCCGATGGCATTTTCTTCATGCTGCTTTCAAGAGCGACTGCTACTTTGGAGACAGTTAAATCAGCCCCCCCACATGGCTGTTCTATGGCGCATGCAGCAAATCACCTGGTTTCTTTACCCAAAGGGCCCAGCGTGCGAGTGCCAGGGGTGCATTTCAGGGAAAGGTGCCTTTTCTTCAGGCTACATTAACGAGTAACCAATATTTCACATTTGTTACAGCACCAAAACTTCCTTCGCTAATCAGCTTCTCAAATGCTTAATTTCAAGAAGGTTCATCTGTGCTATCTTCTGCATCTGCATTCAAGAGCGACCTCTACTTTCTTTTCGGCAGAATCGCACCAAAGCTGCCCTCGCTAGTCAGCTTCTCAAATGCTTTTTTTTAAGCTTGGCACAGAACACTGTCCTCATTAAGCAATTTGCCAAGGTCAACTTTAGGCTGATGCTAGGCAAACCCCAAAAAGAGTTCTGTATGGTGAAAAAATAGCCAAGTTGATGCAACGGTAAGGGCAAGGTGCCAGATGGGGAAGCCCTGGCCTGAAGTAGCAGTACATACCGGCATAGCTTAGAAGGACAACCCCATTTTGAAAAAGGGGCAGCCAAATGGAAGGCAGATGATGGACTTCTGGCACTTGCCCTTCCATCACTCTGGAGACTTGGTTAAAGCACAGTGGACCAGAGCTGTTCTGGAGTTGAGTTTTTGGCAGAGGTGGGAATCGAACCCACAACCTTTTGGACCAGGTTATCGACCAGAGCCGTGCGCTCTACCGACTGAGCTATTCAGGCAGGCTCTTTTAGGAGAGGCCTCAGGTTGGTATTGACTTTATTAGACAGAAGATGGACTTCCGGCCCTGCCGGTCAATGCAGAGGCACAAGGGGACAATGGGTTATTACAGTCATCTGGAACCTTTCCCAAAGGTTGAGTTTCCTGTGGTGTAATGATTAAAGCGCCTGTTCCTGCCGTGGGATCCTGAGTTCAAATCCTGGTTGGGTGACTTTTCAGGTTTCTTTATGCCTGTGCAGAACCCTTTATTGTTTGCAGGCTCGCCAATGGCATTTTCTTCGTGCTGCTTTCAAGAGCGACTGCTACTTTGGAGACAGTTAAATCAGCACCCCCACATGGCTGTTCTATGGCGCATGCAGCAAATCACCTGGTTTCTTTACCCAAAGGGCCCAGCGTGCGAGTGCCAGGGGTGCATTTCAGGGAAAGGTGCCTTTTCTTCAGGCTACATTAACGAGTAACCAATATTTCACATTTGTTACAGCACCAAAACTTCCTTCGCTAATCAGCTTCTCAAATGCTTAATTTCAAGAAGGTTTATCTGTGCTATCTTCTGCATCTGCATTCAAGAGCGACCTCTACTTTCTTTTCGGCAGAATCGCACCAAAGCTGCCCTCGCTAGTCAGCTTCTCAAATGATTTTTTTTAAGCTTGGCACAGAACACTGTCCTCATTAAGCAATTTGCCAAGGTCAACTTCAGGCTGATGCTAGGCAAACCCCAAAAAGATTTCTGTATGGTGAAAAAATAGCCTAGTTGATGCAACGATAAGGGCAAGGTGCCAGATGGGGAAGCCCTGGCCTGAAGTAGAAGTACATACCGGCATAGCTTAGAAGGACAACCCCATTTTGAAAAAGGGGCAGCCAAATGGAAGGCGAATGATGGACTTCTGGCACTTGCCCTTCCATCACTCTGGAGACTTGGTTAAAGCACAGTGGACCAGAGCTGTTCTGGAGTTGAGTTTTTGGCAGAGGTGGGAATCGAACCCACAACCTTTTGGACCAGGTTATCGACCAGAGTCGTGCGCTCTACCGACTGAGCTATTCAGGCAGGCTCTTTTAGGAATAGGCCTCAGGTTGGTATTGACTTTATTAGGCAGAAGATGGACTTCCGGCCCTGCCGGTCAATGCAGAGGCACAAGGGGACAATGGGTTATTACAGTCATCTGGAACCTTTCCCAAAAGGTTGAGTTTCCTGTGGTGTAATGATTAAAGCGCCTGTTTCTACCCGTGGGATCCAGAGTTCAAATCCTGGTTGGGTGACTTTTCAGGTTTCTTTATGCCTGTGCAGAACCCTTTATTGTGTGCAGGCTCGCCGATGGCATTTTCTTCATGCTGCTTTCAAGAGCGACTGCTACTTTGGAGACAGTTAAATCAGCACCCCCACATGGCTGTTCTATGGCGCATGCAGCAAATCACCTGGTTTCTTTACCCAAAGGGCCCAGTGTGCGAGTGCCAGGGGTGCATTTCAGGGAAAGGTGCCTTTTCTTCAGGCTACATTAACGAGTAACCAATATTTCACATTTGTTACAGCACCAAAACTTCCTTCGCTAATCAGCTTCTCAAATGCTTAATTTCAAGAAGGTTCATCTGTGCTATCTTCTGCATCTGCATTCAAGAGCGACCTCTACTTTCTTTTCGGCAGAATCGCACCAAAGCTGCCCTCGCTAGTCAGCTTCTCAAATGCTTTTTTTTAAGCTTGGCACAGAACACTGTCCTCATTAAGCAATTTGCCAAGGTCAACTTCAGGCTGATGCTATGCAAATCCCAAAAAGAGTTCTGTACGGTGAAAAAATAGCCAAGTTGATGCAACGGTAAGGGCAAGGTGCCAGATGGGGAAGCCCTGGCCTGAAGTAGAAGTACATACCGGCATAGCTTAGAAGGACAACCCCATTTTGAAAAAGGGGCAGCCAAATTGAAGGCGGAAGATGGACTTCTGGCACTTGCCCTTCCATCACTCTGGAGACTTGGTTAAAGCACAGTGGACCAGAGCTGTTCTGGAGTTGAATTTTTGGCAGAGGTGGGAATCGAACCCACAACCTTTTGGACCAGGTTATCGACCAGAGCCGTGCGCTCTACCAACTGAGCTATTCAGGCAGGCTCTTTTAGGAGAGGCCTCAGGTTGGTATTGACTTTATTAGGCAGAAGATGGACTTCCGGCCCTGCCGGTCAATGCAGAGGCACAAGGGGACAATGGGTTATTACAGTCATCTGGAACCTTTCCCAAAAGGTTGAGTTTCCTGTAGTGTAATGATTAAAGCGCTTGTTCCTGCCGTGGGATCCTGAGTTCAAATCCTGGTTGGGTGACTTTTCAGGTTTCTTTATGCCTGTGCAGAACCCTTTATTGTTTGCAGGCTCGCCGATGGCATTTTCTTCATGCTGCTTTCAAGAGCGACTGCTACTTTGGAGACAGTTAAATCAGCACCCCCACATGGCTGTTCTATGGCGCATGCAGCAAATCACTTGGTTTCTTTACCCAAAGGGCCCAGCGTGCAAGTGCCAGGGGTGCATTTCAGGGAAAGGTGCCTTTTCTTCAGGCTACATTAACGAGTAACACATATTTCACATTTGTTACAGCACCAAAACTTCCTTCGCTAATCAGCTTCTCAAATGCTTAATTTCAAGAAGGTTCATCTGTGCTATCTTCTGCATCTGCATTCAAGAGCGACCTCTACTTTCTTTTCGGCAGAATCGCACCAAAGCTGCCCTCGCTAGTCAGCTTCTCAAATGATTTTTTTTAAGCTTGGCACAGAACACTGTCCTCATTAAGCAATTTGCCAAGGTCAACTTCAGGCTGATGCTAAGCAAACCCCAAAAAGAGTTCTGTATGGTGAAAAAATAGCCAAGTTGATGCAACGGTAAGGGCAAGGTGCCAGATGGGGAAGCCCTGGCCTGAAGTAGAAGTACATACCGGCATAGCTTAGAAGGACAACCCCATTTTGAAAAAGGGGCAGCCAAATGGAAGGCGGATGATGGACTTCTGGCACTTGCCCTTCCATCACTCTGGAGACTTGGTTAAAGCACAGTGGACCAGAGCTGTTCTGGAGTTGAGTTTTTGGCAGAGGTGGGAATCGGACCCACAACCTTTTGGACCAAGTTATCGACCAGAGCCGTGCGCTCTACCGACTGAGCTATTCAGGCAGGCTCTTTTAGGAATAGGCCTCAGGTTGGTATTGACTTTATTAGGCAGAAGATGGACTTCCGGCCCTGCCGGTCAATGCAGAGGCACAAGGGGACAATGGGTTATTACAGTCATCTGGAACCTTTCCGAAAAGGTTGAGTTTCCTGTGGTGTAATGATTAAAGCGCCTGTTCCTGCCGTGGGATCCTGAGTTCAAATCCTGGTTGGGTGACTTTTCAGGTTTCTTTATGCCTGTGCAGAACCCTTTATTGTGTGCAGGCTCGCCAATTGCATTTTCTTCATGCTGCTTTCAAGAGCGACTGCTACTTTGGAGACAGTTAAATCAGCACCCCCACATGGCTGTTCTATGGCGCATGCAGCAAATCACCTGGTTTCTTTACCCAAAGGGCCCAGCTTTCGAGTGCCAGGGGTGCATTTCAGGGAAAGGTGCCTTTTCTTCAGGCTACATTAACGAGTAACCAATATTTCACATTTGTTACAGCACCAAAACTTCCTTCGCTAATCAGCTTCTCAAATGCTTAATTTCAAGAAGGTTCATCTGTGCTATCTTCTGCATCTGGATTCAAGAGCGACCTCTACTTTCTTTTCGGCAGAATCGCACCAAAGCTGCCCTCGCTAGTCAGCTTCTCAAATGCTTTTTTTTAAGCTTGACACAGAACACTGTCCTCATTAAGCAATTTGCCAAGGTCAACTTCAGGCTGATGCTAGGCAAACCCCAAAAAGATTTCTGTATGGTGAAAAAATAGCCTAGTTGATGCAACGGTAAGGGCAAGGTGCCAGATGGGGAAGCCCTGGCCTGAAGTAGAAGTACATACCGGCATAGCTTAGAAGGACAACCCCATTTTGAAAAAGGGGCAGCCAAATGGAAGGCGGATGATGGACTTCTGGCACTTGCCCTTCCATCACTCTGGAGACTTGGTTAAAGCACAGTGGATCAGAGCTGTTCTGGAGTTGAGTTTTTGGCAGAGGTGGGAATCGAACCCACAACCTTTTGGACCAGGTTATCGACCAGAGCCGTGCGCTCTACCGACTGAGCTATTCAGGCAGGCTCTTTTAGGAATAGGCCTCAGGTTGGTATTGACTTTATTAGGCAGAAGATGGACTTCCGGCCCTGCCGGTCAATGCAGAGGCACAAGGGGACAATGGGTTATTACAGTCATCTGGAACCTTTCCCAAAAGGTTGAGTTTCCTGTGGTGTAATGATTAAAGCGCCTGTTTCTACCCGTGGGATCCTGAGTTCAAATCCTGGTTGGGTGACTTTTCAGGTTTCTTTATGCCTGTGCAGAACCCTTTATTGTGTGCAGGCTCGCCGATGGCATTTTCTTCATGCTGCTTTCAAGAGCGACTGCTACTTTGGAGACAGTTAAATCAGCACCCCCACATGGCTGTTCTATGGCGCATGCAGCAAATCACCTGGTTTCTTTACCCAAAGGGCCCAGCTTTCGAGTGCCAGGGGTGCATTTCAGGGAAAGGTGCCTTTTCTTCAGGCTACATTAACGAGTAACCAATATTTCACATTTGTTACAGCACCAAAACTTCCTTCGCTAATCAGCTTCTCAAATGCTTAATTTCAAAAAGGTTCATCTGTGCTATCTTCTGCATCTGCATTCAAGAGCGACCTCTACTTTCTTTTCGGCAGAATCGCACCAAAGCTGCCCTCGCTAGTCAGCTTCTCAAATGCTTTTTTTTAAGCTTGGCACAGAACACTGTCCTCATTAAGCAATTTGCCAAGGTCAACTTCAGGCTGATGCTAGGCAAACCCCAAAAAGAGTTCTGTATGGTGAAAAAATAGCCAAGTTGATGCAACAGTAAGGGCAAGGTGCCAGATGGGGAAGCCCTGGCCTGAAGTAGAAGTACATACCGGCATAGCTTAGAAGGACAACCCCATTTTGAAAAAGGGGCAGCCAAATGGAAGGCGGATGATGGACTTCTGGCACTTGCCCTTCCATCACTCTGGAGACTTGGTTAAAGCACAGTGGACCAGAGCTGTTCTGGAGTTGAGTTTTTGGCAGAGGTGGGAATCGAACCCACAACCTTTTGGACCAAGTTATCGACCAGAGCCGTGCGCTCTACCGACTGAGCTATTCAGGCAGGCTCTTTTAGGAATAGGCCTCAGGTTGGTATTGACTTTATTAGGCAGAAGATGGACTTCCGGCCCTGCCGGTCAATGCAGAGGCACAAGGGGACAATGGGTTATTACAGTCATCTGGAACCTTTCCGAAAAGGTTGAGTTTCCTGTGGTGTAATGATTAAAGCGCCTGTTCCTGCCGTGGGATCCTGAGTTCAAATCCTGGTTGGGTGACTTTTCAGGTTTCTTTATGCCTGTGCAGAACCCTTTATTGTGTGCAGGCTCGCCAATTGCATTTTCTTCATGCTGCTTTCAAGAGCGACTGCTACTTTGGAGACAGTTAAATCAGCACCCCCACATGGCTGTTCTATGGCGCATGCAGCAAATCACCTGGTTTCTTTACCCAAAGGGCCCAGCTTTCGAGTGCCAGGGGTGCATTTCAGGGAAAGGTGCCTTTTCTTCAGGCTACATTAACGAGTAACCAATATTTCACATTTGTTACAGCACCAAAACTTCCTTCGCTAATCAGCTTCTCAAATGCTTAATTTCAAGAAGGTTCATCTGTGCCATCTTCTGCATCTGGATTCAAGAGCGACCTCTACTTTCTTTTCGGCAGAATCGCACCAAAGCTGCCCTCGCTAGTCAGCTTCTCAAATGCTTTTTTTTAAGCTTGACACAGAACACTGTCCTCATTAAGCAATTTGCCAAGGTCAACTTCAGGCTGATGCTAGGCAAACCCCAAAAAGATTTCTGTATGGTGAAAAAATAGCCTAGTTGATGCAACGGTAAGGGCAAGGTGCCAGATGGGGAAGCCCTGGCCTGAAGTAGAAGTACATACCGGCATAGCTTAGAAGGACAACCCCATTTTGAAAAAGGGGCAGCCAAATGGAAGGCGGATGATGGACTTCTGGCACTTGCCCTTCCATCACTCTGGAGACTTGGTTAAAGCACAGTGGACCAGAGCTGTTCTGGAGTTGAGTTTTTGGCAGAGGTGGGAAACTAACCCACAACCTTTTGGACCAGGTTATCGACCAGAGCCGTGCGCTCTACAGACTGAGATATTCAGGCAGGCTCTTTTAGGAGAGGCCTCAGGTTGGTATTGACTTTATTAGGCAGAAGATGGACTTCCGGCCCTGCCGGTCAATGCAGAGGCACAAGGGGACAATGGGTTATTACAGTCATCTGGAACCTTTCCCAAAAGGTTGAGGTTCCTGTGGTGTATTGATTAAAGTGCCTGTTCCTGCCGTGGGATCCTGAGTTCAAATCCTGGTTGGGTGACTTTTCAGGTTTCTTTATGCCTGTGCAGAACCCTTTATTGTCTGCAGGCTCGCCGATGGCATTTTCTTCATGCTGCTTTCAAGAGCGACTGCTACTTTGGAGACAGTTAAATCAGCCCCCCCACATGGCTGTTCTATGGCGCATGCAGCAAATCACCTGGTTTCTTTACCCAAAGGGCCCAGCGTGCGAGTGCCAGGGGTGCATTTCAGGGAAAGGTGCCTTTTCTTCAGGCTACATTAACGAGTAACCAATATTTCACATTTGTTACAGCACCAAAACTTCCTTCGCTAATCAGCTTCTCAAATGCTTAATTTCAAGAAGGTTCATCTGTGCTATCTTCTGCATCTGCATTCAAGAGCGACCTCTACTTTCTTTTCGGCAGAATCGCACCAAAGCTGCCCTCGCTAGTCAGCTTCTCAAATGCTTTTTTTTAAGCTTGGCACAGAACACTGTCCTCATTAAGCAATTTGCCAAGGTCAACTTCAGGCTGATGCTAGGCAAACCCCAAAAAGAGTTCTGTATGGTGAAAAAATAGCCAAGTTGATGCAACGGTAAGGGCAAGGTGCCAGATGGGGAAGCCCTGGCCTGAAGTAGAAGTACATACCGGCATAGCTTAGAAGGACAACCCCATTTTGAAAAAGGGGCAGCCAAATGGAAGGCGGATGATGGACTTCTGGCACTTGCCCTTCCATCACTCTGGAGACTTGGTTAAAGCACAGTGGACCAGAGCTGTTCTGGAGTTGAGTTTTTGGCAGAGGTGGGAATCGAACCCACAACCTTTTGGACCAGGTTATCGACCAGAGCCGTGCGCTCTACAGACTGAGATATTCAGGCAGGCTCTTTTAGGAGAGGCCTCAGGTTGGTATTGACTTTATTAGGCAGAAGATGGACTTCCGGCCCTGCCGGTCAATGCAGAGGCACAAGGGGACAATGGGTTATTACAGTCATCTGGAACCTTTCCCAAAAGGTTGAGTTTCCTGTGGTGTATTGATTAAAGTGCCTGTTCCTGCCGTGGGATCCTGTGTGCAAATCCTGGTTGGGTGACTTTTCAGGTTTCTTTATGCCTGTGCAGAACCCTTTATTGTTTGCAGGCCCGCCGATGGCATTTTCTTCATGCTGCTTTCAAGAGCGACTGCTACTTTGGAGACAGTTAAATCAGCCCCCCCACATGGCTGTTCTATGGCGCATGCAGCAAATCACCTGGTTTCTTTACCCAAAGGGCCCAGCGTGCGAGTGCCAGGGGTGCATTTCAGGGAAAGGTGCCTTTTCTTCAGGCTACATTAACGAGTAACCAATATTTCACATTTGTTACAGCACCAAAACTTCCTTCGCTAATCAGCTTCTCAAATGCTTAATTTCAAGAAGGTTCATCTGTGCTATCTTCTGCATCTGCATTCAAGAGCGACCTCTACTTTCTTTTCGGCAGAATCGCACCAAAGCTGCCCTCGCTAGTCAGCTTCTCAAATGCTTTTTTTTAAGCTTGGCACAGAACACTGTCCTCATTAAGCAATTTGCCAAGGTCAACTTTAGGCTGATGCTAGGCAAACCCCAAAAAGAGTTCTGTATGGTGAAAAAATAGCCAAGTTGATGCAACGGTAAGGGCAAGGTGCCAGATGGGGAAGCCCTGGCCTGAAGTAGCAGTACATACCGGCATAGCTTAGAAGGACAACCCCATTTTGAAAAAGGGGCAGCCAAATGGAAGGCAGATGATGGACTTCTGGCACTTGCCCTTCCATCACTCTGGAGACTTGGTTAAAGCACAGTGGACCAGAGCTGTTCTGGAGTTGAGTTTTTGGCAGAGGTGGGAATCGAACCCACAACCTTTTGGACCAGGTTATCGACCAGAGCCGTGCGCTCTACCGACTGAGCTATTCAGGCAGGCTCTTTTAGGAGAGGCCTCAGGTTGGTATTGACTTTATTAGACAGAAGATGGACTTCCGGCCCTGCCGGTCAATGCAGAGGCACAAGGGGACAATGGGTTATTACAGTCATCTGGAACCTTTCCCAAAGGTTGAGTTTCCTGTGGTGTAATGATTAAAGCGCCTGTTCCTGCCGTGGGATCCTGAGTTCAAATCCTGGTTGGGTGACTTTTCAGGTTTCTTTATGCCTGTGCAGAACCCTTTATTGTTTGCAGGCTCGCCAATGGCATTTTCTTCGTGCTGCTTTCAAGAGCGACTGCTACTTTGGAGACAGTTAAATCAGCACCCCCACATGGCTGTTCTATGGCGCATGCAGCAAATCACCTGCTTTCTTTACCCAAAGGGCCCAGCGTGCGAGTGCCAGGGGTGCATTTCAGGGAAAGGTGCCTTTTCTTCAGGCTACATTAACGAGTAACCAATATTTCACATTTGCTACAGCACCAAAACTTCCTTCGCTAATCAGCTTCTCAAATGCTTAATTTCAAGAAGGTTCATCTGTGCCATCTACTGCATCTGCATTCAAGAGCGACCTCTACTTTCTTTTCGGCAGAATCGCACCAAAGCTGCCCTCGCTAGTCAGCTTCTCAAATGCTTTTTTTTAAGCTTGGCACAGAACACTGTCCTCATTAAGCAATTTGCCAAGGTCAACTTCAGGCTGATGCTAGGCAAACCCCAAAAAGAGTTCTGTATGGTGAAAAAATAGCCAAGTTGATGCAACGGTAAGGGCAAGGTGCCAGATGGGGAAGCCCTGGCCTGAAGTAGAAGTACATACCGGCATAGCTTAGAAGGACAACCCCATTTTGAAAAAGGGGCAGCCAAATGGAAGGCGGATGATGGACTTCTGGCACTTGCCCTTCCATCACTCTGGAGACTTGGTTAAAGCACAGTGGACCAGAGCTGTTCTGGAGTTGAGTTTTTGGCAGAGGTGGGAATCGAACCCACAACCTTTTGACCAGGTTATCGACCAGAGCCGTGCGCTCTACAGACTGAGATATTCAGGCAGGCTCTTTTAGGAGAGGCCTCAGGTTGGTATTGACTTTATTAGGCAGAAGATGGACTTCCGGCCCTGCCGGTCAATGCAGAGGCACAAGGGGACAATGGTTATTACAGTCATCTGGAACCTTTCCCAAAAGGTTGAGTTTCCTGTGGTGTATTGATTAAAGTGCCTGTTCCTGCCGTGGGATCCTGAGTTCAAATCCTGGTTGGGTGACTTTTCAGGTTTCTTTATGCCTGTGCAGAACCTTTATTGTTTGCAGGCTCGCCGATGGCATTTTCTTCATGCTGCTTTCAAGAGCGACTGCTACTTTGGAGGACAGTTAAATCAGCCCCCCCACATGGCTGTTCTATGGCGCATGCAGCAAATCACCTGGTTTCTTTACCAAAGGGCCCAGCGTGCGAGTGCCAGGGGTGCATTTCAGGGAAAGGTGCCTTTTCTTCAGGCTACATTAACGAGTAACCAATATTTCACATTTGTTACAGCACCAAAACTTCCTTCGCTAATCAGCTTCTCAAATGCTTAATTTCAAGAAGGTTCATCTGTGCTATCTTCTGCATCTGCATTCAAGAGCGACCTCTACTTTCTTTTCGGCAGAATCGCACCAAAGCTGCCCTCGCTAGTCAGCTTCTCAATGCTTTTTTTTAAGCTTGGCACAGAACACTGTCCTCATTAAGCAATTTGCCAAGGTCAACTTTAGGCTGATGCTAGGCAAACCCCAAAAAGAGTTCTGTATGGTGAAAAAATAGCCAAGTTGATGCAACGGTAAGGGCAAGGTGCCAGATGGGGAAGCCCTGGCCTGAAGTAGCAGTACATACCTGGCATAGCTTAGAAGGACAACCCCATTTTGAAAAAGGGGCAGCCAAATGGAAGGCAAGATGATGGACTTCTGGCACTTGCCCTTCCATCACTCTGGAGACTTGGTTAAAGCACAGTGGACCAGAGCTGTTCTGAGTTGAGTTTTTGGCAGAGGTGGGAATCGAACCCACAACCTTTGACCAGGTTATCGACCAGAGCCGTGCGCTCTACGACTGAGCTATTCAGGCAGGCTCTTTTAGGAGAGGCCTCAGGTTGGTATTGACTTTATTAGACAGAAGATGGACTTCCGGCCCTGCCGGTCAATGCAGAGGCACAAGGGGACAATGGGTTATTACAGTCATCTGGAACCTTCCCAAAGGTTGAGTTTCCTGTGGTGTAATGATTAAAGCGCCTGTTCCTGCCGTGGGATCCTGAGTTCAAATCCTGGTTGGGTGACTTTTCAGGGTTTCTTTATGCCTGTGCAGAACCCTTTATTGTTTGCAGGCTCGCCAATGGCATTTTCTTCGTGCTGCTTTCAGAGCGACTGCTACTTTGGAGACAGTTAAATCAGCACCCCCACATGGCTGTTCTATGGCGCATGCAGCAAATCACCTGGTTTCTTTACCCAAAGGGCCCAGCGTGCGAGTGCCAGGGGTGCATTTCAGGGAAAGGTGGCCTTTTCTTCAGGCTACATTAACGAGTAACCAATATTTCACATTTGTTACAGCACCAAAACTTCCTTCGCTAATCAGCTTCTCAAATGCTTAATTTCAAGAAGGTTTATCTGTGCTATCTTCTGCATCTGCATTCAAGAGCGACCTCTACTTTCTTTTCGGCAGAATCGCACCAAAGCTGCCCTCGCTAGTCAGCTTCTCAAATGATTTTTTTAAGCTTGGCACAGAACACTGTCCTCATTAAGCAATTTGCCAAGGTCAACTTCAGGCTGATGCTAGGCAAAACCCAAAAAGATTTCTGTATGGTGAAAAAATAGCCTAGTTGATGCAACGATAAGGGCAAGGTGCCAGATGGGGAAGCCCTGGCCTGAAGTAGAAGTACATACCGCATAGCTTAGAAGGACAACCCCATTTTGAAAAAGGGGCAGCCAAATGGAAGGCGAATGATGGACTTCTGGCACTTGCCCTTCCATCACTCTGGAGACTTGGTTAAAGCACAGTGGACCAGAGCTGTTCTGGAGTTGAGTTTTTGGCAGAGGGTGGGAATCGAACCCACAACCTTTTGGACCAGGTTATCGACAGAGTAGTGCGCTCTACCGACTGAGCTATTCAGGCAGGCTCTTTTAGGAATAGGCCTCAGGTTGGTATTGACTTTATTAGGCAGAAGATGGACTTCCGGCCTGCCGGTCAATGCAGAGGCACAAGGGGACAATGGGTTATTACAGTCATCTGGAACCTTTCCCAAAAGGTTGAGTTTCCTGTGTGTAATGATTAAAGCGCCTGTTTCTACCCGTGGGATCCAGAGTTCAAATCCTGGATGGGTGACTTTTCAGGTTTCTTTATGCTGTGCAGAACCCTTTATTGTGTGCAGGCTCGCCGATGGCATTTTCTTCATGCTGCTTTCAAGAGCGACTGCTACTTTGGAGACAGTTAAATCAGCACCCCCACATGGCTGTTCTATGGCGCATGCAGCAAATCACCTGGTTTCTTTACCCAAAGGGCCCAGTGTGCGAGTGCCAGGGGTGCATTTCAGGGAAAGGTGCCTTTTCTTCAGTCTACATTAACGAGTAACCAATATTTCACATTTGTTACAGCACCAAAACTTCCTTCGCTAATCAGCTTCTCAAATGCTTAATTTCAAGAAGGTTCATCTGTGCTATCTTCTGCATCTGCATTCAAGAGCGACCTCTACTTTCTTTTCGGCAGAATCGCACCAAAGCTGCCCTCGCTAGTCAGCTTCTCAAAGCTTTTTTTTAAGCTTGGCACAGAACACTGTCCTCATTAAGCAATTTGCAAGGTCAACTTCAGGCTGATGCTATGCAAATCCCAAAAAGAGTTCTGTACGGTGAAAAAATAGCCAAGTTGATGCAACGGTAAGGGCAAGGTGCCAGATGGGGAAGCCCTGCCTGAAGTAGAAGTACATACCGGCATAGCTTAGAAGGACAACCCCATTTGAAAAAGGGGCAGCCAAATGAAGGCGGAAGATGGACTTCTGGCACCTTGCCCTTCATCACTCTGGAGACTTGGTTAAAGCACAGTGGACCAGAGCTGTTCTGGAGTTGAATTTTTGGCAGAGGTGGGAATCGAACCCACAACCTTTTGGACCAGGTTATCGACCAGAGCCGTGCGCTCTACCAACTGAGCTATTCAGGCAGGCTCTTTTAGGAGAGGCCTCAGGTGGTATTGACTTTATTAGGCAGAAGATGGACTTCCGGCCCTGCCGGTCAATGCAGAGGCACAAGGGGACAATGGGTTATTACAGTCATCTGAACCTTTCCCAAAAGGTTGAGTTTCCTGTAGTGTAATGATTAAAGCGCTTGTTCCTGCCGTGGATCCTGAGTTCAAATCCTGGTTGGGTGACTTTTCAGGTTTCTTTATGCCTGTGCAGAACCCTTATTGTTTGCAGGCTCGCCGATGGCATTTTCTTCATGCTGCTTTCAAGAGCGACTGCTACTTTGGAGACAGTTAAATCAGCACCCCACATGGCTGTTCTATGGCGCATGCAGCAAATCACTTGGTTTCTTTACCCAAAGGGCCAGCGTGCAAGTGCCAGGGGTGCATTTCAGGGAAAAGTGCCTTTTCTTCAGGCTACATTAACGAGTAACACATATTTCACATTTGTTACAGCACCAAAACTCCTTCGCTAATCAGCTTCTCAAATGCTTAATTTCAAGAAGGTTCATCTGTGCTATCTTCTGCATCTGCATTCAAGAGCGACCTCTACTTTCTTTTCGGCAGAATCGCACCAAAGCTGCCCTCGCTAGTCAGCTTCTCAAATGATTTTTTTTACAGCTTGCACAGAACACTGTCTCATTAAGCAATTTGCCAAGGTCAACTTCAGGCTGATGCTAAGCAAACCCCAAAAAAGAGTTCTGTATGGTGAAAAAATAGCCAAGTTGATGCAACGGTAAGGCAAGGTGCCAGATGGGGAAGCCCTGGCCTGAAGTAGAAGTACATACCGGCATAGCTTAGAAGGACAACCCCATTTTGAAAAAGGGGCAGCCAAATGGAAGGCGGATGATGGACTTCTGGCACTTGCCCTTCCATCACTCTGGAGACTTGGTTAAAGCACAGTGGACCAGAGCTGTTCTGGAGTTGAGTTTTTGCAGAGGTGGGAATCGGACCACACCTTTTGGACCAAGTTATCGACCAGAGCCGTGCGCTCTACCGACTGAGCTATTCAGGCAGGCTCTTTTAGGAATAGGCCTCAGGTTGGTATTGACTTTATTAGGCAGAAGAATGGACTTCCGGCCCTGCCGGTCAATGCAGAGGCACAGGGGACAATGGGTTATTACAGTCATCTGGAACCTTTCCGAAAAGGTTGAGTTCCTGTGGTGTAATGATTAAAGCGCCTGTTCCTGCCGTGGATCCTGAGTTCAAATCCTGGTGGGTGACTTTTCAGGTTTCTTTATGCCTGTGCAGAACCTTTATTGTGTGCAGGCTCGCCAATTGCATTTTCTTCATGCTGCTACTCGCCAATTGCATTTTCTTCATGCTGCTTTCAAGAGCGACTGCTACTTTGGAGACAGTTAAATCAGCACCCCCACATGGCTGTTCTATGGCGCATGCAGCAAATCACCTGGTTTCTTTACCCAAAGGGCCCAGCTTTCGAGTGCCAGGGGTGCATTTCAGGGAAAGGTGCCTTTTCTTCAGGCTACATTAACGAGTAACCAATATTTCACATTTGTTACAGCACCAAAACTTCCTTCGCTAATCAGCTTCTCAAATGCTTAATTTCAAGAAGGTTCATCTGTGCTATCTTCTGCATCTGGATTCAAGAGCGACCTCTACTTTCTTTTCGGCAGAATCGCACCAAAGCTGCCCTCGCTAGTCAGCTTCTCAAATGCTTTTTTTTAAGCTTGACACAGAACACTGTCCTCATTAAGCAATTTGCCAAGGTCAACTTCAGGCTGATGCTAGGCAAACCCCAAAAAGATTTCTGTATGGTGAAAAAATAGCCTAGTTGATGCAACGGTAAGGGCAAGA